>OX419755.1:23132906-23761112 GCA_948567375.1 Lunularia cruciata | reverse complement strand
AAGATTCCAAGGAAGGTTCTTTCTAAAAGCCACCTTTCTTAGAGTGCAAGTTAAGCTAGTCATCAACTTGGCATACAAGTCACTCAATCCTTAGAATGTTCCTAGAAGCTTCTCACCAATAAGCTTCTTGGATGCTTCTAGAATCTTCTTATAATTTCCCATATATATGCTAGTTCTACCTATTTTTTGCTATATTTAGCCCTTACTAACTTCATATTATTATATCAACTTTACGAAGAAGGAATTTTGCTTTTATGAAGTAGATTGAGATCTCATTCATATCAAAAGGAATGTAAAGTGGAATATGAAATCTGATTACCCACCAATAATAAAGCTAAAATCCTTGAAGAAGCAAAAAAATTAATCCTAATAATATGTCTTTGAGTTTTGAATTATAGAGCCAAGATGCATTGTAGTGACTGCATTTTGCAAACAAAAGAATTTGGTTAGTTTTATATTCTTTTCTTAAGCTTAGGCTATGTTATAGGCTTCTTGAGGCAAGAAATGGTTTTATGATGCTTGCCTTTATATTGGAAGGTACCAATACATGTAGAAATGAGCACAAAGGAGGAATTGCATATGGAAGAAATGAATCCAAAGAGGTTGCATAGGAGGAAGGTCCAAGCGGAAGGAGTACTGTGAGCCGGTCTGTCTCTCACTCAAGATGAACCTCTGATGGCTATTATGGTAGCGCACCATGGACTAAGAAGGCAAGGAACCCCAACTCCATCATACCCCTCCATGGCTAACACTCCAAGACTCAAGACATTGCTCACTAGAGAACTCAATGAGAGAAAGAGAGAGAGATAGTTGCAAATGACAGGATGTTGAGTATCTCCTCACCCCTTGTTTATATACTTTTCAAATATTTATGCACCAAAGTTACTAATTACCGTAGTAACTCAAGTTACTAGACTAAAAGTCAAGTAAAGTCAAAAAGTAGAGAGGAGAATCCATTCACATGGGCATATTCTACTAGCATGTGATCTTATCTTGACCCAACCACTAAGTCAAGGATTCCTTTACATGGGCTATCCTTGGACTATTAGAAGAATCCAAAACAAGGCTTGCGGACCCAAGAGTTCTCAACTCTTTCCTCAAAGCCAAACACCTAGGAATAATACCAAGTCAACACACTAGAATCCAAAATAGTGGTGCTCATCTTTTCCACTTCCTCTAAAGTAAGGTTCCCTCTATCTTAGCTATGACTAAATTTAGCTAATCATGACTAATGTAGAACCATCTTATATCTCTATATAAATAATATCTCTCAAGTACTTGTTAGACCAAGCTAAATATCACAATACCACACACAGGCACAAACGGGTGTTGCATTTACCCCCGGACTAAATTTTCACTTTGTCCTCAAAGTGAAGGTCTCTCTACCTTCTATGATATATCTTCAACTTATCATGGTTAATCCTATCAAAGTGTCTTCCTCCCAACTCCTTAAGATCACAAGTGTAATTGTCCCACACCTTCTCCACTATGAAAGGTCCAAAGTACTTAGGCAAAAACTTCTTTTGCACTCTCTTGAATCAAATAGAATCAAACAACATTACCCAATCACCTTCTTTGAAAGGCTCCACCTTCTTCTTGCCTTGCTTCTTGTCATAGCTCTCCTTTTTTTTCCTTTGGGCTTGCTCCTCTCGAACCATAGCAACTGCTCTTGCCTCTTCTAACTCCATGAGTTGTTCCTTCCTTGACTTCTTTGCATCACCTCCTTGTGCTTTCTTCAATCTCCTATGAATGCTTTGGAAGGTAGGAAGATCAAAGTGAATAGGTAGGGTAGACTCAATACCATATACCAATTGAAATGGAGAATATTTGGTTGAAGTCTTCATGGTTGTCCTAATCTCCCACAAAACTGCATGAATCCTCTTGTCCCAATGATGTTTAGCCCCCTCCATTTTTGCATCTTTGGCCAACATCATGCACAAGGTCTGATTGGTTCTCTCTGCCAAGCCATTGGAATTTAGCTTATAGGATGTAGTAACTCTATTTGTGATAGAGAAATGTCATAGCATGGCTGTAGTAATGCTTCTTGTAAACTCTCTTCCTCTATCAGAAACTAACTCCAAAGGGCATCCAAATCTAGTGATAATGTGTTCATAAAGAAATCAACCAACTTCATCTTCATTCTTGTCCCTCAATGGTCTAGCCTCAACCCACTTGGTAAGGTAATCAGTAATTACAACAATGTACCGATTGTTCCTCGGGGTTCTATTGAGAGGACCAACAAAATCAATTCCCCACTTCTCAAAAGGTCCTAGCAATGGAATTGATCTGAGTGGTGGAGTGAATGTAGAATTTCTAGCAAAAGCTTGACAAAAATGACAAGTTTTGCAATAATCAAGACAATCCTTGAAAATCCTTCTCCAATGGTAACCTGCATCTAGAATCTTGAAAGCAGTCACCTTTCCTGCAAAGTGTCCTCCACATACTAAACCTTCATGAAACTCCTTTATGAGTAGGATAGACTCTTCCTTATCGACTACTCTTTGAAGTAGACCATCTGCTCCTTGGTGAAAAAAAATATCCTCCACCATTGTGTAAGGTCTAGATCTTGCTGCAAGGGCCTTCCTCTCCCTAGCATGCATCTCTTCTGGATAGTTACTTGTTGTCACAAAATCCACAATCTCGTTGTACTCTACTGGAACCTCTTGAGTGATTGAGATTGTCATGAGCTCCTCATCCAAGAAGGAATCGTCCACTTGCTCAACTTCATCATGATCATAGGCTCTAGATAACAAATCAACATTTGCATGTTTCTTTCTTGGCCTATCCTCAATGGTGTAGTCATACTCAGACAAGAGTATCATCCACCTTGCTAGTCTCCCTTCAACATTAGGCTTATTGAAGATGTACTTCAAAGCCTTGTGATCTGTGACAATGGTGGCTTTCCCTCCAATCAAGTAGTGTCTAAACTTCTTGAGACCAAAGATCACTGCCAACCCTTCTCTCTGTGTGACAAAGTAGTTCTTTTCTGTTGAAACCATCTACCTACTAGCATAAGCTATTTGATGATCATGCCCATCTTGGTCTAATCGACTAAGAGTGCATCCTATAGCTACATTAGAAGCATCAGTGTAGAGGATGAAAGGCTTACTCTAATCAGCTTTAGCAAGAATTGGAGCTACAACAAGGGATTTCTTGAGCTCTTCAAAAGCTTTGAGAGCCTCCTTGTCCTCCAAAATCACCATGTAATATATACCCTTCTTCATGTAGATGGTCAATGCATAAGCCTTGTTGAAAAATGAGAAGATGAACCTCCTATAGTACCTAACCATCCCCAAGAATTGGCATAACTTTATCAAGCTTGAAGGGAATGGAGGGTCTGAGATTTTCTTCACCTTCTCAGGATCAATTGCTATTCCATCCTTGGAGATGATGTGCCCCAAAAGTAGCCCTTCTTCACATCCAAAAAGCACTTCTCTGGGTTGAGTGATGCGTTGCCTCATCCAAGCATTGCAAGATCTTGATTAGGTGCTCAAAGTGCTCTTCCTTGCTCCCTTAGACACAAAAGTCATCAATGAAGTCTCTCACAAATTTCCCAATGAAAGGTTCAAATACCTTATTCATGAACCGTTGGAATGTGGGTGGAGCATTGCAAAGCCCAAAAGGCATGACCTTGAAAGCATAAGTTCCCCAAGGTGTGGTGAGTTTTTGATGCTCTGGTGCAATCTTGATTTGGTTATATCCACCATAACCATCTCCAAAATTGTACCTCTCATGACCTGCAACCTCCTCTAAGATCTCATCAATGAATGGCAATGGGTAGTAGTCCTTCTTGGTAACAACATTGAGCTTCTTGTAATCCACACATACCCAAAGCTTGCCATTCTTTTTCTTCACAATGACAATTGGAGACACCCATTCTGAATTCTCTGCCTCAAATATAAATCCAGCCTCCTTGAGCTTATCAATCTCCTCCTTCACAACCAAAGATATTGGTAGGCTAATGCAACATTGCTTTTGGCGGATTGGTCTTTCATGTGACTCCACCTCTATCTTGTGCTCCTCCAAGGCGACTTCCTTCAAATCCTTATAACTAAAAGCAAACACATGGATGAACTTGCAAAAATTCTCATCAAATCTCACCTTCTCCTCCTTGGTAACATTTGGACCATACTTCAGGATAGATAACCTTCTCTCTACCTCCTCAGGTGTCAATGGTGGTTTACCTGGGTCCTTCAAAACCTCTGGCTTAGGTGCAAAATCCATAGCACACAAAGGATACACATCTGAATCAGATTCAGATTCATCCTCCTCCGTGGAAGTCTCCTCTTCCATGCTTGTGTCCACACTTGAAGCTCCTTCTTCACAATCTGATTCCCAATAATCAGAAGATGGTGTATTTGGATGTGAAGTGTTGGTGGTGTTAGTCATAGGAATTGTGACTCTATGGTTTGATGGCCCAATCCTTGAGTACCCTTTGTGTCATTGATCAGTTGTGTGTGCTGCTCTCAACCATGGCCTCCCAAGAAGTAATTTATAGCTTGAATCCTTCAAGACTTGGAAAGTCATGAGATTTTGAACTCCCATAACTGAAACTACTACTTTATCTATCACCCCTATTGGTTGAACTTGTTGCTTGTTTGCCATGCTCACCACAAATGTTGAAGGTCTTGAGGGTATCATACCCAACTTCTTCATCAACCTTTTTGATATGGCATTTATTGCTGATCCTCCGTCAACCAATACATCCTTGATGTTGTGACCATTCACTCTCATATCAATCTTGGAGGGATATTCACAAGCCTCCCATGGTACTGGCTTGGCATCCACCACCCCCATTGATACTGGAGCTTTTGCCTTCTTCTTCCTCTTGCTCCTTGTAGAACTCAAACCACCTCTAAGCTCATTTCTCAAGGTAGGGTTCAAAGCAATCTATTGGCCCACTATGATGTTAGCCTTGTGACTACCACTATGATGTTAGCCTTGTGACCTCCAACACATTGTAGTTCCATTGTTGCTTTGAAATCAAGAAATCCTCCATCCCCAACTTCTTCATTGGAGTCTTTGTTGTTGATGGTGTTGAGGTGTGAGTGCTCTTAGTAGACATAAGAGTATCCTTGCTTGGAGTAAATCCTTGAGAAGAGTGAACATCCTCTGCAAAACGAGCTCTCTTCTTCTCTTGTGCCAAAAGCTCCAAATTAAGACCCTTGGAGAGCACTCTCCCTTCTCATACCTGCTCTCAACCACATCTATAGATGCTATCCCCTTACCTTTGTTTGGATTAGGAGCCACTTGGGTTTCACTACCTCCCTCTTTCCCTCTACTGGCTCCTTCATAACCCCTTCCTCCATGGTAAGTGGAATTTGGGCAACTCCTTTGGATATGGCCTCTTCCTCCACAACCAAAACAATTTCTATCATTGAAATTGTTGGCTGGTTGGCCTCCTTTATATGGATAGCTTCCATAACTCCTAGGCCCTCTCCCTACATTCTGATCCACCTCTCTCTTCTCCCATAGTTGCACCACATTGATCTTGAGAATTGCAAGTTGTTCTGTGATGGTTTGAAGTGGATCCTTTGGTGGAGGTGCAAGAACTGCAGCAACTACTACTTGTGGTGCAACCCTTGCCACCAAAGTATCAGAATTTCCACCATACTTGTAGCCTTGAGGAGGATGCACAACCTCCTTCACCACCAAATCACTCTCATCTCCTTCCAAACTCTCCTCCATACGAATTGCGATTTTGATAGCTTCAACCTTGGAAGAAGGTTTCTCATATCTGACCTTGCTTCTAATTTGTGGTCTCAACCCTCCCACAAAATTCTTGGTGAGCATGGCCCCTATGCCAATCATAGTAGTCTCCATATCATCCCCACCCTTCCTCAACACTATGCAAAATTTGGACTCTAACTTTTCCACTCTTTCCACATAGACTCTCACTTTCTCTCCATCTCCTTGTTTGAGAAAGGTAACCTCACTCATCAATCTCCCATAACTCTCATTTGAGAGAAATTTCTCAATGAATACTGAAGTCAAACTCTCCCAAGAGTCTTCTTCCTCATCTCTCCTCTCTCTCTTTTGGTATTTTGACTCATACCATGTAAGTGCTACATCCTCAAAGAAATCTGGTAATAATGAGGCCCACTCATTCTTCCTCCTCTCATTGTTTCCTATGCAAGCTCTCTTGAAGTCTCTCACAAAGGCCTCCACATCTTCTCCATCCTTGCCAAAGAAAACCGGAAGTTTCCCCATCTTAACCCCTCACTATCTTTCTTTTCTCTCAATTTTTTTTCTTTTCCTCTTTTCTTTTCTCTCACTCTATAACTAATAGAGAATATGCATCACTAACACCATCTGAGAATAATCCACTCTAGGGGACACAAAAGGTTCAGGTTGCTCCAAGATTTCTATAGCAACATCAAATCCTAGAGTGCATATTAATCTAACTCTCATGGATAGTTTATCCATAAATTGAAAGATTATCTCCATCACTAATCTTGAGAACTAGCTGATGAAGGTGATAGTAATTTTGTAGCTGTACTAAGACTCTCTCCAAGATCCTTCACCAAGGTCTCCAAAAGTGCTTTTCTTCCACTACACTCATGTCCTTTTGGAAATCCTTCCACTCCACAAACCTCACACAACTCCTTGGTCTTAGATCTTCTCCCTCCCAATCTTGGTGAAGAAGGTCCAACATGCAAACCCAAGTCAAGTAAGCCTCTCCTTCCCCTCAATCTCTTACTCTCAAAGGTCAATGGACATGAACTTGCCTTATGTCCCTTCTCTTCACATGGAAAGCACTTAGACTCACACTTTCCTACAAGTGACGTAGGTTTTTGGATCCTCTCAACACTCTCTTCAAATTCTATTGTAAACTCTCTTTTCCTCATATCCACCTCTAAAATCACCTCAAACCCTTTGGGAACCTTGCATAGTCTCAATTTCCACTCTTGATGACCCTCCATTTTCCCAAGATGAATCTAAACACTCAAATATGCTTTTTGTTGCTCTCAAACTCTTCATGCATGAGATCTCAACTCTCCAGAATTGACCCTTCCTCACAATTTCACTCAAATATCCCAACCAGTAAGTCACAGTCCTCTGAAATTTTGCAAAGTTGATCAAAACTCTAGGATGTCACTCCCTGAAAAATTTCAGATCTTTTTATCCAGCCATTTGGCCTAGACACCTTTCTATTTAGCACACATATTTCAGATTTGGTCTGAAAACCACCCCCTCACTTCAAAAACTCATAACTCCTTGCTCAAGAATGATCTCTCTCTAATTTTTGTATCAGCAGGTAGGATATAACGTACTTAATTTTCTTGAAAAGTTTCACAAGAATCCACTAAAAATTGAAGGTATGGCAGACTCTGTACAATTTTCCAAAGAGCATGCAGTTGCGGGAGCAGTTTACCCTATCAACTTTCAAAAATTCTAGCCCAATGTGCATAATAGCTCTCACAATAATTTCAATTGTGCTAACTGACGGACAATCCAAGCTATCATGTATAGAAATTTTAAGTTCAAAACTTAAACTGGAGATTGTGCCTAAAATCACCTTAATCCCCAAAATCTACAATCCATCTCACACAATCTCTCCAAATCCTCTCATGTGTACAAGATGTACAAAAACACTTCAAAGACATCATAATGAACTACATGGTATACAAATGGATTGTGATATCTAACATAAGTTCAGCCCTCTCTTATCCTAATGTTCTCTCCAAGTGAGCTCTCATATCTCCTAATGTTCTCTCCAAGTGAACTCTCATAGCCTCCTTCTGCCTAATGTAAAATTGAACGCTAAACATTATCTTGCCTTCTAGAGAGGTCCCGGCAACGGAACCAAAAATGTGAGCTGGCTTGTCTCTCACTCAGGATGAACCTCTGATGGCTATTATGGTAGCGCACCATGGACTAAGATGTCGTGCGTATATACATCGCTACACAACATACATCGCTGTCAACATCATACACTATAAAAGCACAACTCACACATAAGTCATACATAGACTCTAAAGTACCACAATAATCAGATTGCTTAACACTCTCAACTCAACTCAACTCAGATCAGTACTTGATCTGTCACTCTATAAACTGCCAACAACTGGGCACTGATTACAGTCAAGCCACACCCACTCAAGCATAGAGAATCCAGGTGACGCTCGCCGGCCTCTGTCCACCATAGCCAGGAACTCGAAGGCTCAACATCAGAGAAGTGAGCTCTCTGGAGCTCACTTTGAAACTATACCCCCTGGACTCAAGCTAGCCTTGAAACCCTAACGGTCCCGCTGACGGCACACTCGACGGTGCAAACGGTGCAAAGTGACGGTGGGCCCCACCATGAAGTCAGTACCCCGAACACGAAATCTAACCGTCGGAAAGTAGTCCTTGAGAAACTGCTAGAATAACTCTAACTACCATCACTGGAACTCTAGTGTCCGAGCATCTAGATGCGGAACTACAAATGGCGTGACAGCTGTCGTGCGTATATACATCGCTACACAACATACATCGCTGTCAACATCATACACTATAAAAGCACAACTCACACATAAGTCATACATAGACTCTAAAGTGCCACAATTGCCCCCCTAGCTGGCGGTTAGGTCCCTCTAACTCCAGATAGCCATCTACTCTAAGTATATGGTATACCCTCTAATGGGCAAAGATCAGGAGGCCGGGTGCTATGGAGCCCCATCGTTAGTCGCCTGTCTGCAATCTATACCATATAAAGAATGAACTAGCTATAGGTCAAGTACATCTAAGACATAACCACTGTCCTTGAGGAACCACCGTGAGGGGAGGAGTCATACATGCCATATGCCATCCTCTCGAACAGCTATCACACACTAACATAGTAGCAGCTCCACCAGAAGAGCCACATAATATACACCTCAAGCCTGCACGTACAAGTGCCAAGCTTGGGTCCATAGTACCATCAATGTTTGGAAGGTGGCATGGCGCACAATTGCGCACATGATCCTTCCAAACAACACCATCACGTCCCTCTAACACAAGGACTCCAGATGGCAAAACCTCACGCACTCTCAAGATAGTGCGGCCTGTAGAAACATCAAGTGTCGTCGGTGTTGTCTGTTGTAGATATACATAGTCGCCTGGATGAAATCGACGGATCGAGGGTCTATAACCTCCTCCTCGAATGGTAGCATAGCGTAAAGTATCTCTATGTTGAGCAATCGCCAAGTTCTCAAAGGCCATCGGCATCACTCTCCAAAAGATCTCTGCCCGCTGAGAACATGCGCTCATCCATACATCAGGGTCATCCAAGTCCAAAACTACAGTAGCATCTTGACGAATGGCTACAGGTAAATCTAGATCTCGTCCATAGAGTAGAAAGTATGGAGAGAAGGATGCTAAGGAGGCTTGCTGGCTGAACCGATAGCCCATGGCCAACCAAGGTAACTGGAGATCCCAATCTCCCAAGTGGCCTCTCTGCAAACCATACTTTTGCAATCCTCTCTTCACTGTCTGAACCACTCTCTCTGCTAAGCCATCTGCCTCAGGGTGATCTCGGGATGTAGTACGATGATCAATCAAAGCCTTGTCACACAAGACCTAAAACTCTCCCAAGAACTCTGTACCCTGATCAGTCAAAACCTCAGCTGGTGCACCAAAATGACTAAGAACTCGATCCAGGAACGAGTAAGCTTTCCCTTCACTAGACTTGTCAGGAAGTGCCACCAACTCAATCCACTTGGAGAAGTGCTCCACCATCACCAAAACATACCGATGATGTCTCACAGTCAGCGGTAAAGGTCCGGCGAAGTCCAAACTCCAACGGTAACCCAATCCCATGATAGGTAATGGGTGTAACTGTGGCGTAGGAGCATTGAATGATGCTCTAACTCGGTCACAAACCACACATCTGGCAACAAACTGCTGTACCTCGGTCTGCATACCGCGCCACCAATAATGACTCTGGAGTAAGCTATATGTACGCTTTACTCCAAAATGTCCTAGCTCCTCATGAGCATGACGGACCAACTGTGGTCTCTGTGATGGAAGTGGTACTACTCGCATTCTACCATCCTCCCATACATGCAAAAGGTGTCTACCCTCCAATCTGAACCGTCTAGCTCGCTGAAGAACGCGGTCTCTCTCCTTGGCCCCAACTGTGCCACCCACAACACCAATGCGAAGATAGTCCATCACTAAGACATGATCATGAATGTCTCGCTGAACTGTACCAATATCTTCACTCTCTAAATCTATGACCTCAATAACTCCTCCTGTATGCGCTGAGAGAGATACCACCAAAGTCTCTGCAAATATACACAGAAAGGCCAATGCATGCCAACCTGGCACCATCTCCTCATCTATCTCACCATGCCAACGTGCTCCGGTCTGATCCTGCTGGCTGGGACATGGGTTTCTACTCAACCCATCTGCATCACGGTTCACCACTCCAGGTCTATGAACAACCGTGAAATCATTCTCCTATAAAATCAGAGCCCATCGTGCAAGCTTCCCTGAAAGCTTGTCGGACTCCATCAACCACTTCAGTGGCTGATGATCAGTGATGAGAGTGAAGGGGTTACCAAATAGGTAACATCGGAAATGTGCTACTGCCCAAACTGCTGCCAAGCACTCTCCCTCATATGAACTATACTTTGCCTCCGCTGAATTGTTGGAGCGACTAGCATAGGCCACCACAAACTCCTTCTCCTCATCATCATGCTGGGTGAGCACCGCTCCAAGCCCCAACATACTCCAATCAGTGTGAACCTGAAATGGTCGTCCCCTGATCGGTCTCCTCAAAATAGGAGCAGATGTCAACCTCTCCTTGAGCTCTACAAAAGCTCTCTCCTGCTCATCTCCCCAACACCACTCCTGTGTAAGCTTGGTCAGCTTCGTCAAGGCCTTGGCAATGGCACTAAATCCTCTAACATAGCGGCGATAGAAGTTTGCCAACCCAAGGAATGCTCGCACTCTGCTCACATCCGTAGGCCAAGGAATATGTGCAATAGCCTCCACCTTGGTCTGCTGAACACCAAGTCCTCTGGGGTAGATAGTGTGACCCAAATACTCAACCTGCTCATGGAAGAACCTACACTTCCCAAGATGTAATTTGAGTCCATGAGATCTCAACCTCTCAAACACCTCCAACAATTGTCTCTCATGCTCCTCCACAGTAGTGCTATAAACCAAAATGTCATCAATATAGCACCGAGCAAAATCCAATCCAGCTAGGATCCTATCCATGACCCTCTGGAACTCAGCAGGAGCGCTCTTCAACCCAAATGGTAAGAACCTCCACTGATATAACACATCCTTGCCGTGAGGATCAAAAGCCCAAAATGCTGTCTTGGACTTATCCTCCTCCCTGATTGGCAATTGATGATATCCCGCTCGTAGATCCAAAGTACTGAAGACCTTTGCATGCCCAATCGCATCAAAAATCTCCTCCGGTGTAGGCATGGCATACCGATCAGCCCTGGTCTGTCGGTTGATAGGACGGTAATCTCCACACATCCGCCTATCTGTATAGTTGCCATGCATATCCTTCTTGGCTGGCATCACTGTCGCTGATGCATACTCTCCATGTGAAATCTCCACCAAACCAGCCTCAAAAAGGTCACTACTCCGGCTCTGAATCAATGTCCTCTCCATATCACTATATCGATAAGGACGTCAGAATACAGGTGTGTCGCTAGTCAGCTCAATCTGTATACCAAGTCCCTTCAGAGCACCCAAATCCTTCATACTGAAGGCGAAACAACTCGTGTGACTCCTCAAGAACCTCCAAACCCTCCGTCTTTCCTCTCCAGTAAGCTTGGGTCCAAGATCTGGCTCCCAAGTATCCTCTATAACTATAGTAGGAGTGGAAGACGTACTGATTGGCTGCTACACTGGGCCCTTGGGAGCAATAGTGTCATGCTCCCGACCACTAGAGGTCCCAACCTTTGTGTGAAAAACTCCCTCCACTCTGGCTGCAAGCTCCACACATCTTCTAGCTGCATCCCATGTGGACCAAGGGTGTAATCCAAGTAGCCCACGCTCACCTGGATGGACTCCAAGTAGACCACTCTCCCTAGTAGCTATTGGATGTGTCCCAAGAATACCATGTCCACTCGGTCCATCGCCCCCAGCATGTGCCTGAATCGTCTCGATAGGCACAGGGCTCACAAGTGTCCGAGTGGTGATGCCTATCAAGCGCATCCTACGCTGCTCTGCCATGCCAAGGCTCACAATCCAGGTCAAACAGTTCAGGTCCATAGCCTGACCTAACACCTGACGCCTGGATGCCTCTGACACTACTGGAACAGCAGTAATATCGGTGCAAAAACCCATCGCCCGCTCTCTTTCATCAGCATTGGGCTCCACCAACTGCTGTAACTGTGAGTCCCAAACAAGTCCAGGTCCTCCCTCTCAAAAGCATGAGAGCCTGGGAAACTCATGAGTGTAGGAAATGCAGCTCTAGGCTGTCCAACTAGGTTCACCACTGCCATAGGTGACCTATCAGCCACTACCACTGTCTGAGACTGACGCCCAGCATCCAAGATATCATCAACAAGGATGTGGTCAAGTCGCTGAATCCCATCATAACTACGCTGTAGAACCTCTCTGGGTAAAAGATTCGTCCACCAAAGACGAAGACGATGAGCCCGTGATCCCACTCTGGCTGCATCCAACAATACAGCAGGTCCCATCCAAGAATGGACCTGATGTGTACTCACCACTACTCTAGTGCGAGAATCACCCATCAATGGAACGTTCTCCAAAAGGTAAGCTGGAGAAACAGACTGATGAACCTGGAGATGTCGTAGTATCCGTAACATCTCCCAAAACACACCAGAACGAGGATCCTGAAGACCCAAACCATGGCCTGCACGTGTATGTCCCTGACATGGCCATCCAGAAATCACCAAGTGAATAGGCCCATGTCTCTCTAGATCATGTGCCCCCAGTAAGGAAATGTCTCCTGGTAAGGCCTTTTAGTAACCTCTGACTGCTGACATCGGTAATAACTTTGGATACCGATAGGCCAAGTGTGCCACATGATGTAGAGAGACTCGCCTAGCAGTCTCATCTCTCTCTACATACAAGTACCTCTGTACTCGGATACCCGCCTATAACACCGCAGCTAGTCCGGTGCTGATCCCACCAAACAACTCCAATAGGCATATCCCCTCTACTGGATACTGCCAAGCAATGAGTGTGGTATCCAGAGGTGTCAAAGCAATCGCCTCTGGAGGCTCATCCTCATACTCATCCCCTGATGGTACGAAGGCTCCACTCCAAGCCTGCTGCACCAACTGATCTGCATGCTGCTGCAATGCCTCCTCTGAACTCCACAATGGAACATCCAAGGTGGATGGAACAATCCCACTCGTACTCCATAGCCGAGTGATCTCCTCTAGTATTGGAGTATCCTCTGCATGGGTGTTCCCCTCCAACAAGTCACCAGGCCAAGTAACTGCACCGCTGAAAGCTAAAACTGATGCTGCCATGGTCCCGGACTGTAGTGAGCCAAGACTGCCACTACTAAAGCGTACTGGTAGGCGACATACCCGTCCCTCACCAGACTGCCAACCAGGTCTATAAGAGGCTGTCTCCTCCCAATAGTCAATGCTGAAACCCATAGGGTATAACACTGCTCCCCCAACTAGCACATCATATGACTCAACTATTGTCGCAATAGCCTAAGCTCTCACCATCGAGCTATCAATCGGATGACCAGGCTGAACCTGGACAACAAGCTCCCCACGTGTGATGTACTGTGTCGAACCACCACCTAGAGATGTCTGGATCTGAAATGGACACCTCTCCACATCGGTCTTCCGTAACTCCAGACCAACAACTGCAGCCTTCCCCAACATAAGGGGCTGCGCACCAGAGTCTAACAAGACTCTCTGTGGTGTATAGACCTTCCCTAAAGGTCCCACTAAACAAAAGATCCCCCCTCTGGTTATCCAATAGGACAACACTAGGTGTAAACCGCGCTCTCTCAAAGGCCGGTCTAGCTGGCAACTCCTCCAGTCTAGCCGCTGCTGCCTGCCATAAACCACTGGTCGTTGAACGGATCCCATGCTCCTCAACCAAGTCAGCTCCACTACCAACCACCTCTGCTCTAGTAGTAGGAACTGCACCATCCCTACTCTCACACAATGTGGTAGCCAACCGGAACACTGGGGCTGGGTCAACTCCCAATGTAAACATGTCACTGGCTGAAAATAAAGGATGCCGCATAATCAGCTGAGCCGCCCCCAACATCATGCTAGACTCAGTCTGTGTAGTAGCAGGTGGCTGACTAGCAGGTACTCCATCACCACCTACCACGCTTGCACTGGGACGTCTAGGAACCATGGATGTCGTTTGCAATGCCTCAGATAGCGTGAAAGACTGGGGAAGTCTGACCTGTCTCCCAACCTCTCCTCTCTGTGGGTCCAACTCCACTGATGCTCCTCTAGGCTCTGGAGCACGTACTGCACTCCTAGTCACTGCTGCAGATGCATCCACCTATGCTGCTCCGCACATGAAGTCCAAAGCATCTCTATCACCAGCATATGAGGTGGAAGCCTCAACACCCAAATCTGATCTCCTCTGAGCAATAGCCATACTAGCCAATCTCTGCTCCAACTGCTCAATCCGAGTAGCCATAGCTGTGTCAGAAGTAAGGGCAAGTACTGCACCCCTACTAGGTGAAGATCCTCTACCACCACCTCTACCACCTCGTCCTCCATGAACTGGAGCTCCTCTACTACCTGCCATAGCAGCCCTACCACTCCGTAACTCCGGGTGTAGGTCAAAACACCGGTCACTAGTGTGACCAAATCTGTGGCAGTGCTCACACTGCCTCTGTGCTGGCTGTGATGCACCAGAGGTATCAAGTCTGCTGCCCTGAGTACACTCTCTCCTATGGTGAGGTCCACCACAAGTCCAACAAGCAACACCACCACTCACTGGCTGCTGCTAACCCGAAAATGAGGGTAAGGGTCTAACTCCACTAGGCCCTCCACTCGCTCCATAGGATCTGGGCTGTCCACCCTATCCTCAAAAACCAACTGGGCGTGGTGCACTCTACTGCACTCTAGCAGAAGTCACAGTTGTGGATGAGGTCTCCCTACCAAATCCAGATGTCACCACTCTCTCCTCCACCATGTTGAGCTCAATACGCTCAGCCAAACCAAAGACTACTGCCAAAGTGGGCAAAGTAGCCTGCAACAACGTAGCATCACAAACTCTACGTCGCAACTCCCTGTCCAATATCCCATACCAAAACTGGACTGCCTGGGCCTTAGTAACTCCCTGAGTGAAACTGATCAGCCGCCTCATGCGAGTGTATGCCTCGCGTAGGCTCTCTCCAGCCTTCCACTGGAACTCCTGCAAGCTCCTCAGCTTGTCAGTCCGCACTCCCTGGTAGTTCTGCCTCAAACATAGGAAGAACTCCACCATGGGGTTAAACCCCGGTACCACACCACCTCCTGCAGTGGTACCTCCACTTGTAGTAGCACTATCTCCAGCTAGTGCACCTCCACTAGCTCCACCAACACTACTCGAGCTAGAACTCGTAGGTACAGCCGACCTACTCCTGGCCACCGAACCTGAAGTGATGGAGACATAGTGTGGAGACCAATACTGTCTCCATAACTCAATCTCCTCCAAATGAGCTCTCCTGAACTCATGGTAGTTGTCCATCGGTGGACCCTCCAAGTGCTGAAACAACCCCTTCCATGCCATGAAGGGTGTGAACAAAGTCGGGTTCCGCATCTACTGCAGATCACACCAACTATCGAACTCCTGGATGAAGTCATCCAACTCAATGGTACCCACTGTACCAGAGTAACGCCTAGGGCCTTTGGAGGCCCCATAAATCTTGTCCATGTCCCACAACAACAGTGCGGACACACCAAGTGCACTCTCAACTGAATCAGCTCCTGTGTCGAACTCCAACTCAGAGTCAATCTCCTCCCTCATTGGGACCTGAGATACAGGCTGATATCGAGCACCACTCCGAGTAAACCCACTACATACTACAGGGCTAACTCCTCTAGAATCTCCAAAGAACTCCGTCGTGACCACGTAACTGCAACAGCAAACCCGAACCACCAACTGCAACCACAAGTCGCAACCGCAAGTGCCCCACCAAGTGCCAACACCAACTAGACACCACCCACTAATGTAACTCTAACCGAGATAACTACACTAGGGGAAAGGCAACCTGTAACCTGCCATCATAACACGCACTCTCATGGTCTGCAGGTCATCACTTCTTGCCTCACCGGAGAGAAACAAAGGTAGTCTGACTGGTCATCACTCCAGCCTCACCACCGAGAGCACACCAGAGCACCAACGCTCAAAAGTCAGGGCACCTCACACAAACGTGGTGCACAAACAGGAAGCAGAGAATGGAGGGGATCCAATCACAAGAAATCTAAACGAAAACCCTCCATCTCATAACACAACACGGGACTGACTCTGCCACCATTTGGCATTTGACATAAGAGCAGTTCGTATCTAAGTCCTAAGCTACCAGGATCACCAAGAATGGGATCAAACTGCCTCTCCTAGCCAAAGCTACATGTGTATAGATAACAGTGGCACAGTCACTATGACAACAAGTGAGGGTGGACCAGTTGGCTAGGGCACCAGTCTAGGAACAAGAGATCTAGGGGTCAAACCCTGTTGCGCACAATCTAGCAAGAAAGGCAGATTTTGCCAACCAATGACCAAGATCTACACTAAACTAGCTAGCCTCACGCCAGCAAGCTGGCTTGCTGGCCCTTCTAGGCCTTCGTAGCCTCTCATAGCCCACAGCCCTATGCCTCAAAGCCTCTAAACGCCCAAATGAGGCCTTTCTTGTTGCCACTTCGAACCTCCTCCAAAATTGGCGAAATTTCTCCAAATCTGCGAAACTCCTCCAAACTAGCGAAACTTCTCCAAATCTGGCCAAACAGCAAAACTCCTCCAATTCTGGCCCTAAATCTGACGTAAATCTGACATAAAATCTGACATAAACCCTAAAGATGGATGTCCACCAAATCCCCCGCTAACTTTCCACTCGAGCCAAATTGACAAAACGGGTTTTTCCAAATCACAATTTCATGAGAAGAGCTTTCCAACTCCACCTTCAATTTCACTTTCTGAGCCCAACTCATAGCAAATTGGTCCTGCCTTCACCTCCTGAGCTCAAAATCACAACACTGCTTGAAAATTGCTCCTTCTTTGCTCGAAATTTGGCCAGCGCTTCCGCACACCGTCCACCTAACTGCCAAATCTGCACCAACTAAACGAGCTTCTGCACACTAGGGAAACACAGAACCTGAATCGAGCTACCACGATCCACCGAGCTTGGAGATACCACCAACACTCAACGTTCCTGCACCCGATTTCCCCCTGACTTCACTTCTCTGATGTAATCAGATTGCTTAACACTCTCAACTCAACTCAACTCAGATCAGTACTTGATTTGTCACTCTATAAACTGCCAACAACTGGGCACTGATTACAGTCAAGCCACACCCACTCAAGCATAGAGAATCCAGGTGACGCTCGCCGGCCTCTGTCCACCATAGCCAGGAACTCGAAGGCTCAACATCAGAGAAGTGAGCTCTCTGGAGCTCACTTCAAAACTATACCCCCTGGACTCAAGCTAGCCCTGAAACTCTAACGGTCCCGCTGATGGCACACTCAACGGTGCAAACGGTGCAAAGTGACGGTGGGCCCCACCATGAAGTCAGTACCCCGAACACGAAATCTAACCGTCGGAAAGTAGTCCCTGAGAAACTGCTAGAATAACTCTAACTACCATCACTGGAACTCCAGTGTCCGAGCATCTAGATGCGGAACTACAAATGGCATGACAAAGAAGGCAAGGAACCCCAACTCCATCATACTCCTCCAAGACTCAAGACATTGCTCACTAGAGAACTCAATGAGAGAGAGATAGTTGCAAATGACAGGATGTTGAGTATCTCCTCACCCCTTGTTTATATACTTTTCAAATAGTTACACACCAAAGTTACTAATTACCGTAGTAACCCAAGTTACTAGACTAAAATTCAAGTAAAGTCAAAAAGTAGAGAGGAATATCCATTCACATGGGCATATTCTACTAGCATGTGATCTTATCTTGACCCAACCACTAAGTCAAGGATTCCTTTACATGGGCTATCCTTGGACTTTAGAAGAATCCAAAACAAAAAGGCTTGCGTGCCCAAGAGTTCTCAACTCTTTCCTCAAAGCCAAACACCTAGGAATAATACCAAGTCAACACACTAGAATCCAAAATAGTGGTGCTCATCTTTTCCACTTCATCTAAAGTAAGGTCCCCTCTATCTTAGCTATGACTAACTTTAGCTAATCATGACTAATGTAGAACCATCTTTTATATCTATATAAATAATATCTCTCAAGCACTTGTAATACCAAGCTAAATATCACAATACCACACACATGCACAAATGGGTGTTATAGTACAAGAATGAAGACCTTTGCCATTGCAAACCTTTGGCCCTAAAGGAAGTATAATAGTTTGAGTGTTCCACCACATACATAAATAATTGCCATCAAGAACCAAAGTATTTTCATGCATGGATTGAGACTACTCAACAATGACTCAATTGCTAAAAGGCAAGTAATATACAAGCTATGGCTATAAAATTAGTGCCTTGTTAGCAATTCTTCACATTCTATAGATTTTGGTTAGAAGTTAGTTAGAAGACTAGAGCATCAATAGTTTCCTCCTCCTTTGGCATTGATTTTTTGTAGGCCTTCACAATAGAAACTTCCCTTGCCTCATTCAAGAACAAGAAGCAATATGGTGAGAGGAGTAACATAATGAGAGCATCAAGGCAGCATAAGTGAGTGCTTGAGATATATCTCAGACCATTGGCCATAAAAGATGGTCATTGCACTATAGAGTAGAAGTAATTTGTAGTAAGAAATTTTGCTTCTTGCTTTGGAATTAAGAATTCAGCCACCAAGGGATGACCCAAGAAATTAGAAAGAATAAGAATCCCTAGAATAGCAACTTGAGAGGAAATCTGTTTGCTTGGATTGAGGAGCATTGGAGAGATGTCCTTAGCTTAGAGAATTCTCCACCATGAGCAATGGCCCTTGACATCTAGTGGTATTGATCAAACAAGACTTGGAGAAGGTTTTAAACCAAGGAATAATATAAGATTTGAGGTAGCAAGTTATAAGGATCCTACATGATGGGTTATTTTCAAAGCAATCATGAAATTATTCAAGTCCAAGAGAATGACCTACCTCAACACCAGCCAACTAATCTTCTTTTAGTTGACATACAAAGGGTAGCCAATGAATTGAGCACATATGTTATGTACTCTAACTCATAGCATGTGTGGAGACATGAATAACAATGGAAGAGTGACACATCTATCCCCATTTGTGCTACATTTTTAGATGATAATGAATCTCCATACCAAGGAAGAAGTTCCCAAGTCACTTTCATATCAAGAGGTACTTTGTGTCATAGCCAAAGGGTAGGGTAATGTAACAAAATTACAAAGTGGCTGATAAAGAATATGCACACATAGGTAATATGTGCATGTAGAAGAAGCAAAGAATATCCTTGACTTCAATAAGGAGAAAAAGAAAGCAACACCTACAAGACCAAAGGTGAAGGCAAAGAGGGAAAGGAAGAATACTCTAGTGGTCAAAAAGTGAACAAGTAAGAAGAATTCAATACCATATACCAAATGAAATGGAGAGTATTCAATGGATATCTTCATGGTTGTTATATACTCCTATAGAACCACATGAATCCTCTTGTCTCAATAATGTTTAGCCCCCTCCATTTTTGTATCTTTGGCCAACAACATTCACAAAGTTTGATTGGTTCTCTTTGCCAAGCCATTGGAGTTTGGTTATAAGATGTAGTTACTTTGTGTGTGATAGAGAAATGTTGTAGCATGGCTATAGTGATGCTTCAAGTAAACTCTCCTCCTCTATCAAAAACCAACTCCAAAGGCAACAAACCCTTGTGATAATATGTTCATAAATAAATCTACCAACTTTTTCTTCATTCTTGTCTCTCAACGGTCTAGCCTCAACACTCTTGGTAAGGTAATCAATAACTACCACAATAAATCAATTTTTCTTTGGGGTTCTATTGAGAGTACTTACAAAGTCAATTCTCCATATCTCAAAAGGTCCTAACAATGGAAATGATCCAAGAGGCAGAGTGAATGTAGACTTTCTAGTAAAAGCTTGATAAACATAACAATTTTTGCAATAATCAAGATAATCCTTGAAAATTCCCTTCCAATGGTAACCTAGAATTTTGACACCTAGACTTTAAAAAGTGGTCACTTTTTCTACAAAGTGATATCCACATACCAAACCATCATGAAAGTCCTTCATGAGTTAGGTAAACTCTTCCTTACCCATTGCTCTTCAAAGTAGATCATCTATTCCTAGGTGAAAAGGATATTCTCCACCATTGTGTAAGGTCTAGAACTTGCTGCAAGGGCTTCCTCTCCCTAGCATGCATCCTATTTGAGTGGTTACCTCTTGTAACAAAGTCCACAATCTCCTTGTACTCTATTGGAACCTCTTGAGTGATTAAGATTATCATGAGCTCTTCATCTAGAAAGGAATCATCCATTAGCTCAACTCAATCATGATCATAAGCCCTAGATAACTAATCAACATTTGCATATTTCTTCCTTGGCTTATCTTTAATGGTATAATCATACTCAAACATGAATATAATCCACCTAGCTAGCCTTCCCTCCATATTAGGCTTGTTAAGGATGTAATTCAAACCCTTGTAACAATGGTGGCTTCACTCCAATCAAGTAGTGTTGAAACTTCTTAAGACCAAAAATAATTACCAACCCTTCTTTTGCTATACTAAATAATTTCCCTCTATTGAGAAAATTTTTCATCTAGCATAAGCTATTAAATGATCATGCTCTTCTAGGTCCAATTGACTAAGAGTGCATCCTATAGCTACATTGGAAGCATTAGTATAAAGAATGAACGATTTACTCTAATCAAGTTTAACAAGAATTGGAGCCTTACAAGGGATTGCTTGAGCTCCACAAAAGCTTGGAGAGCTTCCTTATCCTCCAAAAACACCATGGATTATACCCCTTTCTTCATATAAATGGTCAATGTGTAAGCCTTTTTGGAAAATGAAAAGATGAACTTCCTATAGTATCCAACCATCAACAATAATTTGCATAACTTTGTCAAGCTTGAAGAGAATAGAAGCTCTAAGATTTTTCTCAACTTTTAGGATCCAATGCTATTCCATCCTTGGAAATGATATGCCTCAAAAGTAGACCTTCTTCACAACCAACTATGCACTTCTTTGGGTTGAGTGATGCATTTTCCTCATCCAAGTGTTGCAAGACCTTGATCAAGTGCTCAAACTACTCTTCCTTGTTCCCATAGACACAAAATTCATCAATGAAATCTCTCATAAATTTCCCAATGTATGGTTCAAATACCTTATTCATGAACCGTTGAAATGTGACTGGAGCATTACAAAGCCCAAAAGGCATGACCCTAAAAGCATAAGTACCCCAAAGTGTGGTGAATGTGGTGAGTTGCTGATGCTTTAGTTCAATCTTGATTCTAGCCATTATAACCATCCCTAAAACTATATCTTTCATGAACTGCAACCTCCTTTAAGATTTCATCAATGAATGGAAAGGGATATGTAATACTAATAGCTAGACACATGATCTAGAGATGAAATTTGGTTTGGTAACATCTGAGAGGATGTTATACATGATGGACTTAGTAGATCAGACAGAGGTATCACCAAAAGAGTACTTCTACTAATAGGCTAGAAAAAGAAACATGTTGGAAGACTTTAGAATCAATAGCTAGATATCTGGAAGGATGGTACACATAATGGACATAGCAGATCAGGTAGAGGTATCACCAAAAGAGCACTTTTACTTATAGCGTAGAAACTAAAATAGGCCTGAAAACTTCAAAGGCAATTTTGGAGGCCTAAACGGATGAATTAGGCCATGAAAATGTGCAGATTCCCCTTCCCCCTAATAGGAAAATTGGGAACCTCACTACCCCTAGGTTTGTCTCACCAAAAGCTTTCCAACAGTACCTCATTCATGTGATTCTGAGATTCCTACAAGAAGATTCCCTAAAAGATTCCCTTTGGTCAAAGCCTGTGTGACCAAACAGATGGGACCATGATAGACATGTCACCCATCCAAGCAAGTAATCTAAGGGCGGAGCTTGTTAACAGGTCACCTATCCATGTACCTAATCCTATGGTAGGGCATCCTTGGAGGAGATCCTCTTTGGCTATATAATAAAGAGAAGGTGTTCCCTTGGGGCACCAAAGTTTGGAGTGTGAAACTTATGCTTCCTCTTGTGTGTTTCTCTGTTATGCTTGGAAAATTATAGGATAGTAGTCCTTCTTGGGGATAGTGTTGAGTTTCTTGTAATCTACACATACACAGAGTTTGCCATTCTTCTGCTTCACAATCACAATTGGAGACACCCATTTTGAATTCTCTACCTTGAATATGAACTTAGCCGCCTAGAGCTTATCAATCTCCTCTTTCACAATCAAATTTGTTGATGAGCTAATGCGGTGTTATTTTTGGCAAATAGGTCTTGCATGCGACTCCACCTCTATCCATTGCTCCTCCAAGGTGACTTCTTTGAGATCCCTATAACTAAAAGGAAACACATGGATGTACTTGTGGAAAATCTCTTCAAATATTAGCTTCTCCTCCTTAATAACATTGGGACCATACTTCAAGGTATATAGTCTTCTCTCTATCTCCTCAAGTGTCAATGTTGATTTATCAAGATCGTGCAAAACCTATGATTTAGACAAAAAATCCATAGCACACAAGGGATGCACATTTGTATTGGATTAAGATTCATCTTTATCTAAAGAGGTCTCTCTCTTCTTCCATGCTAGTGTCCACACTTGAAACTCCTCTTTTTAAATCTGATTCTTAATAATCAAAAGATGGTGTATCTAAATGTGGGGTATGGTTAGTATGGTTATTGGAATTATAACCCAATGATTTGGTTGCCCAATTCTCAAGTACCCTTTGTGCCATCAATTTATTGTTTAAGTTGTCCTCAACCATGGCCTCTCAAGTAGCAAATCATAGCTTGCATCCTTCAAGTCTTGGAAAGTCATGGGATTTTGAAGTCCCATAACCAAAACTACCACCTTGTCCATCACACCCATCAGTCTAACTTGTTGCTTGTTTGTCATGATTAATACAAATGTTGAAGGTCTACAAGGTACTATACCTAACTTCTTCATCAATTTCTCTAACATAGCATTCATTATAGATCCTCCATCAACAAGTGCATCCTTGATGTTGTGACCATTCATCCTTGTATCAACTTTGCTTGACTTTGCTTTCTTTTTCCTCTTGTTCTTTGTCAAACTCAAAAAAAACCCTAAGCTTCTTCCTTAAGATAGGATTTAAAGCAATCAGTTGACCCACCATGATGTTGGCCTTGTGACTACCAACATCTTTCAACACATTATAGTCCCATTGTTGCTTTGAGATCAATAGATCATCCATCTCCAATTTCTTCCTTGGAGTCTTTGTTGATGGTGTTGAACTCCTAGTGTGAATAATCCTTATGGGCATAGGAATATCCTTGCTAGGAGTGGATCTCTGAGAAAAATCAATGTTATTTGCAAAATAAGCTCTCTTCTTCTCTTGTGCCAAAAACTCCGAGTTAAGACCTTTGGAGTTTGAACAATTCTTCTTGCTCGTACTTGATCTCCACCACATCTATGGATGCTCCCCTTATTCCTTTTTTATAGGAGGTACTAAGGTTTAACACCTCCCTCCATCTCTTTATTTTCCCCTTATAACCCCTTCCTCTATGGTATGTGGAATTGGGTAATTCCTTTGGATGTGACCTTTACTTCCATAACCAAAACAATTTGTATCATTGAAATTGCTATTTTGTTGGCCTCTCCTATATGAATAGTTTCTATAACCCCTAGGCCTTCTCCTAACATTCTGTTCCACCATTCTCTTCTCTTATAGTTGCGATACGTTGATCTTGAGATCTACAAGTTATTTTGTGATGGGTTGAAGTAGATCTTTTGGTAGAGGTGCAAGAACTGGAGCAACCGTTACTTGTGGTGCAACCTTTGCTAGCAAAAGATCAAAACATCCACCATAATTGTAGACTTGTAGAGGATGCATAACCTCCTTCACCACCAAACCACTCTCATCTCATTCCAAACTCTCCTCCATACAAACTACAATCGTGATAGCTTCTATCTTGGAAGATGGTTTCTCATATCTCACTTTACTTTGAATTTGTGGTTTCAATCCTCCCACCAAATTCTTGGTAAGAATTGCTACATCTAATCATAGTAGTCTCTACATTATCCCCACTTTTTCTCAATACTATGTAAAATTGACTCTAATTTTTCCATTTTTCTACATAAATTCTCACTTTCTCTCCATCTCTTTGCTTGAGAAAGGTAACCTCACTGATCAATTTTCCATAACTCTCATCTAGAAGAAAATTTTCAATGAGCATTGCAGTCAAACTTTTCCAAGACTCCTTTGGAAGAAAAAATTTCAATGAGCATTGTAGTCAAACTCTTCCAAGACTCCTTTGGAAGAAAACATTTCAATGAGCATTGTAGTCAAACTCTTCCAAGACTCCCCTTGCCTATCTCTCTTCTCTCTCTTTTGGTATTTTGACTCATACCATGTAAGAGTTACATCCTCAAAGAAATACACTAATAATGAGGCCTACTCATTCTTCCTCCTCTCATTGTTTTCTATGCAAACTCTCTTGAAGTCTCTTGCAAAGCCTCCACATCCTCTCCACTTTTTTGAAGAAAATTGGAAGTTTTCCCATATTAGCCCCTTTGTACTTTTCCTTCCTCTCTTTATATATATTATTTTCTTTTCTTTTCTTATTGCCTCTCACCTTATAACTAATAGAGTACAAACATGACTAATACCATTTCAGGGTTTTCAACCATAAGTAATACAAAAGGTTTAGGTCATTCTAGGATGTCTACCATACAATCAAAACCCAAGGTGCATTTAAGTCAAACTCTCATGGATAGTTTTTCCATCAATTGAAATGTTATCTCTATCTCTAATCTTGAGAGCTATTTGATGAAAATAGTTTCTCCATAGTGGTACTAAGACTCTACCTAATATCTTTCATTAAAGTCTCCAAAATTGTTTTTATACTCTGAATTGTAGTCACTCATGCCCTTTTGGAAGTCTTTCCACTCCACAAACTTCACACAACTCCTTGGTCTTAGATCTTTTCCCTTCCAATCTTGGTGAAAAAGGTCTAACATGCAAACCCAAGTCAGATAAGCATATCCTTTCCCTCAATCTCTTGCTATCAAAGGTAAATGGATATGAAATTGCCTTATGTCCCTTGTCTCCACATAAAAAATATTTAGAATCATGCTTTCCTCCAAGTGGTGTACGTTTTTAGATCCTTTCAACACTCTCTTCAAATTCTATTATGAACTCTCTTTTTTGTTCAAATAAACCTCAAAACCACCTTGAAACCTTGGGGAACCTTGCATAACCTCAACTTCCACTCTTGATGGCCTTCCATGTTCCCAATATGAGTCTAAACGCTCAAACATGCTTTTGGTTGTTCTTACACTCTTCATGCATGAGAACTCAATTCCCTAAAAATGTCTTTTCTTTACAATTTCAATCAATCCTCCAAATAGGAATCTCTTACTCCTTTGAAATTTTTCAGATACAAGCTCCACTTTAAGGAGTCCTTGCTTGCAAAATTTCAGCTCTTTTTATTGAGCCATTTGGCCTTGATGCCTCTCTACACATCCTCCAAGATTTGGTCAAAAAGAAATACCTTCACTCCATAATTCCCTCTATAAACATGATCTCTCCCCAATTAGTAGGCCAAAAGATACCCTATCTATCACTTAATTTCTGAAAAAGTTTTAGTGCAATCCAACTTGAATGATAGAAATGGTGGACTTTGTACACTTTTCCAAATAACATGCAATTTTTTGAAGCTATTTAGCGTATCATCTTCCAAAAATTCTAGCTCTATGCATGTAGCAACTCTTGTAGTTATTGCAAGAGTCCTAACTAAAAGATAACCCAAGCTATCATCTATAAAAATCTCAAGTCTAGCTCTCAAACATCTAGTTTTGCCTAAAATCATTGTAATCTCTAAAATCTGCAGTCCACCTCACACAATCTCTCCAAGTCTTTTCTAGTGTATAAGATGTACATAATCACCTCAAAAACATCATGATAAACTACATGGTATGCAAATGTATCTAAATTCTTTGACATAAGTCTAGCCCTCTCTTCCCCTAATATTCTCTCATTGCTTCTTTTTGATCTTATATACAATTGAACATGGAACATTATCTTGCCTTCTAGAGTGGTCCTTATAACATAACCAAAAATGTGAGCAGCTTGTCTCACTCAAGATGAACCTTTGATAGCTATTAATATAGTGCACAATGGACTAAGAAGGCAACAAACCCCAACTCGATCATACTCCTCAAGAACTCCAAGGCATCTCCAAGACTCAAGATATTTCTCACTAAAAAACTCAAAGAGTTATAAATGAACAAATAATGAGTACCTAGCTTATATATTTGTGAAAAATTTACACACCAAAATTACTAATTATAGGAGTAACTCAAGTTAATAGGCTAAAAGTCATATAAAGTCAAAAGTCAAAAGAAATATCCATACTTATGAGAATAATCCTATGAGTAGATGGTCTTATCTTGAACAAACAACTAAGTCAAAGATTCATTCACATGGATTATCCTTGGACTATAGAAAAATCTGCAACCAAAACACTTGTGTGCATAAGATTTTCATTTCTTTCCTCAAAGCTAAACACCCAAGAATAATACAATGTTGAATAGTGATGCTCACTTTTCTATTTTCCCCAAGGTAGAGTCACCTCCATCTTGGCTTTGACTGACTTTAGCTAATCATGGCTAATGTAGAAGCTTTGCTAAACTCTATATAGATAATAGCTCTCAACTACTTGTAATACCAAACTTAATATCCCCATAGAGCATACATGTACCAATGGATGTGTTACAAGTTTGAATATGGAGATTTAGCTCATGGAATTTTGTGTGGTGTGGCCTTACTTGTATGGACTTCTTTGTAGGGCCCACCAAATGGTCTTTTTTCTCCTCCATCCACTGGAATATCTTTTTCTTTTCTTCTTCTAAGCTGATGTAGACCACTTGAGCTTTGGCCATCAATTCTTCCTCCATCTAGAGGTAATCCATTTCCTTCTCTTCCTTCTACTTCTTATGCTCTATAGCAATCACTTCAAGCTGGACAACCAATTTTCTATGGTACTTGCTAAGCTATACATATACAATTACCAAGCAAATCGTGGCTTTCTCTAACTACATTGGGATATAGTGCACTTCCTTGTCCCTTACATTTAGTTGCTTACCTTTGGTTTGAGCCAAAGGGCTCTCAATTCTCTATGCAACTTCCTACTTTCCTCCTCATGCTCAATCCATTCTACAAGAAGTATAGCATTTTGTCCCTTTGCCTCTAAATTCTCATGTACTAACTCAATCAACTTCTTTGCTTCCTATATGTATAAATTGCAAGCCCTCTATCTCCTCCTTTACCTTAGCTTGATCTACCCTTATCAAGCAGGAATTCTTGTGAAATCTTCATACAAGTGAAGCATAGTTGATGATGTTTGGATAGGAATCTTGAAAAAATTGGCAAAAACTACTTCATCAACTCCAAGACCAATCCCACCAAATGAATAACAAAATTTGATCCCTTTGTTATTGGGGTTGGGTATTTTTGGAGTTGGGAAGAAGTGAACACTCACCACTACTATATTGTATATGAAGGCTTTTCTCCTTTGCCTTTGATGTCAATCTTACCTTCTTCATGTCCTTTGGGTTGCTTTTGCTCTTTGTCTTGTTCTCCTTATCTCCTTTGGCCTTGATTTTACCTTTGGCTTGGTGTTATTCTTTGGCCTCAAGTGCTATATCTTTGCCTTTGGGTACTCCTTCTTCCTTGGACCTTGCTCTTTGTACTCCAAGGTCTTACTTCTCTATCAAATGTGCCCTTGGTGTGGACTATACTTTTATCCCAAAGGTCTTCTTCCTCACTTGGTTGGGGCTAATAAAGCTCTTCTTTGCTTGTTTCTCCTTCTATTGTGCACATTATGTGTCTTCATATTGCTCATCATCCTCCTTTTTCAAAGATGATCCTACAAGTGTGAGTAAGTTCTTTCTTTCCTATCTCCTTCACTTTCAATATCTTTGGCCCTGCCTTTTGAAGACATATCTTCCTACTTTTCAAAGCATTCATAGGAAATTGAAGCAAGCACAAAGATGTGATGCATAAAAGTCTAGGAAGGATCAACTCATGGACTTGGATAAAATAAGGTATGAAATTAAGATTAGCCATGTACAATATAGATGCAAACACAAGATCTACAAGAGAATTCAACCATTATATCCCTTTGGGGTTGAGCAAAAGAAAGTATTGAAGGTTTAAACCCAATGTAAATCAAGTTCACTTTGTAGTAATAAAAGAATAAGCAAAGAGACCACCCAACTATCTATCATTGAATGTCTTAACACTAAGTAATTGATTGAATGACTACATTGAGTAATGGTGAGGAACCTTGGAGTAGGAATATGGTGATAGAGTGTAGGGTGACATTTGCACATTTTTAGGGTGTTTGATCCTTGGGGTTACAAAGAAGCAATGTATTGAAGGGTTAAGGTTAACCTGGAGCATTGGAAGTACCACAAAAACAAAAAGCATGTCAATCTATTGATGCAAGGACTCTTTTGAAGTTGTATCTTCTTGGGAGGGTATTTCTTCAATTTTAGTCTTTTTTCCTTCCATTTTTACTATTAGTGTGTCAATATTGGGTTATCACACTCATCAAAAAAAGATGTTAAAATTTGAACAACTTTATTCAAGAACTATTATCCTTCATTTAGCATAGAGTATTGACATATGTTATTAAATATTCTTCGTTATTGATGACATATGTCAATATTTTATGCTAAATGAAAGATAATAGTTCTTGAATGAAGTTGTTCAAATTTGAAAAAACTTTTTTGATGAGTGTGATAACTCAATTTGGCGCACGAGTAGTAAAAAGAGAAGAACATATATGTCTAGTTCTTCATTGAGAAGACATGAGACCACTCCATGTAGTGATGTATTGTTCTTCTTAAAGCCCTAAATTAAAGTCTTCCAATATCAATACATTATTAAAATTTTAAATTCAAAAATCATATCATATGTTAAAATTGGTACAAGTTTGATTTATTAATAAAAGGTATGGAAATTGAATTTTCTTCTCTAGAACATAAAGTCCATAATCTTAAAACTGTAGTGATAATTATCTAAAAAAATTTTATCCATTATTATTTATAATTAACTCAATAATTTTTTTAATAAAATTACATATAAATTTTAATCACTCCATGAAAAATAGCTCTCTAAATTGATCACTTATTAATTATTTATTCATAAAATTGATGTGTAATTGATAATTCAAATAATCATACACATCAATGCAAAAATCATTCCCAAATATTCTGAGTGTGCAAGTATATAATATTACAAAGGATAAAAAGTGATATTATCAAATGTTATCAAGATTGCATGAAGATACAACCTCCAAGCATTAACTCTATATAATATCATCTTATAAGCTGCATCTTATATAATAGTATAAAAATTAGCCTTGAATATTAAAAAAGATAAAACTTATGTATATCCTTAATTAAATTTAAAGAGGTAAAGAAATCCAAAAGTTAAACAATCTATTGAGGACCTGGAAAATAGAGTAAAGAAATTTCATATCTCTCTATATATTTGTCCATATTCTTTCTTTTTATTAATATATTATTATTTATATTTTTTAAAAATAAACAAAAATTATATATGTGTATTTACAAGTGAGTATGTTGCATTTCTCAAGAAATCCTACCAATATGATTATTTTAAGACGAGCATATTGTAATAAGTAAGATATAGAATTAGTTAGGTTGTATCATTGAACTTATATCTATTCAAACTAAATATAAGGCCAATTTTTGGTATTTCTTTATGTATAGAATTGGTAAATAATCTCCATGTTACTTTTGTAATTATGTCTTTGTGTCTAAATAGGATTGTATCTTATTTGTAACTTTTCAACTCAACTCAACTCATCATGGTACAATAATTGCATATATTATATTCAAAAATTAAAATAATATTTGATTTGAGAAGGAGTTGCATGGCACAATATCTTTATTATAGATTGTTATGCTTTTGATAAAGGCTGCTTTTTCATAATCTTATCTTCTTTGATATAAAAGGTATCCATCTTTTACTACTATTTTTTCCATTTGATTATTCCTTGGATAATCCCTTAAGTACTTAATATTCACTATGCAACAAATTCTTTTATTTTGAACTCCATAAGAATCATGAATAATTCATTTCAATATTATTTTTAATAAACAAAGATCTGATTTTTATACTTGGAAATATAACATTCATAACACAATCATTGATTTTGTACTTTTAGCCAAGAAAATCAACATGTATACATGTGGAAGTCTCCTTCTTTGGGAATCAATTTCAGAAACTCATGAAACCAGGTTTGGTCTATCTACTTCTACTTATAGATAACTCTAGTAATTTCTAGCCATTTTTGATTTGCAATCATGGTTTATAAAAATAGCACAATATTGATAAAATGTGAATTTCACTTACAATACTAAGAATGAGTTATTGATAGAATGATATATTGTCCAAGATTACTTAGAATACAATATTCTTTCTTTATAATCACTTGATAAGATTAATTTTGAAAACATCTCAATGCACTCTCATCTATCAAAGAAAATTTGGCTAGTTGTTGTCCAAGCATGCACATATACCCTTTAAATAATCTACCTTTTCTATGAATGGTATCAATTGTAAAGTGATGTAACAATAATTAATGTTCTTCCATCAAGGATAATGAGCAGAAATGACTAGAATTGAAGAGAAGAATCACTATCTTGCAATTCATTTACTGCCATAAGTGTTTAACCTCTTGGGCAAGAACCATTCCCAAAAGAATTTAGTGTCACTCCCAATGGTACAAATGGCCAATTGAAAACTAAAAGACACTTTCACTACAAATTAAGTCCAACTAACTCCTAAAGATGATTGCTCACTCAACTCCAAAGGCCACTTCACTCCAAAGACTCTACTCTAAAGGTTGCGTGCTACACTTGCCAATAAGGCACAACTCCAAAGGTTTTTTTCAATAGCTGAAAGTATTTGCTTTTCAATCTCATTGTACTCCCAACACTATAGCTAATCCTTGATCCATTAAGGTATTGCCTTGCTCCTTCAAAACCCTCAAAAATCACAAATTTTGATCAAGTACAAATGTTCCTACTTGTTCCTTCCTTATATAATTTCCTAATCTTCTCTAATTCCTCCTTCTATTAATCTTCCTTTGCCTTCCAAGTGTAAATTACCTTGTGAAGTCTTTGGATTAGGGTGGTGTAAGCCACCAATTAGGGCCAACTTCTTGATATTGTAGTAGAAGAAGCTCTATCAGCTATAGAGCTACTCTCATTGAGTGGATCATAATATTGGCCCTCTTTATGACTAATACCTTGGTTTCTTGTGCCCATTTCTCCTCCCTCTTCAACATGCACTATAATTTTCCTCCATTACTATGTTTTATTTTGCTTCTTGAGTGGGTCTTCTCTTGTGATCTCCACCTACTCTTCTTTGGAGACATCACCTTCTTGATTGTGGCTAGGAGAAGCTTTAAGTTGATGCAATGTCTGTCCTTGGTCATCAGCTTCATTCTCTAGGTCTTTGTTTTGCTCTGAGTTTGGAGAAGATTGGGCATCTTTGTATTGCTTTCTTCTTTCTGATCCCAATGTTGATCCCTGCAATGTGAAGATCTTTCTTCATCTTATTCTTGTTCTTATTCTTCTTCTATCTTTGTGTCCAATGCTTCCTCCTTGGAAGATACATCAATTACCTATGGGTTCATTCTTGGCCCCTTTGTTGTTCATTGCAATGTTGTAGGTGTGGACTTCTTCTTCACTATTATATATCCCACTTTATCAGCCTTTGTGAATTTCCCTATTTCTAATACTTCTCAACTACAATTAGATATTTCCAAATGTGTGCCTTAATTTCATGTTGTGACGTGTATGACAGATTGGATGCTAGTGGCTAGGGAACTTCTTTCTCTTTGCCTTTGTAAAAAGGTTTAACTCCATGTAGAAATGGATGGAAAAGGGTGCAAGGTAGGTTACTCCATCATCTTCTTCCAACTCTTTGAGTAAGCTCTTAGATTGTACATAAAACATATGAGCCTAGTTCATTGATCTCCTTGGTACATATATTTGCAAGAAAATGGCTTGGCTATTGTTCAGATAGATTGTTCTCTTGGCTTGAACAATTTCTTTTTGGGTAGGGTCCTTGTAACTTCACACTCTTTATCCATTATTGGTCCTTAGATTGTTGAAAGAAGCAACATGTGTCTTCTCCAATACATCAATATAGTGTTAGATTAACTCAATTCTACAATACACCAATGACTTATTGAGCATTAGAGCACAATGCATTGTCTAGTGTATTGGGTGTCAATAGTCATTGCCCTATTTTGCATAATTTTTTAGCCCACTAACATTCCTCCAATTCTTCTCCATCCATGCACATAGATCTCCTCGGAGATCTCTTGGCTCCTTCTCCTCCCAATTTCTAATCTCCTATATATAAGAAAAACATCACTTAATTTGCTCTAGATTAACTCAATTCTACAATACACCAATGACTTATTGAGCGTTAGAGCACAAAGGATAACCTCAAGGATTTTCATCCTTTGTTGTGGTATTGTAATAATATGGAGTTTAGTGATGAATTTTGTTAGGGCTAATAAAGTAGTGAATAGGCCAAATTAGCCTACAATATTCTAGAAGTATCTAGAAAGCTTCTTGGGAAGCTTCTTGGCTAATTTAGCTTGCATTCCAAGTATGTAACTTCTAGAAGGAAGCTTCTAGAAGCTTCCAAATAGCTTAGCTTGCAAGCCAAGTAGGCATCTTCTAAAAGGAAGCTTCTTGAGAAGCTTCTTGGTTAACTTGGCTTACACTCCAAGAAAATTGCTCAAGGAAGCTTCTTGAGAAGCTTTCCAAGAGCCTTGTATGCTCCCCATAAATACCAGAGCCAAACCTCATGCTAGGCATTCATAGTTTCCTTCAATCAAGTGTCCCAATGTGATCTTCCATTCTCCTATTTCTCTCCTTGGTCTTGGATCTTTTACATTGGTATAAGAGTAGGAATGGGATGGATGGAATCTATGGAATCTAGAGTAGGAATGGGATGGATGGAACCACCAAATCTATTTCTGGCATTTTTGTATTTGGATACTACCCAAGCATCACTTCACACAGTTCATCACTTCATGTTTTGGGTAGAATTTTTAGAATGCAATCACCTTGTTTGAAGAACCCTTGATACTTTCGATTGTAACTTATGGAGAACGGTGGACGTGTTGCATCTATGTAATAGTAAATTTGATAAATAAAGTGTAGTTTGATAGAGTAGTAACCATGGTGGCAATGCCCAAGGTTATCATTGCTATGCAATAAGAAATTGAGCATCTTACTTGATTGTTGGATGAACAAGACTAGCAGCGACAAGAGCACGTAGAGAGAGCACCATTTTGAGAAGGAGAAGACCAAATCTGATTTCCAAAACCCAAGGCATTTGATAGCAAGAATCTCCCAAGCCTAGTGGAGAATTTTGTATTTGATTGTGAATGTTATTTTGAGGCAACAAATTTTCAAGATGAATAGAAACAAATTCTCTTTGCTTCTAGCCAATTGGACGGAGCAGCAAATCTATGGTGGCAATTTTGAGTGGAACGAGTTGAAAGGCAATTTGTTGCACTATCTTAACATGGGAAGAATTCAAAGGTGCAATAATTGGGCAATCCCAAGCAATCAATGCCCCACAAGCTACACAATATAAGTTGGTAGAGTCGAAGCAGGTTGGTTTTGTAAGAAGCTACATCACATGATTCTAGAACACCATTATGCAAATTCCAGATATAATGGATGATGAAGCTCTAGATCAATTTGTGAGGGGCTTGAAGTCACAAACCAAATTAGAAGTGACTATGTGAGAGCCAAAATACTTGGAAGAAGCCATGCAGCTAGCAAAGCACTTTGATTCCTTGGTTGCAACAACTTGGTCTTGACTTTGATCTTCACAAAACCAACTAGCACATTACACACGTGTGGAGGAGCCGGCATCAATGGAGATTGATGCCATCCAATGGAGACCACTTGGTATAGCAGATCAAGATAGATTATGACAAAATGTTGGTTGCTTTTATTGTCGCCAAATTGGACATTGCATTGTTGAATATCCACTCAAGAATGGATGATCTCAACAAATCACCCAAATGGAGATTGTGGATGAAATGATCAAGAAACAAGGAATCCCAATAGGGGATTTTGAGCCACCTATTGGGAATTTGATTAGTTCTAATGGGATTGAAGGCTCAACCTATGCAATTTTGATTCACTTGCAAGGTATGATTTAATCGTGGTTGGAAGATTTTGGTTGATTTTGGAAGTTCAAAGAATTGCATGTCTATTCAATTAGCAAAGGAATTGAGTATTCCTATTAAGCCAATAATTGGAAGTAGATTGATGATGGCAGATGGTAGAAAGGGTTTTGCATTCTATACCTTGCATTCAATTACCTTCAAAGAGTGGGAAGGAGTATTTGGAGTATATGGATCCGTAAGGATCATCCTCTGATCATGGTATGCCCTTCAAGATTGAGTTATTGTCAAGGAGTACTCTAGTGAGTAGATCAACATATCTGCTCTCACCAAAGGAATTGGAGAAGTTGCAAAAAATACTTATGGAGTTGTTGGAGAAGGATTTCATACAACATAGTACATCTCCTTGGTAAGCATCGGTACTATTCATTCTGTCACGCCATTTGTAGTGTCACATCTAGATTTCTTGAACATTAGAGCTGCAATGATAGTAGTTAGAGTCATTTCAGCAATTTCTCAAAGACTACTTTCTGACGGTCAGATTTTGTGTTTGGGGTACTGACTTCACGATGGGGCCCACTGTCACTTTGCACCATTTGCACCGTCAAGTGTGCCGTCAGCAAGACCGTTAGGGTTCAAACCTAGCTCAAGTTCAGGGGGTATACTTTTGAGTGCAGCTCCAGAGAGCTCACTTCTCTAATGTTGAGCCTTCGAGTTCCTGGCTATGGTAGATAGATGCCGGCGAGCATCACCTAGATTCTCTATGTTGGAGTGGGTGTGGCTTGACTATAATCAGTGCCCAATTGTTGGCAGTTTATAGAGTGACAGATCAAGTACTGAGTTGAGTTGAGTTGAGTTGAGAGTTGTAAACAATCTGATTACATTAGAGAAGTGAAGTCAGTGGGAAATCAGGTGCATGAACTTTGAGTGTTGGTTATATCTCCAAGCTCGGTGGATCACTGGTAGCTCAATTCAAGTTCAGCTTTTCCCTAGTGTGCGGAAGCTTGTTCAATTGATGCAAATTTGGCAATAAGGCAGACGATGTGCGGAAGCGTTGGCCAATTTTTGAGCACAGAAGGAGCAAATTTTGAGCAGTGGTTGTGATTTTGAGCTCAAGAGGTGAAGGCATGACCAATTTGTTGTGAGTTGGGCTCAAAGAGTCAAATTGAAGGTGGAGTTGGGAAGCTATTCTCATGAATTTTTGATTTGGAGAAACCCGTGTTGTCAATTTGGCTCGAGTGGAAAGTTAGCAGAGGATTTGGTAGACAACCAACTTTAGGGTTTATGTCAGATTTTATGTTAGATTTTGGCTAGATTTTACGTCAGATTTTGGCCAGATTTGAAGGAGTTTTGTTAGTTTGGAGTACTTTTGCAAGTTTGGAGAAGTTTTTGCCAATTTTGGAGGAGGTTTGAAGTGGCAAGAAGAAAGGCCTCATTTGGTTGTGAGGCTTTGAGGCATAGGGCTATGGGCTATGAAGGCCTAGAAGGGCTAGCAAGCCAGCTTGTTGGCATGAGGCTACCTAGTTTAGAGTAGATCTTGGTCATTGGTTGGCAAAATTTGCCTTTCCTGCTAGATTGTGCGCAATAGGGTTTGACCCCTAGATCTCTTGTTCCTAGACTGGTGCCCTAGCTAACTGGTCCACCCTCACTTGTTGTCCTAGTGATTGTGCCAATGTTATCTATACACATGTAGCTTTGGCTAAGAGAGGCAGTTTGATCCCATTCTTGGTGATCCTGGTAGCTTAAGATTTAAATACAAACTTCTCTCATGTCAAATGCCAAATGGTGGCAGAGTCAGTCCCGTGTTGTGTTATGAGATGGAGGGTTTTCATTTAGATTTCTTGTGATTGGACCCCCTCCATCCTCTACTTCTTGTTTGTGCACCACGTTTATGTGAGGTGCCTTGACTTTTGAGCGTTGGTGCTCTGGTGTGCTCTTGGTAGTGAGGCTGGAGTGATGACCAGCCAGACTACCTTTGTTTCTCTTTGGTGAGGTAGGAAGTGATGACCTACAGACCATGAGAGTGCATGTTATGATGGCAAGTTACAGGTTGCCCTTTCTCCTAGTGTAGTTATCTCGGTTAGAGTTACATTAGTGGGTAGTGCTTAGTTGGTATTGGCACTTGGTGATGTTGGCACGTGGTGGTGTTGGCACTTGGTGGGGCACTTGCGGTTGCAGTTGGTGGTTTGGGTTTGCTGTTGTGGTTACTTGGTCATGACGGAGTTCTTTGGGGATTCCAGAGGAGATAGCCCTGCACTACGCAGTAGGTTTACTTGGAGTGGCACTCGGTATCAACCTGTATCTTTGGTCCCAATGAGAGAGGAGATTGACTCTAAGTTGGAGTTTGACATAAGAGCTGATTCAATTGAGAGTGCACTTGGTGTATCCGCATTGTTGTTGTGGAACATGGACAAGATTTATGGAGCCTCCAAAGGCCCTAGGCGTTACTCTGGTACAGTGTGTACCATTGAGTTGGATGACTTCATCCAGGAGTTTGATAGTTGGTGTGATCTACAGTAGATGCAGAACCCGACTTTGTTTACGCCCTTCATGGCATGGAAGGGGTTGTTTCAGCATCAGGAGGATCTGCCAATGGATGACTACCATGAGTTCAAGAGAGCTCATTTGGAGGAGATTGAGTTATGGAGACAATATTGGTGTCCACACTATGTCTCCATCACTTCAGGCTCGATGGCCAAGAGTAGATTGGCTATATCTACGAGTTCTAGCTTGAGTAGTGTTGGTGGAGCTAGTGGAGGTGTGCTAGCTAGAGATAATGCTACTACAAGTGGAGGTACCGCTAGAGGAGGTGGTGTGGTACCGAGGTTTAACCCCATGGTGGAGTTCTTCCTATGTTTGAGGCAGAACTACCAAGGAGTGCAGATTGACAAGCTAAGGAGCTTGCAGGAGTTCTAGCAAAAGGCTGGAGAGAGCCTACGCGAGGCATACACTTGCATGAGGTGGCTGATCAGTTTCACTCAGGGAGTTATTGAGGCCCAAGCAGTCCAATTTTGGTATGGGATACTAGACAGGGAGTTACTACGTAGAGTTCATGATGCTACGTTGTTGCATGCTACTTTGCCTACTTTGGCAATGGTCTTTGGTTTGGCTGAGCGTAATGAGCTCAACATGGTGGAGGAGAGGGTGGTGACATTTGGATTTGGTAGGGAGACCTCATCCACGGCTGTGACTTCTTCTAGAGTGCAGCAAAGTGCACCACGCCCAATTAGTTTTCAAGGACAAGGTGGACAGCCCAGATCCTATGGAGCGAGTGGAGGGCCTAGTGGAGTTAGACCCTTACCTTCATTTTTGGGTCAGCAGCAGCCAGCAAGTGGTGGTGTTGCTTTTTGGACTTGTGGTGGACCTCACCATAGGAGAGAGTTTACTCAGGGCAGCGGACCTGATACCTCTGGTGCATCACAGCCAACACAGAGGTAGTGTGAGCATTGCCATAGATTTGGTCACACTAGTGATCGGTGTTTTGGCCTACACCCGGAGTTACGGAGTGGTAGGACTGCTATGGCAGGTAGTAGAGGAGCTCCAATTCATGGAGGATGAGGTGGTAGAGATGGTGGTAGAGGATCTACACCTAGTAGGGGTGCAATACCTACCCTTACTTCTGATATAGCTATGGCTACTCAAATTGAGCAGTTGGAGCAGAGATTGGCTAGTATGGCTATTGCTCAAAGGAGATCAGATTTGGGTGCTGAGGCTTCCACCTCATATAATGCTGACAGAGATGCTTTGGATTTCATGTGCGGAGCAGCACAAGTAGATGCATCTACAGTAGTGACTAGGAGTGCAGTACGTGCTCCAGAGCCTAGAGGAGCATCAGTGGAGTTGGACCCATAGAGAAGAGAGGTTGAGAGATAGGTCAGACTTCCCCAGTCTTTCACGCTATCTGAGGCATTGTGGACAACATCCATGGTTCCTAGACGTCCCAGTGTAGGTGTGGTAGGTGGTGATGGACTACCTGCTAGTCAGCCACCTACTACTACACAAAATGAGTCTAGTATGATATTGGGGGCGGCTCAGTTGATTATGCGGTGTCCTTTGTTTTCGGCTAGTGATATGTTTACATTGGGAGTTGACCCAGCCCCAATGTTCTGGTTGGATGCCATGCTTTGTGAGAGTAGGGATGATGCGGTTCCTACTACTAGAGTAGAGGTGGTTGGTAGTGGAACTGACTTGGTTGAGGAGCATGGGATCCATTCAGCGACCAATGGTTTATGGTAGGCAGTAGCGGCTAGACTAGAGGAGTTGCCATCTAGACCGGCCTTTGAGAGAGTGCGGTTTACACCTAGTGTTGTCCTATTGGATAGCCAGAGGGGGATTTTCCGTTTGGTGGGACCTTCAGGAAAGGTTTATACACCACAAAGAGTCTTGTTAGACTTTGGTGCGCAACCCCTTATGTTGGGGAAAGCTATAGTTGTCGGTCTAGAGTTACGGAAGACCAATGTGGAGAGGTGTCCATTTCAGATCCAAACATCTCTAGGTGGTGGTTTGACACAGTACATCACACGTGGGGAGCTTGTTGTCCAAGTTCAACCTGGTCATTTGACTGATAGCTTGGTGGTGAGAGCTCAGGCTATTGCAATAATAGTTGAGCCATATGATGTGCTAGTTGGAAGAGTAGTGTTATACCCCATGGGTTTTAGCATTGATTATTAGGAGGAGACAACCTCTTATAGACCTGGTTGGCAGTCTGGTGAGAGACGGGTATGTTACCTACCAGTACGCTTCAATAGTGGCAATCTTGGCTCACTACAGTCCGGGACCATGGCAACATCAGTTTTAGCTTTTAGTGGTATAGTTACTTGGCCTGGTGACTTGTTGGAGGGGAATGCCCATGTAGAGGATACTTCAGTACCAGAGGAGATCATTCGGCTTTGGAGTACGAGTGGGATTGTTCCATCCACCTTGGATGTTCAATTGTGGAGTTCAGAGGAGGCGTTGTAGCAACATGCAGATCAGTTGGTGCAACAGGCTTGGAGTGGAGCCTTTGTACCATCAAGAGATGAGTGTGAGGATGAGCCTCCAAAGGTGATCACTTTGACACCTTTGGATACCACACTCATTGCTTGTCAGTATCCAGTAGAGGAGATATGTCTATTGGAGTTGTTTGGTGGGATCAGCACCGGACTAGCTGCGGTGTTACAAGCGGGTATCCAAGTATAGAGGTACTTGTATGTGTAGAGAGATGAGACTGCTAGGTGAGTCTCTCTACATCATGTGGCACACTTGGCCTATTAGTATCCGGAGTTATTACCGATATAAGCAGTCAGAGGTTACTAGAAAGCCCTACCAACAGACATTTCCTTATTGGAGGCGCATGACCTAGAGAGACATAAGCCTATTCACTTGGTGATTTCTGGATGGCCATGTCAAGGACATACACGTGCAGGCCACGGTTTGGGTCTTCAAGATCCTTGTTCTGGTGTGTTTTGGGAGATGTTACGAATATTATGACATATCCAAGTTCATCAGTCCGTCTCTCCAGCTTACCTTTTGGAGAACATTCCTTTGATGGGTGATTCTCGTACCAGAGTGGTGGCAACTACACATCAGGTCCATTCTTGGATGAGACCTGCTGTATTGCTAGATGCAGCTAGAGTGGGATCACGGGCTCATTGTCTTTGTCTTTGGTGGATGAACCTCTCATCCAAAGAGGTTTTACATCATGCTTATGATGGGATTCAGCGACTTGACCACATCCTTGTTGATGATATCTTGGATGTTGGGCATCAGTCTCAGACAATGGTAGTGGCTGATAGGTCACCTATGACAGTGGTGAACCTAGTTGGACAGCCTAGAGCCGCATTTCCCACACTCATGAGTTTCCCAAGCTCTCATGCTTTTTGAGAGGGACGACCTGGACTTGTTTGGGACCCACAATTACAGTAGTTGGTGGAGCCCAATGCTGATGAGAGAGAGCGGGCAATGGGTTTTTGCACCGGTATTACCGCTGTTCCAACAGTGTCAGAGGCATCCAAGCATTAGGTGTTAGGTCAAGCTATGGACCTAAATTGTTTGACCTGGATTGTGAGCCTTGGCTTGGTAGAGCAGCGTAGGATGCACTTGATAGGCATCACCACTTGGACACTTGTGAGCCCTGTGCCTATCAAGATGATTTAGGCACATGCTGGGGGCGATGGACCAAGTGGACATGGTATTCTTGGGACACATCCAATAGCTACTAGGGAGAGTGGTCTACTTGGAGTCCATCTAGGTGAGCGTGGGCTACTTGGATTACACCCTTGGTCCACATGGGATGTAGCTAGAGGATGTGTGGAGCTTGCAGCCAGTGTGGAGGGAGTTTTTCACACAGAGGTTGGGACCTCTAGTGGGCAGCGGCATGACACTATTGCTCCCAAGGGCCTAGTGTAGCAGCCGAAGCTACAAAGCCAAAGTAGCGATCTTTTTGAGGTTGGTTTGGTAGAGATTTCACATGGAGAGTATGGATGAGTGACAGTGCACGGATAGGCGGATGTGTGGAGATTACCGTCCTATCAACCAATAGACCAGGGCTGATCGGTATGCCATGCCTACACCGGAGGAGATTTTTGATGCAATTGGGCATGCAAAGGTCTTCAGTACTTTGGATCTTCGAGCGGGATATCATCAGTTGCCAATGAGAGAGGAGGATAAGTCCAAGATAACATTCTGGGCTATTGATCCTCACGGCAAGGATGTGTTATATCAATGTAGGTTCTTACCATTTGGGTTAAAGAACGCTCCTGCTTAGTTCCATAGGGTCATGAATAAGATCCTAGTTGGATTGGATTTTGCTTGGTGCTATATTGATGACATTTTGGTTTATAGCACTATTGTGGAGGAGCATGAGAGACAGTTGTTGGAGGTGTTTGAGAGGTTGAGATCTCATGGACTCAAGTTACATCCTAGGAAGTGTAGGTTCTTCCATGAGCAGGTTGAGTATTTGGGTCACACTATCTACCCCGGAGGACTTGGTGTTCAACAGACCAAGGTGGAGGCTATTGCACGTATTCCTCGACCTACGGATGTGAGCAGAATGCAAGCATTCCTTGGGTTGGCAAACTTCTATCGCCGCTATGTTAGAGGATTTAGTGCCATTGCCAAGGTGTAATACTCCGAGGACAAGAGAAGAGAGAAAACACAGATTGCACACTCAAACATTCGATGCCCCAAAGGAGCACCTTCTCTTTATTATATAGACAAAGAGGATCTCCTCCAAGGAAGCTCCACAATAGGATTAGGGACATAGATAGGTGACCTGTCAGCAAGCTCCACCCTTGGATTACTTACTTGGATGGGTGACATGTCTGGTCTAGGTCCTATTTGGTTGGTCAAACAAGCTTTGACCGGAGGGAATCTTTTAGGGAATCTTCCTGTAGGAATCTCAAAATCATATGAGTAAGGTACTGTTGGAAAGCTCTCAATGAGACAAAGCAGGGGGAGGGAAAGCTAGCCTTTCCTCTATTAGGGGGGAATTTACACGTTTTTTAGGCCTAATTCATCCGTTTAGGCCTCCAAAATTGCCTTCAAAGATTTCAAGCATATTTTGGTTCCTACTCTATTATTAGTAGAAGTCCACTTTTGGTGATACCTCTTTCTGATCTGTTTAGTCCATCATGTGTAACATCCTTCCAGATGTTACCAAACCAATTCTCACCTTTAAATCATATGTCTAGCTATTGGTTCTAAGGTTCTCAAGTCTATTTCGGTTTCTACCCTATTAGTAGAAGTACTCTTTTGGTGATACTTCTGTCTTATCTATTTTGACCATCATGTATAACATCATTCTAGATGTTACCAAACTGAATTTCACATCTAGATCATATGGCTAGCTCTTGGTATTACAGACCTCTCTCCTTTTAAGATGCAACGTCCTCGTTGTGCAATTTTTGCTCAAATGCTTGCACCAACACCGGTGCATGTGCTGAATTGGCACCAGGCTCCCAGGTTGCTTCATAAAGGGGGTAACCTTTCCATTGTACTAGATAGTCCACCCGCGGATGGCGAGTACCACGCATGTGTTTTTGGAGAATCCACTCCACCTCATATTCCTCTGTGCCATCAATGAGTGTCGGACAAGGTCGAATGTCTTGTGTGGAATGACCTTGGCCTGATCGGGGGGCATATCTGCATATTAGGGAGACATAGAACACTGGATGGATCTTCATGTGTGATGGTAGCTTAAGGTGATAGGCCATAGTGCCGATGCAACGAAGAATCAAGAAAGGCCCAATAAAACGAGGTATGAGCTTACGAGGTCCAACTAATGTGAGGTTGGTTGTCGATAGCCACACTTGATCCCCAACATTAAACTCCATGTGTCTATGTTGTGCATCAGCATACTGCTTCTGTTGATTTTGTGCAATCTGTAATCTGTGCTTGGCGCTCTCCACACCTTGTTGGATTTTAGAAACAAATGTGTTGACTACATCGACCTTGGTAGCCACTGGACAGATCTTCATCAAGCTAGAAGGTGTGAAGGGATGCTCACCATACATGAGGAAGAACGGAGTGACCTGGGTGGATGTTGTTGTGCATATATACATTGCTACACAACATACATCGCTGTCAACATCATACACTATAGAAACACAACTCACACATAAGTCATACATAGACTCTAAAGTGCCACAATAATCAGATTGCTTACCACTCTCAACTCAACTCAACTCAACTCAACTCAGATCAATACTTGATCTGTCACTCTATAAACTGCCAACAACTGGGCACTGATTACAGTCAAGCCACACTCATAGAGAATCCAGGTGACGCTCGCCGGCCTCTGTCCACCATAGCCGGGAACTCAAAGGCTCAACATCAGAGAAGTGAGCTCCAGAGAGCTCACTTTGAAACTATACCCCCTTGGACTCAAGCTAGCTCTGAAACCCTAATGGTCCCGCTGACGGCACACTCGATGGTGCAAACGGTGCAAAGTGACGGTGGGCCCCACTGTGAAGTCAGTACCCCAAACACAAAATCTAACCATCAGAAAGTAGTCTCTGAGAAACTGCTGAAATAACTCTAACTACTATCATTAGACCTCCAGTATTTGAGCATCTAGATGCGGCACTACAAATGGCGTGACAACTGTCATGCATATATACATCGCTGTCAACATCATACACTATAGAAACACAACTCACACATAAGTCTTACATAGACTCTAAAGTGCCACAATCGCCCCCCTAGCTGGCGGTTAGGTCCCTCTAACTCCAGATAGCCATCTACTCTAAGTATATGGTATACCCTCTAATAGGCAAAGATCAGGAGGCCGGGTGCTATGGAGCCCCATCGTTAATTGCTTGTCTGCAATCTATACCACATAAAGAATGAACTAGCTATAGGTCGAGTACATCTAGGACATAACCACTGTCCCTGAGGAACCACCGTGAGGGAAGGAGTCATACATGCCATATGCCATCCTCTCGAACAACTATCACACACTAACATAGTAGCAGCTCCACCAAAAGAGCCACATAACATACACCTCAAGCCTGCACGTACAAGTGCCAAGCTTAGGTCCATAGTACCATCAATGTTTGGAAGGTGGCATGGCGCACAATTGCACACATGATCCTTCCAAACAACACCATCACGTCCTTCTAACACAAGGACTCAGATGGCAAACCTCACGCACTCTCAAGATAGTGCGGCATGTAGAAACATCAAGTGTCGCCGGTGCTATCTGTTGTAGATATACATAGTCGCCTGGATGAAATCAACGGATTGAGGGTCTTTAACCTCCTCCTTGAATGGTAGCATAGCATAAAGTATCTCTATGCTGAGCAATCACCAAGTTCTCAAAGGCCATCGGCATCACTCTCCAAAAGATCTCTGCCCGCTGAGAACATGCGCTCATCCATACATCAGGGTCATCCAAGTCCAAAACTACAGTAGCATCTTGACGAATGGCTGTAGGTAAATCTGGATCTTGTCCATAGAGTAGAAAGTATGGAGAGAAGGATGCTAAGGAGGCTTGCCGGCTGAACCTATAGCCCATGGCCAACCAAGGTAACTGAGATCCCAATCTCCCAAGTGGCATCTCTGCAAACCATACTTTTGCAAGCTTACTCAAGCTTAATCCTCTCTTCACCGTCTGAACCACTCTCTCTGCTAAGCCATCTGCCTCAGGGTGATCTCGGGATGTAGTACGATGATCAATCAAAGCCTTGTCACACAAGACCTGAAACTCCCCCAAGAACTCTGTACCCTGATCAGTCAAAACCTCAGCTGGTGCACCAAAATGACTAAGAACTCGATCCAGGAACGAGTAAGCTGTCCCTTCACTAGACTTGTCAGGAAGTGCCACCAACTCAATCCACTTGGAGAAGTGCTCCACCATCACCAAAACATACCGGTGATGTCTCACAGTCAGCGGTAAAGGTCCAGTGAAGTCCAAACTCCAATGGTAACCCAATCCCATGATAGGTAATGGGTGTAATTGTGGCGTAGGAGCATTGAATGATGCTCTAACTTGATCACAAACCACACATCTGGCAACAAACTGCTGTACCTCGGTCTGCATACCGCGCCACCAATAATGACTCTAGAGTAAGCTATATGTATGCTTTACTCCAAAATGTCCTAGCTCCTCATGAGCATGACGGACCAACTATGGTCTCTGAGATGGAAGTGGTACTACTCGCACTCTACCATCCTCCCATACACGCAAAAGGTATCTACCCTCCAATCTGAACCGTCTGGCTTGCTGAAGAACACGGTCTCTCTCCTTGGCCCCAACTGTGCCACCCACAACACCAATGCAAAGATAGTCCATCACTAAGACATCATCATGAATGTCTCGCTGAATTGTACCAATATCTTCACTCTCTAGATCTGTGACCTTAGTAACTCCTCCTATATGCGTTGAGAGAGATACCACCAAAGCCTCTGCAAATATACACAGAAAGGCCGATGCATGCCAACCTGGCACCATGTCCTCATCTGTCTCACCATGCCAACGTGCTCCGGTTTGATCCTGTTGGTTGGGACATGGGTTTCTACTCAACCCATCTGCATCACGGTTCACCACTCCAGGTCTATGAACAACCGTGAAATCATACTCCTGTAAAATCAGAGCCCATCGTGCAAGCTTCCCTGAAAGCTTGTTGGACTCCATCAACCACTTTAGCGGCTGATGAACAGTGATGAGAGTGAAAGGGTTACCAAATAGGTAACATCGGAAATGTGCTACTACCCAAACTGCTGCCAAGCACTCTCCCTCATATGAACTATATTATAATAATTATTTTATATTTTATTTAGTTGATGAGACCCAAAGACAATAGGATGTAATCTATTTAGAAATTCTTGTTGCAACATAGCTCCAATGGTAAAGTACAAAGCATCAAATTCAACCACACAAGATCATTGAGGATCATATGGTTGGAGGATGGGTCATGAAGACAATATATCCTTAAGTTTCTTGAATGCTTCTTCTTGGTTGGTGGTCCACTCAAGGATTGTTATCTTCTCTAAGAGATCAATCAATGGTGTGGTCATATAAGCATAATAGTGAATGAACCATTGATAGAAGCTTGCTAATCCATGGAATCACCAAAATTTTGTGGCATACTTAGGAATAGACCAATAAGTAATGGCCTTGATTTTCTACTCTTCTATCTTGATCTCCTCTACTAGAACCTTATGTCGAAAGAAGGTAACTTCCTTCTATCAAAATTCATACTTGGACTTCTTATATAGAATTTCTATTTTTGTAGATGTCTCAAGACTTATCTAATGTAGTTCCTTATGTCCAAAGAAGGTAACTTCCTTCTATCAAAATTCATACTTGGACTTCTTATATAGAATTTCTATTTTAGTAGCTGTCTCAAGACTTATCTAATGTAGTTCTTTTGTTCTACCTCTATCTTATTGTAAATCAAAATGTCATCCAAGAACACTACCACATATCAAACCAATAGCCTATCTAACACCCAATGAATTTGATCCATGAAGACTATAGGAGCATTAATGAGCCTAGAAGGTCAATTCAAAATGCACATACCTTGTACAAAAGACAATCTTCTATACATCTTCTCCATCAATTGTAATATATTATAGTTGCTTTGAAGAACCAACTTTGAGAAGTATACAACTCTACTTAACTGATCAAAAAAGTTATCAATTTGAGGCAAGGGATACTATTCTTGACAGTTTGTATATTAAGATTATAATAGTCAATATAAAATCAAAAGTCCTCTATCCTTCTTTGGTAAAAATAGTACTAGTGCTCTCAAGGAGATGTATTTTTTTGTATGAAGTACTCCTCCACCAACTTGGTCAAATTTCTTCTAACTCCTTTTTTAAGAATTGATAGATTGGTGTACTCAATAGAGTACTACTTGTTAATAGCTCAATCTTGAAACGCATAACTCAATCAAAGTATAATCCTTTTGGAAGATTATTTGGAAACACATCTACAAACTACTATCAACCATTGCCTTTTGAGCCTTCTTGTCCTTATCAAAGTCTCCTTGCACAATAGGTTTTATCTACATCCTAAAATAGGAATATCTTCTTCCAAAGCTTGCACTTACTAATTTCTCATTTTGGGATTGATAACTCTTAATTGTCTTTCTCAATGATGTTATCAACCTAATTAGCAATTCTTACCTTTTTTTGTACTTGAATTTGTTATTGGGCCCAATTAATTTGAATCCTATGATGTTAAATCCAAGGAAGACCTAGAATGATATTATACTAGAAATCTCATGCAAATACTCTTTCCTAACCTTGAATTCAATAGGTTGTGAGATTTGGAATGTAGAACCCTTTTTACCATTTATGATCATCAATCTATTGTATAATGTTTGTTGTATATTAATACCTAGTTCATTCCCTAATTGCATGGATATGAAAGTCTTAGAACTTCCAAAATCCACCAAGATTATATAACCACAAGGAGGTATTATACCTTGCAAAGTAGGTCAAACTTGTATAGGTTTAGCTCTTAATATAATTGGAACTAACTAGGTTCCTAATAATTTGCTCAAAATCTCATATTGGGACTTTTTTCCCTAATCATCATGCTCTGAAAACTCAATTTTTGCAATGGGTTGAGATTGTACATTCCTAGTTGGACATTTGGTAATATTATGTCCAATTTGGCAACAATAAAAGCAACCATCATTTTATTGCAATCTTTCTCTATCTACCATGCCAAGTGATCTTTGTTAGATGGCATCAATCTCATTAGTCCCAGTTCATCCACTCATGCTTGGTGTGTTTTCAATTTCTATGAAGGTTTAGGTCTAGTTCTCGACCAAGTTGTGGCAACAAAGGAATCAAAGTGCTCAATTGACTGCATGGCTTCTTCTAAATGTTTGGGCTTATCCATAGTTTGTTCCAATTTGGTGCATGATTTCAAACCTCTCATATACCAATACAATTTTTTCCTTCTAATATCTCTAGAATTGCATTATTATGTTTGGAATTGAGTGATATAAATCTCATAGAATAATTTGATTCAATTTTACTATTCTATCTCTTGTGGCTTATGCATCATTCACCATTTAGAATCTCTTAATTATTGCACTCCTAAATTCTTCTCATGTCAAGATTGGAGTAACACTTTTTTGTTGAGCTTATTTTGCTTTGAATTGCCACCAAAAATTTTCCACTCCATCTAATTGGCTCAAAGAAAAGAGAATCCATCTCTATTCATTTAGAAAATTTGTAACAAAATTCCCTATTGCACCCAATAAAGTCTTGCCTTTAGATACCTTTGGCTTCAAAAATCATACTCAATCTTCTCTCTCTACTTGCTCTTATTGTTGACTATTATGATCTTTCTCTTCCAACAATCAAATAAGATACTCAACTTGTTATTATATAGCAATGATAACTTCGTGCATTGCCACAATGACTATTACTCTACAAAGCTACATACTTGCAATTATCTAAGTTAATTTATAGATACAACACTTCCACTATTTGGTGTAAGTTATAATTAAAAGGATCTATAATTTATCAAACAAGGTGATCATGTTTTAAAATTTCTACCCAAAGCTTAAAATGATGCTTTGCTAGTACATGGACATGGAAATCCTAATGTTTTGGAAGAAAAGAACTTGGTTGTCCATAGATTTCATCCATCCCATTCATACTCTAATATCAATATAAAAGCCAAGGAAAGAAATAGGAGAATAGAAGACCAAAGTGTACAATTACATTGGAACTCTCAAGTGAGTGAAACTATCAATGCCTATCAATGTTGAGCTTGGACTTTGGTATTTATATGCAATTTGGGTACAAGGATCCTAAGAAGATTCCAAGGAAAGTTCTTTCTAGAAATTTCCTTACTTGGATTACAAGCTAAGCTAGCCATTTACTTGGCATGCAAGCTAACCTATCTATTTACTTGGCATACAAGCTAAACTAGCCATCAACTTGGCATACAATTACTCAACCCTTGGAAGGTTCATAGAAACTCTTTGCAAGAAGCTTCATGGATACTTCTAAAACAATCTCAAGTTGTCTAACTACATTTTAATTTTATGTTTTGTTAACTAAATTTAGCTTCTATTAACTCCATAATATTATAACCTCTATACGTAAAAATTTCCCATCTTGGGACTAACTACTCTAAGGCGTCTTTCTTAAAGGTGTGAGACAACCTAATCAATAATTTTTACCTTGATGTTGTATTTGAATTTGTTGTTGGACCTAATCAAATTTTTTGTTTTATAACATTCAAGCCAAGGAAGACCTAGAATGATATCATAGTGGAAGGGAGCTACTACAAATCTCATTCACTCTTAATACTCCTTCTCAATCTTGAATGCAACAAGATATGAGGTATGGAATGCAAAACACTTTCTATCATCAATTTGCTACCAAATATTGGCTTGATAGGAATACATAATTCCTTTGCTAATTGTATGGACATACAAGTCATAGAACTCAAACAGTCAACCAAAATCTTACAATCACAATTGTATATGACACCTTGTAAGTATATCAAACTTGCATAAGTTGAGCTTTCAATCTAGTTGGAACAAATTAGGTTCCCAATAAGTGGCTCAATATCTCCCACTAAGACTCTATATTTCCTTGATCCTCATGCTTCAAGAATTCCAATTGGGCAATGGGTCAAGGTCATCCATTTCTAATTGGACATTTGGCAATGCAATGTCCAATTTGGTGATAATAAAAGCATCTTCTATTTTATTACAATTTAAAAAAGAATTGTTGTGCCAAGTGGTCTCCATTAGATGGCATAAATCTCCATTGGTGCTGGCTCCTCCACTCATGTATGGTGCATTTAAATTTTTTGTAAAGATCTAGGTCAAGACCAAGTTGTGACAACTAAGGAATCAAAGCGCTTGGCCAACTACATGGCTTCTTCCCATTTGGTATATGATTTCAAGCCTCTTACAAACCAATCCAAAGTTTTTCCTTTCAATATCTCCAAATTTGATATTATTGTGTTTTGGCATTAAATGATATAGCTCCTCATGGAACCAATATGCTTCAATTTCACAATCCAACTTGTGTGGCTTATGCAACATTCACCATTTGGAATCTCTTAATTCTTGCACTATTAAATTCTTCCTATGTTGGGTTTGGAGTAATAAATTTTTGATGAACTTGCTCTACCCAAAATTACTACCATAGTTTTCCATTCCATCTAATTGGCTCAGAGCCAAGAGGATCCATCTCTTTTCATCTAGAAGATTTGTGACTTCAAAATAACATACACAATTGAAAAAAAGAAGTTCTTTATTACACCCAATAGACTCTTATCTTCAAAGACTTTTGGCTTCAAAAATATAACTTAATCTTCTCCTTCTTGAAACATTGCTCTTTCTATTTGCTCTTGGTATTGACTATTATAATCTCTCTTGTCCAAAAATTGAGTAAGATGCTCAATCTTTTGATTTTTAATAATGATAACTTTGGGCATTATCATTATGAGTACTACTCTACAAGCTACATATTTGCAATTATCTAAGTTCACATGTAGATGCAACATGTCCATTGGTCTCCTTAAGTTACAATGAAAAGAATCATTGGTTCATTAGAAAAATTGATTGTGTTAGAGAATTCTACCTAAAGCATAAAAGGATGAATTTCTTGAAATGATACCTTGGTAGTACATGGACACAAAAATCCCAATGGTTTAGAGGAAATGGATTTGGTGGTCAAAGATTCCATCTATCCTATTCTTGTTCTAATACAAATGTAAAAGACCAATGAGAGAAATAGGAGAATGGAAGATCATATTAGAACTCTCAAGTGAGGGAAAATCTGAATGCCTAGCTTGAGCTTGGGCTGTGGTATTTATAGGCAACCTAGATACAAAGTTCTCAAGAAGCTTCCAAGAAAGGTTCCTTCTAGAAATTTCCTTACTTGGAGTGCTTGCTAAGCTAGCCATCTACTTGGTATAAAAGTTAAGCTAGTCATTAACTTGGCATACGAGTTACTCAAATTTAAAGGTTCATAGAAATCCTTACCAAAAAGCTTCTTAGATGCTTCTAGAAAATTCTTAAAATTACCTAGCCAAATGCTAATTCTACAACCTATAAGTTATATTTAGCTTTTGTTACTCCATATTATTAAATATTGCTAAGTCTATATTATTACATCAATATTTGCCCATTGTTATTGGAGATATTTTCCTATGATTAGTCCCATGTACTCATTTTTTATAGCTCTGACATAGAAGGATGTGGTCTCATATGGTAGGTAGATATTGCATCAATAGCATGTGCTCTAGTATCCATACTAGCAAGGCACCCATTTGCTAGTATGGATACTAGAGCATATTCTCCTCCATAATGGTCATCTTTTCCTTTTGTGCATTATGATGATAGTGAATTTAGGGTTTTATGATGTCTAATCATATCTTTGTTTAACTCATGACCTATTACTAGGCCTTGAACACTCAACATTCTTTGTGTTTATTTGTATTACTAAACTCTAGTAAAGATTCAAGCAGATCTCAATGAGTATATGCACACACATGCACCTCTACCAACATCTTCATTGATGAACCTTTACTTGATAGAGCTAGGATTTCTCTTGGAGAGAGAAATGCTCTAGAGCTTAGATCTATACCTTTCTTTTGATTGAGGACTTTTGCTTTACATTCAAAGAGTTTACTATAGCACTTTGCTTGCATTTAGGTTTACCACATCTTGCAATTCTAGGGCTATTAGACTAGTGCACTTGTGGATCTCCATATAATATACATAGCATATAAATTTATGATGTGCTATAGATGAAGAGCCTACTAGAGTATATAATGCCATGAAAAACACTATGTTATAGATCTTATGAACTACATGGTACCAAGTACAAATTGAGTGGTTGTTAGATCTACTTAGACAATCTCCTTGGATGTGAGAACAGATATAGTCACTTTCCTAGACAAGAAACATACCATTTTAGATGTGGTGGTCACAAACCTCCTATGAGCAAAGTTATTGGCACAAATTTGCATTTGGGTCAGAGCGGTAGCTTTGCTTTACTTTGGAGTCTGAGTTCTACATTCGATTTTTAGCTCTTTGTCTTTAAGCCTTGTGCTTGTTGTCCCTTTTTGCATTTCTAGGTGCCTTGTATTCCTTCTTCTTCTTCTTTTCCTTTTGGAGTATACTACTTGGCTAAAGAAACCCCTCACCAATCTCTACCTTAAATACCATAAGATTTGCATAGCTCAAATATCTTAGGTGTTATAGGATAGATTTCTCATATCTATAATATTAAGGTTTAGTATTATTTTTTCTCTTGAGTTTTATTCTTGTGAGGCTTGATAAGGTCTTCCCATCCTTCTTGTTATTCTACATGATTGCTCTTTTCATATCTCTACCTTTAATGTGATCATGATCAAGTTTATGGTGTACTTTGTTCATCAAACAGAGTAGCATTGTATTATTATTCTTTTTTTTTTTTCTTCTTTCTATTTTTAGGGTCCAATTTTGGCTAAATTTCCAGCCTAGATTCACATTATCATTGTTGTGTATACTATCTATCTTAATCCTTGATTTTGTATCTTTCATCATAAGTTAACCTCCAATAATAATTATGTTATATATTTTTTGGTATAATATACATTATCCTATTCAAATTAAGCAAGTTATTTAATTTTCATATATTGAAATATTTATTAATTTTGAAAATCCTTTAAAGGTTATTCTTATTTTTAGTTTTCAAATTATAATGAACAAAAAAAATTAAAAAAGATAGAGATTAGTGATATCACCTCTCAAATTCTCAAATTGGAGATATCATAATTGTTTATATATGCTTTCATCCAAGCTACAATATTATCCTATTATAAGATCATTTTACTTTTATAAAATAGCTTATTAGAAAATGAATTCTCATAGTGCTTTTCTCTTTGAAAGATTATCATAATTTGATATATAGTAATATTATTTCTAAAATTTCCCAGGATGAAATAATAAAATAACTTAAAATCCCACAAACTTATGTACTATATATTCAAAACCATAAACGGAGGAGGCTGAAAATTTTAGATCAAGCTAGTTATGATCTAACTATCAAACTTTTCTCCTTCTATGTAGGAACAAGTATTTTCTCAAGAAGAGAATTGCAGAGGAAACTAGAATCCATTATTTTAATACATTAAAATCATTAATATTTACAAATAATATAGGAAATATGTGTATTATACTTAAATTTTTATTAAACCTTCAAGTAGGAAGTTTAATTATCTAATTCCCCATGAGAATTAGCGCTAGATTTTACTTGTCTAATAGAATTTTTTTTAAAGGATCAAGAACTATTTCTTCTTTAAACTCTATTTAATTTTACAAATACTTTTATTCTTTGAGCTTTTGAGATAGTAGAATGGTCCATTTATTTACCATAGTTATAGTTATTTATCTGATTAAGGACAACAATGAAAATATAAAAGAGAAATATTTTCAAAAGATAAACCTTTCAATTGTATAGAATTATTATTATGGGGTGAAGTTGGAACAAATTGAATAGAAATAAAAGAACTTCTCAAGTAGAATTTTTGGAGAATCTTATTATTGAGAATCATGAAATTATACTATGTTAAAGATACAATATTAACTCAAGTCTTATAGATTCTGAAAATAGAAAAAAAATGTATGGCTAAGGATAAGAAAAATTACTATGATATTTATTGGTTATTTTTGTTTAAATCTCATTACTATTTTCTATTAATATTTTTCTTGCCCAATCAAACTTTCCTTTGCTCCTTTTTTTCTCTTCTGGATTCCCTAGACCTTTCATGTTAAAGTTTCTACCCCAAAAAGTTCATCATGTATCAAAATCCTTAGATATTCTTCTAAAATATAGCCAAAAAAAATTTTGACTTGAATTTCTAAGACTATATTTCATATAATAATATCTTCGTACCTTTGTTGCAACAAAGGTACGGAGATATTACCTCTTGGGAAAACAAGTAATAATATGAATGAATCAAAAACCCTTGTTGCAAACCTTGCAATTGGAGCACATGAAGAGTCAATATCATTGATGGGAGGAGCAACTCTAATTTTTTGATATCAAGCTTGAGTACAAACCCAAAAGGTTCTATGTCATTCATGATGCACTCTCATGACAACTTGATTTGAAGATTCTTCTTGAATCTCCAATGAGAATAGTAATGATTACAATGTCAATATACTCAAAGGAACACACAAATTTCAAGATTGCTTTACAATAGGACCACTTCTTTCATCTTGTGTAGGGTCATCTTGCAATACATATGATAACCCAATATCAACATACTAAAGGTATAAATGATAAGAACAGGTCAATCTCTTGGGGATACGGGTTGGAAATGACTAGATTTGAAGAAAAAGGTACACAAATAGCAACTCTTTATTGTTTCTTATTTAAACTCTTGGGTAGGAATAATTCCCAAAAGAGGGTTTCTCATCTATTATAGCGCACTAAAAAAATGAGAAAACTAAAATCATTTTCACAACAGATCTATTCTAAATTATTCTTGAAGATGATAGTTATTTTTACACCAAAGGCCTCTTCTCCCAAAGGTTGTTATACCCTAAAGATTTACTCTATCTCACAGATCTGATCATTATGCTAACTACAATTTGATGACTATAAACTACACTTCCAAGAAGGTGTAATCCCAAAGAAGTTTCAAAATTGAATAATTGCCTTGTGTAATCTTCCAAGGATAGGGGACCTTAAGAGAAATATAGGAGAAGAAACACAAAACTTCACACTCAATACTCAATACCTTGACTTTATTATATAGCAAAGAGTATTTCCTCAAAAGAAGTTCCACCTTTGGATCAGATATATGGATAGGTGACCCGTCAATGAACTATACCTTTAGATTAGTTGCATGCATGGGTGACATGTAGGTTCTAATCTTATCTAGTTGGTCAAACAATCTTTGACCAAAGGGAATCTTCTTGTAGGAATCTCAAAATTGCATGGATGAGGGACCATAGAAAGCTCTCAATGAGATAGAAAAGAGGGAGGGGAGAGAAGGCCAACCCTTTCATCCTTTGGGGAGGGGGCATTTGCATATTTTGGAGACCTAATTCAACCATTTAGGCCTCTAAAATTGAGGTTGTAGTTTTTAGGCTATTTTTGGCTCCTACCCTATTAGTAGAAGTACTCTTTTGATGACATCTCTATCCAATTTATCTAGCCTATCATATATAAAATCCTTACAGATGTTACCAAGCCAATTTTCACCTCAAGATAATATGTCTAGCTATTGGTATTACAAACCTCACTCCTTTTAAGATGCAACATCCTTGTTGCAAAATTGTTGCTCAAAATATTTCACTAACACTGGTGCATTGGTCAAGTTGGCTATTGGCTCCCATGTTGCCTCATATATACCCTTTCCAATGTATAAGATATTCCACATACGGATGGCGAGTATCACAAATGCATTTTTGGAAAATGCATTTGACTTCAAATTCCTCAATGTCATCAATGAATGTTGGACAAGGTTGATTTTCTTGTATGGAAGAAAAGTGAGGTGGCCCGGGTGCATATCTGCATAGTAAGGAAACATGGAATACATGATGGATCTTCATGTGTGGCGGTAGTTCAAGATGATAGGCCAATGCTATGATTCAATAAAGGATAGGAAAATGCCCAATAAAATACGGTCTAAGCTTGCAAGGGCCAACTAACATGAAGTTGATTGACAGCCAGACTTGATCTCCAACTTTGAACTCCATGTGCTAGAAATGTGCATCTACTAACTATTTCTATCAATTTTGGGCAATTTGCAACCTATGTTTGGCATTCTCTACTCATTGTTAGATTTTGGAAACAAAAGTGTTGATGACACTCACCTTGGTATCCATCAGACAGATCTTCATCAAGCTTGAAGGGGTGAAAGGATGCTCTTTACACATGAGGAAGAATGGTGTGGCTTGTGTGGATGCATTCACTAAAGTGTTGTATGCAAATTCCACTAGTGGGAGTAAGGTATCACACCTTTCTTGCTCCTCTAGGATGAAGCCTAGAGCATGTCTTCAATAGTGCAATTAGCCCACTCTATTTGTCCATCAGTTTATGGATAGTAAGCCATGGACATGGCCAATTTGGTTTTGAAGAAACCAAAGAGTGTTCTCCATAACAAACTATTGAATTGAGTGCCTCTATCAATGATGAGCACTCGAGACAATCCATGGTGTAAAAAGACTGCATCTAAATACAATTGAGCTAATTATGGGGCAGTCTTGTCCTTGGTGGTAGGACACACATGAATCATTTTGTTGAGTTGATAAACAAAGACTACAATGGAGTCAAACCTTGAGGTGTTCTTGAACAATTCACAAACCAGATCTATGCTTACCTATTCCTAACGTTGTGTAGGAGTAGAAGGAGGTAGAAGGAGTTCTGTGGGAGCTTGATTAAAAGCTTTATTTTGTTGATAGAGTAGGTAGCTTCAAACAGACTCAATCACATCATTGCTCATCTTGGGCCAATAGTAATGGCGTTTGGATGCATCCAAGGTCTTGTCTACTCCAATGTGATATGTAATGGCGGAATCATAACATTCTACTAGAATGGTGGTTCTAATATCCGTGTCATCCAAGATCCATAACCTACCATCACAAAAAGTGAGTCCTTGGGTACTAGTGATGCCTTTGGACGATCAAGCTCCTACAATTTGTGTGTTGGTTTTTTTAGCAGCAAGAATCCTTAGCCAAAATTTAGGGTTCATCTTGACATCTACCACTAGATTGTTTACCATAGACATTCAAATAAATGCACCTATAAGTTGCTTCTTGCCTTCCACATATGTGATCGTCATGTTGAACCTTTGTCTCTATTCTGCCTACCAAATCTATCAATAAGATAGATCTTTCTATGTCTTGAGGTAGATTAAAGGGTTGTGCTTTTTTTTCCATTACAAGTTCCTTCTTGCCAAGATAGTGCTTCCAATGCTTGGTTGCAAGGACAATGGCCAACTTTTCTCATTTGGTGGTGTGATAGTTGTATTCTATCAATAATAGCTTTTGAGAGAAATATGCAATTGGGTGCCATCCATCATTCCAGTCTTGTTGTAGGACTGCTCCTATTGCTACACTTGATGCATGTATAGTCAACTTGATTGGATGTTTTGGGTCATATCATTTCAAGATTAGTGCATGTAGTAATGCATCTTTCAATTCCTAAAAAGCCAATTCTTGTGCAGTTCATCACATCCAATTTTTTCCTTGCCAGGTAGTGTCATTAGAGGTTGTGTAACCTTGGAGAAGTCCTTGATAAATTAATGAAAGGACTTCATCAATCCCAAGTAACTCTTGAGTTGAGTCCTATCTTTTAGAGCACTCCATTTTTTAATGATCTTAATGATCTTTATTTTATTTGTTAACAATTGGATACCTCTTTCACTTACTCTTTGCCCCAAGTAGTCTACTTCAGACTTGCTAAACTCACAATTTGAGATTTTGGTATACAATGAATTCTATCATAGAATCTAGAGGACTTCTTGCAGATGTTACTCATGTTCCATCATGTAATACCAATAGTTAGACATATCATCTAGAGTTGAAAACTAGTTTGGTAACATCTAGAAGGATGTTATGTATGATGAGCTAGGTAGATCAGATAGAGGTGTCACCAAAAGAGTACTTCTACTAATAAAGCAAGAGCCAAAAATAGCTTGAATTGGTAATACCAAAAGCTAGATACATTATCTAGAGGTGGAAATTGGCTTGGTAACATCTAGAGGAATGTTATGCATGATGGGCTAGGTAGTTTAGATAAAGGTGACACCAAAAGAAGACTTCTACTAATAGCGCAAGAGCCAAAAATAGCTTGGAAACTTCAGAGCCAATTTTGGAGGCCTAAACGGATGAATTAGGACTCAAAAATGAACAATTGCCTCCCCCCCTCCTCCCCAAAATGAAAGAAAGGCTAGCCTTCCCTCCCCCTTGGTTTTTCTTGTTGAGAACTTTCCAATGGTACGTCACCCACACAATTTGGAGATTCTTATACAAAGATTCCCTAAAGATTCTCTTTGGTCAAAGATGGTTTGACTAACCAGATAGGATCAAAACCAACATGTCACCCATGCATGCGGCCAATCTAAATGCACATCTTGCTTATAGGTCACTAATCCATGTATCTGATCCAAGGGTGGAGCTTCCTTTGGAGGAGTCCCCTTTGCCATATAATATAGTCAAGGTGCTCCTTTGGAGCATCGGAGGTTGAGTATGAAATTGTGTGTTTTTCTTTAGGTCTCCTATCCTCATAAGATAACACATTATTTTCCTACTATAGACAAGGATATCATCTAGGAAAATGATAATAGATTTATCCTAGTATGGATGAAATATATCATTCATCAAACTCAAGAAAGTGGTCGGTGTGTCAGTGAGACCAAACGGCATCATCAAGTACTCAAAGTAACCATACCTCATTTGAAAGGTAGTTTTGTGGATGTCTTCCTCCAAAATCTATATTTGGTAGTAACGGCTCTACAAATAAAGTTTGGTGAATTATTTTGGCCGATTTAGTTGAATGAACAAGACATCCATGCAAGATAAAGAGTATTTGTTTTCATTGTTTGTTGATTTAGGTCCCAATATTCAACACACATGAGCATTACGCTATTTTTCTTCACAAACAAGACAAGAGCCCCATATGATGATATGTTAGGTTGGATAAACCCTTTCTATATCATATCCTCAATTTGAGCCTTACACTCCTCCAACTCATGAGGTGATAGATGATATAGGACCTTACAAGAAGGTGTCTTCCTAGGAATTATCTTGATTTTATGATCTACTCTCCTTTTTGGTGGTAATCCTAAGGGTATGTCATCTAGGAAGGCATCTTGAAACTCATTGACCATATCTTTCAATTTCTCAACAACTTGTCCATCAAGTTGTGCACTCTGGACTTCTCTTGTTAGGCCCATGAAACATCTATCTGTTTTATAGATAGTTGTTGTCCTTATGACATAGAGAGGTAATTCATGCATGTGTGCTCTCTCTTTAACCCCAATGATCTTCCATTGGCAAGTTCCCACTACTTTCTTCCTCCAATCAACCGTGGGGTTGTAGTCCTCTATCCACAATATACCTAAGATTGCATCATAATGAGCTAATCGTATCACTCATCACTCAATTGCTTCTTGATATTCTTGATACTCTCCTATAGAGAGTGCTACCTTTCTAGGTAATGACTCAATCGTCTTTATCTGCCCATTAGGTATTTCTACCTCTTCATTCTCATCCTTCTTTAGATCCATCCCCAACCTTATTGCAAAAGAGTGAGACAAGATATTCTTTGTTGCTCCAAGGTCTATCAATACTCTCCCCTTATTGCCTTTTAGGACTCCATTTACAACAATCAATTTTGAGTTTGACTTCCTCAATCTTTGCACATTTGTCCTCTTTCTTCCCTTACTTTTTTCTTCTCCATTGAGCCAATAAGGCCACAAGGTATATTTACTAGTGATCTTTGTTTTTTGATGTGATTTCTTCATCCTCCTCTTCAATCCATCTCTCCATGTTGTTCAAAGATTGCTCGAATGGGGGCCAAGAGCCTCTAGGAAAATAAATATGACAATTGATGCCTATGTGCCCAACTTGGCCACAATTGTAACAATGATGTTGTTATGCGTGAGTCCCTTCTCCTCATGGGACCCATCTCTCTTTTCTTCAACCCATCCACATTCTTCTTGGAGCAAACATACTCCTTGTTCTTGGAACCAAATTGTAACAAAATGAGTTTAGCAATGAAGTTAGTAAGGGCTAACAAAGTAGCAAATAGGCCAAATTAGCCTAGAATATTCTAGGAGTATCTAGGAAGGTTCTTGGGAAGCTTCCCAACTAGCTTAGCTTGCATTCCAAGTAGATAGCTTCTAGAAGCTTCCAACTAGCTTAGCTTGCACGCCAAGTAGATAATTTCTAGAAGGAAGCTTCGTGAGAAGCTTCACAAGTTAACTTGACTTGCATTCCAAGAAAGCAACTCAAGGAAGCTTCTCAAGAGCCTTGTATGCTCCCTATAAATATCAAAGTTGAAGCTCATGCTAGGCATTTGGAGTTTCCCACACTCAAGTGTCCCAATGTTATCTTCCATTCTCCTAATTCTCTCCTTGGTCTCGGTCTTTTACACAAATGTGTAAAAGACTATATGTACTGATCCACCAAAGTGTTTTGTTTCAGCCTAATAATGTTGAGTTAGGACTACTCCTTCACCTCCTCCAAGCGCCCTATTATTCTTTGAGCACAAGCAATGGCTTCAAAATCTGTACGATGGTTTTGTACCATTACTTCATGGTGAATTTGCTCTTTTAACCCTTGTTTGAAATTGTCAAGAGCTTCTAATTGACTTGTAACACCCATTTGTGCATGTGTGTGGTATTGTGATATTTAGCTTGGTATTACAAGTACTTAAGAGATATTATTTATATAGAGATAAAGGATGGTTCTATATTAGTCATGGTTAGCTAAAGTTAATCATAAGCTAAGATAGATGGGACCTTACTTTAGAGGAAGTAGAAAAGATGAGCACCACTACTTTGGATTTTAGTGTGTTGACTTGGTATTATTCCTAGGTGTTTGGCTTTGAGGAAAGAGTTGAGAACTCTTGGGCCCGCAAACCTTTTTGTTTTGGATTCTTCTTTAGTCCACGGATAGCCCATGTGAAGGAATCCTTGACTTAGTGGTTGGGTCAAGATAAGATCACATGCTTAGGGGAATATGCCCATGTGAATGGATATTCCTTTCTACTTTTTGACTTTACTTGACTTTTAGTCTAGTAACTTGAGTTACTACAGTAATTAGCAACTTTGGTACGTAACTATTTCACCACTATATAAACAAGGGGTGAGGAGGTACTCATCATCCTTTCATTTGCAACTATCTCTCTCTCATTGAGTTCTCTAGTGAGCAATGTCTTGAGTCTTGGAGTGTTAGCCTTGGAGGAGTATGATGGAGTTGGGGTTCCTTGCCTTCTTAGTCCATGGTGCGCTACCATAATAGCCATCAGAGGTTCATCCTGAGTGAGAGACAGGCCGGCTCACATTTTTGGTTCCGTTGCCGGGACCTCTCTAGAAGGCAAGATAATGTTCCGCGTCCAATTCTACATTAGGCAGAAGGAGGCTATGAGAGCTCACTTGGAGAGAACATTAGGAGAGGAGAGGGCTGAACTTATGTTAGAGAACCAAGATCCATTTGTATACCCTGTAGTTCATTATGATGTCTTTGAGGTGATTTTGTACATCTTGTACACATGAGAGGAATTGGAGAGATTGTGTGAGGTGGATTGCAGATTTTGGGGATTAAGGTGATTTTGGGCAAAATCTCAAGTTTGAGATCTGGACTTGAGATTTCTACACATGATAGCTTGGGTTATCTTTCAGTTAGCATACTTAAAATTATTGAGAGAGCTTCTATGCGCACTGGGCTAGAATTTTTGAAAGTTGATAGGGTAAAGTGCTCCCGTAACTGCATGCTCTCTGGAAAATTGTACAGAGTCTGCCATTTCTTCAATTTTCAGTGAATTGTCCTGAAAATTTCCAAGAAAATTCAGTGCATTGTATCCTACCTGCTGCCACAAAAATTAAAGAGAGATTTTTCTTGTGCAAAGAGTTATAAGTTTTTGAAGTGAGGGGGGTGGTTTTCAGACCAAATCTGAAATATGGGTGCTGAATAGAAAGGTGTCTAGGCCAAATGGCTCAATGAAAAGATCTGAAATTTTTCAGGGAGGGATGCCCTGGAGTTGTGATCAAGTGTGCAAAATTTCAGAGGACTGTGACATATTGGTTGGGAGATTTGAGTGACATTGTGAGGAAGGGTCAATTCTACAGAGTGGAGATCTCATGCATGAGAAGTTTGAGATCAACAAAAAGCATGTTTGAGTGTTTAGATTCATCTTGGGGAACATGGAGGGTCATCAAGAGTGGAAATTGAGATTATGCAAGGTTCCCCAAGGGTTTGAGGTGATTGTAGGGGTGGATTTGAGGAAAAGAGAGTTTACAATAGAATTTGAAGAGAGTGTTGAGAGGATCCAAAAACCTACACCACTTGGAGGAAAGAGTGAGTCTAAGTGCTTTCTATGTGGAGAGAAGGGACATAAGGCAAGTTCATGTCCATTGACCTTTGAGAGCAAGAGATTGAGGGAAAGGAGAGGCTTACTTGACTTGGGTTTGCATGTTGGACCTTCTTCACCAAGATTGGGAGGGAGAAGATCTAAGACCAAGGAGTTGTGTGAGGTTTGTGGAGTTGAAGGACTTCCAAAAGAACATGAGTGTAGTGGAGTAAAAGCACTTTTGGAAACTTTGGTGAAGGATCTTGGAGAGAGTCTTAGTACAGCTACAGAAATACTACCACCTTCATCAGCTAGTTCTCAAGATTAGTGATGGAGATAATCTTTCAACTTATGGATAAACTATCCATGAGAGTTAGATTAATATGCACTCTAGGATTTGATGTTGCTATAGAAATCTTGGAGCAACCTGAACCTTTTGTGTTCCCTAGAGTGGATTATTCTCAGATGGTGTTAGTCATGTATATACTATATTAGTAATAGAGTGAGAGAAAAGAAAAAAGAAAAAAAAATTGAGAGAAAAGAAAGATAGTGAGGGGTTAAGATGGGGAAACTTCCGGTTTTCTTTGGCAAGGATGGAGAAGATGTGGAGGCCTTTGTGAGAGACTTCAAGAGAGCTTGCATAGGAAACAATGAGAGGAGGAAGAATGAGTGGGCCTCATTATTACCAGATTTCTTTGAGGATGTAGCACTTACATGGTATGAGTCAGAATACCAAAAGAGAGAGAGGAGAGAGGGGGAAGAGGAGTCTTGGGAGACTTTGACTTCAGCACTCATTGAGAACTTTCTTCCTGATGAGAGTTATGAGAGATTGATGAGTGAGGTTACATTTCTCAAGCAAGGAGATGGAGAGAAAGTGAGAGTCTATGTGGAAAGAGTGGAAAAGTTGGAGTCCAGATTTCGCATAGTGTTGAGGAAGGGTGGGGATGATGTGGAAACTACAATGATTGGCATAGGGGCCATGCTCACCAAGAATTTTGTGGGAGGATTGAGACCACAAATTAGAAGCAAGGTGAGATATGAGAAACCTTCTTCCAAGGTTGAAGCTATCAAGATCGCAATTCGTATGGAGGAGAGTTTGGAAGGGGATGAGAGTGATTTGGTGGTGAAGGAGGTTGTGCATCCTCCTCAAGGCTACAAGTATGGTGGAACTTCTGATACTTTGGTGACAAGGGTTGCACCACAAGTAGTAGTTGCTCCAGTTCTTGCACCTCCACCAAAAGATCCACTCCAAACCATCACAGAACAACTTGCGGATCTCAAGATCAATGTGGTGCAACTATGGGAGAAGAGAGAGGTGGATCAGAATGTAGGGAGAGGGCCTAGGAGTTATGGAAACTATCCACATAGAGGAGGCCAACCAGCCGACAATTTCAATGATAGAAATTGTTTTGGTTGTGGAGGAAGAGGCCATATCCAAAGGAATTGCCCAAATTCCACTTACCATGGAGGAAGGGGTTATGAGGGAGCCAATAGAGGGAAAGAGGGAGGTAGTGAAACCCAAGTGGCTCCTAATCCCAACAAAGGTAAGGGGATAGCATCCATAGATGTGGTTGAGAGCAAGTTTGAGAAGGGAGAGTGCTCAAACTCCAAGGGTCTTAATTTGGAGCTTTTGGCACAAGAGAAGAAGAGAGCTCGTTTTGCATAGGATGTTCACTCTTCTCAAGGATTTACTTCAAGCAAGGATACTCCTATGTCTACTAGGAGCACTCGCACCTCAACACCATCAACAACAAAGACTCCAAGGAAGAAGTTGGGGATGGAGGACTTCTTGATCTCAAAGCAACAATGGAACTACAATGTCTTGGAGGATGTTGGTAGTCACAAGGCTAACATCACAGTGGGCCAATTAATTGCTTTGAACCCTACCTTGAGAAAGGAGCTTAGAGGTGGTTTGAGTTCTACAAGGAGCAAGAAGAAGAAGAAGGCAAAAGTTCCAGTATCAATGGGGGTGGTGGATGCCAAGCCAGCACCATGAGAAGCTTGTGAATATGCCTCCAAGATTGATGTGAGAGTGAATGGTCACAACATCAAGGATGCATTGGTTGATGGAGGATCAGCAGTGAATGCCATGTCAGAAAGGTTGATGAAGAAGTTGGGTATGATACCCTCAAGAGCTTCAACATTTGTGGTGAGCATGGCAAACAAGCAACAAGTTTGACCAGTAGGGGTGATGGATAAAGTGGTAGTTTCAATTATGGGAGTTCAAAATCTCATGACTTTCCAAGTCTTGAAGGATTCAAGCTATGACTTACTTCTTGGGAGGCCATGGTTGAGAGCAGCACGCACAACTGATCGATGGCACAAAGGGTACTTGAGGATTGGTCCATCAAACCATAGAGTCACAGTTCCTGTGACTAACACCACCAACACTTCACATTCAGATACACCATCTTCTGATTATTGGGAATCAGATTCTGAAGAAGGAGCTTCAGGTGTGGAGACAAGCATGGAAGAGGAGACTTCCACGGAGGAGGATGAATCTGAATCTGATTCAGATGTGTATCCTTTGTGTGCTATGGATTTTGCACCTAAGCCAGAGGTTTTGAAGGACCCCAGACAAATCACCATTGACACTTGAGGAGGTAGAGAGAAGGTTAGCTACCCTCAAGTATGGTCCAAATGTTACCAAGGAGGAGAAGGTGAGATTTGAGGAGATTTTCCGCAAGTTCATCCATGTGTTTGCTTTTAGTTACAAGGATTTGAAGGAAGTCACCTTGGAGGAGCACAAGATAGAGGTGGAGTCACATGCAAGACCAGTTCGCCAAAAGCAACGTCGCATTAGCCCACCAATATCTTTGGTTGTGAAGGAGGAGATTGATAAGCTCAAGGAGACTGGATTTATCTTTGAGGTGGAGAATTCAGAATGGGTGTCTCCAATTGTCATTGTGAAGAAAAAGAATGGCAAGCTTCGGGTATGTGTGGATTACAAGAAGCTCAATGTTGTTACCAAGAAGGACTACTACCCATTGCCATTCATTGATGAGATCTTGGAGGAGGTTGCAGGTCATGAGAGGTACAGTTTTGCAGATGGTTATAGTGGAAATCAAGATTGCACCAGAGCATCAACAACTCACCACATTCACCACACCTTGGGGAACTTACGCTTTCAAGGTCATGCCTTTTGGGCTTTGCAATGCTCCAGCCACATTCCAACGGTTCATGAACAAGGTATTTGAACCTTTCATTGGGAAATTTGTGAGAGATTTCATTGATGACTTTTGTGTCTATGGGAGCAAGGAGGAGCACTTTGAGCACCTAATCAAAGTCTTGCAACGCTTGGATGAGGCAAATGCATCACTCAACCCAGAGAAGTGCATTTTTGGATGTGAAGAAGGTCTACTTTTGGGGCACATCATCTCCAAGGATGGAATAGCAGTTGATCCTGAGAAGGTGAAGAAAATCTTAGACCTTCCATTCCCTTCAAGCTTGACAAAGTTACGCCAATTCTTGGGGATGGTTGGGTACTATAGGAGGTTCATCTTCTCATTTTCCAACAAGGCTTATGCATTGACCATCTACATGAAGAAGGGTGTAGATTACATGGTGATTTTGGAAGACAAGGAGGCTCTCAAAGCTTTTGAGGAGCTCAAGCAATCCCTTGTTGTAGCTCCAATTCTTGCTAAACTTGATTGGAGTAAACCTTTCATCCTCTACACTGATGCTTCTAATGTAGCTATAGGATGCACTCTTAGTCAATTAGACCAAGATGGGCATGATCATCCAATAGCTTATGCTAGTAGGCAGATGGTTTTAGCAGAGAAGAATTACTCTATCACGGAGAGAGAAGGGTTGGCAGTGATCTTTGGTCTCAAGAAGTTTAGACACTACTTGATTGGAGGGAAAGCCACCATTGTCACGGATCACAAGGCTTTGAAGTACATCTTCAACAAGCCTAATGTTGAAGGGAGACTAGCAAGGTGGATGATACTCTTGTCTGAGTATGACTACACCATTGAAGATAGGCCATGAAAGAAACATGCAAATGCTGATTTATTATCTAGAGCCTATGATCATGATGGAGATGAGCCAGTGGATGATTCCTTCCCGGATGAGGAGCTCATGACAATCTCAGTCACTCAAGAGGTTCCAATGGAGTACAAGGAGATTGTGGATTTTGTGACAAGAGGTAACTATCCAGAAGGAATGCATGCTAGGGAGAGGAAGGCCCTTGCAGCAAGATCTAGACCTTACACAATGGTGGAGGATATTCTTTTTCACCAAGGAGCAGATGGTCTACTTCGAAGAGCAGTGGGTAAGGAAGAGTCTATCCTACTCATAAAGGAGTTTCATGAAGGTTTAGTATGTGGAGGACACTTTGCATGAAAGGTGACTGCTTTCAAGATTCTAGATGCAGGTTACCATTGGAGAGGGATTTTCAAGGATTGTCTTGATTATTGCAAAACTTGTCATGTTTGTCAAGCTTTTGCTAAAAAAGTCTATATCCACTCCACCACTTAGATCAATTCCATTGCTATGACCTTTTGAGAAGTGGGGAATTGATTTTGTAGGTCCTCTCAATAGAACCCCAAGGAACAATCGGTACATTGTGGTAGTTACTGATTACCTTACCAAGTGGGTTGAGGCTAGACCATTGAGGGACAAGAATGAAGATGAAGTGGGTAGATTTCTTTATGAATGCATTATCACTAGGTTTGGATGCCCTTTGGAGTTGGTTTCGGATAGAGGAGAAGAGTTTACAGGAAGCATTACTACAGCCATGCTATGACATTTCTTTATCACACATAGAGTAACTACATCCTATAAGCCAAATTCCAATGGCTTGGCAGAGAGAACCAATCAGACCTTGTGCATGATGTTGGCCAAAGATGCAGAAATGGAGGGGGCTAAACATCATTGGGACAAGAGGATTCATGCTGTTTTATGGGAGTATAGGACAACCATGAAAACTTCCACCAGATATTCTCCATTTCAATTGGTGTATGGTATTGAGTCTACCTTACCTATTCACTTTGATCTTCCTACCTTCCAAAGCATTCATAGGAGATTGAAGAAAGCACAAGGAGGTGATGCAGAGAAGTCAAGGAAGGATCAACTCATGGAGTTGGAAGAGGCAAGAGCAGTTGCTATGGTTCGAGTGGAGCAAGCCCAAAGGAAACAAAAGGAGAGCTATGACAAGAGGCAAGGCCAGAAGAAGGTGGAGACTTTCAAAGAAGGTGATTGGGTAATGTTGTTTGATTCCATTCGATTCAAGAGAGTGCAAAAGAAGTTTTTGCCTAAGTACTTTGGACCTTTCATAGTGGAGAAAGTGTGGGGCAATTACACCTATGATCTCAAGGAGTTGGGAGGAAGACACTTTGATAGGATTAACCATGATAAGTTGAAGATGCACCATAGAAGGTAGAGAGACCTTCACTTTGAGGACAAAGTGAAAACTTAGTCCGGGGGTAAATGTAACACCCATTTGTGCATGTGTGTGGTATTGTGATATTTAGCTTGGTATTACAAGTACTTAAGAGATATTATTTATATAGAGATAAAGGATGGTTCTATATTAGTCATGGTTAGCTAAAGTTAGTCATAAGCTAAGATAGATGGGACCTTACTTTAGAGGAAGTAGAAAAGATGAGCACTACTATTTTGGATTTTAGTGTGTTGACTTGGTATTATTCCTAGGTGTTTGGCTTTGAGGAAAGAGTTGAGAACTCTTGGGCCCGCAAACCTTTTGTTTTAGATTCTTCTTTAGTCCAAGGATAGCCCATGTGAAGGAATCCTTGACTTAGTGGTTGGGTCAAGATAAGATCACATGCTTAGGGGAATATGCCCATGTGAATGGATATTCCTTTCTACTTTTTGACTTTACTTGACTTTTAGTCTAGTAACTTGAGTTACTACAGTAATTAGCAACTTTGGTACATAACTATTTCACCACTATATAAACAAGGGGTGAGGAGGTACTCATCATCCTTTCATTTGCAACTATCTCTCTCTCATTGAGTTCTCTAGTGAGCAATGTCTTGAGTCTTGGAGTGTTAGCCTTGGAGGAGTATGATGGAGTTGGGGTTCCTTGCCTTCTTAGTCCATGGTGCGCTACCAATATAGCCATCAGAGGTTCATCCTGAGTGAGAGACAGGCCGGCTCATAGACTCATGTCAAATGTTGCAACCTTTAGATCAAGGAATTCCTCCACATACTCTTGTATATTGTTCTTTTTGATTCAACCCCCATAGTCATGTTTGGGCTATTTGCACATAATCCACAAATTGGAAGTTCTTCAATAGCCCTTCCTACATGGTCATCCAAGTGACCTCTCTTCTTTCTGCCAACATTGATCATTCCCAAACATCATACCATATGAGGGCTTTATCAGTCAAGTACCCACATGCAAACATGCTTGCAAAATGATTGGTGATTTCAATTGAGAATAATTGAAAGTATCAATTCATTCTTGAAATCTAGTTCTCCATTACTCCTATGGAACATTATCCCTTATAAGGCTTGATATTGCATGTCTTCTTAATCCATAGTAACAATGTGGCCTCATTGTTGATCGGGGTCAATATCATTGGCATGAGTGACTTTCCATATACTTCAACTGCTAGTGTTGGGTTTGCAATGACTCCTCTTTGTGCATTGCCTAATCATTCCTAAAGGTACGTACTTGACTTTGCAATGCCTCCATGGTCATCTTGATCTCCCAAAACTTGTTCAACATCCCTTGCATTCCTTGAATCAACTCTTGAAACTGTGAATCCATGATTCCTACACATAGCAATTGCTCAATTGCTACTTCCTAATTCTATAGAGGGTTCATATGATCACTTGATAGAGGGCATGGACTATTAGAACTACCATTAGGACTTTAGAAGCTATCACTTGTTGATAATATTTTTCACTAAAATCAGAGACTACAAAATCCCTAAACATTACTTTCAATCTAACCACATAATAGATTTCTACTTGAGTGTTAAAAGGATTTGGTATATTTAGATCTATCATAGATCACTACAGACAAAATCACCAAGTTTGGTGAATTCATCACGATATCCATGAATTCTACTCTAAAATGGAAAATGAGATATAATCTCTCTTGCTCATGCTAGAGGTACATAATATTGATGTTGAATGGACTCAAGAATGGATTCAAGAATGGAAAGAGGAGTGCTAGATATTGTCTTCAAAGAGCCTCCATCCCATCCTCTCTCTCTCTCCTAATCTATCAATTTCACTAGGATTTCTCTCCTCAAAATTACTCAATCTTAGTAGCCATGTTCCTCCAAGGGGGGTTATCCACTCTCTTGGATTGAAACACTTGCTCTGATACCATTGTAATCCTCCAAGTATATGAGACATTAAGAGAAACACAGAAGAAGAAACACAAAACTTCACACTCAATACTCCGATGCCTTAAGGAACACCTTGACTTTATATAGCAAAGAGGATTCCCTCAAAGGAAGCTGCATGGTTAGATCAAATACATGGGTAGGTGACTTGTCAGTGAGCTATACCCTTAGATTAGTTGCTTGCATGGGTGACATATTGGTTTTGATCCTATCTGGTTGGTCAAACCATCTTTGACCAATGGGAATCATTAGGGAATCTTCCTACAAGAATCTCAAATTGAGTGGGTGAGGCACTGTTGGAAAGCTCTTAATGAGACTGATAGGGAGAGAGGAAAGGCCAACCTTACCTTTCTTGGAGGGAAACATTTTTGAGGCCTACTTCATCCATTTAGGCCTCTAAAATTGGCTCTAAAGGTTTTAGGTTATTTTTTAGCTCTTGCCCTATTAGTAGAAGTAATCTTTTGGTACATCCCTATCTGATCTACCTAGCCCATCATATATAACATCTTTCCAGATGTTACTAAGCCAATTTTTACCTCTATATAATATGTCTAGCTATTGGTATTATAGTTGGTGTGTTACCCTTGGCATGGAAATTTGTCTTGAATTTCTAGGGCTTCTTGGTTGGGACAAATTAAACTTGTCTTCCCTTTTGTCATTCTTGTCCTTGTTTGAAAAAACTAGAATGCACATGAAGGACCTCTTGTTGGTATTAAGGGTGTTGTCTTCTTCATGTCCAACTTTGTTGTCCTATTTTGAATCTTCTACCACTTGTGCCTTCTTTGCCTTCTTTTGGCCTTCTTCTTTGGCTTAGTAGGTACTATCCACTACTTCTTTCTTATGACAAAATATCATCAACTTCTTCCATTTGTTTCTTTCTTTTTTAGCCCAAGGTGTTGTGGGCTTCTTCCAATGGGATGAATTTCCCAGTGTTTGCAAACATTGAGCCAATGAGCTTGTACTTCTTTTGTAATCCCTTCACCTCCCAATGATTTTTGAAGTATCCTTTAGGGAAATAATGGTTAGGATACTTCTTGGCTCCTTTAGCATCAAGAGATCCATCCCTATATAAATGGGAATGACAAAGAGGGATAAAAGCATACTACTCCATCTTCTTGCATGTTTGCAAGTAGGTCTTGCTCATGCCTCTAAAACATTATTGCCTAATTCACAAGCCTCCCTTCATACAAATATTCAAAGAAGATTGTTTGACTATTATTTACATATATTATGTGTTTGGAATTTGAACAAATTTATCACTACCTTGGTGATGGCACTCTAAGTAACATCCTTATATCTTCCTACCGACCAACCATTACTGGTCTTATTATGTTTAAATAAGGTTTTTAACTTAACTTCCATGCTTGCATCCGGGTAAGTCTACTACTTCTCTAGAGTCATGGCATTTGAGGGTGAATTCTCAAGTCCCAACACTTGTTTCCCATACTCCTTAGTCCAAGCAAAGATATTTTTTCATAATTTCTCCAACCATAGATCCTTATTATCTCTAATCTCATAGAGCATTGCATGATTTCTCAACTCCCAATTCCATAGTAACAATTCAAGTTTCATGCTATGGAGAAAGTCTACTCTTTATACTTGAGTGCTCACTTGGTTAACCCAAGTGACTTGAGAATAATCTCAACTACTCTTTTATGATGCTTGTGCTCTCTATTTGCTAAGGCCATATTTGTCTCTTCTCTAAAGATATGTAATTCAATTGGGTCACTTGCAAGATCCCACTCATTCTGTCAATTTAACTCTCAAGGTTTTCATAGCAAAGGTGGAGAGAGTTCTAACTTGTATAAGACTTGCTTGTTTAGCTCTACAAAAGTGAAAAGTAGTTAGTTTAGTCCAACTTTTGAAGTATTTGTTTCAACTATTACAAAATTTTGGTAGATGCACCTTGGATGAGCAATCATAAACCACACATGTAAACATTTTGATTCAATCAGATCATTATTAATTATGGTTCTTGATTTGGCGGTATCAAATTCAAGCCCTTGGGATCCATTTAAACTAGCTGCCTTTTAGATCAAAGATATGCCATGCCAAATGATTCCCAAGCCAAAGGTTTTTCAAGGCCAAAGGTTGATGATGCTAGGGTTACAATATTGAGTGCCCTTTAGGCAAAAGGACTTCCTTGCCAGAGGTTTATTTGGCCAAAGGTCTTCTTCATTGAAATTCATTGGTGCAAGTTCTCCTTCTAATCCAATTGCTCCAAAATTCTCCATGGTGCACTTTCCTTATTCATCTTCCTTCCATTGGTGTGATTTATCTCCGTGTTGAAAGTAAATGGTATGAAACCTTCTTCCAACCTTGACAAACTATTAACTCAGTTTGGTTCTTAGAAAAGTAAGAAAATTGAAAGAACAAGGTGGAATTGGACTAACGGGAGGTGCCACAACACATGAAAAGGAGTACAACACCTTTTCAATCAAAGATGGGCCTATACTTTACAAACTAAATCTATGTTCTAACTATGGGAGATCTATGACCAGTGTGATTTCAAGAAGCACATGACTTACCAATTGATGTTCACATGAGTGTGGACAAGACCTTGAGTACATCAATGGTGGTGGCCAAACATGGTATGAGAGTTTGTCCAATCTTATTAGAGCTACCAATGAAACAAAGCCAACAACCAAAAATTTGGTGGACTAATCCAACCACTCTCCATTCCATCTACTCAATAAGAATATGTAACTCTAGACCTCAATGCATCCTTACCAAAGACTAATCAAGGCCATACAACAATTTTGGTGTTTGTTGATAAGCTTAATGAGCAAATTCACCTAGCACTTACCATGGATATCATGGATGCTCCAACATTGGCCTAGATTTACTTCAATATGGTCTTCAAACACCATGGGATGCCAAGTGTTCTTATCTCTAATCATGATCTTCAATTCATTTGCAAGCACTTTTGAAACTCCTTAGCACCAAGCTTGCCTTATCTATATCCTTTTTTTGCCCATCTTGAAACTGATGGGCAAAAATAATGCACAAATTGCACTTTGGAGGATACACTACATGCCTTTGTCAACATGCATCATACTAATTGGGATACTTGTCTTGTGGCTGCAAAATTTGCCTTTTATAATTCAAAGCATGCAATACAAGCTTCTCTCTTGTCTTCCTTAATTATGAGCAACATCCACTTGTTCCAAATTCTCTTCTTGCTCCACCACTATGTCATGTCTCTCATATCGCCTTGCCCATAACTAAGGAAGAGGAGAGAGAAGCCCATAATTTTCTTGTTGTACATTGGCTTGGTGAAGGAGTGATCTTCTGCCTGTAAGAAGCTTGGTGTAAGGAAGTAAATAACTTGGACAAGAAGGTGGATCTTCTTCTTGTCCAAGCCATCTACTTCCTTACACCAAGCCAAGTATTTTTTTTGCTCAAATTAGCAAAAAAAATCTATTGATAGCCATCATCATGATCTCACTTTTCAATTGGTGATGAGGTCATGCTTTCCTCTAGTAATCTTCTTCTCTCTCTAAACATCCAATTTTGTAAACTTAATCTCAATTGGGTAGTTCCCTTTGATATTATCAAATCATTTCTCCTATCACCTACAAACTTACCCTTCTTAGTCACATGAAAATCCATCATATCTTCCTATGTTTCCAAATTAAACCCCTCTGCTTCTAACCTATCTTCTCTTCTTACTTGATTTCAACCTCCTCCTCCAATCCCTACTAATGATCATGAAGAATACAAAGTTGATCATATACTTGCACGCCATGACAACCAACATGGCCACCAAACACACTGAATATAAGATCCTTTAGAAAGGGTATCCTCTTCACAATGCCATATGGAAGTCTCTTTCTCATCTCCAAAATACACAAGTGGCTGTACAAGAGTTTGAAGACTCCATTGCAATGAGGATGTCACCAACTAACAATGGGGAGTATATAATAATATGGAGTTAGTAGTATGTAATACTATAGAGTTAGTAGAAGCTAAATATAATGAGTAAGTCATAGAATTAGCATTTAGTTAGAAAATCTTAAGAATATTCTAGAAGCATCCATGAAGCTTCTTTGTGAGAAGCTTTTAGGAACCTTCCAAGAGTTGAGTTACTTGTATGCCAAGTTGATGGCTGTTTTAGCTAGCACTCCAAGTAAGGCAACTTCTAGAGGGAACCTTCCTTGGAAGCTTCTTTGGAGCCTCATACTCAAGTTGCCTATAAATACCAAAACCCAAGCTAAGGTCAGGCATTTGCATTTTCCCTTACTTGAGAGTTTCAATATGATATTTCATTCTCTTATTTCTCTCCTTGGTCTTTTATATGATGTCTCCTTTGGAAAAGCAAGAAAATAAAATTATCCAAACAAAAAAGTAACTCCAAGAGGCATGAGCCTTGAAGCAATGTGCTGATAAAAAGCAAAGAGAAGGGAGAAACCACAATCTTGCATGTTTGGTAAGAGACAATCATACAAGTGCTCCAATCTTGATGGCCCACCCCTTGAGAAATGTATGGAATGGAGTAAAGCATGAGCAAAGAATGACTCCATGTGCTCTAAATCCTCATTTGGGTGGAGAAATGAAAGAATGTCATAAAATGGTAGGAGGATGGAGACTCTATAAGGCAAAAATGTATTAATGAAGAAAGATTTTGGTTTAAAGAGTGTTTGGATTGTATGTCAATATTCAACTACGTTGGCCTAACATGAAGGAGTGATGTAGACAACAATTCTTTAGAGGTAAATCATGGGACTATAAGGACTCCTTGATCCTTTGGTTGGTACTTGGGTTTGTGTGATAGATTCATCTGGAAGGTTTGACCAATACTCTTGCAAAAATTAATAAATCCTAAAAGTGGCCTCTTGGTATTCTCATGCATCCCTATGGGCTAAGTGGAGCAGATTCCATTATAGTAAGAGTGAAAATAATGTCCAAGTAAGGAAATCTCTTCTCTGATCATTTGCCAAGATAGCTTGTAGTATGGAGAGTATGTAGTACACTAGGTGATGAGACATAAGGATACTAATATACATACGTGATCATGGTAAGTTGAGTAAGAATGATTGAGGAGGATTAAAAGAATGCATCCATGAGTATGTAGCCTAAATAGAGAGGATAGGAGTACAAAGAGGTTCTAAGAAGTAGGAGAAGAAGTGGCTTCCACCTTCATCCAAAGACTATGAGCCTAGTGGGCCTTGAATAGCTAGGACAAGAAGTATTGGGAGTAGGAGGAGAAGTGGCCTTTGCCCTCTCATCCGTAGACATCTAGATCTCCCTTAATGTTAGGCTAGGTCAATCTCCACCCACGGGACAATCTAGATAAGATAATGTGGGTTGTTGATGAGGTAATATGTCCATACATATTACCTCATCAACAACCTAAGGGCATGCTAAGGGCACATGAGGAACAATATGATCTTGGAGTGGTGGTGGGACTGTAGTGGTGTGATAAGAAGGACAGTTATAGGGAAATAAAAAACGAGATAAAAAATGAGTGTGACAAAAGATGTAGAATCCTTCATTGTAGAGTCAAAATGTTGTGGAGTCGTCCATTGGGTGGGGCAAACGATGTGGTATACGAATGGAAGGGATTTCATCAATATGAACTTGATCTACTTAGTTGTGTGTTGAAAAAATCAATAATAATATCTATTTTCCAATTGCACATAAAGGTATGGACTGCTAGATGAGAAGTATCATCTATAATAATAATACCTATGGTAGTTCCTCTAAGTGCCAATGTCAAAGTGAAGACATCGAAATTTTTCCATAGCAAATATTCCCCAAACACAAGTACAAAAGAGAACACATCCAAAAGATAGCCTATATATAGCTTATGCAGAACAAAAATTACCAACCCACAAACGAAGGAATAAAAGAAAAACAAGGAAATAGATAGAGGAGAGATGTAAGAAGAGCCTACTTTTAACCCCACGAGTTAAACAATCCTCCAACATTGATACTCAAGTCTAATCCACATTACTAAATGGACACCTCTCACAACCCCTAGAGCCACTCCGATGAAGTCCATAATGTTAGGTCCCACTTTTAACACCTAACGCAACTGCAAAAAACACAGGGACCTGAAATATTCTACACACTGGAATTTAGAAGTATTCCCCTCACTCTCGCATCCTCATCCAATCCCAACTCCCAAACAGGCCAGACAGTGCGTAAAGTCTATCTCGTTGATCAATGGCATGCCAAATCAGGTCAATTCATAGCAAGGTTCGTGGTGTCCTCTTTCCTCGAACTCCTTAGTTCCTCACCGCTACATTCTCGTCCAATCCCAACTCCCAGAAAAGGCCAGATAGTGCTTAAAATCCATCTCGCTGATCACTGGCATGCCAAATCGGGTCAATTCATGGCTAGGTTCGTGGTGTCTTTTTCCTCAACCTCCTTAGTTTCTCCACACCACACCTTCTGACTCCCTCAACTTACTGCCATATGCACTCCTCTCCATTCCCGTCAACAACATCTGCTTTAGGCTTGATCAATCTGACTTCCTTAATATGAAAACTTTGGACAATGGATGCTTTCAGTCTTGGACATCCCTATAATCCGTAACTTAGATGGCGATACCTTCAGTCCCATTAATGCCTCCCATCCCGGATCCGTCTCAGTAATCCCTGTAAGCACTAATTCGGTAATCCCTCATCACTCGCTCCAAATAGACAGATGATATACGGACGATGATAGGAAAAAGGATTCCAAGACGGGTTGATACGAACAACAGCAAATCAATGTACATGTTGGCCAATTTTCAGTTGCTTCATGTTTCTTCCTGCGACGAGCGAGCTGTGAAATATGTAGATCTCTCGGGTTGTTTTTGTACCTACTCCACCTCACTTCTCCAACTGCAATCAATTGATCTCGCTCGGCTAGCTTATCTAGAGGGGTTCCTAGGTGGCTCTATTACGCAGTGAAGGTAACCATCAGCAAAACTAGGTGTAATTCCAATCATAACCCCTCAAACTTCTCATCGCAATTCCGATCGCAACCCCCAGGAAATCAAATCCTTACCCTATTTGATTGCCTAGGTTTTCATTAATTGCAAAAACAAGTTGGATACATAAAAGCAACTACATAAGGTAAGAGAAAAGATAGAAAAAATAAATCCCCTACCAGCGATGGCATTCGATACGGGAGCAACTGGCAGAATAACGAGCCGAGAAGATGGTTACTACCGTGGGCTCCTCTGACGAAGACGACCACCTTCACCTAAGTATTCTTGCGGTCATTATCTATATATCTAGCTTTTATCTTTCTCTCACATATACAATTCAAATACATAAATAATATAACTTGTTAAGTGTCCACAAATAAATTATAAGTTTTTCTATATCAAAAATTTCCAGTTTATCTTTCAAAATATAAATAATTTAGAGCTATTTATTATTATGAAAGCTTTTATTGACAAGGAAAGACTAAATTTGTATTTGAATTTACTTTAATTTAAATGGTGCAAAAGAAGAGGGTAAAAAATGGGAAAAAATATTTTCATATATATAGGATTTTAATTTTATAATTGTAATTTCCGAGAAATAAAATATGATAATAATAAATTATTTATTTATACTTTTTTCTATGATGTAAAACGAAAAATATATCATGATATCTCAAATATACAGAATATTATATATTAAATTATTAATATGAAATTTTATTTTCCATAGATCAATAGATATATTACATATCAAAATTAAATTAATCAACAACTAATAGATTGATGAATATGTATAAAATAATTTATATCATTTTTATTTTTATTAAATTTAATATTAAATAAAATTATCTATCTTAATTTGGTAATTGGATATAATTATAATTATTTTTTGAATATATTCATTATATATATGACCACATTTAGTAGAAATAAAATCGTAATTGTTCAAGGGAACTGGTCTTGGGAGGGGAGATATCCTCTTCTTGATGTATTAATTCCTTTTTTGCAAGTAATCAAATTTTATAGTGATTTTTTTTTTCTGATTTCTCTTAGTTTCTGAAATTTATTTTATGATCTTATTCATTTTTGGAGTTGGTGATCTTTACCAAAACCTATCCTAATACCTTATACGGAAGTAAACTTATCCTCATAGCTTTTTCATAAAATCTGAAAATAAACACCCTCAGAAATTACAACCTAAAATTGGGTCCCTAGTTTCAATTGAATAATAATCTTTGTTCTAAACATACAAGGCATGTTTATCTTTAAACTACCTTTACGTTAGGATGATCTAATACTATTAGCTAGACACATTATCAATCTAGAAGTGTAAATTGGCTTGGTATAAATTTAAGGATATTATATATGATAATCTAAATAAATTAAAAATAAATGTCTCCAACAGAGTACTTCCCCCATTGGCAAAGGCTAAAACCAACTTCAAAACTTCACAACCAATTTCAAAGACCTAAACAAAAGAATTAAGCCTTGAAAAATAAAACTTGTTTTCCCTCTTGGGGAAAAAGAGTGTTGTCTTCTCCCCCTTGCTTGCCTTGTCAAGACCTTTCCAATGGTATCTCACTTATACTGTTTTGAGCTTCTTACAAGAAGATTCTCCAAATATTCTCTTTTGTAAACTTGTTTGACCGACCAAATAGTGCAATCCATGACATGTCACCAATCCATGTATTTAATCCAACGATGTAGCTTCCTGGGGATACTCTGTGCTATATAATAAAGACTAGATTCTCCTTTGTGGCATCTTAGTATTGAGGAATGAAACCTTGTATTTTTATTAATTTTTTCCCTTGCATTTCTTTTGGAGTTTCTCATGTCAGTGTAACATTGCAGATCATTAGAGTTGTCAAGTATGTTCTTAATTCTTTTTGATATGGTGATCTTACACTCAATCATAATCATATGAGATCTTCCTGTTTTGTTATTATCAACTTGCATTTTATCAATTTTATTCAATTATTATTTTTATTCAATATAATTCATAAAAATATATAATTCATGTCAATATATAACATGATTATCTAAATATGGTTGAGTATTATAAGACCAATATCCTAATATTTTTCAATTATATTCTCAACTTAGTAAATAAAAGTTCAATTTTTATTTTCTACTTTTTAAATACATTTTTATTCAAATTCTCAAATAAATAAATATTTTCTTGTAGTGAGTGCAGGATATATAATCATGATATCTAAATACAACCATGTTACGATTATTATTAGTACATGGAATATTTAGCAACTTTATACGCATTAGTTTTGATTTTAATCCTCATGAATTTAACTCTATCTTATTTTATTTTACAATAAGGATCTCAGTTTCTACGAGGAGTCTAGGTTTTTTACCTTACCATAATCAACAATACAAAGTCTTTAAAAAGTTGCTCAGCACAATAGGAAGATGCATTTGACCTTAAAAGCTGCAGGTAAGATAAGTTTAAGTCTCATAAAGTGTTGTGAATCCCAATCAGCAAGTATGAGGACACTTAGATAATGCAAAAGAATTCTTTCTAGAATAGAATGCATTTAGGAATCTCTTGCTTTATATACAAGAAAGCAATGAGCCCTATAAATCATTCATTGTATATACAATTATATGTGCAATTTGATTGTTTGTGCAAGAACTTAACACTTGTCATGTTTAAAATCACATATTTCTTCTCCGTATACTTTAATATATTTAGAAATGAAATTTATATTCTAATTTATATCAATAAAATAATTTAAGTCAAAATTAACTTATTTAACCTTATCTATCAGTAATTTGAAATGTTTTTGTACTTTTTGCACTAAGTGCAAAAGGAGCAATAGAAAAAGCATTGTAGATAATAGGGTATATTCTTTTCCAAAGATTAGATCTTGAAACCACATTTATCCATCAAGTAAATAGAAATTTCACAAAAAAAAATTTAGAAAGTCTTTTGATCTCAATATATTACGGTTACATGTAAATTTCAATTATATTCCAATAGTTATAAGGCTAAAGAGACAAGCTTGGTACTTATTGAGTTAAGTTCATGCACTTAATCCACTATTAATTCATTTTGAGTATATTTTGAATCCATGTCAATTAACATTTGAGAGTAAACGTGGTTGAGTTAAGTCCATGTAAATATGAGTAAATAAATACGTAGATAAATATTTTTCAACATACTTTTCAAATTCAAAATTTATAACATAGCTAAAAAATAACACTCTACTAGAATATTCTGTTTATTTGACCTATCTTGTCTTCTATTCTTTGTGAATTAGTCAACTTGTTGTTTTATCCTCTTAACTTTGCCTTAGATTTAAATACTATACTAAGATAATAGATTTAAATATTTCAGAGGAACCCTAATATTCAATGGCGGACCAAGAATAAGGACTTACTGTTCTTATTATCTGTTAAAATGTAAAAATTTCTCAGAATTTGGATTTATGATTCTATTAATTTCAGATTGTGTAGAAATAACAAGTTGAAGATCTGCAAGACCAAGATAGGCTAAAGTAGCTTCAATGAACTTCGCTAAAAATCAATAAGATTTACTGAAGCCAAATACAGACTAATGTTTTTTTCATTCAACGGTATTGAGAGAGAGAAGAAAATAAATCGTTGACGCCACTTTAGCTGTTACAGAAGATTAACTCAATTGAGGTGAAAAACCTGGGTTGATCTTAAATCGGTAGAACTAATTATAAATGTTATGACCATATCAAACAACGCTAGTTTATATTCAAAAATTTTATGTTGATATAAGTAGAAAGTCTATGATGCATCATGAGAGATGTGCATAAAATCACTCTAGCGTAACAAATTATAAATTTTGGTCTATACCTTAAACTTGCTGTGGTACATGTTATACAGTATGGCTTTTCTCTACAGAGAATTTTTAAAAACTTAATTAGACTACAGCATAGTATAATATTTCATTATCTAAATGCTCATTTGAGCTAAAGTGAACCATCCCCAGTCCTAAACTCTTGAGGTAAAACAAAACTACGCAATTTCATACCTCGACTTTTTATTATCTTTAACAGTATTAGGGATTTAATGTCAAGCACGAAATGCGTTCATCATGTATCTATAACGGTGTTAGGGGCCATGTGCGCTTGTGTCTTATTTTCACTAGCATCGGTAATAAGTGTATAATATGAACTATGTCTTTCTAAGGAATATTTTAGTTCAAAATTTCTTTTTTCAGAATTTAAAGGTATTTTAATATTTTAAAATGTATTCTCACTATATTTAAAAAATAAATCTATTTATATCAAAATTTAATATAAGAAAATATAATGATAAATACGTATCATCCTTCTTAATCACTAGATTGTGGAGATGATGGTAAGAGGACCAAATGTGATAAAATAATCAATAAAAATCAAAGTACTATGTCCAATCACTACAAGACATATCTTACATCTCATTTGCATTCAATGAGTTCTATATCTCCCTTTAATCGAAAGGCCACGGTCCTCATTGCTCTATATCCATCACTAGAAAAAAAAAGATTATTAAATTAACACACTTACTTGATTCTACTTTCATTGAGACAATAAATATCAAGTATGCATAAGTAGATATTGAATTAAATAAAAGAACTCTCTCGAAATTAAACTTAAGGAGAAATCATTTCCTTTAAATACACATTCTCTAATTCATTCATTAAAGATGAAGTATGTGAGGGCCCCTATAGAGCTTATATAATTATCACCGTAAATTAGTAAAGTAAAGATTAAAGGGCAGAATCCCTTACTTGTCCTGCAGTGGACTCACATAAAACATATTTGGTAAACAGTGGTTTACGCCCCTACTTATGTTTGGGTGATCTTCTCGATTCACCGTCTTCTCCTTAAACGCAACGTGTGAGTACGTACCACGCTATTTGCAAAAGAGAGAGAAGAGAAGCATTACTACGGGATCTAGTAGCAGTTCTATCTTACACTTTTTTAATAACTCGTAGCAAAACAAGATTTGCTTGCCTGTCACATACATTCTTCAACGACCCCACACAACAAGTACACCGTAAAGGCATTCTCACCGCCAATACCCATACGACGTGCTTACGTTCTATGCTTCCACGCAAAGAAAGCTTGACTAAAAGCGTGACAACAATACTAGGAGCTTCGATTTTGTGCAGAAAGATACGATAGCTTTCTTCAATCACTGTTTACATAGCAGCGACATTAAACAAAGCCAAAATTTTGTAGGCTGCCGCATATATCAGCGTTCGATTACGTGGCAAGAGAGATTCTTGCCTTGCGTTCGTGGCTGTGACAATTTTAAACGAGTTACCCTGCGGCATATGCTGTCCAGAGAGAGAACTGCGACACCCGACACTTAAGGACTATCTACACTTGTCACCTCCTCAGCTTCCACCGGCTACAGCCCGTCTGAATGCTAACATTTTAGAATGAGAACCTGGAGTGGTGTCAAAGCGAGAGAAAAGCATCGTAGATTCATTGAACAACTAACTTTTCCTACGTGAATTTTAAGAGAAACCAGCAGTTAAAGATTTATATCTGCAGTTTCGTTTGCTGGACCGGAGAATAAAGTGAAATGTGCTGACTCTGTTTTCCAGTAACGTCTACTGGTGGCAGGAGAGGAGAATTCGAAGAAATTGCAACAGATTCACGTGTCCATTCCTTGACATCTGACGCGCTGAATCGGTGGAATGCTTCCCCTATCGACCGCAATATAAGAGCGTAGAGCAAGTAAATCTGGAACTCAGACAGTTCTGAAGATTGTGGATCGAGGTAGACATCCTATTAAAAGATAGGAGAAAGTGCATTTGATCAATCAAGTTTTGTTCCCTCCATTGACGAGAAATCGGAATTGCAATATCACTTTTTCAAAGTATTTGTGGAGAGTGGGAGGAAGTTGCGAGTTCACAAGCCTATAGGTTGAATTTAGCATTCGGGAGTGATCAGTAGTACATTTTCAAGGAATTATGGCTGGAGAGCGAAACAGTGATTTGAGGAAAGGACTTGTTACTTATAATTCTCAGAATGGAGGTTCTGGTGGTAACGGAAGCATTACTACTTACAACAACGATAGGAACAACGGAGGGTATGTACCTCCAGTCGATGCAAAGACGGGGAATGGAGTGAATGGACTATCCACCTATAATGGTAGCAACAGCACTCCTGGAGCTGGATCGGGAAACTTTACCAAGGGAGGCAATTATGGAGATGGTGCAGGAAAGAATGGATCTGCTGCTTCAGGGAACGCTTTTGGAGCTGGAGGAGCTACGAAAGGTAGAGATTTTGGTGGCAATCCTGAGCAGTCATGGGCAAATAGTGCTCAACCTCAGCCCCGATCGCACCAAGGAGGACCTGCGAGCGGTTACCCAGCAATCAACGATGGCAGGTCTCGAGATGTACCCGTGAGCAGTCAACCCCGTTCTTATCAAGGAGGAACTGCGGATGGCTATCCTGTAATGAACGGGGTTGGAGGAGGACCTGGTGTAGGGTATGTTTCAGCACCAGAGCCTGTTAACAATTGGAATGGATCTGGACATGGGCCTCGAGGGGTCCAGCAAAGCGGAGGTTTCACCGGCAACGGTGTACCCCAACATAACGGAGGTTTTGTAGGCAATAGTGTACCTCAAAATCAGATAGAAGGCAGTGGGAAGGGATTTGTTAACGTTGCGGGAGGTCCTCATGCTTACGGAGATGGAAATGGCAGTCTGAGTGGATCGGATAAACATCACCATCACCACTACTATTACAACAACCAGCAGCAAGTGCCTTATGCCACCAAGGCTGTTGTACCGGAAGAAAGACGTAGAAGACGAGGTGCTGGTGCATTGGCTGCTGCTTTGATTGCCTGCTGGGCATGCACTTGTTGCTGCCATGCGCCTTGCGGCTGCTAAGTTTCTTGAGTGATGTCCAGTCATTGGCTCCATGCTTTCATGGTTGATCACCGTGATCATTAAGGTGGAAATTTCGAAGTTCATTCTCGAGCAGCAGCAGGGAAGTGGTGAAGTATTAAGAAAAATCAAGTGGTACGACTTGATGAAGAAATTCATCTATCACTTCAAGAGACTTGATAATCTTTTCGGAGCATCGAGATGTACGAGAAAGAATAGAATTGCCCATAAGGGGTACTGCTGCTGAGCAGAGGATATTTACACATGGAGATTACTGTCCCCATTCACAGTCTATAGGGAGCATTCGATCATTCGATCGGTAATACAGTGCGAATTTAGATTAGGCATAAAATTTTAGAAAACTCGTGATTATGAAACATGTCGATTTTAAGACCATATCCCTGTGCAAACGTTTGAAAACTCTGATGAAGGGAAGTATTTGTAGTTTATTGTAGGATATTGTAATATAGTTTGGAGGCAACAGTGATCAAATATGATGATATCTTTACGTCTTATCAGCAAAACAATGTTGCTCAAACGATCAAAAAACATGATTTTTCTTTATTACTACGTTGTCTGCGGAACTTGGAAAATAACTAACGTTGATATTTACTTTAAAGCAAAAAATTACATTTTTCTTGGATTCACGATGAATCGACATTCGGTATTGTTGCTATATCCCAACCGAGATATGACGACGAAAGGGAATTTTTTCTTAGTTACCGATGAGAACGTATGCAGCTGCAAACAGGGAAAGGAAAGTCACTTGCATGAGTTCTTTTTAAACGCTTCAGGTCCAATTCAAACAGGGAGAGGATGGCCCAGAGGTTGTACGTTCGCCTACAGTCAACTTAAGTCCAGATCATTCGTATGTTCATTAACACTCAAATCTCTCCGCATATTAGCTAATAAAAGTGGTATCTGATACGGACATGAACGCCATAATCCGGATAAGTGATGCACCAGTACTTTGAGACTATGTGAATCTGAATATGAACCAGTACTTTGAGAAGCAGTGACGTTTGCAAAACTAATTCTGGTACTTTTTCACCTTTAAATCTTGCTGGTGAATTTTTCAGGGGAGTAGTGGAGTGGAAATGTTTGTCTTCGTTAAAGCAAGGTAACCTCGAATGTCTTCACTCTACGAAAACTTACCGATGTTTATATAAAGTGGTAACTATATGCACATTCCTTAAAAGCAAAATTGAACTGTGAATTTGCTATTGCATAAAATGAGTAAATATTCCAGTGCATACATATTCATATTCATGTACAAGACGTTGCACCTATTGTTAGTTTTCTCTTCTTGTTGAGAAACTTATGAATAAGACTCATTAATGATGGATATCTGACAGTTTTGTAACACTTTCTTTTACAATAATAGAAGTAAACGGTGATATTATTCATGTCACGAAGCTCACTAGAATTGATGAAAATTAAAAGATAATCAAAGTTCCTTTATTGTGAATGCGCAATTTGTCAATCTGTCTGGATGTCCGGGATGGGATGTCTCTTCACAGCACCTCGTGTTGTCTAACGGATGGCAGACGCCAGCAGGTCTCTATCTTTGTTGAGCTGCAGCAGTTCCTTCTCCTAACCTATTCATTTCTACGATGGGTTCCCGATATGAAGTGTATCCAATCACAGTAACTAACTTCACAATCATTCGAGACCATTGCCACTTTGTTATATGTTACCTTGCCATTACGGGAAGTACTGCGTCCTTTCGGATTGTGTGTTTTGAGTGTGTTCGAGTAAAATCTGGACGTTCTGAGTGGCACGGTAAGTGCCCTAAACCTTGTTTTCTTGTTAGTGAGCAGTGAAATTGCACCGTTTGGTGCCCCGGATGATAACCCTGTTTACGGTTTGATTTTACTCGTTTATGTTTGGATGGCGCTCGGTTTGCTAAGTGTTCTTTGTGCTGGTCCGAAGTTGTCCAAACTCATCCACTTCTCCAACAGTGTCACTTCCTTGAGAGTTGGGTGATGGTAATTTCTGGTTGCAGTTTCTGGGATCCAAAATTTTCACATTTTCGATGTCGCGTTGTTTGACTGCTTTCGCTCGGTGCTTACAAAGGAGCTCCGTAGTGAATTTCTTTGAACTTCTCTATTCATCAGTTTTAAGATGCTTGTACAGCATAATGCAAAGCTCTTGGTCCTCCAGAGTTCCTAGAGCCTCCTCAATTTTAATGGTTATTCTCCTAATGTCGAAAGAATCGTTGGTGTCATTAGTGGAAGCTCGAGAGTACCTTATTTTTGAGGCAATCAGTTCCTCTCATGCACGTCTTGAAATGAAGGATGGTCTTCAAAGCCTACAACTGTGACAGCATCTAGATCGGGTTTGTAGTGACGGTAGCCCTGCCGGGGCGAGGCGAATGGATCAGTGAAGATATCGATTTACTCCCCTTTTCACTGCAGAACTCAAAGATAATCACAATTCTCTTTGTGCTTCAGTGTCACTCCACCATCTGTTACTTATATCTTGCAGTACTTGCACTCAGATGTAGTACAGTCACTCATTGTTTCTTCAGAGCACATATTACATGAATATTAGGAAAGCCAATTGAATGCTTATCTGCTTACCAATATCGCAAGAAGTCGATCTGGTTACAGCCTTCAGAGTTTCAGAAGCTCCAAGGCAACTTGGGTCCGTAGTGGTAGTGTATCAGATGAATAGTTGCATTTAATACTCAAGTTTCTCTATCCTAGATCTTCCAAACGTTCTGAGTGTGATAACAGGAACACCGAAACAATGCAGGAGAATGTCGTGATGTTTCTTCCAAGATTCTGCTAGTGAATTCTACGACTCTTGATGGATGTTATTGAAGCTTGTTGCCTGTATTAGCAGAGTGCATCAACGTTCTTGATGGTTAAAGGAACAGCGTGGACATATAGTATAGTCTAAAGCCATTATGAAGAAATTAGGAGCTTTGATACTGACATTCAAGTTCCTTTGCTCATTGTAATCGATGTGCTGGACCCCTAATTTGAACCCCACTCCCGCCTCCAGGGCGGACAGTACGTTCTAGAAACTCCTGAACTTTTGAGTCCTTACCTCCTTTGTGTCAATATGCTTTGTCCTTGAATGATATACTTGATTCATGGCCAAGTGAATAGTGCTTTGGCTATCACAAATCAATGTGGACTTCATGTTAGGGAGTCTTACATACTTGGCTAATCTTTGTAGCCATATTTCCTCTTTTGCAGCCTCAGTTGTTGCCATATATTCCGCCTCTATAGTAGAAAGAGCAACAATAGATTGGAGAGTATACTTCCAACTTACTGCACCACCAACAAGTGTAAAAACAAATCTTGTTGTAGACCTTCTCTTATTCGCCTCTATAGTAGAAAGAGCAACAATAGATTGGAGAGTATACTTTCAACTTACTGCACCACCAACAAGTGTTAAAACAAATCTTGTTGTAGACCTTCTCTTATCCAAGTCTCTGGCAAAATCAGAATCTACATACCTGTATTTCCTCCTTCTCAGTCCTTCTCCACTTCAAAGGTAATGCCAATATTTATAGTCCCTTTCAAGTAACAAAGTATCCACTTCACAACTTCCCAATGTTGTTTCCTTGGATTTGTCATATATCTACTCACCATACTCACAGCATATGAGATGTATGGTCTAGTCAGACCATAGCATACATTAAAATCCCAATAGCACTAGCATAAAGAATATTTGACATTTCTTTTCTCTCCTCCTCATTTGATGGACATTGCTCCAATGATATCCTGAAATGACTTGCCATTGGAGTGTTCACTGGTTTTGCTTTCTCCATGCCAAACCAAGCAAGTAATTTTTCCAAGCATCTCTTTTGAGATATCCATAACTTTCCCTTGCTCCTGTCCTGTTGGATTTCAATCCCAAGCACCGTCTTTGAAGAACCCAAGTCCTTCACATCAAACTCCTTACCAAGTTGTGCTTTCAATTTCTCCACCTCAACAATATCCTCCGCAATAATAGCATATCATCCACATATAGTACCATGATGATTAAATCAAATACTCTAGGTCCATGTAGCTTCTTGAGGTACATAATCTGATTCACTTCTATTATATCCATGCTTCAACATGGAAGCATCAAAGTCCATGTACCAAAGTCTTGGACTTTGGTTTAGTCCATATAAAGACTTTTGTAACCTGCAAACCAGGTTCTGGTTCTTTGGTACCACAAAACCTTCAGGTTGATGCATGTAAATCTCCTCCTCCAATTCTCCATGTAAAAAAGCAGTTGTAACATCTAGTTGCTCCAACTCCAAGTTATGCAATGCAACTATTGCCAATAGTGCACGAATTGAAGAGATTTTTACCATTGGTGAAAAAATCTCATTAAAGTCAATACCTTCTTTTTGGCTATAACCCTTTGTTACAAGCCTTGCTTGTATCGATCTTCAGAAATGTCCTTCCTTTGTCCAGAATATCCATCTGCAACCAATTACCTTCTTTCCCATAGGCAATTTTTCAAGTCTCCATGTTTGTTCTTTGACCAAAGACTTCATCTCCTTGTCTATTGCACAATACCACTTTTGACACTCTTGATCTTGCATTGCCTCTTCATATGAAGAAGACTCACCATTCTCCGTAAGAAGAGCATAAGCTACAAATGAATCATCAAATCTCTTTGGAGGCTTTCTATCCCTATTTGGATATCTTCATTCATGAATCACTTCTGGACTTTGCTCTTCTATTGGTTCACTTGGTAGATCTACAAGAGGTGAGATGTCTTCAATATATATCTTAACAAAATCTGATTGAGTTTGTTTTTTCTTTTCTATAGTAATAGTCTTCATTATACTAGTCTCATCAAAAACTACATCCCTACTCACAACAAGACAACACCTTCCTGGATCCCATAATCTATATCCCTTTGTATCCTTCTCATATCCCAATAATATACATTTTCTAGATTTGGGATCTAACTTCGTCCTTTGTTCTTGTTGAATATGAACATAAGCTATGCATCCAAACACTCTAATTGAAGAGTAATCAACATGCCAACCAGTCCATTTTTCCATAGGTGTCTTACACTCAATAGAAGTAGGGGGAGAAATGTTTACCAAATGACAAGCCGTATTTATAGCTTTTTCCCAAAAACTTTTCTCCAATCCGGCATTGCTTAACATGCTTCTTGCTTTCTCCAAGATTGTACAATTTATCCCTCTGCCACACCATTTTGTTGAGGGGTACCCAGTATGGTAAAGTGATGAATTATCCCTTCACTCTTACAATATCTATCAAACTCTCCAGATTTGTATTCTCCACCATTATCAGATCTCAAACACATCACTTTCCTTCCATTTTGTTTCTCCTTCATCACCTTCCATTGTTTAAAGATAGAGAAGACCTCTGATTTTTGCTTCAAAATATAATGCTCTAGATTTTGAAGCTATAGGTGCAGTGCCCCAAACATCAGAATGCACATAGTCTAAAATTCCCTACATCAGAATGCACATAGTCTAAAATTCCCTTTGTGCAATGAACTCCTGTGGAAAAGCTTACCCTCTGTTGCTTTCCTATTACACAATGCTCACATATTTTTAACTTACAACTTTTAAGGCCTTTCAAAAGTTGTTGCTTGGACAATTCACTTAGACCCCTTTCACTCATATGACCCAAATGTAGGTGCCATAATTCAGTAAGATCTTTGGGATCTTCATTTTTAGAAATAGTACTTGCCACTCCTCCAGTAATGGTCTCTCCAACAAGCTCATAAAGATTTCCTATCTTCTTGCTCTTCATTACAACCAATGCTCCTTTTGATACCTTGAGTATTCCATTTTCTGCTCCCCACCTCCAACCATTTGAGTCCAAAGTGCCTAGTGATATCAAATTTTTCCTTAACTCAGGAACATGCCTCACATCAGCAAGAGTCCTCACAATACCATCAAACATCTTAATGCGTATTGTACCAACGCCAATAGCTTTACAAGCCATGTTGTTCCCCATTATTATAGATCCTCCATTGAATGGTTTGTACTCATGAAAGCACTCCTTATTTGGACACATATGGTAAGAGCAACCTGAGTCCAATGTCTATGACTCTTGAAATTGATCTTTGTCTCGGGTAACACATAGAACATCATCCACAACACCAGATGACTCAGCAATACTTGTTTGATCTAAAAGTTGACCTTATCCTTGTTGGACTCAAGCCTCTTGTTGTTACAATCCTTCTTGAAATGTCCAACCTTCCCACAAATCCAGCACTTGCCTTTGAAACCTCCAGTTCTAGACTTGGATCTTGATTTACTCTTGATCTGATCTCTCTCTCTCTCTCTCTCTCTCTCTCTCTCTCTCTCTCTCTCTCTCTCTCTCTCTCTCTCTCTCTCTCTCTCTCTCTCTCTCTCTCTCTCTCTCTCTCTCTCTCTCTCTCTCTCTCTTGTCCTTCCTCTGATAAATAGATCCTCTGAATTTGTCTTTTCTTGGTTGGGTCTTTTTCGCATCTCATTGGACAATAATGCTGAAATGACCTCCTCATTGTTTATATCATCCTTCCCATATAGAAGAGTTGTGACCAGATGCTCATATGATGGAGAAAGTGAAGTCAATAACAGCAATGCTTTATCCTCCTCTTCTAACTTAACCTCTATGCTCATCAACTCACAAATAATTTTGTTGAAAGCATTGAGGTGCTCCATAGTACTCTGGCCTTCCTTCATCCGTAACATATACAACGTCTGTTTAAGAAATAGTCTATTTGTCAATGACTTGGTCATATAAAATTCTCCAGTTTTGCACATAGTTTAGATGCAGATTCCTCATTCATAACATTGTATAGCACTTCATCAGCAAGGTTCAACCTAATAGTGCTAATAGCTTTGAGATCTGCATCTTCATCTTCCTCATCCCCATCACTTTTGTCCTCCTTTTCTTCTTTAGTGCTCTATGCAGTCCTTGCTGGACAAGAAGGTCCTTCATCTTCAGCTGCCAAAGTCCAAAATTATTTTTCCTATCAAACTTCTCCATTGCAAATTTAGCATTTGCTATGGATATCACCCCTGCCATTGCTTTGCTATGGACTTTGCTGTTGGACCCACTTCCCTGCACCCCCCAGATCTCAAGACCCTCTTCAGGACCAACTAAGCTCTCACACCAATTGTTAGAAAATACAGTCCCCATTACCTATCGCAATAGCTCATCATCAAGCACATTAAACATAAATCAGAATAGTAAGAGGAAATAACTCGGTTCACTCCCTGTCCCGGAAGCTACCTCCACGGCTGAAACAGGCTCACACCAGCCTTCGAACCTTTATTTTTCATTTCACATAGATATATATACACACAAACAGAGATAGTCCCTCAGTACTGTCATCCGACTGAACTCCTGAATATTGACTTGCGTGACATCATGAGTATTGACCACTCAAGATATCTAGTCACTTTAATACTCAGCCTTAGTAATGACTGAACATATCTAGACAAGTGAATGTCCCCATCCTCACTGCATGCTTAATCAAACGAGTTTGCTCTTGCTCGTGATCAGTCAAGTCACTTATAACAAGCCAATATAACACTTTGGTGGGAACTCTTCTCGGAGGCCCTAGCTCCTAGCGTTTCATTCATGTGGGACCAGTTGAATGAGGTTGGAGGTCATTAGTATCCCATTCCGACGGGAGCACCTATTAGACAGCTCAAAAGCTGACGAGGTAGAGACATTTCTACCTCGTCAATGGAAGACACGTAAAATCTTCAAACTGATTAAGTTCATCTACACTCGAAACAGCTAACGATGCTGAATAATGTACGTAGCACTTTATCAACATCTGGACAGTACTATAGTTGTCCCAAGAATCGTCAATTCAATCAGATTTCGGCTGTCTAGACTAAAACAACGGAGCGAATTGGCATCACCGTATATTTCGCCACGAGGTATAGCGACTCTCCAATAAGAGTGACAGGAAGACTCAGAAAGATTCAAATTTTGTCGGAGCTTTAAATGATACTGACTGCCTAGCGTGTAAACTTTAGCACCACTGTAAGGTAGGTGATTCTGTGCCCTAAATTTCATCTGAAGGAAGAATGAGATGACAATCTACCAAACTGCTTACCGATGTTCCAACGAATATTCAAAATAGCCCAGAGCTAGTTTGCAGTTCAGCAGTTAACGGTAATATTACACTAGTGTAAATTCGGAGGACTTGTATAAGTTTCAAACAAGAGGGCTTGGTGCTTTCAATCTCAGAGATCAGAAGGAAAGAACACGATCCAGGTTGAACTTGATATAGAATTTGGACTTGGTGACTCCGATCAGATACGTCTGGCTTCAAGTTTTTAAGCTCGTGACAGATTGTAAAGTCTTAACTTGCCATCATCCATAGTAGATGCGGGGTTCCAACCATTCTCGACAATCGTCTGTAAACTACAAAGTTTTGTTATAAGTGCGATGGATTCACATATTCTCTCCATTATTACCTGCGCATGGCAGGTCGGTCCTTACCGGGTCTGGTCTACTGTCTTTGTGTATATATGATTGTGTAGGGATATTAGTTGGCTACCGGTCATGCTTCGAGAGAAAGAGTACATACGGAGGCTGCATTACACATACCTAACTGGAACCCTGAGTGAGGACGATGGATTGTAATCATGCGAAGAAGAGGTCTACAGCTCAGGGAGTGTTTTGCATTGTCATAGTAGAAACATTCTGCCGTCTTCCATATAATTAGTGCTTCTTCTGTAAAGAAAACCATCATTATACCTGGAATTCTGGAAGGACATGCAGAGAAACCTATGCATGGAGTGTTGGTCTACACACTCCGAAATAGAGGAGAAAGTTTGATTTCGTATCAGATACACATCAGGACTGATGTTGAAAGAAGGTCGTTTCCAAGACTGTCGTCGAAACTTGAGAGCGGAAGTGGTCTTGGATATAAAGTATCTCTGACTGACGGTTCTTATAAGTTCCTTTCGGTGGATCTTTTTTACAGCTGTAGTACCGGAAGGGTGGTCAACAAGCTCAATCTTCCGGCTTGAAAGGCGACATATGACCAAGCGTCATGGACCCTAGCTCGATGGCTAACTGGCTGGAACTGTGTACAGAACCAACGGGACCTCTTCACAACCTGGACATAACGAAGACACAACCAGATACCTGGTTGCCTTATCTGTGCACAGGGAAAATCAATGAATGTTACAGTAGATCGAAGACTACAAAAATCGAAGATAATGTGGAGCAGATCATAACAAAGAGGTCAACAAGATACTAGTGACATAACTAGTGATAACTTGATTTGGTTCTGTGACTAGTGGTTACCCAAAAGCCTCAAAACTGGTTAGATGTGACAAAATCAAAACTAGTGACCAGATGAGAAATACAAGATACAGATAAAAGTTAAGTTTAATAGTTACAGTTAACAAATAAGCAGTTGTGGGACACAGTTCCTGATCTAAAATTCTTGAACAAAACCTGAATGCCACTCAATGAGATGAACATTGTCGAACATATCAAGTAGGTGCTTAGCCTACTCGTGCTTAGCCAGAACCCCATCACTGTTTAGTCACCTTAGCTAGATAGTGATCACTGTTTAGCCACCTCAGCCAGATAGTGATCACTGTTCTTCTGTCCTTGTCCGACTGCAACTGAACACATTGGTTGTGATTCAACGTTTAAATTAACACAAGTACCATCAGCTGGATGTGTACTTCCTCCCATGGGAAGAACGGAGGGACTACATTTCAATGAACAGTTCGTATTGTTATGAGAAGCACTGTAGTATTTGTTCTTGTGCTACATAACTCCGGCTATGAATCTTCTTCCCACATACGCCCTGATCCATGAAGGACCAGCAATCACCATCGATTGTTGATACCTAGGTTATTGCCCCCTTTCTCGATTTCCCTTTTTTACTCAGCCCTTTTAATTTACTCTTAGATTTACCATCTTAGTATCCACATCTTTGCCTCCTAAGGTTTCAACGGCAACAAAAAGGGGATGTTTTTCCTATTATTAGATCAGGGAGTATTCAAATTTGCCGGTGCCTTCACCAAATTGATGTGCTTTGAGGGCAGGAAAGGTGATACTTGAGTCACATCGATCTCGCGTGTTCCCTAGGAGTGAATGATGGACAATTACTGTTTCTTCCACCTGAACATTTTTAGGGAGCAGTTACAGACTGAAAACCCTGAGTGGTAACAACAATTTAGCTGAATATGTCATTTCGTGCCAAAAAGCTTCAAAGAGATATGTGACTCCAGGACGGGTCCATATCCCGAGAGTGTCTTAGATTATCCACTAAAGTTTAACGAGTCATCTGCATAGAGCACTTAATTGTGAACGGACGAGAAGGAAACCTGGAGACTTTCCAACACCCGGTCTTGGAGCGTCCAAGTGAAATGCCTCCTGTTCACGTTACAATGGCAAAGGTATTGCTGTAAAAGAAAAAGGGCAGGAGAAAGAACAGATACTGAACATGCCCTTACGTTCGCCAAGTTTGCATTTCACGGATTAAACAGCAGAACTCACGGCCAGAGCTCGAACGAGCAAGGGGAGACCGATGTTATTAAGAGTGATAAAGAGGCTATCTTGTTGGCCGTCGCGAAGGGTTTACCGCTCAACTATCAAAATTTTCAGTTTCTTATGAATCGCTGCGCCTAACTAGTGGTCGATTGCAGATTTTCTCCCTGTATATCTTGTGGAAACCCAAGAGTCAGAAATCCGACCTGTTTGTGGTGTTTCGGTACGCTTAAATAGCGTCCTGAATTTATATTGTTCTTTTGGTTGGCGAAGCTGCAAACCTCGTGGCACCGTGATGAATAAAGGTAAAAGTGGTTGACTTGAATCGAGATAAATGTGGTGACATATGACATGTATGTGGTGTTCATATGACATGTATAAAGCTGGTGACAGAATTCTCTATCGTTTCGTACAGTAGACATCAGTTGTCACTAGTACAGTATACGATCCCAGTTAGTGATACCAGCACGTGAGTCATGAGTCAAATCGGATCAAACGTCAATCTTCAAAATCTATTTACTCCTTCCAACTATGAACTTGGAATATCCTATAATCATGCTCTGTTGCGACACTAATCTTTAAGCTGGTAGGAGTGTTTGACCTGTCTTCAACCTTCCACTTGATATTCTAGATCAAAATTACCCAAATAAACTATTCTTCTGAAACTACACCAATAGCGGTTGTGACACTTGCTCCTCTACTTCGGCGATGCGTGAGGCACTGATGAAGTTGTATTTGTTTTCGTGGAGCTTTACTATGGCCGCCTTCAGCTTCCTTCAGTTGTTTAACATTGTTTAGCGTTTCAAAACTCAAGCCTCCATAGCGCTTGCTGCAATATACTCTATCCATTCCTCTTTCGTTTCGCTCGTTACGCTGTTACGTTTCGATACGTATCAGAATAAACACCATCCACTCCGATCCCGCATTGCTCCACTCCTCCCGCCCTCCATTAATTTCCTCTTTATTATTCTCGGTCTAGGCCTGCTTCATGGTTCATATTTGACTTTCGATCTCCAATGTTCCTGCCCGATTCCAGACTGTAGTTGATTTTCTTCGTTAACACGTTGCTTATATTTGGTCAGTTGAAAATGGATTACATTTCTCGAATTCGGTTGCATAACTGTTACTATATATGGTATAGTAACAGGTTATATAGTATATATACCTTTGCTTCAGCTTCGGGTTACATTTCACTTTAGAGATTCATCACTCTTTTCGTATTAAGCATATTTTTCGCATTCTGGTTACCTTTCATATTCATTTTATGAGTTCTGGGTCACTCACTCCTAGAACAGCTTCTGCTCTCATCTACCAATATCCTTCTGAAAATTAGTATAACTTTTCTACGTCTTACTGTAACAAATTGTTCACTTGTTGAAGGATAATAGTTCCTCTATCTACGAAAAATAGACTATGAAAAGTTGTACCAAAAGGATGATTGGATCGTGTTTCTACATCTTCCTGTAACAAATTGTTCACTTGTTGGAGAATAATAGTTTCTGCATCCACAATTGGGCTATTGGAATCAATAAGATTGTGAAACGTTGTACTCAAAGGATGATCGGATGATGTTTCTACATCTTACTGTAACAAACTGTTTACTTGTCAGACGATAATAGTTTCTCTATCTACAATTGCGCTACTGGAATAAATAAGTTTATGAAAAGTTGTACTGAAAGGAAGATTGGATCATGTTTCCAGTTGTCAACAACGTGAATAATTTGCTCAAGGTTTCATCTGAAGAATCCGTAGCAGCTAGGACATCATAGGTTACCGGCTGAAAGCACGTCTTTGCATTTATTCAGTGTAGATAAACGTGAACGCCTGGCCGATTCTTATTCAAATTCGTCCAAAGTTTACGTACCAAACGTCAACATAGACATCGTTTACTACATCGATGTCTCACATCTGAATAGAAGAGCAGAGGTAGCAACGTATCTAAAACATATGTCCAATAGATTAAAATCCACGATGAACTCAATTACTGTACTACAATAATACTTTTTTTAACTGTTTCTTTAAAGGCTTCTCTCGCACTTCTTTTATCGAGCCGGGATACTGTGGCGCACCAACAGTTGAAGTGATTCTCATGGAAAGCAAATTTCTGGAACTCGTCTTGTAAGATCGGCATCGTTGGTCTACCAGGGCATCAAGTTTGCGAGAGCTGACAATACCACTTCAAGAAAAAAGAAGGTTATCTTGTAGTGAAGCGGTTGACTTTGAGATTGATAAAGCTACCGCATTGGAGATCCGTTGTCAAAGTCGCATCTTATGTATCCTCTCTGTTTCTTATGTATATTCTTGCTGCTGACTTAAACTGTCTGTTATGACTACCTCCGGAGTAGGAGAATCTCTTTGTACTGTATACCACATTATGTCATCGTGGAGAATGACTCTTCTGTTAGCACCTTGCCTGACTGGATTGTGGATGTTTATTGCTCCCCATAGAGCCTATGGTTTTCTGATGCTTGCACTATTGTAGAGTGAGATAATGACCAGGTAAATATTGTGTTCGATCACATGCTTTAGCAATGGTAGGTTCATAAATGATAGTTGATGGTAGCAACGATCACCTATTGGCTTGGAAATGTTTTCTGAGAAATTTGTTCGGGTCTGGAGGGCCTTGTCCACAAATTCTTCTAGCACGGTGTCAGCAATGAGCACCTATTGGCTCGAAAATGTTTTCTGAGAAATTTGTTCGGGGCTGGAGGGCCTTGTTCACAAATTCTTCTAGCACGGTGTCAGTCAAAATTCGGACTAACCAAAGACGGGCGATTTGGTCTCGCTCTGGCAAATTCGGGGTGCGGTTCAGGTCGATTTTGGCGTCTCAAGGAGGCGTGGCGTCAAATTTTGGCGCCGAATTCCTTCTTTCGTTTCGCATCGGTAATAAATGGAAGGAACATTTCCATTTCGACGGACAATTTTGAGGAAGGCGAATGCAAGTTGGATTAGTCACTCAGGTTTCAGGAGGGATAGACCACTTGCTCAGGGATTTCCGGCTTCTGTGTTGAGTATTTAGGCGCCATCCTTTACAGTAGTGGGAAGGCCCGAAATACAGGACCATGAATGAAAGCAGAAGCAACCGAAATAGTAGTGAGTGTTCGGATGAAGAAAGGAGAATAAATAGAGAGGGCTTGAATGAAGAAAGCATTCCATTATAAGCGAGTGCATGAAGGATTCTGGTGTCCACAAAGAGTATCTATGTAAAAGAAATATCCCTACGTGACACTGGTGACGAGAAATTCAAGGCCTTTCTTATATTCAAGATATATGATTGATTGTGAATATGAATAAAAGTGGTCGTCCCTTGACACAGTAGTATTGTAGTGATAGAAAATTTTGAAAACCATAGTATAATTGATGCAAATCTGTACATCAATTACAAAACACAAGGAACACCAAAGGATATTCAAAGCACTTGGTGTACTTATTCTTATTATTAGAAATCTAGTCATATGAAATGAAATAAGAAATGAAATACATGCAGGTTCTAAAGTAATGGAACACTTGATAGTCCAGTCTGGCTTGCCTTTCCAGATTGTTGCTCTCGAGGCCATAGTATTCAAGTTTTCTTGGCTACACCACTAGCATCTTGATGGAATGAAGGGATTACCTCATTAAAAGGTAAAGACCTATAAACAAGCAAGCACTTGATGCTCTAAACCTAACTAGTGCTGCTGTTGGATGTTATGTGCAAGACCCTAACTTCTATAGTGTACTGTACAAGCTATATCTACCTCAACTATCAAATACCAGATGTACTACCATCTGAAATGTAATTTGAACACTCCCACTCATTTAATAAATGATAGTACTCTAATTAAACTTCTAAACTTACAAAACTTATCTCCCAGTATAGCTTTTGTGAAAATGTATACAATCTGATTGTAGGTGTCGTTGTAACTAAAACATATTTCCTATTTCTCTTGCTGCTCTCTCACATAGTGATAATGAATCTCTATGTGCTTGGTTCTCTTGTGGAATTTTAGATTATACACCAACTTGATAGCTCCATGTAGACCGTTGGATGGTAGTCTTCTTTGATGACACCTTGTCCTTCTACAGCCTGACTGCATCTTCAAGAGCTTCAGATATTGCTTCTGTTCCCCTCTCTTTAATCTGGTCATCCAACAATTGGCTCCAGCCCACTCAGCTTTTGAATTCCCTACTTGGGCCTCCTCAGTCACAACAAGTATCAAACTAGTTCTTTTTGCTCACTTCACCTGCTTCTTTGCACTTCCAACATGATCTATATCAACAAGGTGAGCTACTTGTGATTAGTTGAAGCTCTGGGAGGGCTGCAACAATCAATGTCTGACCTCTTTGGATTCACTTATTTGCCTAAATCCTTTTGCTATTGTTTGTCCTTCAATGGTGGGTGCTTATGTAGTCTTATCATTGCTCCAGAAAAGGCAAGCTTTTAGCCAGCCCAAACCTGCACTCAATGAGGTGATCAGCTTGTGAGCCAGAGTTATATTGGCACATGTAGTAGCACCTAGTCCTATTGGTGTTTTAGGCATAAGCTCCTTTCCTAAAACTATAGTAACAAATTGTCCTTGCTGAAGAGGAGACAATACCTTAGCCTCTTGTCCTCCGTGTTGCGGCTTAAAGTACCAAAGGCTACTCTCCCCTTCTTTTAGCTCATGTTTCATTCTCCTCAACCTGTCCGCTTCTTTTTGGACAACATCCTTTTCTTGTAGAATCTCCTCTCTCTTGATATTATGCTTCCTTCAATTCTCTCTTTGAATGTGGAGCTAGTCAATGTCCTTCCTGATTTCAGACCATTCTTTCTCTGCATCATCCCTCTGCTCTAAAATCTCTAGCCTTTCTTTCTCAAGCTTTTGCATTGCTATACGCTCTTATAATTAATAAGCTCTCATATCAAATTGCTGTAAGGAGTTTTTTGCCTCCTTGATTATCTCCTTTTCTCACTCTAGATCTTAAAAAGTTTGGAATTCCCTCTCTCTTCTGCAAGTGTTGTGAATTGTTCCCTTTCTTTCTCTATGCTTCACTCTAGCTTGGTCTTTTGTATGTCAACACTTCTCATTTAATTCTCCTTCTCTCTTTCTACCTTATCAAAGCTCCACCCTCTTGATAAAGTCTTCCCATTGGGAATTTGAGTTGGTCAAGAATTGCCCATGAATCTCTTGCTTCTCCACCTTCAACCTTTCTTCTTTAGTGCAAAGCCACTCAGTTATACTATAACTCCCTTTATCATACTTCTCTTTCTCTCTTTTTTAACTCATCCCTCTTCTCATCAAGTAGTTCACACTACCATTCAAATATTTCTTTTCAAATCTTTAGCTATTCCAACTCATTGCTCACCCATTTTTTATGAGCCCTAAACTAATTAATCTCTTCCTTGAGTTGTTTTTGGGCTAAGAGCAACTCTTCTCTTCCCTCGTCTATTAACCCTTTGTGAGAATCTTCTTGCATCTTGGAAAGCTTGATCTGAAGTTTGTATAGCTTTGAGTTTTGGACACCCATCATCACCATTGCTCCATCTCTCTCCATGTAGTAGCACTCTTTGGTGTAGGTGGTTTGGATGTCTTTGTTTGCTGCTTGATCAATGTTGAATATGGTGTACTTCAACTTTGAAATGTAGAGAACTCCTTTGATGATTCCTTCATGTCCTCTTGTACCAATCTCACAAGAAATGGGATTGTCTTCTACTTCAACAACCCATACCTTACGATCCTCTACAACATACATTGGCTAGGTCACTTCTTCAATCTTCTTGAAATCTTGGAACCACTCTTATTTATTGATCATGTGCTCTGAAGCTACTCTATCAACATAACAAATTTTTTTGTCTAGATGTTCATTGATATTCATCGCAATGCTAAATCAAGTAGCAAATGCAATGCTCTATGTTGTTAGAGGATTTGCTTGACTTCTAGCATTACTTGCATTGTGGTGGTCTTTTGAGAGGTTCTGCTCAACTCTATATTCTCTTGCCTAGTGCCTCCTCTTTTTGTACTTGTTACAACTTGTTCTCTTCTTTAACTATGAAATGTCAACACTCTTTTGAATCTCGCCATCATAGCAACCTCTATTGCTTCTTCTATCAATAGCTGGAAAGGCTCTCTCTATTGAACTCTAGTCTTTGTTTTCTCCACATCTATTCAAGGTTTCTTTCTTGAGCAATCTTACAATGAGTCTCTTGATGGTTTGCTACTGCTTAGGTACATTATCCCATGTTGTTATTATTTGGCAATAAGTCTTTTGAAAACTGCAAATAATCTTGGTGATGATTAAGGAATCTTCTATTCTTACACCAAGGTTACTTAATTGACTAGCTAGATTTCTACTTAGCTAATAAAACCCACTATCTCTTCTCCTAGTTTCAAATGTAATTAAAAGAATCTCTATTCAAGAATGTGCTTGTTCTCTAAAGCACATTATTCATGTAATGTAATCAATCTACTCCACATTTGGTTTTTGGTTTTACTATTGGTCAATCTTTATAAATATGTCTCTTTTATGGCTATATAATTGTATATTTTACAACATCATTCTTGCTTTGCCAATCTGTCTCTTTTCCATCTATGGCTTGGCTGTTCTAAAGCCTTTGTCTCATTTATGACTCTTAAAAATCCCCTTGACTTGAAGATGATTATCTTGAACTTCATTTGGATCATTATCATTATCTTGAACTCCAAATGAAGAAAATCTCCTCATTCAATGGACAAATATGTGCTAAATCTCTCAAATTGCTCCTTGTTCCCATTGTATTCCACTCTATTTTCAGATATTATCTAGTCTCTCAATCTGTCTTAAATTCCACACCCAAAAAAATCTTTTTTTACTCTTGATGCATTGTGAAACATGGATCCATAACCTATTGAAAATTGTATTGAAATTGACACAAATCTTCACATCAATTATAAAACACAAAGAACACTTAAAGATACTCAAAACAATTTGCATACTTCTTCTTAGTGTAAACCTAGTCACATGAAATAAGGAATACAATACTGCAAGCTAGTATGCAAGTTCTAATGGAATATTTGATTGTGTTGTCTGACCTTACCTCTCCCAATCGTTGTTCTCACTACCTTGCTGCTCAGGCTTTATTCCCTATACCACTAGCATCTCATTGGAACAAAGAAATTCTCTCATTCAAAAGTAAAGACCTATAAACAAGCAAGAAAAAGATGCTCTAAATCTAACTAGTATGGCAATTGGGCACAATGTGCAAACCCTAACTTTATTGTGTATGATAAAAATTATACTTACTTCAATAAACCTATACCATAATTCATAGACCACATGTATTATCATTTGAAATTTAATTTCACTAGAAAATCCTTGAGCAATGCTTTTTTAGATGTGTCAACTACCCAACCAACTTAAATCTTCTATACATATGGTTTGTTCTCCGACCGCGTATTATCAACCGTTCCAATGGCCAATTTGAGGAAATAGAGGTTTACAAATATTGTATGAAAGATCTATCTACTACAATAGTGAATTTTAGGAGAATTTTGGACGATGGTTGGAATGTATACGTAACATGGTGTACGTAGTAAGCGTAATAACTCAAATTTGCTTTGAGTTATGCATGAGAGTGCTCTCATGTGAAATGTTTTATTGAAGTTAGAGGTGTGAATGTACTTTTGTGTGTCATTGTGTTTACGGGAGGAGAGGAGAGGGAAAGAGAGAGAGAAAGGAGGTAAGGAATGGAAGGATATTCTAGAGTTTTAGAGAGCTCACCTCAGTGAATAGTCAATTCTGTTTGTTTTTCAATTTTGGTACCATTGGTACCTAGATTATAGGCTATGAAGAATTGAGTAGAAATTTATGAGTACTTTTAGGTTTTTTAGGGTTTAGAGTAATTGTTTCACATTGAGAGTGATGGGTCAAGAATTTTTACTTCTAATCTCTTGGTATTCATGCTTGAGTTCCATGGGAACTTAGTTTGAAAATTGTTGAGATGGAAATTAAAAGTTATAAGAAATAATAATTTTTAGGGTTTGGAGAGATTGTATTTTCTCATGTGAGCTGCAATGTGAGGGGTTGTGGTTTTGCATGTATGGGGAGATATGGAGAGGATCATCATGTGTTAACAATCATTATTCTTGTGCTAGCCATAGCTACACTTCCACATGTGAGGCTGCCCAGAGTACCTCGGGATACACCATGCTTGTGTTGTCATCAACGCTTTACCTTGCAAGGGGTAAAGACCCATGTGGGAAGGATGTACAAGAACTATGATTGGACCACTTTGGATGCTCACACAATGCAAGCAACCACATTGACAATAGGGACACTTGGGATTACACTCGCTTCCTCTATCCCTTCATTCACCATTCCAAGGATACAGATTGAGTCATGGGAGTAGTTAGCATCTTAAGTGGGTTGTAAAGTGGGTGGAAAAGACTAAGGAGAGAAATAAGATATTGATCAAAGTGAAAAATCACATTGAGACTTTTGAATGAATGAAACTCCAAAGTTGAATACCTAGCATGAGCTTGGGCTTTGGTATTTATAAGGAACATACAAGGCTCTTGAGAAGCTTCTCAAGAAGCTTCCAAAAAGCCACCTTCTTAGAGTGCAAGCCAAGCTCAAGAAGCTTTTCAATTCAATTTACCATTTAGAAACTTCCTTCTAGAAGCCGTTTATTTGATGTGCAAGCTAAGCTAGTTATGAAGCTTCCCAAGAAGCTGCCTTCTAGAAGCCATCTACTTGGTATGCAAGCAAGTTAATGAAGAAATTTACCAAGAAGCTTCCTAGAAGCTTCCTCCCTGGAAGCCACCACTTGGCATGCACATTACCCGATACTTGGAAGGTACCAAGTAGCTTCCTAAATACATCTAGAATATTCTTATAATTCTTGGCTAATTTGGCCTATTTGCTACTTCATTAGTCTTGACTAACTCATCTGTAAACTCCGTATTGTTACATATTCCCCTATTGCTAGTTGGTGGTGTCATCATCACCATGGAAGCTTCAAACTCTTGAATTGCAATTTGTGCATTGTTGAAATGAGAAAGAGACTCCCAAGTGGTATCATGAAGGGAATACCCTTTCCAAAAGACTTTGTACTTAGTATGTAGTTGGAGGCCATGTTGAATGTGGTGACATGCAAGGATACAATCAACTTCATACTCCTCATGATCATTCATAAGGATTGGAGGAGGAGGGGGTTGGACACAAGAGGAAAAAGATGATGGATTAGAAACAAAAGGTTTCAACTTGGAAACATGAAAGGCAAGGTGGATTTTCATATGACAAGGCAAGGCAAGTCGATAAGCAACAAGCAAAATGATTTTGGTGATATCAAATGGACTTATCTAATTAGAGGCAAGTTTGCAAACTTGGGTATCAAGTGGGAGGAGTAGGTCAATAAAAGAAAGCATGACCTTATCATCGAGTTGAAAGGTGAGATCATGATGATGTTGATCTACATATCTTTTTTAATAATTTTGAGCAACAAGGAGATGAGATTTGGCTTATTGAAGGGATTAGGATATTGTGGTCAAGGTCAAAGTATGAGGGAAATGAGATGGAGGAGGAGCAAAGATGGAATCTAGAACAAGTGAGTCTTAGCCAAAATTAAGAAAGAAAGGAGAGGATCTGGTATTGCTTGTAATTATTGTAGGTAAACTCAACAATCATAAGACATTCATCCTAGTTAGTATGGTGAAAATTGTCAAAGGCACAAAGCATATCCTCCAATCTGTGATTTACACATTTGGTTTTGCCATTAGTTTGAGCATGATAGGCCATGGACGAAGTAAGCTTGGTGTCAAGTAGCTAGAAGAGTGCTTGCCAAAATTTATTGGTGAATCAAGGATCATGGTTGGAGATGAGTATATGAGGCATCACATGATGCTTGAAGGTATTATCAAAGTAAATCTGAGCCAATGTTGGAGCATCCATTATATCAAAAAATGATGTCAAATGGATTTGCTTTCTAAGCTTGTCAACAAACACCACAATTGTTGTGTGACCTTGCACTTTCTTGGGTAAGGATGTGATGAGATCTAAGCTCATATGTTCCCATTGAGCAAATGGGATGGGAATTGGTTGAAAGAGTCCATTTGGTTTTTGGTTATTGGCTTTGTTGCAATGGCAGCTCTCACAAAATTGAACAAATTCTCAAACCTCTTGTGCCATGTTGGGTCACCATCATTAGTGTTGTAGGGTACTCAACCAATGATTGGTAATTCATGGGCTTCTTGATAGCACACAAGTCATAGATCACCCTTGGTTGGAACATAGATCAGGTTCTCACATAATAGAAGGCCTTCCTTGAAGGAGAAGGTGTTGTATGCCTTGTCATGTATTGCAAGACAACTTGTACTATCTAAAAGAAGGGGTCTTGTTGTAAAGTAATACTAAACTCAATTTTGGACTTTTCAGTCAATTGACATTATTGTAATTGCCATAGTGATGAGAGGAAGAGTCTTCAAATCAGGTGGCCATAATAGGGCATCATGGATGACATAGAATCTACCAAATTTGTATTCAAGTTTGATGCCAAAAAATTATAGTTTTTCCTCCCATTGATGATGCCAATTCTTCATGTGCTCCAAATGTAATGTTTGCAACAAGGGTTTGTGATTGGTTTTCATGATCACTTGTTTCATTCCAAGAGATAATGCTTCCAAATCTTGGTGGTATATACCATGGCTAGTTTTTCTTGATCTCAAGCAAATTAATTTCTTTTTATGGTATTTAGTCGATGAGACACAAAGGCAATGAAATGTAACCCATATGGAATTATTATTGCAACATAGCTCCAATGGCAAAGTCAAATGCATCAAAATCAACCACACAAGGTAGTTGAGGATCATATGGTTGAAGAATTGGTCTTGAAGACACTATATGTTTTAGCTTCTAAAATGATTTTTTGTGCTTGGTGGTCCATTGAAAACTTGAGGTCTCTTCCAAGAGGTTGGTCAATGGTGCAAACATATGACCATAGTAGTGGATGAACTAATGGTAAGAATTTGCCAATTTATTAAATGATCATACTTCTATGGTGTCCTTTGGAGTATGCCATTTAGTAATGGCCTTGATTTTCTCCTCTTCCATCTTGATCCTCTCCCATGAAACCTTGTGACCCAAGAAGGTAAGGCCTTGATTTTCTCCTCTTCCATCTTGATCCTCTCCAATGAGACCTTATGACCAAAGAAGGTAATTTCCTTTTGCCAAAAGGCACACTTTGACTTCTTGTAGTAAAACTTCCATTGATGTAGTCATCTAAAGATTTCTCACTCATGATTTGCATGTTCTACCTCCATCTTGCTATAGATTAAAATGTCATCCAAGAGTACCACCATATGCTAATCCAACAACCCATCCAATACCTAGTGCATCTGATCCATAAAGACTACATGAGCATTAATGAGTCTGAAAGGTAGAACTCAAAATTTTCATACCTTATACAAAAGGTAGTCTTTTGCACATCCTCTCTATTAATGGGAATCTAACAATAGTCACTTCAGAGATCCAACTTGGAGAACTATTGTGCTCCACTCAATTGATCTAGCAAGTCATCTATTCAAGACGAGGGTATGCATTCTTCATTGTTTGTTTGTTGAGACCATGGTATCATTTTGTGGTTTGTGTCACCCATGAAAAAGTAAACTAGTGTGGTTTATCTCCGTAAAGATGGAGTAGGTTGTATGATAGATCCCACAATTGAGCTATTGTCATGTGAACAATCTATGTTCATTTGAGTGGTTGGCCACATGGAGTACGATCTTATCCTTTTCAAGGGCTATGATGTATATAGGTGATGGAGAGCTGAGAGAAAGGTATGTGTTTTCAGTTTTAGGAGTCTTGACTCGGAGGAGGACATTGAGAGTAAGAGTTGAGCATAACATGGAGGTTAAGGGAGTGGAGGAAGCATTTGAGCAAGAGATGTCCCATGCTTCTAATATGCCACTCCCAAATCCTTTTCTCATCAGGCTTTATATTTTACACCATGATGGCTTACGGGACTGGATGGTGGCACATTTTGGAGTGACATTCATAAAGTTGGTGATTGAAAACCCAAATCTTATTGTCCTTCCAATGCTTACTTATGAGCAAGTCTATGATTAAAAATTTTATGTGCTCTTATAGGAGAAGAAGGATTTAAATTCATTCATGAGCTTCAAGGTGGAGTTGTGGGGTCCATTTACCAAAAATTGAAGAGGCTAAATGAAAATTTTGCAAGAGTTTGGGTCCCAACAAGGAAAGCATAGACTTATTTGAGGATTGAAGGAGCTACAGGAGTGCATTCAAGGAGAGGAGACCATGATTGAAGATTTTAAATTACTAGAGTGGTTTTGAGGACTATATGTATTTTTTATCTAGAAATCTGGTGGACATTGCCAAGACCTAAGAGCAAACCCTCACTAGGGATTTTGGAATTAGGTGAAAACTTACAAAAAGTTGGCCAAATTTGAGATCTTGTCAAGGGAGCTGTAGTTCTTAGATTATGGCTTATTTCATATCATTGGAAAGCTTATTTAACAAGCTTTTCATTGAATTCTAAAAGACTTGAATTTAAGTCACAAAGAAAATTTTATGTCCATATGAGTTACTCAGAGTTTTCCCCATCAAAAAATTATATAATTTCCACACTTGGATTAGAAATTGGTTGAAATCTGGAGTACATATTGGAGGAAGCTTGGAATAAATATTGAAATTAGCTTGAGGACAGATCATGAAGGCTTTGAAGCTCACTTTTTACAAAGAGCATGGAGAGTTGTTGAATTCTTGTGATTGGATCCTCTCTGTGCTTGCATGCTTGTTTGTGTGTCCAATTGGCTTGGATTGGTGTGCAAGCATTGCACTTAGGTTCTTTTCTTCTAGGTGTGTTGTGTTTTTCTCCTTGGTTATGCTTGAAGTGATGACCAATAGACCAAGAGTGTGTGTTTTGATGACAAGTTAGGTTGCCCATTGCTCCCTACCCAATAGAAGGAATACTAGAAGCAAGAATGAAAGGTTCTAGTGATCGAGCAACATGTGTGCTCAAACTAGTAGTGAAAAATATACGCATCATCTTTGATTTGTAAACTCCATAGCTAGGCACCCAACATGTTTCTAGAGAGAGAAAGGCAACATATGACAATGGTAATCAATATAGAAGTGAAGTCCTCCATCCTTCTCCGGGACAACCAGTACCGGTGCTCCTCAAGGAGATATATTATGTTGTATAAAATCCTTTTCCAACAACTCCATCAATGTCTTTTGAAGATTGTTCAACTCTTTTGGTGAGAGTTGATAGATTGGTCTACTCATTGGAATACTTCTTGGCAATAACTCAATCTTGAAGGTCATACCATAATCAAAAGGTAATCCCTTGATAGATCATCCAAAATGTATTTCTAAACTCCTAAACTATTTGATCAACCATTGCTTGATGAAGCTTTTGGCCCTCATTAGATGCATGCAAAATCTGCTTGATTCACACCACAAAAATAGAAATATCTTCCTCCAAAGCTTAATCTATGGTTGTTTTACTAATAAACTTCCCATCTTGGAATTGATTATTCTTAGGTGTCTTATTCAAAGGTGAAAGACAACCTAATCAATAATTCTTACCTTGGTTTCGTACTTGAATTTGTTGTCAGGTCCAATCAAATTAAACCTTATGATGTTCAAGCTAAGGCAAACCTAGAATGACATAATGGTATATAGGTGCCACTACAAACCTCATACACTCTAAATACTCCTTCCCAATCTTAAATGAAATAGGATATGAGATACAAAATGTAAAAACCTTTCTACCATCTATCATCAATCTACTTCCAATTATTGGCTTAATAAGAATACTTAGTTCCTTTGCTAATTGCATGGATATCAATTTTCTCAACTTCTAAAATCAACCAAAATCCTATAGTCACAATCAGAAATCATACCTTGCAAGTGAAGCAAACTTGTATAGGTCAAGTTTTCAATCCCATTGGAACTAATCAAGTTCCAAATAGGTAGCTTAAATTCTCCTCTTGGGATTCTTTGTTTCCTTGATTGTTGCGCTCCACAAACTCCATTTGGGCAATTTGATGAGGTCATCCATTCTTGAGTGGGCATTTAACAATATGATGCCCAATTTGGTGACAATAAAAGAAACCACCATTCTGTCATAATCTCTCTTTATTTGTAGTGCCAAGTGGTCTCCTTTGGATAACATCAATCTTATTAGTGTTGACTCCTCCACCCGTGTGTAGTGTATGGGAAAATTCCATGAAGGTTAAGGTCAAGACCAAGTTACTGCAACCAAGGAATCAAAGTGCTCAACCAATTGCATGGCTTCTTCCAAGTGTTTAGGCTTCTGCATGGTCACTTCAAACTTGGTGCATGACTTTAAATCCATCACAAATTGATCCAGAGCTTCACCTTCTTGTATATCTGGAATTTGCATTATGGTGTTTTGGAGTTCATTGATGTAGCTTTTTATAAAACTATTTTGCTTTAATTTTGCTAATCTATCTTGTGCGGCTTGTGTGGTATTTATAACTCAAACTTGCACAATTATTACACTTTTGAGTTATTCTCATGTCAAGATTGGCACAACAAACTACCATTCAACTTACTCCACTTGAAATTGCTACCATAATTTTGTCACTCTATCTAATTGGCTTGAAGCCAAGAGAATTTGTCTCCCATTGATCTTGAAGATTTATAGCTTCAACATTTGCAATCAACCACAAAATTCTCCATGCACTTGAGAGATTCTTGCTCTCAAATACCTTGGGCTTTGGAAATTAGACTCACACTTCTCCTTCTCAAAATGACGCTCTCTCTACATGTTCTTGTTGTTAATGGTCTCATTCTTCTAACAATCAAATAATGTGCTTGCTTTGTTGTTGCATAGCAATGATAACTTTGGACATTGTCGGCATGGCTATTACTCTATCAAACTACCCATAATTATCTAAATTAACATGTAGATGTAACATGTATACCATTCTCCATAAGTTACAATCGGAAGTACCAAGGTTTATCGGACAAGGTGATCACATTCAAAAAATTCAACCTAAAGCGAGAGATGATGAACTACATGAAATGATGTTTGTGTAGTACATTGACACAAAATTTTTAATGGTTTGGCAAAAATAGATTTAATAATCCATAGATTCTATCCATCCCATTCCTAATTTCATACCAATGTAAAAGACCAAGGAGAGAAATAAGAGAATGGAAGATCAAAGTAAAAGATCATATCTGCACTCTTGAATGAAAGAAACTTTGAATGCCTAACATGAGCTTCGACATTGGTTTTTATAGAGAATATATAAAACTCTTAAGAAACTTCTCAAGAAGCTTCATAAGCTACATTCTTAGAGTGCAAGCCAAGCTAATCAGGAAGTTTCTCAAGAATCTTCCTTCTAGAAGTTGCTTATTTGGCGTGCAAGCTAAGCTTGTTGGAAAGCTTCCCAAGAATTGTTTTTTTAGAAACCACCTTCTTGGTGTGCAAGTTAAGCTAGCTAAGAAGCTCATCTTAGAAGTCACCATTTTCCATGCATATTACCTGATACTTGGAAGGTACCCAGTAGTTTCATCGATATTTCTAGAATATTCTTATAATTCTTGGTTAATTTGGCATGTTTGCTACTTTTGTTAGTCTTGACTAACTTGTCTATAAACTCTATATTATTACATTGGGGTTATTTGAGACTAGTTTTCCATGTCCATGTATATTCCAAAGGCTACCCCATATACTCCATGATGAGGCTAGATAGGCTTTTTGTCTACCACTTGATTTTTTGGCATGTGATCCCTTAGATGAGTTAGCATGGTTCTTATTCCTCTTACTCCCTCAATGGTGCCTTTGTTATGCTATAGGAGGACATATGGGGCATAGACATGTGGCTACTAGATTTTATCAATTGCAAGCGGGAGATTGGACTACCCTACATGAGGAGTCAGTTAGGGATACATGTTTTAGGAGATAGATTCTACAACAAGATACCACAAAGTCCACTCAATTATGATGGTGTAATAGTGGATTAGGCTTAGAGTTTAGTAAATTAGCACAAGGGCTACATTCTTTGTCTATGGATAGTCCCACTGATGAGACTATCTCTTCCTTACGCTCACTACATCTTATGATAGGAGAAGGAGTACCATTAGAGGATTAGGTTATCAACCTAAGTAGTTTTTATGTCTTGATAGGTCACTTTTTGCACAAATGTTGTACATTGCACCTCGCCTCTCCTTAAGAGGCTTGTCAAGGATGGTATATGAGCATCTTAGAGATTTCTTTCAAGCAAATAATCCTTTGAGTGGATTTTCCAAGCTATTTTAAGTGGCTATAGCAATAGTGAGGAGAGATATTCCTAAGTCAATTAGTCAAGTATTAAGGACTAGTTTATTTCTTGCAATGATGAAGTGCATGGTGGCATTAGACCAATTGCTATTAGAGAGATCTTTTGCACTTGGTTAGCCGTACCATTGTCCTTCAACATTGATCTTACTTCTGGGAGCACCTCAGTCCACAACAATTTAGAGTAATTACACTTGGAGGTTGCGAGGCTATTTCCGTAGGCATTATAGCACTCCTAGATATCCATCCGGAGTGGGTTGTCCAACAAGTGGATATTGAGAACACATTTTAATAGTGTCTCTTGGACATCCATCTTTAGAGAGCTTAGAGAGGCTAGTGGATCCATGGTGGGTCTCATTCCCTTTGTGTGATTGTTCTATGGCTCTCTTGCATCCCTTTACAACTAGCATGGGTGGTCATAGGAGGGAGCCATTGTCTTGGAGTCAATTGTTGGTACACAACAAGGAGATTCTTTAGGGGGGGCCCCTTTTTTGCCATGGCATACTTTAGAGCTCTCTTATTTACTACTTTGGCCATGCTACATTGTGTATTTCCCTCCTTAGAAGATGATATGCACATTGTGGGCCTTGTAGATCAGATTAGGCAAGCCTTTGATCACTTGACTACCAAGCTACATCTTGTAGACTTGAGAGTCAAGGTGTCAAAGTGCAAAGCATGATCCCCTTCAGGTATCCTTCCCCACCTTGAGCTTCTACAGGGGAGCGTCACATCCATAGATGGATTATGTATTTTTGGAGTGCCAAAAAGATCCAAGGATTTTGTCACATGCTTCTTAGACGCTGCCCTTGTAGAGGATATTCCATGTGGATGACCTTTCTCTACTACAACATCCACAAGTGGCATTTGGTATACTCTCCTCTAGTATTGCTTGTCAACCAACTTACCTTCTCCACATGGTTCCCCCTTCCTTGACTTTCTTATCGAGTTTGAGAGCTTTTGATAGGAGGATTATGAGAGTCTTTGGTGATATCATTGGACCAAAGATATTTTGTGTGTGTGATGGGGGACTTGGCACATAGACAAACTTCTTTGCCAATGTTATGTAGAGGGGTAGGTCTATTATTTATGGAGGAGATGACACCTATAGCAGTTTTGGGTAGTTGTGTTCTCTTGGCAACCCTACTTTCCTCCCATTTTTTAGTTGATGATAAGCTACTTTTGGAGACTTATGTAACCAAGGTGGAGGAGTGATCCTTTTCTCTCTAGGTGTTATTGTGGCAGACAAGAGATGGTCTATCTCCATGGCCATGGGAGGACCTTCCATCCTTTGCTTCAAAACCGTCAGATTGGACTAGAGGTTTACAATCTTCCTTGATGGAGTGATAGTGTAAGCATATGCTACATTCTCTCTTAGTTGACTCATCCATTCCTTAGGCCACTAGAGCACATATTTGCTCTTGTTTTTGCAAGGGTGCAAGCTCTTGGATCTTAGCTCGACTGTGCATTAGGGCATTCTGACTTGCACCAACCACTTTCTCTATAGCAATGAGGTTCCGTCTAAGTTTGATCCACCCATCTGCATCTTCATTATTCACTTGTGAATGTGGTTTTGCATTAAATGCATCAATGGTCCATATGACACAATGTCCTTATGGAGGACAGAGTATAGCTACCCATGATGTCACCAGGGATATAGTGTTTGCTATGGCACGAGAGAGTGGATACCTTGCTTGGAGAGAGCATTCAAATTCTTTGCAAATGACATGTGTCATAGCAGACTTATACTTGGTCCGAGATGATCAGATGATAGTGGTGGATGTTTTGATTATGAGTGATGTGTTTGGATGGACTACGAGCGGAGCAACACACACACAAGGTCTCCAAGTATAGGGGTATGCAGCAAGGTCACCTCTTTGTTCCTCTAGCCCTGGAGTTATATGGAGTGATGGATACCACATTAGACACATTTGTTAGGGAGTGCGCAAGAACTTATCATATTAGACGCTAGTGGTACCACTCTCACTCTCATACTTTGTAGCATACTTTAGACAGCATGTGTCCATTGCTCTACAAAGAGCATTAGTGCAATCCAGAGGAGAGCAATTACTCGAGGTGATGCTTCTTTGGATGCTCCAATAGTTTGTAGACCTTACAACTTGCATAGCACGGATATCTTAGGTGTGGTAGTGCAGATTTCTCATATTGATACTATTGGCGCCTAGCCATTCTACCTCATTTGTCTTTCCCTTGTGAGGCTTGATGTGAGGGATCTTCCCATCTTTATGTGTTCTATGTGGTAGCCTTTTAAAAAAAAAAGTTAGAGTGCTCTTTATTCAGCACCACCGATATGATCCTCACCAAGTGAACCCCGCGGTCAGTAGACTCAAGGCACGAAGTAACCAGAGTTGAATTAACCCGTGCAACCTACATGCTTAAGGCCTTTGGTTGTGAAGGACACAAAGCTGGGGCCTTGAGTGTGAAGACGGCTCAGCAAAAGAAGTGGCAAGAAGCAAGGTGAAAATTACTCCTTTGAAAAGCACTCCGATTTCCTTTGTCCACCACAACTTCGTCCGTTTCGCTTTCCTCATGTGGCCATCTTGAAGGTAAGAACGGACACCAGAAAAACATAAACTCAACGACAAGCCTGAAAAGAAATGATCAAAGTAAAGATTTTGCAATTGTTGATCGTATAAGGGATCTATGTAGGACCTGCACACCTTTTGTTCTATGTCGTATCCTTTAATTTGAGCACTCAATCAGCAGCAAGCACGCAGAACTCGATACACCAACACCAAACAACTGTGCTCTGAGTACCTATTTGGTTTGATTTCTGTCGAGATTCGAGGTAGTTGTCTGAAGAATCAAGCTTTACACTGGAAAGCTTCCAGAAATTTGCCAACAACTTTTGGACTAGGTTCGGCTTCATAGATGTAGAATAGCTAACCGGGCTTCGCTTCCAGCCATGGGAAGAGTGGAGAATATATGCCATAGAATGTCTTTCGCACACCAAAGAGTAACATTCAGATTCCATCGTGCGCATTTCTGCTCCTTGTATTGTTTTCTCTTCTTCCACAATATAGTACCTGGTGGTAATTCCATCAATATGAGAACTTCAGCACCAATCTCGATAAATAGGCAATTTTTTTATAGAATATTGGCGTCTGTCTCAAGTTGATAAAATTTATATCACACAAATCTCTCCACTAAAGCAGATCTCAACATTGCCTGGAGAAATCAGTTGTGATCATTAGTCTAATCTAGAGGTTGCGGAGGAGCAAGGCTGATACTGGAATCCTCCTAACGATAAAGCTACAGTAGTTAATCTGTGTGCTGGATCTTCGGGGATGGCTTTTGAACTGAACCTACCGCACATGAAGCCATGAAATCATCCCAAGATTCAAGCTCCTTTACTGAACATTAAGGTAATATACCGTCCTCCAAGACATCACTGAATTGATGACATTATCGCGAAAGCGAACTTTTGGACACAGAAAGTCCCGTAAATGGCCGACCTTCGACTGATCACTTTCACCCACTTTACTAGACCTTGAGTTGGAGCTACTCGATCCAAAGGCGCATGGTGTCCTTAGATTGCATTTTACCATCACAAACTCACTGCCGAGTCTGAAAGTGCATTTAGCGCACCAGAATGACTTAAACCTAGAACAGCATGTAGCAGCTTAGTATGATTGCTAAGCTAGAACAGCGTGTAACGGCTCAACTTTCTTGCTAACTTAAAGAGAACTTAGCGGCACAAATTGATTTCTAGTATGGAGTGAATGCATGAAGTGCCACTAATTTAACTCTAGCTGTCCTCGATGTTTCTCTAAGGTCGCTCCGTGATTACATCTAAGCGTCCAGTCTAGCGGTGCTAACAATTTGGTGGCTGCTGCGTTTGAATTAGGGTTGGGGTGGCTCGACTGTACCCGTCAACGCTAGTTCAGCGGGTTCGGTGACTAGTTACTAGTCAGATTGTGGATGTGGGAACATCTCTAGATGTGGTTCCAGATTTGACTTGCTGTAAGGAGGACTCCAGTATAGCGGCTGGTAGTGTTCCAAATGTAGCGGAACTCCAAATATAGCTCTACTTTGATTAACAAAGTTAAATCGGGGTGGAAACGATGGGGGTCGGTCCATGGCTTTTCGCTACATTCGCCATACTTCACTCAAAGGGTGAAAAAGAGCTGTTCGCAAGGGCCAACTTGATCCTCTTCCTCAGGTACACTGATGGGTTAATGAGTAACTGATGAGGTAACCCTAGGAGAACCGCCGACTCCAACTATCGACCATGTACGATCCATACTAAATCCAACCAACTATCCATGTTGGTCACAAACGTCTCCCTTTGTTTGCGTTTTTTGAATTTAGATTAGTGAGTTTGCAAAGACCTACTATCCTAACGTTTCAAAACATGTCGAGATAGCCTCTTCTTCAATGTTTAGGCTCTTCTCTGCGTGGAAGTCGTGTTCTCTAAACTGCCCTGAGATATTAAAATCTATTAATTCCTTCTCTGGAGTCGGCCCTAGACAACCTAAGCTTGAAACGTGTCATTACTTTTACGACCTTATGCTGTCCCGACTAAACTAGCGAGCTAGTCCTACGGCCCCTGTCCACCGCTTCGAGATCTCAGTATCTCATCTTTGCCGGCGTCGTTTCGATCGACTACTCAACCTTAGGTTCGGAAACGTGTTGCTCTGTGTCTTTCTTTACGAAATCTGAATCTAGCCCAGCTAAACTAGCAAGCCAAGAGCCGCTAGTCGTTACATCAAGATCTCAAGGTAGTGTCTACTTTGACCTCTAAATTCCTCTCTTTTCTTCTCCATGTGACACAAAGGCGATCCTATGTAGTTCTTCTGCAGCCTGCGCCCCAACTGTCCTCCAAGTGCCCCTATCTTTTGGCTTTCCTTCGGGAGGAATCCCGGTCCTAATCACGATATCAAGCATTGCCGAACCTTGCTTATTCAGCTGCCTTGGACCTAAGTCAGCAGAATGTCGATCGAATCTATGGCATGTCTCTAGATTTAGTGGTGATTTGTCCGCTAACCCGTTATCGACTACATTTGGTCTGATATGGCTTAGCTCTATTTTACATCTATCCTTGTACGGCTTGATTGGATTTCCATCCTTCTTGATTTCCTATGCGCGTCGCTCCCTGTTCATGGAGTTCTGAGTGTTGCGCTGTCTCCACAAGGACCAGGGATCCTTGCTGGTCGCTGTTTACAAATTCACTTTGAGCAGAATCAATTGAAAACTGGAAGTAAAGTCCAAGCGTTTGCTCGATGATTGTTAATGACATAATTCAAAGGATTGAGAGACGAACCAAATGATTACAGGATACATCGGGAGGTTTCAACTGTACACTTGCGTAGTTCCGTAGCGACTCCGGAAATCGTTTTACGGCTGGGTTTCTGGAAAGTTACCGGGTATGTAACGAGGAGACTCGTAAAATTTGACTGTACCAGTTCATTCTCATAAATTTTCATGCTCCTGTGTTGATTCTTTTTTGGAGATTTCCGAAATTGATTTCGTGGTCCCATCCAGTTGATGTCTTCGAAATTCCGCAGAATCTACAATTGAAACCTCCTATCACTGATCACATTAGCTCATTGAGTTGCACAAAACGGGTTATAAAGTCTGATTTACTTGTGTTTTGAACAAAGGTCTGAGTCTTTGGGAAATTGTTTTCCACATTGAAATTATACTTGAAGAGAAACGGTTTTGCTGGCCTGTAAATTCATAATTGATTCGGAGCAGACTGGAGAGAAAGGAAGAAGCGAAAACGATACTATCTAGAGGGTGTCAGTAAACGAGCCAAAACTTTGAATTCACCCGCTAACTCGTTTATGGGGACTAGATATGAGTGGCACAATTGTATTTACATCTCCAATCTCGTATGTTTTCATTACAAAATTAAAGCCAAAATGTTTGCAATGATTTGAGCGTAAATCTTGCAAGCAGGTGAATCGGAGTACGAACTGCGCACATCATGTCATTTACGGAGTGGAGGGATCAATCAGCCAGGATAAAGTTGATATTTTCACTAAATTCCGCTGGAAGAGGCACTTTCAGCAAATCAGAGACATATTACTCGTACCCAGAACAACATGACATATCCAGGGGAGCCCACGTTGTAAGCTCCTCCTTTTCTATCGCCTCGTAGAAAGATCTAAAGCCCACATGAATCATCACAGAAATGGTATGCAGCTCAAATGGCGGCAGCTCCTATGCGTCATATGCCCTGTGCGTTGCATGCTCGAAATTTAATAAGGAGAAAAAGTAGTGCACGATTCCCATCTTTAAGATGCCTTCCAGGTTTTCTATGATCATCAGAGCAATTTTAAAGTCCGCAATGAGGTAAATTTTGGGTTCAAATGAGGTAACTTTGGAGGTCGCAATGACATGACTGATCTAATCCGTGACGCGTTCCGAGTATCATCATGCCTATCAGATATCGATGAGGAACCTTCGGCATCCGTTTCTCACTTGTCGTTTTTCAAGAAGACAAACAGGCAGACAATACGCATTTCGCTTTGCATCGTGTCAATTTGCTTAAAGTCAACAGAAGTTTTTAGCTGAAAATCTTTACTCCTGTCCTTGACAAGCTCATACAAAGCTATTCAGTGAACACTTGCCCACTATCTAAGTTATTAATATGCAAGAAGTAAAACATACTCTCAGCGTGTCTCATGGTCGAAACAGGACACAGCTTAAGGCATCGAGAAAAGGCGACCGCGTAGCAAACACGAAGGATGAGAAGACCCATCAAGCCGTACAAGGGGGAGACAAAAGAGGTAGGCTTACGACAAAAGACACAGCTTAAGGCTTCGCAGGGTAGACCAAGCAAGGAGCCTCGTCGAGCTGCAGACTATCATGTACCATTTCTTGTGGCCGAAGACTCTGTTATGAGTAAAATCGTATCGCATCCTGGTAATGGTTGCATACAAATCATCGAGTGACTTGGAAAACTGCCATTGTGTAGCTCTGGATGCTCCAACTCGATGGTCCCTCATGGTCTGCAAATTCCACTCTTTACGGAATGTACAGTCCTTTCATGTCGAGGGCATCTAGATTGTGCTCAAACTCGACAGATGTCACCAGTTGAACCCGCCTAGCTAAATTAACGTCCAGGTTAAGACCCTGAACCTTCTCGTACCTCGAGAATGTACTGTGGTTCATGAGACAGAGACTGCAGGATGTTCCATACAAAGCTTTGATGAGTCATTGAGAGGGACTCGTATGTGAGAATCGCCTCAGGGCGGCCATGTGGCCCTTTCTAGAAGCCTTTGACTCGCGGCCAGCGCGACATGGCATGAATAGAATCTCCGAAGGAAAGTGCACACATGAGGACACTGTTTAAAATATAGATTATAATACCGCTCAACTCATAATTGCATAAGCGAGTCATGATTGAAAGACCATCGATAGCTCGTGCACTAACCATTCCTTTAATTGTCAACTTTAGGAAGCAGCTGGTAACGTGGCACCGAGAGGAGGGAAGTACCAGCCATTGAGTGTCATATCGAAGTGTTGTACAAGGCATTGCATCATAATTCATCGTGTATTCCAAAACTCTTATTGATCAGGGAAGGCAGAAGAGCTTTAGTTTTCTACGCATCGTTATTTCTTGCTTCGATATGGTCATGAGTAGAAAGTAAAGAGACGCGATACTAAGATAATGATTTCCCTTTCCAGAGTGAATCTGTAAACCAACACACCTGGCAGTGACTCATCTAGAACCTAACAAACTTTCCCAGTTCAGGAAGACAAGAGGCCAAAATCTTGAGTGGGGTTTCATCACTTGAAATTCGTAATGCAAGGCATGCAAACGTAGACTAGCACAGCTATAGGTAATGACCCTATCGTTTAAAGAAACTTAATAAGACAAACCGTCAGTGTCTAATAAGCTTCGAAAAATCCCACCTGATACGTTCCTGCCCACTCCTGTTGAACAAGCCGGTGGACCACCAAATCGATGGCAGCTCCATCAAAGTAAGAGATATTCACACACTGTAATGAAGTCATTTTTGAAATCCGGCTTGTGTCTTCTGGCCAGATTGTTTACTTCCATATGAATCACGAAGGTAAATGTAATATCGGCACAATTGTAACGGGGAAGAGAGATCCAAGACTGATGATACAAAGCTGATGGTAACAACTCTCAGCTTGTATCAGGTAGAGTTTGACCACGTAGCGAGACGAGCCTTATACAATGCGCAACTGAAATCCTGATGAGTGAAAATTCTTAGGAAGCTGTTGTACTGACATTTGTTGCAGACACTAACCGAGTGGAATGAAGCAACTGAACGGGCAAATTGGAATTTCAACCCATTCGGGAAGGAAGGTCGTACGACCTTAAAAGAATGAAGTGCTAGCCATGCTGCGTGTAGAAACAGCATACTGCGTTGACAATACTATTCCATGTGGAGTAGACGCACCATCAAGCAAAGAATAAGTAGAATAGGCGTAGATGCGATCACCTCGATTGAGAGTCCATTGAGCATAGTTTGCAGCAAGGGTATTTAGTGGAACATGTGCAGTAGCTCCGTTTCTAGATTGTTTCAATTCAATCCTATTTTCACTGACGCATCTACACACTCCGTTCACCACATCCTCCTATATGGAGCAGACTTAACATCAGGCAAATGTAGGTAGAATAGATATGGACGTGACGAACTCGATTGAGAGTTTATTGACCAGGATTTGCAGCGAGGTATCAAGAAGAACATGTACAGTAGCTCAGTTTCTAAAATGTTCAATTTAGTCCTACTTTTGACGTATCTACACTTCCCCGTATTCACATACTTGCGACACAAAGTCGCCATCTATGATGACTTTTGTCAGGGAAGAATTGAGTTGCAGCAGCAACAGGCCTTTTCATCAGTTGCAGTTGCTGCTTCACTGCTTCATCATCTTCAAGAGGCAAGGTGGCTTGTTGCCCAGAAGTTCTCTACATTTTTAGGCAGGATAAGCCCCGCAGTTTTTAGCTTCGAGATAAGCTGGAACAAGCCGGCTCGATAAATCTACCCCCAGTCGTCTCTCTGCTCCTCGGTTTTACGCAAGATTCACTGTAATGGCAATGCTACCAAAACGCGTTTACAACTCCAAAATCCATAACAAAATGAATGTAATTACAACCCATGCTCTCCAAATTGCAGCCAATTCGCTACGAACGGTTGTTTTGAGGCCAAGATCCCCAAAGGAAAATTGCAGGACAGTTGAGACAGTTCAGGCACGAGAGGGAATAACGGCTATACAAAACACATGATGATTGGAATGTGACAAGGCTTTCTAGTAATTAGGCAGGATGATAGCGCAATGAACATAACTCATTGCGTGATGATCTGAATTTGGGACTCAGACGACACTTGTTGTTGCTGTTGCTGTTGTGGGTGACCGATGATACGAGCCGCTTCAGAAGTAGGAGAAGCCAGACTAGGAGCAGACCGAGGTAGGTGGACCGAGGGAGAGGGCAGATTGGAAGTAGACTGTTGTGAGGAGGAAGAGGTCATGTGCATAATCTGAGACGCAGTCGGAGAAGGAAGAGAAAGAGAGTAGGGAGAAAAGATGGACGAGGGAGAAGGGAGTGACGGTGTAGGGGTAGAAGGACCGGAGCCAGAATGACTGTGATCTGCAGACTGCGACCTCCTGTCTTTCATTGCTGCTGCCCAGGGAGAATACTTCTTCGGCCGAGATGGAGGGGTGGGAACTCCGGGTCCAGGTAAGTACCACCTGGAACTGTCATTCTGAGACATATTTGCTAGCTCATCTCTGGAATCGGAAAAAGTTCTTCTCAGACTGAACGTTCGACGAATATTGAAATTCCATCGATCAGACCGGGTTCCCTCGCCTCCACCATTGCTGCCATTGCCTTTCCTACGAATATACAAAGGACCGCTTGCTTCTCCTTGGAGCCTCACTCTTTTATCGCCGTTTCTACTCAATGGTGGCAGTTCTCCACTCTTTCCAGAGGAAGGAAAGTCTAAGTTCCTCTGCCAGGGCGGCAATTCCCCACTTATTGTACGCTGCTGAGAAGTCAGCAGGCGCTGTTCCTGTCCAGCAGCTTGTTGAGCTGCTCTGACGCTTTCATTCTGCAAATCGATGCTATCCCAGAGCTCTCCACTTCTGAACGCAGAAGATCCACGCCTGCTGTCCTCGGTGTAGGTCATGTTCTGAAGCTCGTTGAAGAACATATTGTGGAGCACGTCTTCACTCTTCTCTCGCCTCAATTTCGAAGTCTCTTTAGTGGGCATTCGATGTTCACCCAGGAGCCTGGCCCGATCAACCCGCAGCCCGTCCCCGGCCGTTTCAGGGGAGAAATAATCCGCATAATTTTGCCCGAACAACTGTCTGATGTATCTTCCTGAAGAACCCACAGAGCTCGATCTTCTCAACACATTGAACGACTGACTCGAGCCCACTGACCTGTTGTTTGCCCTCTTGTCAATATACCCTGCCCCATTCGCAGGTCCAGGTACCGAGGAAGGATTAAACCGTGCAGACTCGCTGGCTGCACCGATCCTCTCCGTTGCCTCAATTCCTCTCACCGCTTTTCGAAATGATGTCGAATTTCTCGACAGAGCTCTATTCAGTGCCCTAAGCTCTCCTGCAAGTTCTTCTCCAACCGTTTCCTCTCTGGAAACCAATCCTGCGTCCATTCTCTGTACCCCATCCCTACGCAAACTATCGGTGAGAAGCCGCTCAGCATTCTCAAGGGAGAGGAGCTCCAAAATGGAACCATTGGGTGGAGCCGGAGGCCCATCATGAATAGTGATGGCGAGACCGTCGCTGACATTTCCTCTCGAGTCCACTCTCACCCACGTTGCGAATCCCTCTGCAGTGCTTCCTTCCTTCCCTTCAGCAGCTGGAATCAGACTACATCGACAAAGCGGACAGGTTGCGTGCGAGAAAAACCACATGTCAATGCATTCAGGGTGGAAGAGATGGCCACATTTTGGCAGTAGTCTTAGCGTTTCATCCTCTTCGAACTCGCTTAAACAAACAGCACACTCCGATAAATCCTTTCCCCCCTTCAATCCTTTGATTAGAGAGTAGCCCACCAGAGGAAGTGTCTCTACCACCGCTCTATCCAAGCCCTGACTTGAGCGGGCCTGGTTTTCTCCAGCAGCTCTAGTGTGTGGTTGATTTGTGTTAATATTATCAGGCTCCGAGGTTGTGCACCTTCGGACGTAAATAGAGAAGAATCCCATGAACAAGAATGCGCTTATGAGCACGATGATAATAATGGCCATGCTCGGATTGAATTTCGCAGCTATCTCAGTGTTATCCACGGGGCCTGTAGGAGTAGGTGGAGTAGCTGTTGCTAAAACAGAGAAGGCAATCCCTGCAAAGATGCCTGACGTCGACCGCATCCCTGTATAATCCCCCATATTTCAATCCCAGGTCAAGGTAATCCGACCCCTCTTCACCGCAATGGATGTGCCACAGATTGTTGTTGTACTTGACGTTCGCTCGTAGATTCTCCTCTATAACGGGGATGCGTGGATTCTACTTCAATAATGCCGTCCCCGTTCTTCCCGTTCACCACGCTCGTTCCTCAAATCAATTGTAATCTCTAACGAAATCAAGCCTCCTTGCATCTGATGCAATTGACCGGGCAACTGGCTCTGCTCAAACAAAATCTCGTCTCCTCTACGTTCTCTAACTCTCTAATCAACGCAATCGGAAAGGTGGAAGAAATGGAAGGAAAGATTCACGAGATAAGAAGAAATCATCTATCGACAAAGCCGAAACAAGTTGAGCAAAGCCAAGCCAATCCTCTCCTCATGCATCACACCTGGAAAAAACGAAATGAACAAGAGAGATCTAAAGCAGACTCGGCCCGTGTTTGTCTGTTGGAGAAGAAACTGAAACTGAGATTCGACTCGACTCGACTCTTTTGAGTTTATGGTCCTTCAACCACACGCTAGTAGTAGTACATGTGATGCAGTAGCTATTCGGGTAATGTCCCGAAGAGGACGCCACCCTCGCGAGCAGAAGTATATGTATAGCCACGAGTTGGAGATCTAAGTCACAGGTCTTTCTGATAATTTGTCTTCCTGACTGAGTTTGTGACTGACTCCGGGTGCAGCTCTGCTACTGTGTTGTTCTTTGCCTGACGTCCGGGTTCTCAGAGAACTGGGGGAGAACCGATCAAAGGAACTTTCCCTGCTCTCGTCTGGACTAGATCCTAAGTTCGCAAGCTAGCTAGCTGGCACTGGTAGGCAAGGAGATAGAGCTGGTCTAGGTGCCCCTCAAACAACATCAGCTGCGTCGATCCTTCTGCTCAACGGTAGAACCTCTCCTCTCCTCTCCCCTCCCCCCCTCCTTCCTTCCTTCCTTCCTTCCTTCCTTCCCTCCTTCCTTCCTTCCTTCCCTTCCTCGGCTTGGTAACAGCGTCAATATCTAAAGAAAGCACGAGCTATAATGACTGTGCTGCTCCAGCACAAGAGGTGGTCGAGATAACATTCATCAGTAGATGGCGGATAGGACAGACTAGAATTTTACTGACTGAGCTAGGCCCAGCTTCCCTCTCATCTCATAATCTTTGGCCGAATCAAGCGTCAAGAGTTAAGTGAAGAATGTCTCCGAGTTAGAACCTCCGCCATTCTCAACCTCACCCACGTGTGTCGGTCCCACAACTATCAATGCATCGATCTTCAAACTTCGTTCTTCTGCTCGTCCTCCTCCTACCGAAGCTCCTCCGGCTTTCCCTCTCCTCCCATCCTCTCCGCTCCTCGGTTCAAGCACTACTGGGTACCATGAATCGTACTGCAGTAACAGCATCCCTCTACTACACTGCGATTCCTGGCCAAAAGCACACGACAAGCTCCATCCTGAATCTCTAAAATAATCGCCCTATTGGGGCTCAGGTCTATTTCATTGGTTGTTTGCTGCAGTCAAGCGACAGGTCCAACCTTGGACAAGGCAAATGTTCCTGATACCAGAGAACACGAAGTAGTCTCCCTCTGTCCCCCAATCTGTGTCTGGAACTGGCAGAGCGAGAGAAACCCAAACAACCCCACCCTGATTCTGCCTAACCCTTCCGCACGAAAAGCTTGCGTGGTCATGAGGACGTGAAGGGCGGGCGTTTCTTCTCCACTGCTACACTCATTCGGTGCGCACTTGGATTTCTGCTAACTATATCTCCTGCTAGAAATGGAATTCTATGGTGCTCTTGCTGCTCGTAAACAGATAGAAAAGAATGCCAAGTTTTGGCAGAGGCAGTGTGCAGAAAGTTTAAGAAAAGCTCCGTTCAGAGCTTTCGGCCCAACTTCCAAATATGACTTTTTCCCATGAGACTGGAGGCCACGATCGTAAGTTTGAACTGAACAACTTTTTCCCCCTTTCCTTTCCTCCTTCTAGAAGCTACATCTAGTGCACTTTCTATCGAATAATATTTTGAGGAAATTTCTTATTCTCCCTCGCGATACGACTCGTTGCTCATTTTAGTTCTTTCGTTCTATTCCTTGAGTTCTATTCCTCATTTTAGTCTCATATTCTGACTGTATAAAAATCTCAACAGATAGGTTCACTATTTTACGAATAGGTGTTATAAATGGTTGACACTGCGTGATTACTTTTCATATGAGACTCAAATATCCTCATTCGTCTTCCGCCTTCATCTCCTCAATAACATCGATATACTAAGTCCGTTCCTAAATTTATAGTATATTTAGGGGCTAACTCCATTTTACCTCTATTTTGTCTCTCCCTTGTACGCCTTTTCCTCAATTTATAGTATATGGAGGGGGCCATTAAGCTCATCAAAGACGCAACTTCCTTGTCCATTTGTCCGTCTCTCTTTTCCACTACTGCCGCTAACACACAACGTCCTCGACATTACTCATGGTTTCCTTAGTTTCGGCCCCTCAGGTTTCCTCGCCAGAATTTGCCCCCTTTGACCTCGAGAATTTGTCATTTATGTCTGGAACATAACCGTCTCCATCCCCTAATATAGCTTTTCTTTGCTAGTCATCACCGACTCGATTTGGAAACGCTTCCACCAGAGCAATCATTTCCAATTCTGCTTAAATTGTGGGCATTTCGTTCATTTTAACCCAGGGAGTAGCAGCATTATTGGATGTGGATTGAGGACCTTCCTTCCAGGAGTCTCCAAGTTTGTATGTTACTCCCAACTACCCTGAACCTCATTGTCGACGGCATGATAGAATCACAAGAACGCTTTACACTAGATTTTGTTCTTCACTTCCTTGCCATAATTACATTAAGGCGTTGTTTACGGGTTTCTTTAGGGAAGTCTAGAGATTCGTTAAGATTTTTATGGGTACTTGGACAGAAAGACTTAAAAGGGAAACGTCTTTAAAATATTTTACGAGTAGTTTTGCAATTTTAGGGGCTATTTCAAAACTCCAAATTGGGTGATACATGGTCTCTTCGAGCCTTGGGTTACAGGTCTGATTGGGTGACAATCATGACGATGATCAATTATAATGGCACAATTATGAGGATTAATACAATATTTGACACTGTATTCACACAAAAGACCTCATTGATTTTGAATTTTCCCAGTGAGAGAAGACCATAGTGCACTGATATTTGAATTCTGTCTTGCAAGCTTTGAGAATTTCATGGATCTCTAGTTTGGGTGGTTTTGTATTCTCTATCCAATCCAAGTAAAATCTAATTCCCTCGTAAAATGCACGCAAGCTAAGATTGTGGAGGGGTGTAAAGGTGCACGGAAACGGGAGTTGTTATAGAAATCCCCTCCCAAGCAAGCGCCGACTCTTACAGTGAAATTTAGAAATTTTGAGTGAGCACCAACTTTGATAATTACTGAAATTAAATATTTGAGATAGGATAAAGAACTCTTACTTTTTGGGTTCCGAAAATATTGACTCTCCAGATGATATTCTGTGTATTATTTCCTAAATCAGATCACACTTGTCTCAATTCCTTGTTAGATCTTGTTAAATTCTAAGAATTTCTTGAAATGGTATCGATCGAAGCTTCCACCGGAACCAAAGGAAAAGGAGAGTCAATGGGGATAAATAGAACGGGGAGGACAAAGAGGATTAGAATGATCCCCTCACATGATGCTCAAATTTTGGATGATTTAGATAACTCATAACATTTCAAACAGATACAAGAAACTAAGAAACTTGTACAAAAGTACTAAGAAGTACTAAGTACTAAGAAACTTGTACAAAAGAGCACCACATGACCACTTATCTAGTGAAGTTTGGAAAGGGAACTCCTAAGTCTATGAATGGGGAGAAATTGTACAGAAAGTGGGCTCGGCATAGGAAAGTTTACAAGACAACTCATGAATGGAAAGACAAGTATACAGGAGAAGGCTTGACAGATAGTTGTCGTGCGTATATACATTGCTACACAACAAACATTGTTGTAAACATCAACACATTATAGAAACACAACTCACACATAAGTCATACATGGACTCTAAAGTGACACAATAATCAATTTGTTTACACAAATCAAATCACACTCAATCAAATTAGTACTTGATATGTCGCTCAATAATCTGCCAACAATTGTGCACTAGTTATAGTCAAGCCACACCCACTCTAGCTAAGAGAATCTAGGTGATACTCGTTGGCCTCTGTCCACCATAGCCAAGAACTCGAAGGCTCAAAATCAAAGAAGTGAGCTCTTTGGAGCTGCACTTTGAGTGTATACCGCCTTGGTCTCCAACCCTAACGGTCCGGTTCACCCGACGGTATGAATGGTGCAAGTGACGGTGAGCCCCACCATGTAGTCAATATCTCAAATATGAAATCTGACCGTCAATAAGTAGTCTATGAGTATCTTCCAAAATACTTCTAACTACCAACACTACTATTCCAAACTCCGAGAAATCTAAGTGCAATGCTACAAATGGTGTGATAGTTGTCGTGCATATATACATCGCTACATAACAAACATCACTACACAACATCACACATTACAGAAAGACAACTCACACATAAGTTGTATATGAAGTCTAAAGTCCCACAATCACCCCCCCCCCCCAATTGGTGGTTAGGTCCCTCTAACTATAGATAGCCACCTCTTCCAAGTATATGGTATACCCTATGGTGGGCAAAGATTAAGAGACTGGGTGCTATCAAGCCATATCATTAGTCGCTTGTTTGCAATCTATACCATATAAAGGATGAACTAGCTATAAGTCAAGTATATCTAGGACATAACTATTATCCTTGAGGAACCACCATGAGGGGAGGAGTTATAAATGCCATATGCCATCCTCTTGAATAGCTATCACACACTAATATAGTAGCAGCTCTACCAGAGCTGCATAGCATACACCTTCAGCCTGCTCATACAAGTACCAAGCTTAGGTCCATTGTACCATCAATGTTTGGAAGGTGGCATGGCGCACAATTGCACACATGATCCCACCAAGAAACAACATCATATCCTTCCAACACAATGACTCTAGATTGCAAAACCTCATGCACTCTTAAGATAGTGCGGCATGTAGAAACATCAAGTGTTGTTGGTGTTGTTTGTCGTAGATATACATAGTCACTTGGATAAATCAATGGATAGAGGGTCTATAACCTCCTCCTTGAATGGTAGCATAGCATAAGGTATCCCTATGTTGAACAATAGCCAAGTTCTCAAACCCCATCAACATCACTATCCAAAAGATCTCTACTCATTGAGAGCATGTGCTCATCCATATATCTAGATCATCCAAGTCCAACATTATAGTAACATCTCAACAAATAGTTGCAAGTAAATTTGGATCTCATCCATAGAGTAGAAAATAAAGAGAGAAGGATGCTAAAGAGGCTTGCCGGCTAAACCATTATCCCACAGCCAACCAAGGTAACTAGAGATCTCAATCTCCTAAGTGGACTCTCTGCAAACCATACTTCCGCAATCCCCTTTTCATTGTTTGAGCCACTCTCTCTACTAAGCCATCTGCCTCAAGGTGATCTCAAGAGGTAGTACAATGATCAATCAAAGCCTTTTCATACAAGACTTGAAACTCCTCCAAGAACTTGATACTCTGATCAGTCAAAACCTTAGCTAGGGAACCAAAGTGATTAAGAACCCAATCTAAGAATGAGTAAACTATCCCTTCACTGGACTTGTCAAGAAGTGCCACCAACTCAACCCACTTGGAGAAGTGCTCCACCATCACCAAATCATACCGATGATGTCTCACAATCAATGGTAACCCAATCCCATGATAGGGAATGGGTGTAATTGTGGCATAGGACCATTGAATGATGCTCTAACTCGGTCATAAACCACACATCTGACAACAAACTACTATACATGGGTTTGCATACTGCACCACTAATTAATCACTCTAGAGTAGGCTATATGTATGCTTTACTCCAAAATGTCTTAGCTCCTCATGAGCATGAGGGACCCACTATGATCTCTGAGATGGAAGTGGTAGTACTCTTGCTCTACCATCCTCCCATACACAAAGAAGGTGTTTGCCTCCAATCTGAACCACCTGGCTTGTTGAAGGACATGGTCTCTCTCCTTGGCCCCATCTATACCCCCACAACACTAGTGCAAAGATAATCCATCATTAAGACATATCATGAATGTCTTGCTGAACTATACCACTATCTCCACTCTTTGGATCTATGACCTCAATAACTCCTCTTGTATGCACTGAGAGAGATACCACCAAAGCCTCAAAAAATATGCATAAAAAAGTGGATGCAAGTCAACTTGGCACCATCTCCTCATCTGTCTCATCATGCCAATGTGCTCCAATCTGATCCTATTGGCTAGGATATGTGTTTCTACTCAACCCATCTACATCATGGTTCACCACTCTAGGTCTGTGAATAACCATGAAATCATACTCCTATAAAATTAAAGCCCATTGTGCAAGCTTTCTTGAAAGCTTGTTGGACTCCATCAACCACTTCAATGGTTGATGATCAATGATGAGAGTAAAGGAGTTGCCAAATAGGTACCATAAAATGTATCATTGCCCATACTACTACCAAGCACTCCCTCATATGAACTATACTTTGCCTCCATTGAATTATTGGAGCAACTAACATAAGCCACCACAAACCCCTTCCCCACATCATTATGTTGGGTGAGCACTACTCCAAGTCCCAACATACTCCAACTAGTGTGAACCTGAAATGGTTATCCTTTGTTTGGTCTCCTCAAAATAGGAGCAGATGTCAACTTCTCCTTGAGCTCTACAAAAGCTCCTCTCTTGCTCATCTCTCCAACACCACTCTTGTGTAAGCTTCATCAAGGCCTTGGCAATGACACTAAATCCTCTAACATAGCGGCAATAGAAGTTTGCCAACCCAAGGAATGCTTGCACTTTGCTCACATTTGTAGGCCAAGGAATACATGTAATAGCCTTCACCTTGGTTTGTTGAACACCAAGTCCTCCAAGGTAGATAGTGTGACCCAAATAATCAACTTGCTCATGGAAGAACCTACTCCTCCCAAGATTTAATTTGAGTTCATGAGATCTCAATCTCTCAAACACCTTCAACAAATGTCTCTCATGCTCCTCCACAATAGTGTTATAAACCAAAATGTCATCCGTAGACAATCGAGCAAATCCAATCCAACTAAGATCCTATCCATGACCCTCTAGAACTTGATAGGAGTGTTCTTTAACCCAAATGGTAATAACCTCCACTAATATAACACATCTTTATCATGAGGATCAATAGCCCAGAATATTGTCTTGGACTTATCCTCCTCTCTTATTGGCAATTGATGATATCCTACTCAAAGATCCAAAGTACTAAAGACCTTTGCATGCCAATTGCATCAAACATCTCCTACGGTATAGGCATGGTATACCAATCAGCCCTAATCTATTGGTTGATAGGATGGTAATCTCTACACATCGACCTATTTGTATAGTTTCAATGCAAGTCCTTCTTTGCTTGCATCATTATAGCTTATGCATAATTTCCACATGAAATCTCCACCAAACCAATCTCAAAAAGGTCTCTACTCCAGCTCTAAATGAATGCTCTCTCCATGTCACTATAGCAATAGGGATATCAAAAAACTAGTGTATTGCTAGTAACCTCAATCTGAACACTAGGTCCTTTTAGAGCACCCAAATCCTTCATATTGAAGGCACAACAACTTGTGTAGCTCCTCAAGAACCTCCAAATGCTTCATCTTTCTCCTCTTGTAAGCTTGGGTCCTAGATTTGGCTCCTACGTATCCTCTGTAATTATCATAGGAGTAGAAGGCTACTGACTGGATGCTACAATGAGCCCTTGAGAGCAGTAATGTCATGCCTCCAACCACTTGAAGTCCAAATTTTAGTGTGAAAAACTCCCTCTAATCTAGCTGCAAGCTCCATAGGTCCTCTAGTTGCATCCCAAGTAGACCAAGGGTGTAATCTAAGTAGGCCATGCTCACTTGGATGGACTCCAAGTAGACCACTCTCTCTAGTAGCCATTGGTTGTGTCCCAAGAATACTTTATCCACTCGGTCCATTGCTCCCAGCATGCACATGATAGGCATAGAGCTCACAAGTGTCCAAGTGGTGGTGCTTATCAAGCGCATCCTATGTTGCTCTACCAAGCCAAGGCTCACAATCCAGGTCAAATAGTTCAAGTCCATAGCCTGATCTAACACCTTATGCTTGGATGCCTCTAACATTATTGGAAAAACGGTAATACTAGTGTGAAAACTCATCACCCGCTCTCTCTCATAAGCGTTGGGCTCCACCAACTACTATAACTATGAGTCCCAAACAAGTCTAAGACCTCCTTCTAAGAAAGCATGGGAGCCTAGGCAACTCATAAGTGTAGTGAAAGCGGCTTTGGGCTGTCTAACTAGGATCACCACTACCATAGGTGACCTATCAGCCACTACCACCATCTAAGACTACCACCCAACATCCAAGATGTTGTCAACAATGGTGTGGTCTAGTTGTTGAATCTTGTCATAAGCTCGTTGTAGAACCTCTTTGGGTAAGATGTTTGTCCATCAAAGACAAAGATGATGAGCTCATGATCCCACTTTGGCTACATCTAACAACATGGTAGGTCGCATCCAATAATGGACCTGATGTGAACTCGCCACCACTTGGGTGCAAGAATCATCCATCAAAGGGATGTTCTCCATATTGTAAGCTAGAGATACAAATTGATGAACCGAGAGATGTCATTGTATTCGTAACATCTCCCAAAACACACTAGAATAAGGATCTTGAAGACCTAGACCTCAGCCATCACGTGTATATCCTTGACATGGCCATCCAAGAATCACCAAATGAATGGACCCATGTTTCTCCAAATCCTAGCTCCCAACAAGGAAATATTTGTTGGGAGGGTCTTCTGGTAACCCCTAACTACTAACATTAGTGATAACTCAAGATACTAATAGGCCAAGTGTGCCATATGATGTAGAGAGACTCACCTAGTAGTCTCATCTCTCTCCACATACAAGTATTTCTATACTCGTATACCCGTCTATAGTACCACTGCTAGTCTAGAGCTAATCCCATCAAACAACTCCAATAAACATACTCCCTCTATTGGATATTGCCAAGCAATGAGTGTAGTATCCAGAGGTGTCAAGGTAATCAACTCTGGAGGCTCATCCTCACATTGGTCTCTTGGTAGTGCAAAGGTTCCATTCCAAGCCTATTCCACTAATTGATTTGCATGTTACTACAATGCCTCTTTTGCACTCTACAATGGAACATCAAAGTGGATGGAAAAATCCTACTCGTACTCCAAATCCAAGTGATCTCCTCTAGTACTAGAGTATACTATGCATAGGCATTCCTCTCCAATAAGTCACCAAGCCAAGTAACAAAACCATTGAAAGCCGAAACTGAAGCCGATATGGTCCCAAACTGTAATGAGCCAAAATTACCACTACTAAAGTGTATTGGTAGGCAATATACCTATCCCTCACTTGATTGCCAACCTTGTTTATAGGAGGTTGTCTCCTCCCAATAGTCAATATTGAAATCCATGGGGTATAACATTGCTCCCTAACAAACACATCATACGACTTAGCTACGGTCATAATGGCTTGAGCTCTCACCATAGAGTGTAATACTCCAAGGACAAGGAAGAGAGAAAACACAGGTTGCACACTCAAACATTCGATGCCCCAAGGGAGCACCTTCTCTTTATTATATAGACAAAGAGGATCTCCTCCAAGGAAGCTCCACCATAGGATTAGGGACACAGATAGGTGACATGTCAGCAAGCTCCACCCTTGGATTACTTACTTGGATGGGTGACCTGTCTAGTCTCAGTCCTATCTGGTTGGTCAAACAAGCTTTGACCAAAGGGAATCTTCTTGTAAGAATCTCAAAATCACGTAAGGTACCGTTGGAAAGCTCTCGACGAGACAAAGCAGGGGAAGGGAAGGCCAGCCTTTCCTCCGTTTGGGGGGGGGGCATTTGCACATTTTTTAGGCCTAATTCATCCGTTTAGGCCTCCAAAATTGCATTCAAAGATTTTAGGCATATTTTGGTTCCTACTCTATTAGTAGAAGTCCACTTTTGGTGATACCTCTTTCTGATCTGTTTAGTCCATCATGTGTAACATCCTTCCAGATGTTACCAAACCAATTCTCACCTTTAAATCATATGTCTAGCTATTGGTTCTAAGGTTCTCAAGTCTATTTTGGTTTCTGCCCTATTAGTAGAAGTACTCTTTTGGTGATACTTCTATCTGATCTATTTTGACCATCATGTATAACATCATTCTTGAAGGTACCAAACCTAATTTCACATCTAGATCATATGGCTAACCCTTGGTATTACATAGAGCTATCAATTGGATGACTAGGCTGAATTTGAACAACAAGCTCTCCACATGTGATATACTGTGTAGAACCACCTCCTAAAGATGTCTAGATCTGAAATGGATACCTCATATTGGTCTTTTGTAACTCTAGACCAACAACTACAGCCTTCCCCAACATAAAAGGCTATGCACCAAAGTCTAATAAGACCCCCTATGCTGTATAGACCTTTCCTAAAGGTCCCACCAAACAAAAAATCCCCCTTTGGTTATCTAACAAAACAACCCCAAGTGTAAACCGCGCCTGCTCAAAGGCTGGTCTAGTTGGTAACTCCTCCAATCTAGCCATTGCTCCTTGCCATAAACCATCGGTGGTTGAGCGGATCCCATGCTCCTCAACCAAGTCAGCTCTACTATCAACCAACTTTGCTCTAGTAGTGGGAACCACATCATCCCTACTCTCAAAGCATGGCAGCCAATTAGAACACTAGGGTTGGGTCAACTCTTAATGTAAACATGTCATTGGCTAAGAATAATGAAAAGCGTATAATCAGTTGAGCCCCCCCTCCCCTTTCCTCCCCAAAACATCAAGCTAGACTCAATTTTTGTAGTAGCAAGTGGCTGACTAGTAGGTAGGTTATCATGCACCCCATCACCACCTACCACACCTACACTAGGATGTCTAGGAGCCATGGATGTTGACTGTAGTGCCTCAAAGATTGTAAAAGATTGGGGAAGTCTGACTTGTCTACCAGCCTCTCCTCTATGTGGGTCCAATTCCACAGATGCTCCTCTAGGCTCTAGAGCACGTACTGCACTCCTAGTCGCTATGGTAGAGGCATCTACTTGTGTTGATCCACACAAGAAGTCCAATATGTCTTTATCACCAAGATATGAGGTGGACGTCTCAGCACCTAAATCCAATCTCCTCTAAGTTATCGTCATGCTAGCCAATCTTTGCTCCAATTGCTCAATTTGAGTAGTTATGGTTGTATCAAAAGTAAAGGCAGGTATTGCACCCCTACTAGGTATGGATACTCTACAACCTCATCCTCCATGATCTAGGACTCCTCTACCACCTATCATAGCAGCCTTACCATTTTGTAACTCCGAGTGTAGGTCAAAGCATCAATCACTAGTGTGACCAATCCTATGGCAATGCTCACATTGTCTCTATGTTGGATGCAATGCACCAGAGGTATCACAACCGCTGCCCTGAGTGCACTTTCTCCTATAGTGAGGTCCACCACAAGTCCAACAAGCAACACCACCACTCATTAGCTGTTGCTGACCCAAAATGATGAATGAAGGTAAAGGTCTAGCTACATCATGCTCACCACTCACTCCATATGATCTAGCTCTCCACCCTATCCTCAAAAACCAACATGGTATGGTGCACTCTGGAAGAAGTAACAGCAATGAATGAGGTCTCCCTACCAAATCCAGATGTCACCTGTCTCTCTTCTACCATGTTGAGCTCAATATGTTCAGCCAAAACCAAAGAGTACTGCTAAAGTAGGTGAAGTAGCTTGTAACAACATAACACGTACTCTATGTCGCAACTTCCTATCCAATATCCCATACCAAAATTGGACTGCTTGGGCCTCAATAACTCCTTGAGTAAAACTGATCAGTGGTCTCATGCGAGTGTATGCCTTGCATAAGTTCTTCCTAGCCTTTTATTGGAATTCTTGCGAGCTCCTCAACTTGTTAGTCCGCACTCCTTGGTAGTTTTTCCTCAAACATTGGAAGAACTCCACCATGTGGTTAAACCTCGGTACTATACCATCTCTTATAGTAGTATCTCCACTCATAGTAGTACCATTTCCAAGAGATCCACCAACGCTACTAGAACTAGAACTCATGGGTACTGCTGATCTACGCCTAGAAATCAAGCTCGAAGTAATGGAGACATAATTCAAAGACCAATACTATCTCCATAGCTCAATCTCCTCCAAGTGAGTTCTCTTGAATTCATGGTAGTCATCCATTGGCGGACCCTCCAAGTGTTGAAATAACCCTTCCCACTCCATGAAGTGTGTGAACAATGTCGGGTTCCGCATCTATTGCATATCACACCAATTATCAAACTCCTAGATGAAGCCATTTAACTCAATGATACCCATTATACCAAAGTAACGCTTGGGACCTTTGGAAGCCTTATAAATCTGACCCATGTCCCACAACAATGGTGTGGATACACCAAGTGCACTCTCAACTAAATCAACTCTTATATCAAAGTCCAACTTATAGTCAATCTACTCTCTCACTAGGACCTAAGATACAAGTTGATACCAAGCACCACTTTGAGTAAACCCACTATGTATTGCAGCATTATCTCCTTCAAAATCCCCAAAGAACTCCATCATGACAAAGTAACTAGAAATTGCAACCCGTTACCAGAACCACCGCAAGTACTCCACCAAAAATCACCATCAAGTACCAACACCACCAACTGAATGTCATTGACTAATGTAGCTCTAACTATGATAAAAACACTAGGAGAAAGGGCAACCTATAACCTGCCATCACAACACACACTCTCCCGGTCTATAGTTCATCACTTCCTACCTCATCAAAGAGAAAAATAGGTAGTCTGACTGGTCATCACTCCAGCCTCACTATCGAGAGCACACCAAAGAATTAATGCTCTAAAGTCAAGGCACCTCACACAAACATGGTGCACAAATAGGAAGCATAGAATGGAGGGAGTCCAATCACAAGAATTCTAGTGAAAGCCTTCTATCTCATAAATCAACACTAGATTGACTTTTCCACCATTTGGCATTTGACATAATGGAGTTATCTACTTTGTAAGCTACAAGGATCACCAAGAATAGGATCAAATTGTCTCTCCTAGCCAAAGCTACAAGTGTATAGATAATAGTGAAACAGTCATTATGACAACAAGTGAGGGTGGCCTAGTTGACTAGGGCACCACTCTAATAACCAAATATCTAGGGGTCAAACCTTGTTGCACACAATCTAGCAATGTTGGCAGATTTTCCCAAAAATGACCAAAACTATTCCAAACTAGCTAGCGCCACCCCAACAAGTTGGCTTTTCTAGGCCTTTGTAACCTCTCGTAGCCCACAGCCTTATGCCTCAAAGCATCCAACTTGAGCAAAAAAATCTGACATAAATCCCTAAAGTTGGCTGACAACCAAATCCTTTGCTAACTCTCCATTGTAACCAAATTGAAAAGACAAGGTTCTCCAAATCAAAAATTCATGAAGATGGGTTCACAACTCCACCTTTAGTTTCACTTTTTGAGCTTAACTCACACCAAATTGGTCCTCCTTCCACCTCTTGAGCTCAAAACAAACACCATTTTTCAAAATTGACACTCTTCTCAACAAAATTTGGCCAATGCTTCTGCACACCGTCTGCCTCAATGCCAAATCTACATCAATTTGAAGACCTTTTTGCACACAATCACTCCTAGGGAAAATCTGAACCTCAATCAAGCTACCAATGATTACTAAGGCTTGGAGATAGCACCAACACCTTCAATCCTTACACCCAATTTCCCCTTGACTTCACTTCTTGGCTGTAATTAGTTTGTTTACACAACTCAAATCACACTCAATCAGATCAACACTTGATTTGTCACTCAATATCTACCAACAATTGGACACTTATTATAGTCAAGCTACACCCAACTCTAGCTAAGAGAATCCGGGTGACCCTTCTCGGCCTCTATCTACCATAGCCAAGAACTCAAAGGCTCAACATTAGAGAAGTTAGCTCTCTAGAGTTGCACTTCAAAAGTATACCCCTTTGGTCTCCAACCCTAATGGTCCCATTGACAGCACACTTGACAATAAAAACGGTGCAAGTGATGGTGGGCCCCATTATGTAGTCAGTGCCTCAAACAAAAAATTTGACATCAAGAAGCAGTCTATGAGTATCTACCAAAATACTTCTAACTACCAACACTCCTACTCCAGAGTCCAAGCAATCTAGGTGACATAGTGAGCTCAAGTAAGGTTGAAGAACAATTGAAGATAAATTGCATCACAAGTATACACATTTTGAGAGGATGGACATGATATTTGGAGGCAAGGCCAATATCTCTCCCCCTATATTGATAAGTTTGGGTGTGTGAGATCAAGGGAAAGATTGTTTAAGATTGAACCAAGAGGATGAAATAGAAATAATACAAAAGGATGATAGGAGATAATTGTACTCTATCATACGGACTTACATTTCTCAATACCATTCCCAATAACCAAGACCCATATGTTCTATTCTTGCAAGAGGTATAAGAACACACTTGGAGGATGGATTTGTGTGAAGATGTGAGTAGATCTTATTCCTTTGTTACACCATGTAGATTACATTTAGAGTATGTTCCTCCATTTATAGAAAATTCTCAATTGGAGTATATCACTTCATCACACTTACCTCATGATATTCCTTCTTCCAAAGCAACACCAACCAAGGAGAAATAACAACAAGCTAAAGCTACATCAACTAAAGAAGAAAGTGTAAGGAAGAAAGAGCATCACAAAGAATGAAAAGGGAAAAGGTTTGCTAGAGGAAAGATGATACCTCTATCCACACTTATTGCAATTTTGCAAGATCTTTCCAACCATGTAAGACTTAGGCATGTATCCTTGGAAGCCAAGGATTCACGCATATTGGCCAAACTTAGAGTGAAAGTTGAAGTGAAAAGGAGGCTTAGGTGTTACAAGATGAGATCAAAGGTAGAGAAACTCTAAATCAAGGCAAGGTTTGCTAAATCAAAATGCTTCCACTCCATGACCTTGGAATTAGCCCAATTTAAGAGGGCCCAAGATAAAATTAAATTATAATGAGTATGCTTAGTGAGATAGACTTTCAAGATCCTGATGTTGATTCTCATAGGATTAGGAGTTACAATTACAATACTGATCCAATTCATGTACCCAATTATAACCCTAGCAAATTGGATACCAACTTCAATTCCTCTAGTTCTACATAATAGCTTTCTCCACATAATATACATATTTTAGATTACCACTTTGTAACCAAGGAAGGAGTATATACAAGTTGGTTGCAATTTACACTTATAAATCTTTGTAATCAAGGAAGAAGTATATTTACACTTTTTTACACTTTGTAAATGAGGAAGAAGTATATATAAACTTCATTCTTGTATTGCTCTTTTTTTTTGACATTGCTATAATTTAGTACGTGATTGGTACTCTTTTTGTTTGGTACCACTTGGTTTAGAATTTTGTAGGTGTCTATTTAAAATGTGAACATAGCCTTTATTTGAGCATAGCTCTGATTTGCTCAGGGGTTTGAGAGAAGTATAACTCTGAAAAACAAAGGTTTGGGTGAAGGCTTGCTTAGCAAGAGTTTGGGAGTGGAAATGTTGGTGTAAGACAAGGTTTGGGAGAGGGCTCATTTAGGGTTTTGCTCAAAAGATGGGGATTATTAAAGGTGTTATTCATAGGAGGGTGATTGAGAGGGATTTTAGGGATTTTTTGGAGTGTGGCTTGTGAGTTTAGTTTTTGGTTGGAGTATTGTACAAAAGGTTAGGGTTTGGTCAAAGGTATCATTGGAGTTAAGGACCTTGAGTTTTAAGGTTTAAGTTGTATGTTCCTTGTTCTTGTAATGCCTAGTGTTGTTCCTTGTTCCTTTAGTGCTTAGTGCTACTCAATTAAATTTTTTCTACTTGTTGATTTATTGCCATTTTGTATAGTTTTTTCTTTAATGTTATTCCTTGCTTCTTTAGTCCTTTGTTCCTTTAATGCTTAGTATTGGTCAATAAAACCTTTTTCAATTATTGATTTACTTCCATTGAGTGGCTTAGTGGAAGTAAATTATAAAAATAACGTGTCTATAAGTAATACCAATCAATAATTCCCCAAATGAGTCATTCTATTTTACTTTAATTGGAAAAAAATACCTACATACACACTTTAATTGGAAGAAAAAAAACTTATAGACAAACACTTATATGAGTAAAGGTAAAAATTACATGGGCACACTTATATGGGTATATTTTAATTTGAGAGAAAAACTATAGATAATATATATATATGGTGATATTGGTATTATGAAGACAAAAGCCATTCAAACAATGGGTGATGCAAAATTCATTAAATGAAAATGCAATGTAGATGAAATAGAAATAAAATGAAAGTAGAACTGAGTGAGAAATATGAAAATAGGAGATGAAATTCAAATCATAAAAGCATGTATTGCCAAGCAATGATCATATATAACTAAATGCAAAGAACTAATAAGTACCTCAATACAAATGTGTAATAAGAAAAAAAAAAGTCATCTCATATCAAGAAATCAAAATAAACAAAGGTGAAACAATTGAAGACAAACCAAATGAATGGAGAACAAATTAATTGAAACCAAACTTGGGATTTTGGGCATGAAAAAAGTAGAGTGGAAAATCTTCTTTGGATGATTTCTACTTTGCTTTACTGCCCTCATTTGGGGAATTAAAGTAGAGCATGGTGTTATAGATAGAGTATATCACTGCATGCACTATGGATGCGTGAGTCTTGAAATGTTAAAAAGCCAAAGGAAGCAAAAGGCAGCCATAGAAAGCCTCCTCAAAAGCACATATGACTTCATCAGCGCCAAACATAGTGCCAAAGTAACTAAAAAAATCTCAATACTCCTCAAACCAAGTTTCTATTTGAAAGCTCATGAGTGCCAAGGCAAAATAGATTGCTTCCTAAGGTGTCACTCAAAAGTTAGTGATCATATGAGAGAAGAATTGACAAAAGATTGCTGAAAATAAATTAGGTTTGTGACGTCAAAAGAGCAAAAGAAGAAATATGGAAGAGAATGAAGCATACATGATGAAGAATTGAAAGCCAACCAAGATTAGTAAAGCAAAAGCAAAGAAATCAGATGAAATTGATATAGATAATAAGAAACACACATGGAAAGTTAAGAGAGGAAAGTGAGACATAAATGTAATGAAAAATGAAAGAAGAGAGAGGGATGGAAGGAGGAGGTTTAGAAAGGATGGGAACCTTGGATTCTCTTTTTGAATTGGCTATCAGCCACATGGATAAGGGTAAAAAATCCTAGTCATATAAACAAAAAAAATCACATGATATTTATAGAGACATGAGATTACACCTCATGTGGTAGAAGGAAAGTGAATCATATTTTCCATCATGATATCTTCCAAATGAGTATCATATGGTAGGCACTCTACTCTAAAACACTTTGGTGTTGCATCAAACCACACAATAATGAGTCTCTTGATCAACATCAATCTTTATCTCCATATGAGCTCCTAGTCTCTGTCATGCATAAGAGTGTCCTAGAAGGCAATGGCTAAATGTAATATCAAAAGCTAGCCATATGATCTAGATGTGAAATTAGGTTTGGTAACATCTGGAATGATGTTATACATATGGAAAAAACCAGATCAGATAGAAATAGCACCAAAAGAGTACTTCTACTATTAAGGCAAAAACCAAAATATACTTGAAAATTTTAGAACCAATAGTTAGACATATTATTTAAAGGTGAGAATTGGTATTGTAACATTTGGAAGGATGTTACACATGATGGACTAATAGATAGAAAGATAAGATTAGAAATTTCAAATAGATGAGAAAGAGATATCACCAAATAGACTTCTACTAATAGAGTATGAACCAAAATATGCCTAAAATCTTTGAAAGCAATTTTGGAGGTCTAAACGGATGAATTAGGCCTCAAAAATATGCAAACTCCCTCCTTCCCGACATTCAATGGAAGAAATGCTGTATTTTCCTCCCCCTTGGTTTGTCTTGTCAAGAGCTTTCCAATGGTACCTCACCCACATGATTTTGAGATTCCTACATGAAGATTCCCTAAAAGATTCCCTTTGGTCAAAGCTTGTTTGACCAACCAAATAAGGCTAGGACCAACATGTCACCCATCCAAGTAAGTAATCCAAGGGTGGAGCTTGCTAACATATCACCTATCTATGTGCCTAATCCTATGGTGGGGATTCCTTGGAGGAGATCCCCTTTGTCTATATAATAAAGAGAAGATGCTCCTTGGGGGCATTGAAGGTTTGAGTGTGAAATTTTGTGTTTCTCATGGTGTATTTCTCTTCAAGTCTCCTATCCTCAAAGTATTACAATGGTATCAAAGTAGGTGTAGTCATCCAAGAGAGCGGATCACCTCTCTTGGAAGAACATGGGCTATTGAGATTGAGTAATTTTGAGGAGATACATCTTGGTGTAATTGGTAGATTAAGAATGTGCTAGAAGGAGGATGGAATGGAAGCTCCAGGAGGAAAATATCTAGCACCTCACTTTCCATTCTTGAATCCATTCCACATCAAGATTATGTACATTTAGTGTGAGCAAGTGAGAGTGTATCTTGTTTTTCACTTTGGAGCAAAGTTCATGAATGTAGTGATGAATTTGCCAAACCCAATGATTCTGCCTATAGTGATTTATGATAGAGAGTGAGATTTGACAATCTAAATTCTGTTGTGATGGATTTGAATGTCCCAAATCCTTTCCCTTTCAACACAAGTAGAAATTTGTTATGTATTGAGACCCAAAGTGATGTTTAGAGATTTTGTAGTCAGGAATTTTGCTGAGGAATATTATCAATGAGTGGTAGCTTCTAAGGTCCCAATGGTAGTTCCAATAGTTTGTGCACCCTCCAAGGTGATCATATTAACTCTTTATTGAAGTAGACAATAGCAATTGAGTGTTGCAAGAACCATGGATCTGTAGTTGCAAGAGTTGGTGCAAGGAATGCAGGGGATGTTGAACAAATTTTGAGAGATTACAATGACCATGGAAGAATTACAAAGTCAAGTGCAGACCCTCAAGAATGATCAAGCAATGAAAGAAGAAGAGCCATCTCAAAACCCGGTACTTGCGATTGAGGTACTTGGAGAGGCACCCGTGCCTACAAACCCAGTCAACAATGAAGCCACATTGCTACTTCGAATGAACAAGACATGCAACATTGAGCCTTACAAGGAGCAACATATGATTGGAGTAGTGGAGAATTGGATCTCAAGAATGAATTGATATTTCTGATTGTTCTTAATAAAGATCACCAAGCATGTTGTAGGCATGTTTGCATGTGAGTACTTGACCAATAAAGCCCTCACATGGTACGATGCTTGGGAACGATCCATGTTGGCAAAGAGAAGAGAGGTCACATGGACAACAATGCAAGAAGGATTGTTGAAGAATTTCCAATCGGTGGATTTTGTGTATATGACCTGGATCCGACTATGGAGATTGAAAGAGAAGAATAGCGTACAAGAGTATGTGGAGGCATTTCTGGACCTACAAGTTGCAATAACCAACATGAGTCCAACAAAAGCTCTTGACAATTTCAAATGAGGGTTGAAGGAGCAGATTTGCCAAGAAGTCATGGTTCAAAATCCTTGCACGTTATTTGAACCATTGCTTGTGCACAAAGAATAGCAAGGGCATTGGATGGAGGTGAAGGAGTAGTTCCACTTTAACATTATCGGGCAAAAATGCCACATATGGGTGGAATAGTACCAATAGAACTAGGTAAAATTTGGTTTTGAGACCAAGGAGCATAACCGCTTCAAGGAGAGCACGGACGGGTAGAAGAACAAAGAGATGGAGTCCCACAACAAGAAGGAACTTGAGGAGAACAATACCATTGTTACAATTGTGGCCATATTGGGCACATATCTACCAACTATTGTGCTCATCTCCCTAGAGGCCCTTGGTCTTCATATAAGCAATGTTTGAACAACATGGAGAAACGCACTAAAGAGGTGGAGGTGCAAATCACTTTGGAAAATGAAGATTGCCAATAAATGTACCTTGCAGCCTTACTAGCTCAATAAGGAAGCAAAAAAGAAAGGGAAGGAAGAAAATGAAAGCACAAAGGTCCCAAAAGGCAACCTCACAATTGATTGTTGTGAATGGAGTACTAGAAGGCAATCAAGTGAGAGTATTAATAGATCCAGGAGCAACAAAGAATATCTTGTCTTGCTCTATTGCAATAAGATTGGGAATGGATCTAAAGAGAGACAAGAGCAAAGAAGTAGAGTTACCTAACAAGCAAACAGAGATTGAATCATTACCTAGACAAGTAACACTCTCTATAGGAGAATATCAAGAAGCAATTGAGTGGCAAGTGATACAATTAGCTTGTTATGATGCAATCTTAGGCATGCGATGGATGGAGCATTACAACCATATGGTAGATTGGAGGAAGAAAGTAATGAGAACCCACCAATGGTCGATCATTGGGGTTAAAGAAAAATCACATAGGCAAGAATTGCCTCTCTATGTCATAGGGACAATAGCTATATGTTAGACCGATAGAGGTTTCATGGGTCTAATAAGAGAAGTCCAAAGTGCCCAACTAGATGGACAAATTCTTGAGAAATTGAAGAATGTGGTAAGTGAGTTTCAAGATGTCTTTCCCCATTATCTACCTGTAGGATTACCACCACCAAAAAGGAGTAGACCATAAAATTGAGACACTCCCGGTGAAGACAACTCCTTGTAAGGCCCCTTATTGCTTATCAACTCATGAGTTGGAGGAGTGTAAGAATCAGATTGAAGATATGTTACAAAAAGGGTCCCATCCAACCCAACATATCACCATATGGGGCTCCTATCTTGTTTGTGAAGAAGAAGGATGGTACAATGCACATGTGCATTGGCTACTAGGGTCTCAATCAACAAACAGTGAAGAACAAATACCCCTTACCTTGCATGGATGACCTGTTTGATCAACTCAATGGAGCAAGACACTTCACCAAACTGGACTTACGGAGCGGTTACAATCAAATCCAAATTGTAGAAAATGATGTGTACAAAACTGCCTTTTGCACCAAGTATGGCAACTTTGAGTCTCTTGTGATGCCTTTTGGCCTCACCAATGCACCTGCCACTTTCATGAGTCTAATGAATGATATATCTTGCCATATTTAGATAAGTCTATTATTGTCTTCCTAGACGACATCTTAGTATACAATAGCACAATGATGGAACACAAACAACATCTACAAGAGCCCTCTAGATTCTAAGACAAAATTGATTGTATGCCAAACTCTCAAAGTGCGAGTTTGGCACGTCTGAAGTAGACTACTTAGTGCATAGAGCAAGTGCAAAGTGTATTCAAGTATTGACTGATAAAATAGAGGTCATTCAAAAATAGCACGCCTAAGAAGATCAGACTCAACTCAAGAGCTTCTTGGGGTTGATGAGATTCTATCATCAATTTGTCAAGGACTTCTCCAAGGTTGCACAACCATTAACGACACTACTTGGCAAGGGGAAGAAGTGGACGTGGAGAACCGCACAAGAGTTGGCCTTTCAAGAATTGAAAGCCACCTTGCTACATGCACCAATCTTGAAGTGGTATGACCCAAAACATCCAATTAAGTTGGCTATAGATGCATCAGGCTTAGCAATAGGAACAGTCCTACAACAAGAGTGGCATGACGGATGGCATCCAATTGCATATTTCTCTTCAAAGTTGTTATTGGTAGAGCGTAACTATCACACCACAGAATGAGAAGAGTTGGTCATTGTCCTTGCAACCACGCATTGGAAGCACTATATGGGCAAGAAGGTATTTGTAGTAGAGACAAGCCACAAACCTCTAGTCTACCTCAAGACACATAAAGATCTATCTCGTCGCCAGATTTGGTGGGTAGAGTGGCAACAATGCTTCAACATGATAATCACCTATGTGGAAGGTAAGAAGCAACTTGCAGATGCATTCATCCGCATGCCAATCGTAAAAAATTTAGTGGAGAGGTTAAGATTAACCCTAAATTCTGGCAAGAGATGCTAGCTGCTACAAAAATTGATCCATAGATTGTAGGAGCGCAATCATCCAAAGGCATCACCAACATCCAAGGACTCACCTTTTATGATGGCAGATTATGGATCCAAAATGTCCTAGAATTATGCACTACCATTCTAGCATAATATCATGATTCGGCCATTGCAGGTCATGTCGGAGTGGACAAGACCTTGGATGCAGTCTAACATTATTATTATTGGCCCAAGATGAGCAACAATGTGATGGACTACATGCACAATTGCCTACTCTATCAACAAACAAAACTTCTAATCAAGCTCCTATAGGGCTCCTTCAACCTCTCCCTACTCTTACACAATGTTGGGAACATGTGAGTATAGATCTAGTCTATGAATTACCTAGGACCACCTCTAGGTTTGACTCTATTGTGGTCTTTGTGGACCGGCTTAGCAAAATGATGCATGTCTGCCCTACCACCAAGGATGTTACCACTCTGCAACTAGCTCAATTATACTTAGATGTAGTTTCCTTTCACCATGGCTTGTCTTGAGTACTCATCACCGATAGAGACACTCAATTCACCAGTTTGTTTTGGCAAACACTTTTTGGTTTCTTCAAAACCAAGTTGGCCATGTCCACAACTTACCACTCCCAAACAGATGGACAAATAGAGCGGGCTAATTGCACTATTGAAGACATGCTACCCAGCTTCACCTTAGAGGAGCAAGAGATTAGGACACCCTGCTCCCATTGGTGGAATTTACGTACAATAATTTGGTGAATGCATCCACCCATGTCACTCCGTTCTTCCTCATGTATGGTGAGCATCCTTTCACACCTTCTAGCTTGATGAAGATCTATCCAATGGCTACCAAGGTCAACGCAATCAACACATTTATTTCTAGAATCCAACAAGGTGTGGAGCGTGCTAAGCACAGATTGTAGATTGCACAAAATCAATAGAAGCAATATACCAATGCACACCATAGGCACATGGAGTTCAATGTTGAGGATCAGGTGATTGTCTACAACTTACCTCACATTAGTTGGCCCTTGTGAGCTCAAACTCCATTTCATTGGGCCTTTTTCTATTCTTTGTTGAGTCGGTACTATGGCCTATCACCTTGAGCTACCACCACACATGAAGATCCATCCAATGTTCCATGTTTCCCTACTACGTACATATGCTCCCCGATTGGGCCATTGTCATTCCACACAAGACATTTGACCTTGTCCAACACTCATTGATGGCACGGAGGAATGTGAAGTGGAGCGTATCCTCCAAAAATATATGTGTGGTACTTGCCATCCGCAGGTGGAATATCTGATATAGTGGAAACGTTACCCCCTCTATGAGATAACTTGGGAGCCCACTGCCAAATTTGACACATGCATTGTTGTTGGTGCAAGTGTTTGAGCAATAGTTGCACAACAAGGATGTTGCATATTAAAAGGAGGGAGGTGTGTAATACCAAGAGCTAGCCGTATGATCTAGATGTGAAATTTGGTTTAGTAACATCTGGAATGATGTTATACATGATGGAAAAAATAGATTAGATAGAAATAGCACCAAAAGAGTACTTCTACTAATAGGGCAAAAACCAAGATAGACTTGAAAACCTTAGAATCAACAGTTAGACATATGATTTAAAGGTGAGAATTGGTTTGGTAACATCTAGAAGGATGTTACACATGATGGACTAAATAGATCAGAAAGAGGTATCACCAAATAGGGACTTCTACTAGTAGAGTAGGAACCAAAATATGTCTAATCTTTGAAGGCAATTTTGGAGGCCTAAACGGATGAATTAGGCCTCAAAAATATGCATTTTCTCTCCCTACCCACATCCACCATAAGGAAGGCTGACCTTCCCTCTCCCTTGGTTATCTTGTCAAGAGCTTTTCAACAGTACCTCACCCATGTGATTTTGAGATTCCTACATGAAGATTCCCTAAAAGATTCCCTCTGGTCAAACCTTGTTTAACCAACCAAATAAGGCCAGGACCAACATGTGACCCATCCAAGTAAATAATCCAAGGGTGGAGCTTGCTGACATGTCACCTATCTATGTGGCTAATCCTATGGTGGGACTTCCTTGGAGGAGATCCTCTTTGTCTATATAATAAAGAGAAGGTGCTCCTTTGGGGCATCGAAGGTTTGAGTGTGTAATTATGTGTTTCTCATGGTGTATTCCTCTTAAGGTCTCTTATCCTTGGATTATTACACTAAACCATCACAGGGATCTGCACTATAACCGTAAGATGACCTAAAGTCCACTCCTTGGTGAGAAACTCTAGCAAAAACACACATGCTTGAATTAAATCTCTATAAGGAGCAATAAAGAGGTCCAATGATAAGATGCACAAATCTCCTATGCTAAAATGAAAAGGAGTTATTGTAGGAGGATGGATAGCACGTGGGGATGGTGCATACAAAAAAAACTGGAATGTATTATCAACTAACTATATGCCTCAAACTGAAAGACCTAATGTAGTAAATGCACTATAAGGTCTATGTGAAACCTCTCTGAGTGAACTGGTACCCATCCTCACTATCAAGCATGGCCATGAGCCATGCTTTGTTGTGTACTCCTATGGGTAAGAAACCTTCATCCCACATGGACCAAAGGAGACACTTCATCTCTACTCATGTGCTATCGGTCTAAATCATAACCTCAAAGTGTATCACACAATACTCCATGAATTCTCTAACTCTAGGCCGTGGAACATAGAAAAAACTACTTGAGCCTCTATAAAAATTGTTGCATAAAACCATCCAAATTATTGCAATACATCATACCATTGGATGTTGATAAGATTGTTATGCCAAATAATATCCACTAGGCATCCAAGATCCAACATGAATATCTTTCTCCGCCTCTTGTGAGCATAAATGATACAAGTAATGAACTCTCTAGACGAGCTCATCCTCTCTCCCAACATCCTAAGTCTAGAAAGCTTGCAAAAGAGTGTCATCATTCTCTCTTCATATGATTGAGATCATACAAAAGTCATGGTCTCCAAGGAACAATCTCTATACCTAGTATGATCATACAAGGCTCTCCTATATGTCCCAATGCATGGAGATGAGGCTCAAATTGTGTTTCCCATGTCAGTATCTTCATAACAAAAGGCTTAGATGCAGTTCCTCTAGGCTCAACCTCACTCTTTATACTCTCAATCTGAGGCTAACAAGAGACACTCTCTATAGTCCATTTGAGTCTACACACCTACCTGAACCTCCATACACTTGAGCTCCTTATACAATCAAAGCTCTTTGGGACTCCTCTACCAATCTATTAGTAATATACAAATCTCTTTAGTAAAACTCTTCATTGAGCCTAAGACCGTAATTGTGGTCTCTCTAAGAGACATAAGCCTATCAAACTCTACCTACTCAACTCTATATGCTTCTCTATCTCTTTCTTTTACACACAGACAAGCACTCTCTCTCCACTAAGTGTATCTCCCTCTTGCAAGCCTCATTCTCCCTTAGCTCTAATTGTGCAAGACTCACAAGATCCAATGATGTACTCCTATCCTTAGAATGGGTAACCTAAGGATCTAGTTACTTCCTTTCACAACTCCACCCTTTAAGTTAAGGTCTCCTAAACAAACAAGAAGTGGAGGGGAAACATCTTCTAGAGGGAGAGTGGGAAGGTCATCTAGAGGAGTGTCATATATAACAAAAGGATTGTAACTTATGCACAAGTAAAATTGAATATCAATTCAATTGTGATTTTATAAATCAATATAAAGTTAAAAATCATTAAAAAAAATATCACTGAAACACATCATATCTCAAGCATTCAATATATCAAATACTCAATATATACTAAAGGATGCAACTATTGAGTGATTCATTCATTATATGTTTGAAGATAACAATCAAACATACAAGAAGACATGTAGTTTTTGTTAAGGAAATCTCTACACTACTCTCACTCACTCTCCTCCTCAAGCTTATCATCATTATCATGTGCACCAGAGATATAGAACTCCTCTTGCCACTTGAGAAAGCTCCCATAGTAGACCTCATCCTCTCCTATGAATCCACTCTCCAAGAATAGATGAGGGAAGAACTATCCAACAAATGATTATTTGAATTATCTACCATTTGGGTGTTTGATTTGCAAGCATGCCAAATCTACCTCAACTACAATAAACATAAGCTCTTTCCAATCATAGTCCTCTCTTGTCCTCTCCACCTTAGTCTTCATATTAAGTGCAAGATGTCCATGTTCCACCTTTGGATGCCTAGCCAATGCAAGAACTAAAGTAAACATTTGGAAGAATGGTCCCTAAGTTGCATACACACACTATCTAGTAAGGCACTTTCTAACCATAAGATCTCTCACTAGAAACCATTCTTGGACCTATGAGTAAGATATAGATCTACTCTTTCTTAAACTCTCCCAGCCCACCCCACCATACTGCACTACACCAGCAAAGGCATCTCTTATAGGCCCAAGAGCCAAAGTGAAAGATCTCCTACTCACTATTTGTATATGAGATCTTACATCCCATGTGCTCACAAGCTACATACATATGGGAATATAAGAAAACATAAATGAAAAAAATTAAATTCCATAAACTTACCAATAACTAAACAATGTATAGGGTTGTTCATGGAATTTAAGAGGAGGATCTCTCACAACACAAGGATAGGAACTGATTGCTCATGGGATTGCTAGAGGGAGGGGGAGCAAGAGGAGGATTGCCCAAAGCATGAGGGCTTGGGACGGGGATCATTTGCATGAATAGGAGAAAGAGGAGGAGTGGGGAAGGGATTGCTCCCAAGAGGGGGAATTGGAGGGAGATCACCCATAGTGCAAGGGCCTAAGATGAGGATTTTTTGTAGGAATGGGACAGGGAAAAGGAACACTCATAGATATGGTGACAAGAGCTATCTTGCTAGAAGGTGTGTGGGCTTTGGAGTAGGATTGATTGTAGTGCTTAAATCCCTAAATTTCAAATCCCTAACTATGGGATCAAAAGATGAATTGAGCAAGGAGTAGCATGTTTTTTTTAGGGGTTAGATACGGGAATGTGGGTTAGTAAAGAGGCCAAGATAATGCAATGATTAAATACATGAAACATAATTGATTCATTCACCCACATTAGTGGAGGGAAAATCCATTCCAATGCAAACTTTAAGTCCTATTGCATCAATTTTGTTGATGTTATCCATAAATTTATGCATTTGATACTTGTCCAACCAGGCCCACTTAATATAAGTCATGTGAGCCTCAGCATGTAATCTGATTGAACACTCTCCTTCCTTGAAATCCTTCATATGTGGCATATCCTACACTTTCTAGTAGTCACCAGTTTCAACTATAATTGTGCCTTCTCTCCCTTTGCAACTCAATCTTTGAATGACCCCTTACTCTACCTTCTACCCCTTCTATCTCTTATTTCTCCTTGTTTTGTTTCTATCTCTTTGTCAATTTCCAAAAATATCTTCCTTCCTTTCTCAGCTTTAATCCCTCTTTCTCCTCCTTAGCTTTTTCCACCTTTCCTTCTTTCCTCTTTGCTTGTTTTTGCCACTCCTCCTTCCAAAAATATTCTCATTTTGCTATATTTGTGACACTCTCTACTATAGATGTGTTCTCTTCTCTCTCCTCCCTTTGAAATTTACTTACTTCTCTATTTTTGGCACACTCTCTATTGTTGAAGCTTTTGCTTTACTCCTCTCTTTCAAACCACCTTCCTTCACACCTCACTGCCCTCCTTTGATCCTACTTCCATCTCAAACTTGCTAACTTGAAACTCCTTCTTTCACAAACTTGCCAATTTGAAAAACCATTTTTCAAATACCATCAAGAGCTCTTGTATTTAAGATGAATCACTTATTACCTACATTTTTCTAAATTGATGTCATTGCAACAAAGAATCCATAATCCTCAATGCAAACATCTATATTTTTCATAGCCAAAAAGTGTATTATTCATAGCAAGAATTCATATTCATTGCATAAAATATCCATATTCATACAAGGAATTTTTCATGAAATTTTGGAAAAATTCCTTATATGTTTCATTGAATAGAAATCATCAAATGAACCAACATTACCACCATTCACAGAAAACATTGTGTTCATAGTTTATTAAGGATTCAAAATCTGACTAAATTGCCTATTGTAAGCAATCTATATTTCCATAAGTATTTCTCTTTTTTCCTCTCTTGTAGGAATCCTTGGGAGATCATTTGCATCTTGTTCTCTAAAAAATTCCGAGGTGAACTCTATTTTCCTTACAACCTCTTATACCCATAGATTGGACCTATTTATCAAAAATTTATGCAATATGATGTAACAATTGATCCAATTCATCAAATATAAATTCTTGTTTCTACGTTTCAATTGCATCTTAGTTCATGCCACAATTGCCATTGGACCTTAACACTCCAATTCAATGTTCATGAAGAATATGTGCTCTTATAACACACTTATTAAAATCCAATTTATCCTGAATGCTTCTCTACTTGAATGAGTGAACTAAATGGCTTACAACTTGAGTCACTTAATAGATATTTGGTGGTGCTTGAATAATTATTAGACCCTCTTCAATTCATCTAAACCCACAAAGGTGACTTCTTGATATAATTCATGTTATAACAAGAGCTTGACCTCCCTACAATGCAATGATAACACACATCCACCAATTGGAGAATAAAATTCAGCACACACTAAACTTGGAATTAATATGAGTTGACTATTGAACTTAAAGAACTCATGCCATCTTATGAAAAATGAATTATTCTTTGCATATCATTAGAAATTTCTTGCACATTGATAGAATAGGAACCTTTTTTGCTACAATAAATTTCTCTAACTTTGGGTCTATATGCTAAAGTGAATAAGGTACTACCATCCACCAATCCAACACACCTTTAAAACCCTTTCAAGGCAAACACATTGGAAATTCTAATTCTCTTCACTTTGTCAAGCAAAGCAACTTCTTTTCTAGAAAGTGGATATAATAGTTGTCATGACTTCGTTCATAAATTTTATGGTAGATCTTGAACTAATCCCCCATAAATTGGTCCCCCTTGCCACACACACACCATTTCCATTATGTACAAAACTATCAATGATTACAACCAATTGAACCCATACAAGGGTTTGAATTTTACTAGAATTTTTTTTTTGAAAAATATCATTGTCTCTAATGAGTTCAAGTAAACTATAAAAGGATTCAACTTCCATCCGCACTAGCTGTTTGAATGAGGGAATCAAGATCTCTAAAAATTTGCTAAGGAATATCAATATTGTAACGGATGACATTTCTATCAAGTAAGTATCTTTCCAATGCACCACATACCACCACCTCATAATTAGTTCTAAATCTTTCATCTCAAATTTTTTATCACTCCATGTTTCATCTAATTCTCCTAAACCCCGCTCCTTGATTCCCCCTCATCCATCCTCATTTCAAGAAAGTGCCTTCACCTTCCACATCCACATCTAGAATCTGCTTGTGCACGCAGTTCTTAATTTGCTTCACTAGTGCTTTCTATGTGCTCTAGCATTGCATCTTAGAATCCGACATAATTTTTCTCTCATAGGAAATGAAAACACAAAAGAAATAGTTTGCGCAATTGAAAATTTCTTAGAAAATGAAAACCTGCAAGAAATATCTAGAGAGTTGGTCTCTTGCCATAACTCTTTCAGTTCTAACACATTTCAAAAAAGAACTATGGCTTGCTTCATCCAATGATGACACATGTCCTCCTTAATCAAACTCAAATTATGATTAATGACATTCAACTTTATGGTGTCATACTTTTCCTTTCTTTCTTTGGGAACATACAAGGTGCCTAATTGTGGAGCTATGGATCAGAGGTTGCATGTAGACTCATGTCTACTAATCTGAGTATAAGTTGTACCCAACTAGTAGAACCCTCCACTCTTGTTTCTAAGATTAGTTCTATTGGGTAGGGAAGTAGCAAGCAACCTAACATATCATCATAACAAGCACTCACATACTCTTATTTTGTTGGTCATCAATTCCAACATCACCAAGGAGAAAAACACAACACACCTAGAAGGAAGGAACCTAAGCACAAAGAGGATCCGATCACAAGAATTTGAGAATAACTCTATGTAATTTTTGTCAGAAAAGAGCTTTTGATCCTTCTTGCTTTGTCATCAAGCTAATTTCAACCTATTATCCAAGCCTCCTCCAATCTTTTCTTCAGATCTCAACCTACTTCTAATCCAAGTGTATAACTTCTATGTCTCTTTGATGGGGAAAAGTCTGCAAAACTCATCTAGACATAACCTTTTGTGTGTGACCTTGAATCAAGTGATCTTGGATTGAATATAAAGCTTGTAAGACAAGCTTTCCAATGATATGAAATAATCTACAATATGATCATGATAGCTCCCTTGACAAGCTCTCAAATTTAGGCAATTTTCTATAGTTTTTACCCTAATTTCAAAATCCTTAATTTAGGGTTTTCTCTTGGTTCTTGGCAGATTTTCTCTAGATTTCTAAACCAGTGGTACAATTGATCCTCAAAAGCACTCTAGAATTCTAAAATTCTTGATCAAAGTCACAAAAAATAGGAGATTTGCCAATCATTCATGATTGAAGATAGAATTGCTCCATCGAGCTTATGATAATATTTCAATAACACTTATTTCAACAAACCTCACTCTTTATGGACCCAAAGCCAACCAAATTTTTTATAGTATCTGATTGTGCCCTTGTCTAACCTCCTACAATGTTTTATGGCCTAATCAAACCCCAATCCCTAGATATGGATCAATTTTTGAGCTGGGCTAATTTGTGAGCTCTACAGACCCAAGTATACTTGATCAAAGAACCTGAATTCTCCTTTTGAGAAATTCACATGAAACCTTTGCATAGAGGTGCAAATACTAACCAAAAACAACATTGAAAAGCTTTATAAGGTGAATTTAACCACAAATTAGGGATTGATCAAAACTCCAAACTGATCATCAACTCTTCTCCAACACCTTCCATCCTGAAATCCCCAACTTTAATCAACCAGATTTGATTTGAGATTGACCAAAAACTAGTTCTTGTTGCACTTAGCACTATAAGCACTTTGTCTTCTCTCCAACCCCACTAACAAATAATGAAAATTTCTCAAGAAGCTCTTTGAATTTCCTACTTTGTGCTCATGGGTATGAATTCTACCCCCTTAATTCAATCGCTGATATCTCTCCTAGAGTCTACTCAAATCACCTGATTTTTATCTTCAGGTTGTAATCTGTTAGCTCTTCTCTCCAACCATGGTCCTCATTCCTCAAATTCCATCCACAAACTCCTTCAAAGGTCAAAAACTCTTGAGTTCTTCACTTGGTACCCAATCTCTTACAATTTGTCATTTAGTCTCTTCACATTTGGTCATTTGACAAATAGACCCACAAGTCCACCTTGATGCTCATGAGCAAAATCAAGTTTTTCTCCATCTATAAGAGCACATAAATAGTTAGATCCCATACTTGCACATAATTATGTATTGGAAGGATGACAAGATCTGGGTTTCTCATCACCGATTCCATGAATACCACCCCAAAATGTGCCACCATCCAATCTTATAAGCTTTCATGGTGTAGAATTTGAAGTTTGATGAGAAAAGGATTTCGGAGTGGCAGATTGGGAGCATGGGACATCTCCTACTCAGTTTCTCTCTTGGATGCTTGGTCTCCATGCTCTGCTACAACTCTCACTCTCAACGTCCTCCTCTCGCTCAAGACTACTCCCAAACCAAGACACCTCCTTTCCCCCCAAGATTCTCAACTCTCCACCACCTATAGACATCGGAGCTTTGAAAAGGATAACATTGTAACCCACATGGTCAATGGTATACACATACATAGATTTCTCACATGGCAATAACTCAACCATGGGATCTGCCATACAACCTATTTCACTAATGTGGAGATAAATAATTTAAATTTACTTTTTCATGGTCTACGCAAACCAAAACACAACAATGGGATAATTAAAACATATTTGGTTAGTCAAACTATGATTTCAAGAATAAGTTTTACAAAAACCTTACACAAATAGGTCATTATAGTAATGCTCCCATAAATATTTGTTGGGGTCCCTTAACTCAAATGCAATATATGTTTGAACATCCTTGGAAAGTTTTAGGGCTTCAAATAAGTTATCAAAATCTGATTTTGGCCTGAATTTTTGTTAACTTAGTATATAGGATCTTCCATAGCCTATTAATATTTTATGGGCAATGAATTTCATGACCCATAAATTTTTTATGGCTATGGGAAGAAATACCATAAATTCTAGGTACCCAACCATGCCCAAAAAATATTGATGAACCTACCATAGACTTCCAAAAAATAAACTTTATGGGAGCACAAAATTGATTCTTCAAACTCCTTGTGGGTCATGAAAATTGGGGCCCATGCAATATTTATGGTTATGACAAAACCCTATAAGAAACTCCCATTTGCAAGCTACCTGGTCCCCTGAAATTTTATTTGGGATCTGGTAGGGTAATGAAAAACCCTATTTGAAACACCTTATTGTTGTCCTCAACTTGCCACCCAACTTGTAGTACATGTAACTCAACAAATAGTCAAATTCTTTCTTCCCAAGACTTCAAATAGATTCACAATTTTGTTCCTCAAGCCAAAGGCATTATAGATTTCTCATAAGTTGTCGGGTATTTTACTTGGAATTTATTACCTCCATTATTGCACTTTTTTATTGAAACAAACATCTCTAGAGTTTACTAAGCTACTTCAAGTTTGCCTATAGTCTCATTCACAACAACCCTCCTTGCAACCTCCTATAATTTAACCCTTGGTGTTTCCAATCTCCCCATCTCAATAGATATGTGTATCTTTTTTGTATACCCATGTATCAATAAGTGACTTTAGGGGAGAGAGAGAGAGAGAGAGAGAGAGAGAGAGAGAGAGAGAGAGAGAGAGAGAGAGAGAGAGAGAGAGAGAGAGAGAGAGAGAGCAAGAGAAAAGGGAGAAACAAGAGAAATTATATTATCAAATTGTAGAGAGCTCACCTACATACATCATATGAGTGAATAGTCTATTCTGTTTGTTTTTCAATTTTGGTTCCATTGGTAGCTAGCTTGAAGGCTATAGAGAATTGAGTATAATGGAGAGATATAGAGAGGAGCATTGTGTGTTACAATCATTATTCTTATGCTATCCATGGTTATAATTCCCCATGTAGGGCCACCTACAGCGGCTTAGGATACACCATTCTTGGTGTGTCACCGACACTTTACCTTGCAAGGGGTAAAGACACATATGGGAATGATGCATAAGGACTATGATTGGACCATTTAGGATGTTCATATGAGGTGAGCAACCACATTGACTACAATGACACTTGGGATTACACACACTTCTTCTATCCTTTGTTGATTATTCCAAAGATACCAATCAAGTCATGGGAATAGTTAGCACCTCAAGAGAGTTGTATCTTGGAGTTATTTTAGACTAGTTTTCCATGTCCATATCTATTCCATAGGCTACCCCGTACACTCCATGATGAGGCTAGACAGGCTTTTTGTTGACCACTTGATTGTTTGGCCTTGTGATCCCTTGGATGACTTAGCATGGTTCTTATCCCTCTTACTCCCTTGATGGTGCCTTTTTATGCTAGAGTAGGATGTGTGGAGCATAGAGAAGTGGTTGCTAGATTTCATTGATTATGGGCAGAGCATTGGACTGACCTACCAGAGGAGTCTATTAGGGCTGCATGTTTTATGAGACAAGTTTTGCCACAAGATACCATAGAGTTCATTCAATTAGGATGGTGTAGGACATTGCGTCAAGCAAGAGAGTCTACTAGAGCAACATTGCTGCATCCTTTATCTATGGCTAGTCCCATTGATGAGACTATCTCTTCCCTACACTCACTACATCCTATGGCAAGAGAGGGAGTACCATTAGAGTTCTTAGATTATAAGCCTAAGTAGCTTTTATGTCTTGATTCAACTCTCCTTAGGAGGTTTGTTAAAGATGGAATATAAGCATTTTAGAGATTGCTTTCAAGCAGATGATCCCTTTAGGAGATTTACCAAGTTGTTTTAGGTGGCTATAGTAGTAGCAAGGAGAGATATTCTTATGTCAATTAATTAGGTGTTAGGTGCTAGTCAACTTCTTGCAATGGAGAAGGACATAAGGAGCATTAGACCAATTGCTATTGGAGAGATCTTTTTGCACTTGGTTAGCCATACATTGTTCTCCAACATCAATATCACTTTTAAGAGCACCTTAGTCTATATCAATTTGGAGTAGCTACACCTAGAGGTTGTGAGGCTATATCTTAAGGCATCAAGGGACTCTTATATATCTATTTGGAATGGGTAGTCCTACAAGTGGATTCTGAGAACACTTTAAATAGCATCTTTGGGTATCTATCTTTAGAGAGCTTAAGAAGGCTAGTGGATCCTTGGTGGGTCTCATTCTTTTGGTGTGGTTGTTTTATGACCCTCCTACTTCTCTTTATTACCAGCATGGTTGGTCACAAGAGGGAATCATCATCTTAGAGTCAATTGTTAGTACACAACAAGGAGATCCTTTAGGGTGACCTTGTTTGCCATGGCTCACTTCAAAGCTCTCTTATCTACTCCTTTGGTCACGCCAGGTTTTGTATTTCCCTCCTTGGAAAATGATACACACATTTTGGGCCTTGTAGATCAGATTAGGAAGGCCTTTGATCACTTGACTACCAAGCTACATCTTGTAGGCTTGAGATGATACACATATTGTGAGCCTCATACATCAGATTAGGTAGGCCTTTAATCACTTGACTACCTAGCTACATCTTGTAGGCTAGAGAGTCAAGTTGTCAAAGTGCAAAGCATGGTCTCTTCATGTATCACTCCTCACCTTGAGCTTCCAAAGGGATGTGTCACATCTATAGAGAGGCTACATGTAATTGGAGTGCTAGTAGGATCCAAGGATTTTGTCATATGCTTCTTAGATGTTGCACTTGCAAAGGATATTCTCCATGTGGATGACTTTCCTCTACTAGGAGATCTACATGTTGCATTTGATCTACATGTTGCATATACTCTCATCTAGTATTGCCTATGCTTACTCTGCACAATTCCCCTTCCTTGACTTTCCTATCACGTTAGAGAGCTTTTGATAGAAGGATTATGTGAGTTTTTGGTGATATCATCAGACCAGGGACATCTAAGTGTGTGATGGGAGATTTGACACGTAGACACACATCTCTACCAATCTTGTGCAAAGGGGTTAGCCTATTATCTATGAAGGAGATGACACTTATAGCATTTTGGGTAGTTATGCTCTCTTGATACTCCTAATTTCCTCTTGTTTTGTGGTTGCTCATAGGCCAATTTTGGAGACATATCTAGATGAGGTGGTAGAGGGATCCTTTCTCTCCAAGTGTTATTGCAGTAGACGAGAGATGGTCTATCTCCATGAGCATGAGAGGACCTTCCACCCTTTGCTTCACTATAGTTAGATTGGACAAGGGGATTGTAGTCTTCCTTGATGGAGCGATAATGTAGCATACGTTACATTCTCTCTTTGTTGACTCATCCATTCCTTGGGCCACTAGAGCATTTCTTTGCTCTTGCTTTGGCAAGGGTGCAAGCTCTTGGATCTTATCTCAACCCCGTGCATAGAGCCTTCCAACTCACACCAACCATCTTCTTGACAACGATGAGGTTCTGCCTAGGTTTGGTCCACCGATTTGCATCTTTGTTAATCACTTGTAAGTGTGGTTCCACATTGTATGCAACAATGGTCCACATGACACGGTGTCCTTTTGGAAGATAGAAGGTAGCTACCCATGATGCCATTAGGGATATAGTGTTTGCTATGGCACGAGAGAGTGGATGTTGCTTGGAGGGAGCATTCTTATGCTTTGCAAATGACATGTGCCAGAGTAGACTTATACTTCATCGAAATGATCAGGTGACAATGGTGGATGTTTGTGGTTACAGATCCTACACATGATGCAATTTTGGAGGGAGTGATTACTCATCCTCCTGGATGGGCGGCAAGCTGAGTAGGTTCTGCCTAGGTTTGGTCCACCGATTTGCATCTTTGTTACTCACTTGTAAGTGTGGTTCCACATTGTATGCAACAATGGTCCACATGACACGGTATCCTTTTGGAGGACAGGAGGGTAGCTAGCTATGATGCCATTAGGGATATAGTGTTTGCTATGGCACGAGAGAGTGGATGTTGCTTGGAGGGAGCGTTCTTATGCTTTGCAAATGACATGTGCTAGGGAGACTTATACTTCATCCAAATGATCAGGTGACAATGATGGATGTTTGTGGTTACAAATCTTACACATGATGCAATTTTGGAGGGAGTGATTACTCATCCTCCTGGATGGGCGGCAAGCTGAGTAGCAACACACAAGGTCTCCAAATATAGGGATATGCACCAAGGTCACCTCTTTTTCCTCTAGCTTTGAAGTTATATGGAGCAATGGACATTGTGTTCAACATATTTGTCAATGAGTGCACGAGAGCTTATCATATTAGATGTCAAGGGTACCACTCTCCCTCTCATATTTTAGACAGTGTGTGTTCATTGCTCTACAAAGAGCCTTGGCTAGTGCAATCCATAAGAGAGCAATCACACTAGGTGGTGCTTCTTTGGATGCTCAGTCGTTAATATACTTTACAATTTGCATAGCTCTGATGTCTTACGTGTAGTTGGGCAGATTTCACATATCGAAGCTATTGGGGCTTAGCCTCATTTTACTTCTTTTGTCTCTCTCTTGGGGCTTAGGCTCATTTTACTTCTTTTGTCTCTCCCTTGTCCAGCTTGATGGGGTCTTCCCCTCCTTCATGTGTTTAGCGTGGTCGCCTTTCTTTCTATCAATAAGTTATTTAAACCAGTTTAGGCTTCGCGATTAAGTTACTGAATCTGTCACTTCCAGGTTCTGATCGATATATATAGACTGTACTCCATCTCTATCCTTATGTGCACTTTTATCTTGCAAGTACAGTTCTGCGGAGGTACCAAATCATCACTCAGTTGCTCTAGCTTCTATACATTTACCTACTACCCATCATATCCGCTCCGTTTTCTGGGGAAATGAAGTTTCCATCCAGTTTCGAAACCTGACCCCTTATTTGAAATTTCAAAGTTCAAATACTTGTGATTTAGCGTCCCCCTGCAAGTCCACCCGAGTAGGTCGATTTAACTTAACTCAAAACTTCATTCTACCTTACACAGATTAGTGGTTCTCGTTCAATGTCTCCCTTCATTAAAGTTTTGACGGTTTCACCATTATATTTATTGGTTGTCGACCTTTCCAAGATTTGGGGCGTCCAGGTAGGATAGACACCGATACCGGTATCAGTAATCTCCATCTCATTTCCTTGTCATATGCGAGGCTTCCTTCAACCAGGCTGTCGAACAACAAATTGTTACTCCAATTGCATGCCTCCACATTAAAGTAGTATCACCACCAGGTCTTCCTCTCTTCCCTTGTGACGTCCACTTCGGCCTCCATCACGACAGTACTCCCTCCCGATTCACATAGCTCTCTCGAGTTCAGGCGGTCCACTAGAAAACAAAGTCCGGTAGCCACCATTTGGATGGAACCCTGACGGAGCTCATATGCACGTCAGGAAGACACGTCAGGTCTGCCTGACGTTTTGACCCTAAGCGGGAGCCTCCACGTCTGGTAACTCTAGCTCCATTTGAGCCCTATCGAACCGAAAATCCTTTGGATTAAAGGGGTGGGTGATATACTTTACTTTGCAATAGATGTTTCAAAATTCCTCTTCTACAATATGTCTCGATTTTCCCTAGTACCGGAAATCTTTTGGATTAATGGGTGTGTGGCAGAATGCGCAATAGAATTATCAAAATTTTCAATTCTATGACAGGTTTCAACTCTCCCTAGACCGAACCTTTCTATTTGCCAAGTAAATACATTTATAATTTTGATTTTTGACATTCAAGATTACTATATATATAATATGATTTGAAATTTTCATTTTGGATCTATGTTGTTATTTTATAGTTTGAATTGAGTCATCATGTACGATCTTGGTATCATTTAATTTTTTTATAATAAAATATAAATTTTAAATCAAAAATTACTTATTAAATATTAATACAATATTTTCCTCTTTTTTAAATTATTTTTCTATCAATAATATAATTAATTCTATAAATTATTTTATTTCAAATTTTATTAACCAAAAAAATAAATAATTAATTAATTTAAATATAAATTTAGTTTAAATATTTGTAAATAATTATTCTTAAAAAACAAAATAAAATATTAATATTAATATTTACAAATCTCAATCTTGACATACCCTAATTAAACAAGTGATTACTTGTTAACACGCTTCAATAATCCAAAGTAACTTGCAATCGCAAGTATATTTATTTGGTTGGCGGAGGTCCAAGTTCCTGTCGGACCGGTACACTCCCATGAACACATTAAGATATTCTTTCCATGAATGTTTGAAAGATTGACGGACGACAAATTTACGGACGTACATCATTGAGCCATGTGAAATGGCTTCTTTCCCTCTTTGTGACGGTGACCTCGACTTATTACGCTACTCTGTCTACAGAGAGTCAATTCTCCTCACAGTTCATCGTTGGTGACCTCAAGCTTCTCCAGCTTCCCCAACGACTTGGGACAAGTACTCTTTTACGAGTCTTTACGCTCCTCAATTCTTTATGGCTAGCACGGATCCATTAAATTTCATGCTTAACTTAATGGAATGGTGACCAGACATACCTGTCTGCATCCGAGCAGTACATGGTCAAATGGTTTTCGTGTAGATCTGTCCTCGAGTTTTAAAATTACCGTATTTGGGTGCCCACAATCTTCTCCAGCTTTACTCTACATTCCCAGTTCTGGCTTCAACCTGCCTTGCTAACCCTGTTCAGATTCTTCTGTACGTGATTGGTTAAAGAGATCTCTCGAGGGAATTTCCTTGTCTGATTCGATGGAAACCCCTATCTCACACTGACTTGCAGTGAAAGATTTCTCCCTGCGAGTATTCCCAGAACGTACTTGTGTACAGAGGATCTTCACAACACCAGTCTAGAAACGAATGACCTAGGAAATGCAGTCTCTCTTTCTCCTGTAGGTTCCACGGGCGAAACAGGTGATGATAACCAGGTTCCATATGTTGCTCGGATCTTGACGGATGGAGGTCGTGGCTTTTTACCAGGGCAGAAGATTTAGCCTCTAGCTTTGGTCAATCAGAATCGCATCCTTGAAGTATATCTCTGCAGGTTCTTGCGAACGGTCTGCGGACATCGTCGTTGAACCTGTGGGTCCGGTAGAGGGATTGTCTACAGGTCTCGTAGGAAGGAATTCTGTTCCTTGCGGTATTGTGTGGTACATGACGTGTAGTGGTAGGCAACCTTAGTGGGGCTGATTCGTTCGATGGAGCATGCGTTCCTACGTGGATGTCTAGCAGCCACGTACGTACATGATGATGTGGAAACAGTTTCCGATTTCCAATTTCCACGACAACGGAGGACTGTAAACACCATTCCGGACTGCCCGTCTGTGAGAGCACAGAGAAGGTTTGACCTAGAACCTCGTGACGTGGTAGAAGGCTTCGGAGGCATCGGGGCTAAAGTGACGAGGCAATTGCCGGCCACGGGCTGCCCACATACATATGGCATTCTTGAGAAGACTGGTGGTCACCCATCCATAAAATTCTATTGAGACTTAGTTATATGGAGCGATGGACACGGCATTTGACACATTTGTCAGGGCGTGCGCGAGAGCTTATCATGTTAGGCGGCAGGGGTACCACTCTCACTCTCATACTTTGTAGCTTACTTTAGACAGCGTGTATCCATTGCTCTACAGAGGGCAGTGGCTGGTGCAATCCAGAGGGCAGTGGTTGGTGCAATCCATAGGAGAGCAATCACATTAGGTGATGTTTCTTTGGATGCTCCAGTTGTGTGTAGATCGTACGACTTGCATAGCTCGGATATCTTAGGTGCGGTAGTGCAGATTTCTCATACAGACTCTATTGGGGCTTAGCCCCATGTTACCTTTTTTGTCTCTCCCTTGTGCGGCTTGATGGGGTGTTCCCATCCTTCATTTTTCCTACGCGGTCGCCTTTTTTTTTCATTGAGACTTAGCTCCATGTTACCTTTTTTGTCTCTCATTTGTATGGCTTGATGGTTTTCCGATCCTTTGGTTTTTCTACACGGTTGCATACTTTACTTTTCATCTTCGACTTTAGCCTTCGTTAATCATAGTAAGGAAATTGCGGATTACAATGATGTTTTTAAATCGCTCGGTGATACAGCAGACTGTAACTACAGTAGAGTTGAAGAGACTCTGGTTTGCCTTCACATTGAAACAAAGTGTGCCAGTAATCTTATCTGCCCATTGTGTGAACCATAGAATTTAGGGGAATTTACGAATATGGGCACGGAAGTCCAAAATAATTACAAATAAATATAAGGGGCACATTTCAATAGTGCTTACCAATAGGAGTACTCTCTCTAGAAATTATTTCACACAAGGCACACTCACACTCACAAATGACGACAACAGTCACTTCTACTATTATGCCATATGAAAGCCGGTCTTCCAAGGTTGTTTCTCCATGATAGCAACTTCTAATTTTCTTGGGTCTGCTTGCTTGCTTCATATGTACAGGAGAACAAGTGACATTGTCCTCTATACATTCTTCCAAATCTAGTGGAATAACAGCTTCGGTGTATGCTTTCTTAAGCTCCAAAATCAAATATCATTTGTGCACTAAGTCAAATGGTTGTGGGTGTGCTTTGTTTGCAACTGCACATGCATGGAAGTTGGTATTGCTGGAAAGCCTTGCATGAACACATGTGTTCAGAGAGGTTAACAAGGCAGAACCCACTACAACATTGCTCATGACTTCAAAGTTGTTGGGACTAAGCTGATACACTGTATAAATGCGTGCATCTCAAATAGTACATTGAATTCTTGCTTCAACATCCTCTAAAATCAAACTAACTCTGTTTGTTAACTCCATGCACTGTTGGGGAATGAGCATGCCACTTTTTCACACAACTTGCATAATTGCTTCAAGCGGTTTTTGCATCCCTTGCTTCCAAGATCCAAGAATTTGTAGCCTCAAACATACTTGTCATCAATATGCCAATGATGATTCCATGATCATGGAACCAGAGCGAGGCTAATCATCCAAGTGGGATGATATTTTGCAAAGATATGAGGCCGCTTCCTCATTCATCTCTATAATTTGAGCCTTTGAAACCTCAAATGCATTGATCTTTAATGTTTTTGCAGCTGCCCAAATCTTACCATTGATGATGAGTTATTGATATTGTTCTCTATATGCCAAACACAAGTGCAATGGTGTGCAATTGGATAAATTTTATGCCATTGCTTCAATGATGCCATATAAAAAAACTTTACATGTATATTAAAACATTGAGAAGGACTCAACTTTGCATCAAGATAGTGTGAAACAGAATCAATAAAGCTATATGAACTGGGTAGTGTAAACAAAATCAATAGAGCTATATGAATATGCAACCCTGTTGAATCTACAATCAGTTAACTATGTGCTACAACCAAGATTCACAAACACATGAAGTTCCACAAGAGGGATAATATTGCCTAGTGCCAATAAATTACAAAAAGAAACAAAAAGACCAAGTAGATTGATTCTAAAAGTGCAGATAGACCTCCTTGCTCCTAGTTATCACTCAACTCTAAATAGAGGTGATAAATGAGGATTGTTTTGATGTGATTATATGCAAAGTTAATAAGCATTTGAAATAACTCTGATCACTAATCAATGAACAATGGTAGGTGCAAGTTAGAAATACAACTTAGTTAGAGAAAGAGAGTAAGTGAGTCACTCCCCTTACTAGTCATGTGAAATAATATTCACACACAAGTTGACCAAATACAAGAATTTGTGGAGGTGTTAAGTAGTACCTTTCTCAATCATTGATAATAGACACTATTGCAAAATTCACAAATCCCATGGCTTTGACAATAAATTCACAAGACCATATCCAATTCCTTGCATTCTCAATTGGCACTATAGCAAATGCAAAAGGAAGTAACCAACCTTTACAATCAAGCACACTCATAGTAAGATATGACACTATTATTATGTTTGTTTTGCATGGCAAACATAAATTTTGTATGCATGGCAGGAAAACTATGTTGCTTGCACCCAAGGAGAAAGACATATAAACACTTGCTTGAAGCAATTATTTGAATCCATTTCAAAGTTTATTGATCTTCCTTGATTTGCAATTTTCAAAGCAACTAAGAGAGAAGAGATTTTCTATGGGAGTTTGTGGTATTCACCTATTGATCTCTTCTTGTGCACTTCCTTGCTTTTGCCATGGAAGTGCATATGATATCTCTAAAAATAGTTCTATTGTGCATACATACATTTTTACACAACATACATGTTGACAACATCATAAATATAGAAGCACAACTCATACAAAAGTCATACATAAACTCTAGAGTACCACAATAATCAGTTCACACTCAACTTGAATCACACTCAACTCTGATTAGAAATCAATCCTCAACTCAATGGTCTATCAACAATAGGTCTTGATTACAATCAAGCTACACCCACTCTAGCTAAGAGACTCCAAGTGATGCTTGCTGACTTCTATTCACCATAGCCAAGAGCTCAAAGGCTCAACATCAAAGAAGAGAGCTCTTCAGAGCTACACTTCAAAGGTATACCTCCTTGATTGACCAAGATCTCCCACTACTAACGGTGTCAATGGGGCAAGTGATGGTGGGTCCCATAGTATAATCAATAGCCCTAACACAAAATTTTACTACCACTAAATATTCTCTGAGCAACTACTCATATATCTTTGGCCGCCAAGACTATCACTCCAATGTTTGAGCAAATTAGCTTCAATGCTGCAAATATTGTGATACTTGTTGTGCATATATACATTGCTATCAACATCATACACTATAGAACCACAAACTCATATGAAAGTCACACATAAACTTTAAAATACCACAATTGCCTCCTTAGTTGGCAATTAGGTCTCTCTAACTCTAGATAGCCATCTAATCCAAGTATATGATTTGCCCTATGGTGGGCAAAGATCAAGAGGTTGGTTGCTATTGAGCCCCATCATTAGTTGCTTGTATATGCAATCTATATCACATAAAGAGTGAACAAGCTATAGGTCAAGTACATCAAGGATATAACTATTGTCCTTGAGGGATCAGTATGAGGAGACGAGTCAAACATATGATATGTCATCCTCCTCAACAACTATCGCATACCAACATAGCAGCAACTCCACCAAAAGAACCACATAACATACACCACAAGCTTGCACATACAACTACCAAGCTTGGGTCCAGAATGTGATCATTGTTTGGGAGGTGGCATGGTGCAAAACTGCACACATGATCCTTCTAAACAACACCATCACATCCAACACAAGGACTCTAGAAGGCAAAATCTCATGCACTCTCATGATAGTTCAGCCTGTAGTCACATTAAGTGTCATTGGTGTAGTCTATTATAGATATACATAATCATCCAAATGAAATTGATGGATTGAAGGTCTATAACCTCCTCAAATAGTAATATAACATTAGGTATGCCTATGTTGAGCAATTGCTAAGTTCTCAAAGGCAATTAACATCACTTTCCCAAAAGGTCTCTGCACATTGAGAAAATACGCTCACCCGTACATCTAGATCATCCATGTCCAAAACTATAGTAGCATCACAAAAAATAGTTGTAGGCCAATCTGGATCTTGTCCATAGAGTATAAAGTAAAGAGAGAAGGATGCTAAGGATGCTTGCTAGCTAAACTAATAGCCCATGGCCAACTAGGGTAATTGGAGATCCCAATCTCCCAAGTGGCCTCTTTGAAAACCATACTTATGCAATCCTCTTTTCACCATTTGAACCACTCTCTCTACTAAGCCACTTGCCTGAAGGCAATCCTAGGAAGTAGTATGGTGATCAATCAAGGGCCTTGTCACACAAGACTTGAAATTCTCCCAAGAACTCTATATTCTAATTAGTCAAAACTTCAATTGGTGCACCAAAATGACTAAGAACTCGATCCAAGAGAAAGTAAGATGTCACTTCACTAGACTTATCAAGAAGTATCACCAACTCAATTCACTTAGAGAAGTGCTCTATCATAACCAAAACATACCAATGATATAACTTGATCATAAACCACACATCTAGCAAAAAATGTTATACATCAATCTAAATATCAACACCAAAAATGACTTTGGAGTAAGCTATATGTATATTTTAATCAAAATTTCCTAGCTCTTCATGAGCATGATGTATCAACTATGGTCTATGAGATAGAATTTGTAGAAGATCAAGACCGAGGAGAGAAATAGGAGAATGGAAGATCACATTGGGACACTTGAGTGTGGGAAACTCTAAATGCCTACCATGAGCTTTGGCTTTGGTATTTATAAGGAGCATATAAGGCTCATCATAACCTTCTCAAGAAGCTTCCTTGAGCTGCTTTCTTGAAGTGCAAGCCAAGTTAATTGCGAAGCTTCTCAAGAAGCTTCTTTCTAAAAGCTGCCTACTTGCCGTGCAAGCTAAGCTAGTTGAAAGCTTCTAGAAGCTTCCTTCTAGAAGCTACCTACTTGTGGTACAAGCTAAACTAGTTGGGAAGCTTCCCAAGAAGCTTCCTAGATGTTTCTAGAATATTCTAGGTTAATTTGGCCTATTCGCTACTTGTCCTAACTAACTTCATTGCTAAACTCCATATTGTTACATATTCCCCCATTGCTAGATGGTGACATCCTTGTTGCTAGTGAAGCTTCAAACTCCTAGATGGCCGTTTGTGCATTTTGGAGGTGAGTAAGAGGTTCCCATGTGGCATCATGAAGTAGATACCCTTTCCAAAGGACCTTGTACTCCATGTGTTACCGGTGGTCTTGTTGGATGTGGCGATGCACAAGGATATGATCAACTTTGTACTCCTCATCATCATTGATAAGGACTGGAAGAAGAGGAGGTTGGATACAAGAGGGAAAAGAAGATAGGTTAGGAACAAAATTTTTCAACTTGGAAACGTGAAAGATAGGGTAGATGCACATATGACAAGGCAAAGCAAGTCAATAAGCAATAAGAGAGATGATTTGGGTGACATCAAAAGGTCCTATCCAATTAGAAGCAATGTTACGGACTTAGGTATCAAGTGGGAGGGGTAGATTATTGGACAAGAGCATGACCTTATCACCAACTTGAAAGGTGAGACCACAATAAAGGTGGTCTGCATATTGTTTCTAACTATTTTGGCAACAAGGAGGTGAGATTTGGCTTGTTGGAGAGATTGGGATATGATGGTCAAGAAGGTTGAAGTATGAAGGACATAAGATGGAGGAGGAGCAAGAAGGGAATCTAGAACAAGTGGATCTTGGCTAAAATTGAGGAAGGAAGGAGAGAATTTAGTGCTTGCTTGTTTGGAATTATTGTATGTAAACTCCGCAATTACAAGACATTCATCCCAATTGGTATGGTAAACATTGATGAAGACACAAAGCATATCCTCTAAAGTGCAATTTGCACGTTCAGTTGGTCCATCAGTTTGAGCATGATAGGCCATGGACAAAGCAAATTTGGTACCAAGTATCTAGAAGAGTGCTTGCCAAAACTTTCTAGTGAATCAAGGATCATGGTTGGAGATGAGTACACATAGCATCTCATGATGCATAAAGACATTGTCAAAGTAGATCTACACTAATGTTGGAGCATCCATGGTATCAAAGGTTGGTACCAAATGGATTTGCTTACTAAGCTTATCCAAAAATACCACAATTGTTGTGTGATCTTGCTTTGTCTTGGGGAAGGATGTGATGAGATCCAAGCTCACATGTTCCCATTGAGTAGATAGAATGGGAAGTGGTTGAAGGAGTCCACTCGGATTTTGGTTGTTGGTCTTGTTGCATTTGCAACTCTCACATGATCAGACAAACTCTTGAACATCTTGTGTCATGTTGGGCTACTACCATTGGTGTTGGAGGGTACCCAAGATCTTGTCTATACCCATGTGACCAGCAATTGGTAAGTCATGGGCTTTCTGGAGGTGTACAAGTTAGAGATCACCCTTGGTTGGAACATAAATCTAGTTCTAAACAAATAGAAGGCCTTTCCTTGTAGGAGAAGGTATTGTACTCCTTGTTGCATGCTACAAGATGACCTTATACTATCTAAAAGAAAGGATCTTGTTGTAGAGTTATCTTAAACTCAATTTGGACTTTTGAGTCAACTTATAAGGGCATAATTTCTATTGTGATGCGAGGAAGAGACTTCAAATTAGGTCATCATGATAGGGCATTTGGTATGACATACAACCAACTGGGTTTGTACTCAAGTTTGATATCAAACAATTGTAGTTGTTCTTTCCATCAATGAAATTGACTCTTCATGTGTTCCAAGTGTAATGCTTGCAACAATGGTTTGTGATCAGTTCACATGATCATGTGTTTCCCCAAGATAATGCCTCCATACCTTGGTGGCATATACCATTGCTATTGTTCTTAATCTTGAGCAAAGTAATTCTTTTTAGCTATATTTAGTCGGCAAGACACAAACACAATGAGATGCAATCCATTTGGGAATTCTTGCTGCAACACGACTCCAATCAAAAAGTTAGAAGCATCAAAATCAACTATACAAGGTAGTTGAGGATCATATAGTTGAAGAATGGGTCTTGAAGACACCATACGTTTCAGCTTCTAGAATGTTTCTTTGTGCTTGATGGTCAATTGAAAGCTCTAGTTTTCCCCAAGAGATCCATCAATGGTCCGGCCACATGGGCATAATAATGGATGAACCGTCGGTAAAATTGGCCAATCCATTAGATGCTTGTACTTCTATAATATCCTTTGGAGTAGGCCAATTGTAATACCAAGAGCTAGCCATATGATCTAGATGTGAAATTTGGTTTGATAATATATGGAAGGATGTTATACATGATGGTCAAAATAGATCAGATAGAAGTATCCCCAAAAGAGTACTTCTACTAATAGTGTCAAAACCTAAATAGACTTGAAAACCTTAGAACCAACAGCTAGACATATGATTTAAAGGTAATTAATTTGGTAACATCTAGAAGGATGTTATAAATGATGGACTAAATAGATCAGAAAGAGATAGCACCAAAAGGGGACTTCTACTAATAGAGTAGGAACCAAAATATGCCTGAAATCTTTGAAGGCAATTTTGGAAGCCTAAATAGATGAATTAGGCCTCAAAAATGTGTAGATTCCCCCCCTCCAAATGGATATAAGGTTGGCCTTCCCTTCTCCTTGGTTTTTCTTGTCAAGAGCTTTCCAATGGTACCTCACTCACATGATTCTGAGATTCCTACGAGAAGATTCCATAAAACATTCCCTCCGATCAAAGCTTGTTTGACCAACCAGATAGGACCAAGACCAACATGTCACCCATCCAAGTAAGTAATCCAAGGGTGGAGCTCATTGACATGTCACCTATCTGTGTGCCTAATCCTATGGTCGAGCTTCCTTGGAGGAGATCCTCTTTGTCTATATAATAAAGAGAAGGTGCTTCTTTGGGGCATCAGATCATTGAGTGTGAAATATATATTTTCTCTCTTCTCTTGTCCTTGGAGTATTACACCAATCAATAATGACCTTGAATTTCTCTTCTTCCATCTTGATCCCATCCGATGAGATCTTGTGACCCAAGAAGGTAACCTCTTTTTGCCAAAAGGCCCACTTTGACTTCTTATAGTAAAATTTCCATTGTCATAGTTATCTTAGGACTTCTTGCACATAATTCATATGTTTTGCGTCTATCTTGCTATAGATTAAGATATCATCCAAGAACACCACCACATATTGATCCAATAGTCCATCTACCCAATGCATCTGATCCATGAAGACTGTTGGAGAATTAGTGAGCCCAAAAGGTAGACATCTACAATCAAAATGCCCATACCTTGTGCAAAAGGTAATCTTTTGCACATCCGTTCTATCAATGGAGATTTTCCAATAGTCGCTACAAAGATCCAACTTGGAGAAGTATCATGCTCCACTCAATTGATCAAGCAAGTCATCAATTTGAGGCAAGGAATATGCATTCTTCAATGTTTGTTTATTGAGCCCACTATAATCAATACAAAAATGAAGTCTTCCATCCTTCTTTGGAATGAATAGTAGTGATGGTCTTCAAAGAGATGTACTATGTTGTATGAAATACTTCTCCAACAACTCCATAAGTGTTGTTTGTAACTCCTCCAACTCCTTTGGTGAGAGCCGATAGATTGATCTACTCATTGGAGTACTCCCTGGCGATAACTCAATCTTGAAAGGCATACCATGATCGGAGGGTAACCCTTTGGTAGATCATCCAGAAATACGTCCGCAAACTCCTGAACTATTTGATCAACCATTACTTGATGAGGCTTTTGACTTCCCTTGGATTCTCCCTGTGCAATCGGTTTGGTCCACATCACAAAAATAAACTTATCTTCCTCCAAAGCTTGCTCTATGGCTGATTCACTAACAAACTTCTCATCTAGGGACTCATCTCCCTTCAAAGCTTGCTCCATGGCTACCTTCCCAATAAACTTCCCATCTTGGGACTAACTACTCTTAGATGTCTTACTGAAAGGTGCCAAACAACCTAGTTGGAAATTCCTACCTTGGTGTTGTACTTTAATCTGTGGTCAATTCCAATCAAATTGAACCTTGTGACGTTCAAGCCAAGGTAGACCTAGAATGATATCATAGTGTAGAAGTGACACTATAAACCTCATACACTCTGAATACTATTTCTCAATCTTGAAGGTAACAAGATGTAAGGTTTACAAAGCAAAGCACTTTCTACCATCCGCCATCATCAATCTACTTCCAATTACTGGCTTGATAAGAATACATAATTCTTTTGCTAATTATATGGACAAGCAATTTTTTGAACTTCCCAAATCAACCAAAATCCTACAACCATGATCATATATCATACCTTGCAAGTGAAGCAAACTTGTATAGGTTGAGCTTTCAATTCTATTGGAACTAATCAAGTTCCCAATAGGTGACTCCAAATCTTCTACTAAGATTCCTTGTTTCCTTGATCATTCTACTCCAAAACTCCACCTGGGTAACTTGTTGTGGTCGTCTATTCTTGAGTGGACATTCAGCAATAGAATGTCCAATTTGGTGACAATAAAAAAACCACTATTCTATCGTAACTTTTCTCTATTTGTAGTGCCAAGTGGTCTCTGTTGGATAGTATCAATCTCCATTGGTGCCGGCTCCTCCACCTATGTGTAGTGTATTGGTACGTTTTGTGGAGGTCAAAGTCAAGACAAAGTTGTTGTAACCAAGGAATCAAAGCGTTTGGCCAACTGCATGGCTTCCTCCAAGTGTTGTGGCTCTTGCACAGTTACCACTAATTTGGTTCATGACTTCAAGCTCCTCACAAATTGATCAAGAGCTTCACCTTCTACTATATCTAGAATTTGTATAATGGTGTTCTGGAATTACGTGATGTAACTTCTTATAGAGCCAATCTACTTCGGCCTTGCCAACCTATCTTGTACAGCTTGTGTGGTATTTATAGCTTGGAATTGACCAATTATTGCACTCTTCAATTCTGCCCATGTCAAAATTGGTGTAACAATTTGCCATTCAGCTCACTCCATCCAAAATCAACACATCATCTTTGCTACTCCATCCAATTGGCTGGAAGCCAAGAGAATCTATTTCCATTTATCTTGAAGATTGGTAGCCTCAAAATAATATTCAAAGTTAAACACAAAATTCTCCATTGCACTTAGAAGATTCTTGTCTTTGAAAACCTTAGGTTTTGGAAATCAAATTTTATCTTCTCCTTCTCAAATTGGTACTCTCTCTACATGCTCTTATCGTTGATGATCTCGTTCCTCCAACAATTAAGTAAGGTACTCAATTTGTTGTTGCATAGCAATGATAACCTTGGGCATTACTGCCTTGGTTACTACTCTATCACACCACCTCCAATCTATCTTATTTATTAAGACATAGATGCAACACGTCCATTGCTCTCCATAAGTTACAACCATAAGTACCAAGGGATCCTCGGACAAGGTGATCGTATTCAAAAAAATTTACCCAAAGCGTGAGATGATGAACTATGTGAAATGGTGCTTAGGTAGTATTTAGACCAAAAATTTCTAATGGTTTGGCGGAAATGGATTTGGTGGTCTATAAATTCCATCCATCCCATTATTGCTTTGATACCAATGTAAAATGAGTGGAACGCTTGAGTGTGGGAGACTCCGAATGCCTAGGAAGAGCTTCAACTCTAGTACTTATAGGGAGCATAAAAGACTCTTGAGAAGCTTCTTAAGAAATTTTCTTCAGTTGCTTTCTTGGAGTGCAAGCCAAGTAAACCAAGAAGCTTTTCAAGAAGCTTCCTTTTAGAAACTGCCCACTTGGCATGCAAGCTAAGCTAGTTGGAAGCTTTTAGAAGCTTCTTTCTAGAAGCTACCTACTTGGGGTGCAAGCTAACCTAGTCGAGAAGCTTCCCAAGAAGCTTCTTAAATACTTCTAGAATATTCTAGGTTAATTTGGCATATTTGTTGCTTTGTTTGTCCTAACTAACTTCATCGCTAAACTCCATATTGTTATAAAAGTGATACTACTTGCATTCTACCATCCTCCCATGCACAAAGAAAGTGTCTAGCCTCCAATCTAAACAGTCTGGCTTGTTGAAGGACAAGGTCTCTCTCCTTGGCACCAATTGTGCCACCCACAAAACCAATGCAAAGATATCCATCGCAAAGACATCATCATGAATGTCTCATTGAATTGTACCAATATCTACACCCTCTAGATCTAGGACCTCAAAAACTACTCTTATATGTGCTAAGAGAGATACATCAAAGCCTCAAAATATATACATAAAAAGGTTTATGCATGCTAACCTGGCACCATCTCTTTGTTTATCTCACCAACATGGACCATTCTAATCCTTTTGGCAGGGACATGGGTTTCTACTCAACCTATTTGCATCACAATTGACTATTCCATGTCTATGAATAATTGTATGTAATACTATTAACTAGACATATTTTTTAGAGGTAAAATTTATCTTGGTAACATCTGGGAAGATACTATATATGATGGACTAAATAGATCAAATAGAGGTGTTACCAAAAGAGTACTTCTACTAATAGAGGAAGAATAAAAAACACCTCAAAACCTTTAGAACCAATTTTGGAGGCCTAAATGGTTAAATTAGATCTCAAAAATGAAAAGACTAACCTCCCTTTTGAGAAAGAAATAATGCTTTCTCCCCCATCCACTGTTTATCTTTTCAAGAGCTTTCCAACAATACCTCACTGATGCAATTTTTGGCTTCCTATAAGAAGAATCCCTAAAGATTCCCTTTGGTCAACCTTTGACCAACCAAATAAGACAAGAATCTACATGTCACTTATCCATACAACTAATCTAAGGATAGAGCTTGCTAACATGTCACCAATCCATGTATCTGATCCAAGGATGGAGCTTCTTTTGAAGGAATCCTCTTTGCTATATAATAAAGACAAGGTGCTCCTTTGAGGCATCAGAGTTTTGAGTGTGAAACTTTGTGTTTCTCTTGAAGGTTCTACTATCCTTAGAATATTACAACGATATCAGAGCTTGGGTTTCAATCCAAGAGAGTAGATCACCCTTCTTGGAGGAACATGGACTATTGAGATTGAGTAATTTTGAGGAGAGAAATCATAATGGAAAAAATAGATTAGGAGGGTTTTAGAGAAAAGATGGGATAAAAGCTCTTAAAGGAAAATTTTTTACACCTTGACTTCCATTTTTAAATTTGTTCCATATCAAGATTATGTGCATATAGCATGAGCAAGTGAGAGTATATCTTGTTTACCATTTCAAAGCAGAGTTCATCAATATAGTGATGAATTCACAAAACTCAATGATTCTACCTATGATTATGTACAATAGAGAGTATGATTTTACAATCTATATTCTACTATGATGCAATGGATCTGAATATACCCAATCTTCTCCCTTTCAACACTCAAGTAGAAATCCATTATATGGTTTGACCAAAAGTGATGTTTAGGGATTTCATAGTCCATAATTTTGGTGAGAAATATTATCAATGAGTGATAGCCTCTAAAGTCCCAATGGTAGCTCCAATAGTCTATGCTCTCTAACAATTGATCATACTAACTCTCTATTGAAATAGGAAGTGGCAATTGAGCATTTATCGTGTGAAAGAATCATGGATCTGTAGTTGCAAGATTTGATGCAAGGAATGCATGGGTGTTGAACAAGTTTTGGAAGATCAAGACGACCATGGAGGCATTACAACATCAAGTACATACCTTCAAGAATGATCAAGCAATGCAAGAAGGATAATAATCCTAAAATGTAATAACAACAACCAAAGTACTTGGAAAGTCACTTATACCAATGACACCAATCCCGATCAACAATGAAGCCACATTGTTACTATGGTGAAGAAGACATGCAACATCAAACCTTAAAAGTGACAAGGTTGCATGGGAGTAGTGGAAAATTGAATTTCAAGAATTAATCTTTACTTTTGATTATTCACAACTAAGATTGCCAATCATTTTGCAAGCATAGTTTCATGTAGGTACTTGATCTATAAAGCCCTCACATGGTATGATGCTTGGGAACAATCAATGTTGGCAAAAGGAAGAAAGATCACTTGGACGACAATGTAGGAAGGACTGCTAAAGAATTTTCAATCCTTGGATTTTGTGCAAATGGCCCAAATCCGACTATGGGGGTTGAAGCAAAAGAAAAGTGTACAAGAGTACATGGAGGTATTTCTTGATTTGCAAGTCACAAGAATTGATATGAGTCCAAAAAAAGCTTTGGATACTTTAAAAAAAAGAGCAAATTTACCAAAAAGTAATAGTACAAAACCCTTGTACTATTTTTGAAGCCATTACTTTCAATCAAAGAATAGCAATGTGCTTGGAGGAGATGAAAGTGTAGTCTTGACTCAACATTATTAGGTTGAAACACCACACTTTGGTGGACCAATTCCCATGGAATTGTGCAACATTTAGTTCCAAGATTGAGGAGCATGACCGCTCCAAGGAGAATAGGAACATATCAAAGAAAGGAGAGATAGAGTCCCACAAGGAGAAAGGACGTGAGCAGAACAACATCATTGCTCCAATTGCAACCAAGTAGGGCAAATAGCCATTAATTTTTGTGCTTGTATTCCTAGAGGCCCTTGGCTTCCATACATGCAATATTTTTGTACAACATGGAGAGACAAATTGAAGAAGAGGATGCAAAAACCACATTGGAAAACAAAGATCACTAGTAAATGTACATTGTGGCCTTATTGGCTCAATGGAGAAGTGGAAAAGGTGGGAAGAGGAAGAGGACAAGTGCACATAGGTTGAAGAAGACAAAATCACAATTGATTGTTATGAATGGAATCCTAGAAGGCAATCAAGTAAGAGTATTGATAGACCTTGGAGCAATGGAGAATTTCTTGTCTTGCTCTATTGCAATAAGGTTGAGGATGGATCTAGAGAAGGATGAGACTAAAGAAGCAGTGTTACCTAATGGTCAGACAAAGAGGACTGGATTGTTACCTAGAAAGATAACACTCTCTATATGTGAGTATGAAGAAGAGATTGAATGGCAAGTGATATGGTTAGCTCGTTATGATACAATCTTAAGCATACCATGGATAGAGCACTACAACTCCATAGTAGATTGGAGAAAGAAAGTAGTGAGCACTCACCAATGGAATATCATTGGAGTTAAAGAAAGATCAGCCCTGCAAAAATTACCTCTCTAAATTATATATAAAATAACTATCTATAAAATAGATAGATGTTTCATGGGCCTAATAAGAGAAGTCTAGAATGCACAACTTGATGGACAAATTCTTGAGAAATTGAAAAATGTGGTCAATGAGTTTCAAGATATCTTCACAAATGATATACCCTTAGGATTACCACAAAAAAGGAGAGGAGATCATAAAATCAAGATACTTCCTAGAAAAACACCTCCTTGTAAAGCCCCATATTAACTATCACCTCATGAGTAGGAGGCGTGTAAGGCTCAAATCAAAGATATGTTACAGAAAGGGTTTATCCAACCAAGAGTATCACCATTTAGGGCTCTTGTTTTTTTGGTGAAGAAGAAGGATGGAACAATATGCATATGCATTGACCATCAAATCTTAAATCAACTAATGATGAAGAACAAAAATCCCTTACCTTGCATATATGATTTGTTGATCAACTCAATGATGCAAAACACTTCACCAAACTTGATCACAAAATAGCTTTTTGAACAAAGTATGGTCACTTTGAGTAATTGATGATGCCATTTGGCCTCACCAATGCACCAACTACTTTCATGAGTTTGATGAATGACATAATTCATCCATACTTGGATAAATCTATAATCATTTTCCTAGATGACATCTAAGTCTATAGTAGGACAATGATAGAGCACAAGCAACATCTATGAGAAGTCCTCCAAATTCTATGACAAATTCAATTATAGGCTAAAATCTCAAAGTACAAGTTTGGCAAGTCTGAAATAGATACTTGGGACATAAAGTAAATGCAAAAGATATCCAAGTGTTAATAGATAAAATAAAAGTTATTCAAAATAGGGTGCTCCAAAAGATCAGACTCAACTCAAGAGTTTTTTAGGATTGATGGGGTTCTATCATTGATTTGTCAAGGACTTCTCCAAGGTTGCACAACATATAATGGCACTACTTGGCAAGGAGAAGAAGTGGATATGGGAAACCATACATGAATTGACATTTCAAGAGTTGAAAGATGCATTACTACATGCATCAATCTTGAAATGGTATTGATCCAAAATGTCTATCAAGTTGGCTACAAATGCATCAAGCATAGCAATAGGAGCAATCCTACAATAAGAGTGGCAAGATAGATGGCACCCAGTTGCATATTTCTCTCAAAAGCTATTACCAGCAAAATGGAGCTATTACCAGCAAAATGCAACTATCACACCACCAAATAAAAAGAGCGGGTTATTGTCCTTGCAACCAAGCATTGGAAGCACTATCTTGTGGAGAAGGTATTTGTAATGGAGAAAAACCACAAGCCTCTAGTTTACCTTGATACACAAAAAAATCTATCTCATCAAAAAATTTGGTGTGTAGAGTAGAGACAATGGTTCAACATGACAATCACATATATGCAAGGCAAGAAGCAACTTGCATATACATTCACTTGAATACCTATAGGAAAAATTTTTTTAGTAGAGGTCAAGATCAACCCAAAACTCTGGCTAAGGATCCTTATTGCTACAAAAATTGATCCATAGATTATAGGAGCTTGTTCATCCAAAGGTGTCACCAATACCCAAGGTCTTATCTTTTTGTGATAACAAGTTATGGATCCTAGATGCTATAGGCATACGAACCACCATCCTAGCAAAATTTCATGATTCCATCATTGTATGTCACATTGGAGTGGACAAGACCTTAGATGCAGTCAAATGCCATAACTATTGGCCCAAGATGAGCAACAATATGATGGAATATGTTCAAATTTGCCTACTCTATCAACAAAATAAAGCTTCTAATCAAGCTCCCATTGTACTCTCACAATCCCTCCCTACTCCTAAACAATGTTAGGAATAGGTAAGCATGGATCTGGTTTGTAAATTGCCCAAGACCACCTTAGGGTTTGACTTGATTGTAGTCTTTGTTGACTAACTTAGCAAAATGATTCATGTGTGTTATCCCACTAAGGACACGTTTGCTCCACAATTAGCTCAATTGTACTTAAATGCAATCTTTTATCACCATGGCCTATCTCAAGTGCTCATCACCAATAGATGGATTCAATTCACTAGTTTGTTTTGTAGAACACTCTTTTGGCATCTTCAAAACCAAATTGGCCATGTCTACGGCTTACCATCCATAGACTGATGGACAAATAGTGTGGGATAATCACACTCTTGAGGATATGCTCCAAGGCTTCACTTTAAATGAGCAAGAGAGGTGGGACACCTTACTTCCATTGGTGGAATTTACCTTCAACAATTTAGTGAATGCATCCACATAAGTCATACCATTCTTCCTCATGTATGAAGAGCATCCTTTCACACCTTTAAGCTTGATGAAGATCCACCCAGTGGCTACCAAGATTGACATTGTCAACACTTTTGTTTCCAAAATCCAACAAGGTGCAAAGAATGCCAAGCATAGGTTGCAAATCACCCAAACCCAACCCAAAAAAATGTACATGCACCTTGCCAGTACATGGAGTTCAATGTTGGGGATCAAATCTGATTGTCCACAACCAACCTCATGTTAGTTGGCTCTTGTCAAATTAGACATTTTTTTATTAGGCCCTTCCCATCCTTTGGCAAATTGGCATAATGGCCTATCATCTTGAGCTACCACCATACATGAAGATCCATCCAATGTTCCATGTTTCCTTACAACATAGATATGCACAAAAACCGCTCCACTTTCCTTCTATACAAGAAATTTGACCTTGTCCAACACTCATTGATAGCATGGATGAATATGAAGTCAAATGCATTCTCCAAAACTACATTTATGGTAGTTGCTATCTATGTGTGGAATATCTTGTACATCGAAAAGGTACCCATTATACGAGGCAACATTAGAGCTAACAACCAACTTGACCCATGCACCAATGTTAGTGCAATCTTTTGAGCAATAGCTTTGTAATGAGGACATTATGTCTTAAAAGGGACAATTAAGACACAATGTCATCATTACAAAGCCAAATTATGTCCAACATCTTGTCATTAGCTAGATATATTATCTAGAGGTGAAATTTGGCTTGGTAACATCTAGAAGGATGTTATATATGAGGGACTAAATAGATTAGATAGAGGTGTCACCAAAAGAGTACTTCCACTAATAGGGGAGGAGCCAAAAGCACCCTAAAAACTTGAGCTAATTTTGAAGGTCTAAACAAATAAATTAGGCCTTGAAATGGAGATATTGCCTTCCCATTAGAAAAACAAGCTTTCCTTCTCCCTCGACTATTTGTCTCATTGAGAGTTTTCCAATGGTACCTCACACATGCAATTTTGAGCTTCCTACAAGAAGATTCCTTAAAGATTCCTTTTGGTCAAACTGGATTGACCAACCGAATAGGACAAGAATAGATATGTTATCCATCCATGCAACTAATCTAAGGGTGGAACTCAACAACATGTCACCAATCCATGTATCTTATTCAAGGGTGGAGTTTCTTTTGAGTGAATCCTCTTTGCTATATAAAAATACACAATGTGCTCCTTTGGGGCATTGGGGTTTTGAGTGCAAAGCTTTGTATTTCTTCTCTTGTATTTCTCTTGAAGGTTCTCCTATCCTTAGAATATTATAACATGAAATGATGCTCTTGTAAAATCAGAGCCCATCATACAAGTTTCCTTGAAAGCTTGTTAGACTCCATCAATCACTTCAATGGTTGATGATCAATGATGAAAATGAAGGGGTTACCAAATAGATAACATTGGAAATGTACTACTACCCATAATTTCCCTCATATGAATATACTTCACCTTTTTTGAATTGTTAGAGTAGCTAAAATAGGCCACCACAAACTCCTTCCCCTCATCATCATGTTGGATGAGCACTGCTCCAAGTCCAATGTACTCCAATCATATGAACTAGAATGGTCATCCTCTCATTGGTTTCTTTACACCAAGAGAAAATGCCAACCTCTCCTTGAGCTCTATAAAAGCTCTCTCTTGCTCATCTTCACAACACCACTCTTATGTAAGCTTGCTTACCTTTTTCAAGGCCTTGGCAATGGCACTATATCCTCTAACATTTTGGCAATAGAAGTTTGCCAACCCAAGGAATGCTTGCACTCTACTCACATCCATATGCTAGGAAATATGTGCAATAGATTCCACCTTGGTCTGCTGAACACCAAGTCCACCCAAGTAGATAGTGTGACCCAAATACTTGACTTGCTCATGGAAGAATTTGCACTAAGCAAAATCCAATCTTGTTAGGATCTTGTCCATGACTCCTTGTTACTTGACAAGAGTGGCTTTTAACCCAAATAATAAGAACCTCCACTAATATAAGACATCCTTACCATGTAGATCAGTAACCAAAATTTTTGTCTTGTACTTGTCCTTCTCCTTGATTGAAAACTGATCATATCCTACTCAAAAATCCAAAGTACTATATAGCTTTGCATGCCCAATTATATCAAAGATCTCCTTTGATATATGCATAACACACCAATCAACCCAAATCTATGGGTTGATAGGATGATGATCTCCACACATCCACCTATCTTTGTAGTTGCCATGCATATCTTTCTTGGTTGACATTATTGTAGTTGACGCATACTTTCCATGTGATATCTCCACCAAACCAACTTCAAAAAGTTCTATATTTCGTCCTTGAATCAATGCTTTCTCCATATCACTATATCTATAAGGACATCAAAAACTGGTGTATCACTAATCAGCTCAACCCAAATACCAAGTCCTTTTAGAGCACCCAAATCTTTCATATTGAAGGTAAAACAACTTGTGTAGCTCTTCAAGAACCTCCAAACTCTCCATCTTTCCCCTCTTGTGAGCTTGGGTCCAATGTTTGGCTCCCAAGTATCCTTTGTAATTGATGTAGGAGCGGAAGGTGCATTGATTGGCTACTACATTGGGCCCTTGGGAGCACTAATGTCGTACCCCAACCACTAGAATCTCCAACCTTAGAGAAAACAACTCCCTCTACTCTACTTGCAAGCTCTACATTTCTTCTAGCTCCATCCAAAGTAGACCAAGGGTGTAACCCAAGTAGACCACACTCACCTAGATAAACCCCCAGTAGACCACCCTCATTGGTTTTGTCCCAAGAATACCACATCCACTTGATCCATCGCCTCATTATGTGCTTGAATCATCTCAAAAGGCACAAATCTCACCAATTTCCAAGTAGTGATGCCTATCAAGCATATCCTATGCTACTTTGCCTAGCCAAGGCTCACAATCTAGATCAAATAGTTTAAGTCCATAGCCTAACCTAACAATTGATAGATGGATGCCTCTAACATTGCTAAAATGGCAATAATATTGATATGGAAACCCATTGCACACTCTCTCCCGTAGAGTTTACCATATACTTGGAATAGATGGCTATTCAGAGTTAGAGTGACCTAACTCCCTACTAGGGGAGACAATTCTGACACTTTAAAGTTCATGTATGACTTATGTGTAAGTTATGCTTCTATAGTGTATGATGTTGACGACAATGTATGTTGTGTAGCAATGTTATATATGCATTGCACTTAGATTGCTTGGATGTTAGAGTAGTAGTGTTGGTAATTATATGTATTTTGGTAGTTATGGACTATTTGTTGGTGGCCCAATTTCATGTTAGGGCTACTAATCACATGGTGGGCCCCATTATCACTTGCACCATTTGCACTATTGAATGTGCCATCAGCAAGACCGTTGTTGGAGGCCTAGGTCAAGATTACGGGTATACAAAGTGCAACTCCAAAGAGCTCATTTCTCTAATATTGAGCTTTCAAGTTCTTGGCTATGGTAGACAAAGACCATCAAGCATCACTTGGAGTCTCTTAGCTAGAGTGAGTGTGGCTTGACTATAATCAGGCTTGGCATATTGATGAGTGGAAGATCAAGTACTGATCTGATTGAGTGTGATTTGAGTTGATGAAGAATTGATTATTGTGGCACTTTAGAGTTCATGTATGACTTATGTATGAGTTGTGCTTCTATAGTGTACAATGTTGACAGCAATGTATGTTGCATAGCAATGTATATATGCACAACAAGTGCCTCAAAGAGTATGAAAGAGTGGGAAAGTATGACCTATCTATTAGCCTCTCATCTTTTTGTGTCCAACTCCATTAATACTCCTCTAGGCTTTGAAGCACATATGGCACTCCTAGTCACTATGGCATATGCATCTACATGTGCTAATTCACACATAAAGTCCAAGACATCTCTATCCCCAACATAAGAGGTGGAGGTCTCAACACTTGAATCTGACTTCATTTGAGGTATGGCCAAGCAAGAAAATCTTTGGTTCAATTGCTCAATCCAAGTGACCATGGTTGTATAAGAAGCAAGGGCATGTACTAGGCTCTTACTACCTAGAGGAATACTAGGTACTAAGGGCCTAGTACATGCCCTTGCTTCTACATACTAGGTACCAAGTATGTGTCCTCTACCACCTTGTCTTCCATGACCTGGAACTTGTCTACCACCTACCATAATAGCCCTACCACTTTGTAACTTTGGGCGGATGTCAAAACATCAATCATTGGTGTGACAAAATTTATGTTGATGGTCACACTAACTCTATGTTAGCTATGATGTACTAGAGGTATCATGTCCATTGCCTTGAGTGTATTCTCTCCTATGGTGAGGTCCACCACAAGTCCAACAAACAACACCACCACTTATTGGCTATTGCTGACCTAAAAATGAAGTAAGAGTCTAGGTTCACTAGACCTTCCACTCACTCCATAAGATTTGGGTTGTCCACTTTGCCCTTGGAAGCCAACACAATATGGTGCAATCTATTGCACTCTAGAAGTAATAGTTGTGGATGCAATATCCTAACCAAATCCAGATTTCATCACTCTCTCCTCCACCATGTTGAGTTCAATGCACTCAGCCAAACTAAAGACCACCACCAAAGTAAGTTTGGTATCCTTTAACAACATAAGATCACATATTCTATGTCGTAACTTCATGTCCAAGATCCCATATCAAAACTAGATTGCATGGACCTTCGGAATTCCTTGAGTGAAACTAATGAGGTGTCTCATAAAAATGTATGCCTTACATAGGCTCTCTCCAACCTTCCACTACAACTCCTATAAGATCTTCAGCTTGTTATTTTGGTCTCCCCAGTAGTTATACCTCAAACATTAGAAAAACTCCACCATGGTTAAACCTTGGTACTACACCACCTCTAGTAACAATACCTCCACTTGTAGTAGCACCATCTCCAACTAGTGCACCTCCATTGGATACACCAAGAGCTATAACTCATTGGATACCTTTAGAAATCAAACCTAAAGTGATATAGATGTAGTTTGGAGACCACTATTGTCTCCATAACTCAATGTACTCCAAGTGAGCTCTTGAAGTCATGGTAGCCATCTATTGGCAGACACTCCAAGTGCTAGAACATCCTTCCATACCCTGAAGAGTGTGAACAAAATTGAGTTCATATCTGTTATAGATCACAACAACTATCAAACTCTTGGATGAAGTCATCTAACTCAATGGTACCCATCAAACTAGAGTATCATTTGGGGTGTTTGGTGGCCCCATAACTCTTGTCTATGTCCTACAACAATGGTGTGGACACACCATGTGCACTCTCAACTAATCAACTCCCATGTCAAACTCCAAATTGGAATCAATCCCTTCCTTTATTGGGACCTAAGATATGAGTTGATATTGAGTGTCACTCCATGTAAATCCACTATTTTTCTATACTATAGCAAAATCTCCTCTAAAATCCTTGGAGAAATTTTTCATGACAATGTATCCCAAACTGCAATTGTAATTACCAAGTACCACCACCAAGAACCACCCACTAATGTAGCTCTAACTATAACAACTACACTACATGAAATGCCAATGTGTAACTTACTATCATAATGCACCCTCTCATGGTCTATAGACTATCACTTCCTATCTCACCAATGAAAAACATAGGTAGTCCAACTAGTAATCACTCTAGCTTCACTATTAAGATCATACTAGAGCACCAAAGCTCTAAATATCATGACACCTCACACAAACGTGGTGCACAAATAGGAAGTAGAAAATGGAGAGGGTCCAATTATAAGAAATCTAAATAGTAACATTCTCTCCATCTCACAAATCATAACTAGATTGACTCAACAATTATTTGGCATTGGACATAATATTAATGGCTATTTACTCCTACGCTACAAAGATCACCTAGGATGGGATCAAATTGCCTCTCCTAGCCAAAGTTACATGAGTTTGTGTATTAGGGTACCTATGACTAGGACAGAAAGTGAGTGTGAAGTAGTTGGTTAGAGCACCATAGATTTGGTGTTCAAACCCTTTTGCATACAATCTTGAAAGGTGGGCAAATTTTGCAAAACAACTACAAAAAGCTCAACTAAACTAGCTAGCCTCATACCAACAAGCCGGCTTTGTGGTCTTATAGCCTCTCTAGCCCACTATAATGTTCCAAGGACAAGAGAATTCCCAAGAGAAACACAAGGCTTCATCCCTTAATACTCTAGTGCCCCGAAGAGCACCTTGTTTTTATTATATAGCAAAGAGGATCCACTCAAAGGACCTCCACTCTTGGATCAAATACATGGATTGGTGATATATTAGCGAGCTCAGATTAGTTGCATGAATTGGTGACATGTGGATCCTTGTTGATTAGTTGTATGGATTGGTGACATGTAGTTCCATGGATTGGTGACATGTGGATCTTTGTTGATTAGTCGCATGGATTGGTGACATGTGTATCCTTGTCCTATTTGGTTGGTCAAAACAGCATGGACCCATGTTTGTTTTGACCAACCAAATAATGTTGGAAAGCTCTCAAGAGATTAAAAAGGGGGAGGAGAAGGCAATGCCTTGGGTAGGAAGATTTTTCTATTTTTTTGAGGCCTAATTGATACATTTAGGTGTCCAAAATGGACTCTTAAGTTTTCAAGGTGTTTTTGACATCTACCCTATTAGTAGAAGTACTCTTTTGGTGATATCTCTATCTGATGTACTTAGACCATCATATATAACATCTCTCAAGATATCACCATGCCAATTTTCACCTCTAGATAATAGTATTACAACTAGCTAATGGTATTGCACCCACCATCTTATGCCTCTAAATGCCAAAATTCAATCAAATGAAGCCTTTCTCCTTGCAAATTTGAACCTTCACCAATCTAGCTAACTTCCACTTAATCTAACACACCTTTGAATTTTTCCAACTTCCACCAACTTGAACCTACAATCTTAGATCTCCAAGTCTTTTGCCAATTTGGAAGACCCCTAAATCCATTGCCAAAACAACCCAATTTCTCCAATTTGAAAGATGGGATTTTCCAAACCCATCATTTGGGAGGAATTGTTTCACAATCTGCCTCTTTTTAGGTCAAATTTGCAACACCATGGCCTCCAATTTCACTCTATTGCCTTCAAATTGAACATCCACGGTCTCAAAATTGACCTCAATTTTGAGAAAATTAGCCAATGCTTCTGTACACTATTTGTCCCACTATCAAATCTACAACAACTCAAACACAACTTCCACATAACTAAATCAAATAATGATTATGTGACAATGATTCCAAATACCATCAATTTTCCAAGCTTGGAGATACCACCAATGCCTCAGTTCATGCACTTGATTTCCTATTGACTCTCACTTCCCTGATGTAATCAACTCACACTCAACTCATTGGTCTGCAAACAATGTGCACTGATTATAGTCAAGCCACATCCACTCTAGCTAAGAGACTCTAAGTGACACTCACCGACGTTTGTCCATCATAGCCAAAAGCTCAAAGGCTTCAACATCAGAGAAGTGAGCTCTATAAAGTTGCACTTCAAAGGTATACCTCCCTGCTTGATGTAGATCTCTAGCTCTAATGTTGAGCTCTTTAGAGTTGCACTTCAAAGGTATACCTCCCTACGCGATGTAGATCTCTAGCCCTAATGGCGCCATTGGCATATTTGATGGTGCAAACAGTGCAAGTGATAGTGAGTCCCACAGTGTAATTAGTAGCCCTAATACAAAATCTGGCTGCTGCTAAATAATCTTTAAGCAACTACTAATATAACTATGACTGCAAAGACAATCACTCTAAAGTCCAACCAAACTAGCTTTGGTGCTACAAATATTGTGACAGTTCAGAGCGATCATGATTGATAATGTCTTTTGCCATGAGTTTTTGAACATCATGAATTAGTGGCCCTTTAAGTGAACTCTACTATATTGCATCCATAAATTCTAAATGAATTTGTAAATGTCGAGTAAAATATATCATGTATAGTAAATGAAGCAATGTGTAGCAAACGGTTGATTGACATTCAATCTAATTATCTCATGTACATGGATGCATGGGCTTTGTTTCACTCTCCATGTTGAGGAACTTTGTTGGACATATAAGACATATTTTCCATGGTTTATTCCTTATGAATTAAGAAAGAGTTAACATAGCAATTGAGTAAGTGGAACATGCTGCTCGTGCTTCTTTTACGCGAGTAAACATTACTCCAATTTGCAATGCAGGAGCCATGGTACTCTAATAGATCTATTACGAGGAAGAGAAAGGTAAATCCAGGAGATCAATTACTTAGAAGAGAAACAACTAGTGTGATTGAGCGTATTCCAAAGAGCATCGCCAGATATATTACACAGAGCATTGCATGAGCGGGAAATTGTGCCCTTAACTGTAATTAGAGTAGGAAAGAGTGCCACATCATGCTCGTGCTTCTTTGCAACGCAGGAGCCATGGTAAATCTAATAGATCGATTACGAGGAAGAGAAAGGTAAATCTAGGACATCAATTACTTAGAAGAGAAACAGCAAGGGTGATTGAGCGTTTTACCGAGAGCATTGCAAAACGCATTACATAGAGCATTGCAAGAGCTGGAAACTGTGCCCTTAACTATAATTAGTTTGGGAGAACGTGCCACTAATTGCAAATACGATTGAACTGTGCTCAAATGTGCTTTGGGCTTCCGTGCCCGTATTCATAAATTCCCCTTGAATTTAACTCGGGATGATCGCTGCAACGCAATACCGAGATCTCCTGCTTATATCATCCCTTCCCTTTATTCTACACTTGATTATACATCATCAAGGATGAGAAGTTCAGGGTAAGTTTGGAAGTTTAGTAAGCTGTTAAAGATCGTAATCTATCTCTCGCTATACTGTATGTGTTACTGCAGTCTCTCATACAATTTTTTCTTTCCTAGTATCAGTACAATATTTTAGCTGGGGCTTAGCCCCATGTTACCTGTTTTTCTCTCCCTTGTACGGCTTGATGGGGTCTTCCCATCCTTCGTTTTTCCTACGCGATCGCCTTTTACTAGTATTATTACAATACTTTAACAATCACCTGTATTGGAAACCAAGGATTTCAAGGTCCACATAATTTGACCGTGCATGTACCTGTGTACAACTACATTGTCCTTCATCCGTCAATACAATATCATGAACACTGATTTCCAATTGACGCATCTCATGCCGAGCTCAGCGAATGCATTAAAAAGATAAAATTTTCGTTGTGGCCAATGTACAAGATAAAGACAACAGGTTAGTGCCCATAATAGACTAGACTAAAAGTGGATTTCCTCGGTGATTCTCGACCCAGGAATTTCACGCGCTCCCATGACATTCGCGACGAAGTAACCGACCCCTGACTAATCTCGTTGTCCCTGTCTTACCTCTACGCGGTTGATAACCCAACCACATCGAACACAACAGGTGGTCCCGAAAGCTTGTCACTGCTACCGTAGCACCAAGAAAGAAATAAGAGTACGAGTTATATCTAGAAGAACCACGAACAGGCAATCGCGTAGGATAACGAGGATGGGAAGACCCATCAAGCCGTTCAAGAATAGAACACAAGAAGTAAAATAGGGCCAAGAAAACCTAACATATACATAATCGGAATATGATGCTTTGGATTGTACTATCATTTTGCTTATCGTCGTTTCAACTATTAAAGCGCATATGGGAGGAAATCAGGCTCATCGATGTTAGTAGGTCTTACGCATTTTGATTTACCTAGCCCCACTAATGTATAAATAAATTTCGCACGAGAATATATTGACAAAACTAGAGTCCTACTGGAAGTAAGCTTAATAGCAATGCTCCAGGAAACAACCACAAAATCGGGTTTCTCGAATTTACTGTAGCTTTTCATTTCGAGTTCAGGAAGCCATATATATTGCACTATTACTGCATTAGTATTCAAAGAGCATGGCTCAAGCTATGCTAACCACGTATTAACTACAGAACTAAGCAATAACTGCATATCCTTGTTCCTCGTTTGACTACGTTGATAACTTTGTTGCAAAGTTATTTTGTTTCAGACGACCTCGCTTGGACAGTCAGATGGGATAAAAAATGGTGAGTCTAGTTTGAACCTGCAGAGAAAGTGTCAATTATAGAGACTACGGTAGGCTGCATGGTTCCCAGTGGGAGGCCATCGTCGGTGATGCTGATCTGAGATTTTTAAATCACCTTCAAAAGCACTCGAGATCTTCATGTTGAAGCCTACAAACTCCCATGCACAGCAACCATGTGTGCGATGACATGGAAAATGCAAAGCGTCGACGGATTTGACCTCAATGAGAATATTCAGGTCCACCATCTCATTGGTGAAGTCCAGTTAGCTACTTTGAATCAAAAGTGCTGGGTGAAACTGGCCAACAAAAGTATCCCTGTTCATAAAGCTTGAAGATCGAGGACTACTTGTCCTTAACAAGCAAGTGACTCTTAACTCTCTTTTGGCGCTTGTGGTAGTAGTTTTGGAGTGGGAAATGCATACCACATCATGAGTGAATATCTGGGATTTCTAAAATGATGACCATAATATTGTTCTAACAAAGTGAACATACCGCTCTCATGTCAGGACATGACAACATGCTTCCATATTTGTTTCCAGTTCGGTCCTATGTGGGTTCTGGATCCCCCGTTCTCCCATCAATTAAGTATCATATCAGGTCAGGATAAGTTTAGGATGAAAGCACCGGTGAAAGTATCAAAACATGGTACAAACCAGATTATGTTCTTGGGCACGAGTTTCCATCTTGCTGGTGGAAAAAGAAAAGAAACAAGATTCAGGACCCATCTCTCATGATTTATTAAAACTCAAAAGATCAGGGTGTTCTCATGCGATATATTCCACAAGAAACAGATGGCTAGAAATGAAGTTTTGTGTCTTCTCGACTGGACTTGGTGTGATAAGGAATCCTTTAATGTAAGAAAAATAAATTGGAGTTGACATTTTTCCATATATCTGTTCATTTTACATCTTGTGATAATACAGTGGAGGAAACTCTCGTGTACGATAGTAAAGGAGCTAGTTCACGACAAGACAGGATAGAATGTTCCTTTCCACTTTTTAATATGTAAAGCGTGCGCGTTTTCTGCTGAAACAGAAAAGGAAATTAATTTATATATCTGGCCACCCTCACGTATGTGATCACATTTGTCATCATGTTAGCATGTGGAATTGAAACTCTAAGCTGTACGAAATATGTCGCATTACAATATTGACTTGAGAGTATACGTTAAACCTCGTGTATTATGTATCAAAATAAAGATGACAGTGCCTTAAAAGCTTTGATCTATATTTCCTTCCCCCCGAAAGATGTCCACAACAATATATTATTATTGGAGGTTTATCCTAAAAGGGGTGACTGTTCTTGCCCTGATGGGTATTTGCACTTCGGTCATGTATATTTATATTTAGACTATGGGTACCTACAATACACCACCTTAGGGTGACAATCATCTTTTAAAGATAAAGAAGATAAGACGTCTCATCACGTAAACAACTTTATAAAGAACGGTAATCTAGTCCAGATGATTTTTGAAACCTAAGTGATATGGTATAAAAATGAAAATCGACTCAGAGCAGTGTTAGGCAGAACCAGATGGTCGTCAAGAAGCAAAAGATATGAAATCTCGAGTTTTTAGATCTATTCTAACTTTTCTTAAGATATTGAATGTTTCTGACTTTCAAACATCTATCCGCGAGTGTGGAAAATGGAGGATCTTGAAGTATCTGAAGATAAACCACGATGATGGTTGTCGAATGGGCTCCGATTCTCGAGTTTACTTCTTCATATTTTTTAATACAATATTCGGTGCAACATCTAGTTGCAACTTAAATCACGAGCAGAAGTCCGTATTCATATAGTAGTTACGTTTCTGGAAACTCTCATCATTGTATCAGCAAAAATGAAAAAGTAAATTTCCGTATGGCTTGTTTATTTTATATCCTATAGAGTTTTCTATATTGCATCACTCCAAGGGTATCCATCCGTCAGTCAATGCAAGAGGATTGACAATCTTGCTGAGAAGAACCTCTGGAGGACCATAACCTTCTAATCAAAACTGCAAAAGAATGATGCAAAGATACCGATGCATTAAGACAATGATGGAAAGAAAGATAATAAGTATATAAAACTAAGATCATGATGAAAAATTTGGAAAACTTAGTTAAATTAGGAGCTCACCAATCGGGAGAATTTGTGAGCTCATCAAAGTGAAGGAAATAGCATTTGATGTCAAAGGCAAAAGGTGGTAGACAAAGCGCATCACGACATGTCGGTCGCTTAAAATTCCTTTATTTGGAAATGATTTCATTTGTTTATAATTTAATCTTCATATAAGACAAAACTCCGATAAACTTGGTAGAGGAAGTCCGTCGATTCAATAGCTAACAATATTTTCAGACAACCCTCACTAAAGATTACACTGTAGCTGTAGCTGACGGATATAAATAGCAACTGTAGCTATTTCTATCCGTCAGATCGTAATGATTATTTACGTCTACTGTATAGATGTTGACTCCCTCCAGAAATCATCGCTACCGTCGATATTTTGGATGGTAATGGTTTAAAGCTCGTAAGCGAAAGTACTTCAAACTTCCCGAAGGTCTTCCGAATCCTCTCAGTAGACGTGGTCAACGAACTACTGCGCGTGAAAATTGCTTCTACCGTAGTTTGGACAATGTTCTTGTAAGAAAGGGTAACATGTCTTTGGGGTCAAGTAAAGTCTACTGGTTTCAAATAAGGGAAGAACGGCGTCTATCGGGCTAAATAAAGAATTCTGTAGCTAAATGTGTCCTAGGGGGTGTCGCTCCTAAAGTGGAGGTCATTTTCCTGTTATTGTCCTTAAACTTCTTTTCTTGTCTTGTATAAAATGCTCACAAATTAAAATACAGCAAATTGCGATATGGAAACGCGAAAATGGGTCTCACGAATAAAATTAAGATCATCTTCGAAATTGAACTCAACGTTCTCTTCAGTGAACATTTCATCTTTTGTAAATAATTAATTGACGCAATAGTTGGGCAGAAAAGAATCCGCAGATGGGGCCATAATCATCTTATCATGCAGGGTAGAAGCGGAACCAAAAAAAAATTCAATTTGCACACATAAACAGGGATGTGATTATCAATTTGTGTAAAAGTAGGATTTGATTGCAACTGCACTGACACATAAACTTATTTTCTTCATCAGTGCAATTTCAGGCAAATCCCTTTTATTATAGGAATAGAAATAATAAGAGAAAATAGAACGGAAAAGTAGTGGAATTCTCTTGAAGGATAACATAAGAAAGTAAAAAATTTACCATATTAAGCAAGAAATAGTTGATTAAATGAGAAGAGATGTAAAATGACTAGAAACCTAGGGATTTATAGGCATAAAGAGGATAATAGTAGAAAATCACTGTCAAATGAAGATGAGTTAAAGGAGTAGAATTAGAGAAATAACGAGAAGTTAGTGTAAATATCTAGTAAGTATGATTCAACTCTTCATTGAGACAAGGAACATCTTGGAACTATAGCATAGAGGACTCCTAGAAATTGGTATATCTTTATTATGGTAATTTCTCCAATTCTATTGTTTGTTCTTACATTGATATATCTTCCTAATAGCCAAAGATGAATTCCTTTGCGGGTATTCTACTTGTTAGAGGGGGGAAGATTAGCGAAGTAGCTACAACTTAGTGTTAATATCTAATAATACAAATAATCCAGTCATTCATCAATACAAATGAAACCATGAATCCACTCTTCTCAATGCCTAAAGATAAGTATACTTTTACTAATATAATCTCCACTTCTTTGTCTTTACATTATCTTCTTTCCTACTAACAAAATTCCTTCGAATGATGTACTCCTATATATATATATATATATATATATATATATAAAGCAAAAGCTAGATATTTGTGAAAACATTTTAAGTACTAATAGTTTGAGTTGATAAATTTAATGAAAGATAAGTAAGATATCTTTAAACAAAGAAGACAATTCTCATCAAGGATACTATGGGGATAATAATATTGAAAAATAAGAAAAAAACTGTGATAAGAGCACTAAGATTAGGAAGACAAAAATTTGCTTTGAGATCAAATCTTTGACTAGATTGAAAAAAACTCAGTAGTTGAAAAATCACTTTGTTTTGATGGAATTTATATTTAATTTAATCCAAAACAATATCAGGCATACATGCATTGATTAATGCTCAATAACTAGATTGATAAAAACTTGGTGGCAGTCAAATCACTTGATTTGGATGGAATTTATAATTATGTTGATCTAAATTATGTAAAATTAGATCAAGCAAGCATGCCTTGCACTGATATGCAAGGAAATAATTGTGTTCTTTTGGAGTTATTGGATACTCCTAAAAAAATCAGATCATGAGTCAGATCAAGTTTATACCAAAATATGCAATTAGGAGTTATAAAAGATTAAATGTAAAATTTTCACTATATACATCTTACAAGCTTATGAAAAAATTCTTGGCCGTACAACTTAAGCAAGTCTTACAAGAGGTAATATGTACACAAAAATTATATCCTGTTCAAGGTAAGATTATTTTTCTAGGATATTTATTTATGAGACATAGAAGGAATCAGTAGAGAAAAATGAGCTTGCAGCATCTACTTTTAGAGTAGATTTTGTACTAGCTTAGGATGAATATGTTACAAACATGCTTTTGGTATACTCTTGAAGCTTGGTGACTTTTTGGTATATTTGCAACTCCAGTCAATATTTTAACTAAATATACATCATCTATAATATGTATTAATAGAAATTTCATTATTTTAAAGATGTATCAAGAGGTTGAATGAAGATACATTGACTTCCATACATATCAACATGTTGAAGATAGAAAACATAAAGCAAGTTTTGAGGAAAAGTTGCTAATTACAATAGTATTAAATGCCTTGTTTATTGAACCTTTTATAAGTATTATCCTTTATGCCAAAGGCATGTAGATATAATGAAACTACAAGGAGTTGTGAAGAAAGAATAACCAAGTGAGAACAATATTATGACTTTTGTCTACCTAACCTTGTCACATCCACCTTATCACATTTTTGGTATAAAACTTAATACAAGATAAATCCACATCAAATCAAGTCAAAAGTTATATGCTTATCTCTTTTTGATTATTAAAATATATTTATGTAGAGTAAATATAAGAAATTTGCAAAATTTAAAAAGAAAACTCTAAAATGTTGAAGAAATCTAAGGGGTTTGATGTAAAAGATTGAGGAGAGAAATAGGAGAATGGAAGATCAAAGTGAAAGATCACACTGGGACTCTTGAATAAGTAAAACTTCAAATGCTTAACATGAGATTAGGCTTTGGTATTTATAGCAAAGCATACAAGGCTCTCAAGAAGCTTCTCAAGAAGTTTTCTTCTAAAAGCGACCTACTTGGCTTGCAAGCTAAGCTAGTTAGTAAATTTCTCAAGAGGTTTCATTCTAGAAGCCATACTTGGCTTACAAGCTAAGCCAACTGAGAAGCTTCCCAAGAAGCTTCCTCCTAGCAATCACCACTTGGGCATGCACATTACCCAATACTTTGAAGGTACCAAGTAGCTTCTTAAATGCTTCTAGAATATTCTTATAATTCTTGGTTTAATTGGTCTATTTATTACTTTGTTAGTGTTGATTAACTTGTCCATATTGTAATATAATCCCCCATTGCTAGGTGGTGACGCCCTCATCACCATGGAATCTTCAGACTCCTAGATGGCCATTTGTGCATTTTAGAGATGAGAAAGAGGCTCCCAAGTGGTATCATGAAGAGGATATATCCTTTCCAAAGGACTTTGTCCTCCATATGTTGTTGGCGGCCATGTTGAATGTAGCAATGTGCAAGGATACAATCAACTTCATACTTTGCAAATTGTTGAAAGGGATGGGAGGAGAGAGGAGAGGTTGGACATGAGAGGAAAAGGAAGATGGATTATAAATAGAGAGTTTCAAGTTGGAAACATGAAAGACAAGGTGGATTTACATATGACAAGGCAAGGCAAGTCAATAAGAAAAAAGAGAAATGATTTGGGTGACATCAAATGGACCTATCTAATTAGGAGCAATTTTACAAACTTGGGTATTAAGTGGGAGAGGTAGGTTACTAGAAGGAAGCATGACTTTATCATCGAGTTTAAAGGTAAAATCATGATGATCTTGGTCTATGTATTGTTTTTTGACAATTTTGAGCAACAAGGAGATAAGATTTTGCGTGTTATAGGGCTTGAGATGTTGTGGTCAAGAAGGTGGAAGTATGAGAGACATGAGATGGAGGAGGAGCAAGGAGGGAATTTAGAACAAGTGGGTCCTGGCCAAAGTTTAGGAAGAAGAAAGAGAATTTGATGTTTTCTAGTTTGGAATTATTGTAGGGAAACTAAGCAATTAAAAGACATTCAATCCCAAGACCAAGATGAACATTGACAAAGGCATGAAACATATCCTCCAAGGTGCAATTTTCATGTTTGGTTTGTCCATCAATTTGAGGATGAGAGGACATGGACAAAGTAAGCTTGGTGTCAAGTAGTTGAAAGAATGCTTGCCAAAACTTTCTAGTGAATCAAGGATCATAGTTGGAGATGAGTACATGAGGCATCTCATGATCCTTCAAGACATTGTCAAAGTAGATTTGGGCTAGTGTTGGAGCATCCAATATATTAAAGGTTAGTGCCAAATGGATTTTCTTACTAAGCTTATCAACAAACACCCTGATTATTGTGTGATCTTGCTTTGTCTTGGGCAAGGATGTGATGAGATCTAAGCTCACATGTTCCCATTGAGCAGGTGGGATGGGAAGTGGTTGAAGGAGTCTACTCAATTTCTAGCTATTGGTCTTATTATGTCGGTAGCTCTCACAAGATTGGACAAACTCTCATACATCTAATGCCATGTTGGGTCACCACTATTGGTGTTGTAGGGTACCCAAGGTCTTGTCTACATCCATGTGACCAGTGATTGGTAAGTCATGGGCTTCTTGAAGGTGCACAAATCATAGATCACTTTTGGCTAGAACATAGATTTGGTTCTCATAGAATAGAAGGCCTTTCCTTGAAGGAGAAGGTGTTGTATTCCTTTTTGTGTATTGCAAGATGACCTTGAACCATCAAAAAGGAGAGTTCTTGTTGTAAAGCTATCCTAAGCTCAATTGACACTTTTGTAATTGCCATAGTGATGAGAAGAAGAGACTTCAAATCAAGTTGTCATGATAGAGCATCAAGAATGACATGGAACCTACCAAGTTTGTACTCAAGTTTAAGGTCAAATAACTATAGTTGTTCCTCCCATCCATGATTTCAACTCTTAATGTGCTTAAAACATAATGTTTGCAACAAGAGTTTGTGATTGGTTTGCATGATCACATTTTTTCCCAAGAGATAAATTTTCTATACCTTGGTGGCATATACCATTGCTAGTTGTTCTTGATCTTGAGCAAAGTAATTCCTTTCTTTGGTGTTTAGCCAATGAGACATAAGGGTAATGGGATGTAACCCATCTAGAAATTCTTGCTATAACAAAACTCCAATGGTAAAGTGAGAAGTATCAAAATCAACCACACAAGGTAGGTGAGGGTCATATGCTTGAAGAATGGGTCTTGAAAACACCATATGTTTTAGCTTTTGGAATGCTTCTTCATGCTTGGTAGTCCACTAAAAGCTTGAGGTCTTCTCCAAGAGGTTGGTCAATGGTGCAACCACATGAACATAATAGTGGATGAATCATTGGTAAAAAATTACCAATCTATCAAAATGCCAACATTTTTGTGCCACCATCCTTTGGAGTAGGCCAATCAATAATGACCTTGATTTTCTCCTCTTCTATCTTGTCCTCTTTGATGAGATCTTATGACCCAAAAAGGTAACTTCCTTCTACCAAAAGGTATACTTTGACTTCTTTTAATAAAAATTCCATTGACATAGTCATCTTAGGACTTCTTGCACATGATTTGTGTGTTTTACCTCCATCTTGCTATAGATTAAAATATCATCCAATAATACCACCATGTTCCAATCTAATAGCCCATCCAACACCCAATGCATTTGATCAATGAAGACTATTGGAGTTAAGTGAGCTCAAAAGTTAGAACTCTCCATTCAAAATGCCCATACTTGTGCAAAAGGTAGTCTTTTGTACATCCTCTCTATCAATGGGAAACTACCAATAACCACTTTGGAGATCCAACTTGAAGAAATATTGTGCACCACTCAATTGATTGAGCAAGTTATCAATTGAAGACAAGGGATATCCATTCTTCACTAATTTTTTATTGAGGTCATGGTAATCAATATAGAAGTAAAGTCTTCCATCCTTCTTTGGAACAAATAGTATCGGTTCTCCAAGGAGATGTACTATGTTGCATGAAATCCTTCTCCAACAACTCCATTAGTGTTTTTTGAAGCTTGTCTAACTCCTTTGGTGAGAGCCAATAGATTGGTCTACTCATTGGATTAATTCTTGGCAAATAACTCAATCTTGAAGTGCATACCACAATCAAAGGTTAATCCCTTTGGTAGATCATCCAAAAACATATCTTTGAACTCCTAAACTATTTGATCAACCATTGCTAAATGAGGCTTTTGGCCATGATCACATTCTCCATGCACAATCAACTTGATCCACACTACAAAAATATACTTATCTTCCTCCAAAGCTTGCTCTATGGTTGCTTTATTGACAAACTTCACATTTCAGGACTAACTATTCTTAGGTGTCTTACTCAAAGGTGCTAAACAACCTAATCGGTAATTCTTACCTTAGTGTTATACTTGAATTTATTGTCAGGTCCAATCAAATTGAACCTCATGAAGTTCAAGCCAAAGAAAACCTAGAATGACATCATAATGTAGAGGTGCCATTACAAACCTCATACGCTCCAAATACTACTTTTAAATCTTGAATGTAATAGAATATGAGGTACAAAATGCAGAACATTTTCTACCATCTACCATCGTCAATCTTCTTCCAATTATTGGATTGATATGAATACTTAATTCTTTTGCTAATTGCATGGACATGCAAATCTTTGAACTTCCAAAATCAACCAAAATACTACAACCACAATCAAATATCATACCTTACAAGTGAAATAAACTTGCATAGGTCAAGCCTCCAATCCCATTAGAACTAATCAAGTTCCCAAAAGGTGGCTTGGATTATCCTACTAGGATTCTCTGTTTCCTTGATCATTACACTCCATGAATGCCATTTGTGCAATTTTTTGGGGTCATCTATCCATTCTTGAGTGGACATTAAGCAATATGATGTCCAATTTAGCAACAATAAAAGCAACCACCATTTTGTCATAGTATTTATCTATCTATTGTGCAAAGTGATCTTTGTTGGATGGCATCAATCTCCAATGGTGGCAGCTCCTCCATCCGTGTGTAGTGTGTTGGCAGGTTTTATGAAGGTCAAGGTTGAGATCAAGTTATTGCAACCATGGAATCAAAGTGCTTAGCCAATTGCATGGCTTCTTTCAAGCATTTGGGCTCTTTCATGTCACTTCCAATTTGGTATGTGACTTTAAACCCTTGACAAATCAATCTAGAGCTTCACTTTCTAATATTTGGAATTTATGGTGGTTTGAAATTGAGTGATATAGCTTCTTAAAGAACCAATCTACTTCAACTCTATCAACTTATCTTGTGTGGCTCATGTAGCATTTATAGCTTGAATCATGCAATTAATGTAACTAATGCACTCTTGAATTCTTCCCATGTCAAGTTGGTGCAACAAATTGCTATTCACTTTGCTCCACTCGGAACCGCTACCATAATTTTGACACTCCATCCAATTGGCTTGAAGCCATGAAAATTTTTCTCTATTCATCTTGGAGATTTCTAGCTTCAAAATAACATTTGTAGTCAAATGTAGAATTCTCCATTGTGCTCAACAGATTCTTGCTTTCAAATACCTTGGGTTTTGGAAATGAGATTTTCTCTTCTCCTTCTCAAAATGGTGCTTTCTCTACATGCTCGTGTTGTTGATGGTCTTGTTCTTTGACAATTGAGTAAGGTGCTCAATTTGTTACTACATAGCAATGATAAATTTGGGCATTGTCATCATGGCTACTACTCTATCAAACTCCCTACAATTTATCTAAGCTATGTAACATGTCCACCGTTCTCCATAAGTTACAATTGGAAGTACCAAAAGGTTCATCAAACAAGGTAATTATATTCAAAATAATTTTCCCAAAGCATGAGCTGATCAATTGTGTGAAATGATGTTTGGCTAGTATATGGATATAGAAATCCCAATGGTTTGGAAAAATGGATTTGGTCCGTATTCCATCCATCCCATTCCTACTTTGATATTGATATAAAAGACCGAGGAGAGAAATAGGAAAATAGAATATCAAAATGAAATATCACATTGGAACTTTTGAATGAGTGAAAATCTGAATGCCTGGCATGAGCTTAGGCTTTGTTATTTATAGGAAAGCATACAAGGCTCTTGAGAAGCTTCTCAAGAATCTTACTAAAAGCCGTCTTTTTAGAATGCAAGCCAAGCTAACTGGAAAGCTTCTCAAGAAGTTTCCTTCTAGAAATCACACACTTGGCGTGCAACCTAAACTAGATGGGAAGCTTCCCAAGAAGCTTCCTCATAGGTATGCATATTATCCAATACTTGGAAGGTACCAAGTAGTTTCTTAGATACTTCTAGAATATTTGTATAATTCTTGGCTAATTTGGCCTATTTGCTACTTCATTAGTCTGGACTAACTCATCCATATTGTTACATTTGATATAATGTCCAAATATACTCATAATTTTACTTATTATATTTTTTTTTACTTATTATGTTGCTTGGTCTTCAAGATTCATTTGCAAGCTTTGCTTGCAAGTGAATTAGAGCAAAAATTGAAGCAAAAATTATCTACACTTAAAGAGAAGAGTAACTCACCAAAAAAGACCATATTGGTTTTTTCTTCAAAAGGTTCAAATAGAATGATCATAAATTGCAAAAAAATTACTCAACCACATAAGTAGTATTGTTACTTCCAAATATAATTTGATATGCAATTCTAATTAACCACTTGTTTTACATTAGCCTTACATAGAGTGGTTGTAATACTTGAAGACTACATGCAAACTAGGCTAAAATAAGGAGGGATAGTAGACATTTTCTTTATTGACAATTATAAAACATAAATACAATTACAAAGAGTCTTAGGCCTTTGGAGGTTCAAGAAAAATCCTCAATTGCCAAATACTATGTAATATTGAAATACTCATGATTATTATTTGGTATATAAGAGCATTTTTGATGAGTTCATCAAGGATTTAAGAGAGAAGTGGGAATTTTTTTAAGGGCTAAAGTAGTGGTGAATAAAAGATAAACTACTTCCAACAACAATTATCACAATTAAATAACATACATATTTAAATGATCGCTTGTGTGATAGGAAAAGATTATGCATTGAAAATTATTGAATAGGTATTATAGTCTAATGAAAACTAAGTTAATTATGACCTGATTTTGTAAATATTTGAATCAAGGCAAAACTGACTCTTTTTTCCATTGGTACAAATTCTCCAATTGATGCATACTTTGCATTATTCATTTAATACTTCTTGATCAAGAACTTCCTTCAAGTTGCAAGGCAAAGTACTCCATTGTATGGAACAGGCTAGGGAATTTCTTATGCTCCTCCTTTGTTAATAGATCCAACCCCATGTAGAAGTGTATGAAAAAAGTAGCTAGGTAAGTCACTCCATCATCTTTGTGGAATTCCATGTGTAAAGTACTAGCTTGGAAATAAAAACATATTTATCCAATTTGTAAGCTCTTCTTGGTACATGTCTTCAAAGAAATAGCTTGGTTGTTGGTGAGGTAAGTTGTTCTCTTTTACCTAAACAACCACTACTAGTGCTCTTTTGGTTGTATCCTTGTAATTACCTACACTCCATATGTTGTTCTTGGATCTCTTGTCTACAAAGAATGCCTTAATATGGTCATCCAACAATTTGTTTGGTGGGGTAAATTTTGTGTCTAAAGTCATTGCACTTGCTTGTCTTGCATCGGCTGCTAGAACTATTCTCCAATTTTCTCTGGTCCAATTGTATGAGTTTACTCTCAGTCCTTTGTCTATATCTCCTTCCTCCTCTTCATCTCATGGATGATCCCAATTCCTAGTTCAAGAGCAAGAAAGAGAAGTGCTTGCTGTAGATTACCTCACTCTTGTATTAAATTCCTTATTTGTTTGCTACTAGGCTACAAAGGATAGCTTTTGAGTCTTCCTCATTGATTTTTGGAAAAACACCATTGTCTAATTGGAGGCTAAGACTGAAAACTAACAACTACAAAGAATTGCAAGAGCTACAAAGACCAAAAACATTTTGGATCAATAATCACTTTTCGGCTTTGAGATTGAGAAAATGCTAGTAGAAAGTGAAATTGCTACAAGTGTGCTTGTTTTTATAGCTAGGATCATTTAGTTGGTGGGTGAAGAGTCACTCTCTACACATGCAAATGAACTTTGGTCATAGTTCTTTAACCAAGTGGCGGTGCATTCAAATTGATGTATTACCTTTGAATCCAAAGATCCTTTTTACATGAGTTCTTCTCTTTTGACCACACTTTGGCATTCTTCCTTCAGAGTGCCTTTGGCTTTGTAGTTTCTCTCTTGATAGTATGACATGTACAAATACAACTTGGAAGGAAACCAACTAAGAAGTTTTCCTTTCTAAACAAGAAACTATTCTGCCTTATCTTTATGAACAAGAGTGAAATTATTAAAAAGAATAAATTCTCTAAAAATGTGTGCACCACACTATAAAATTTAAATCCATATTTTAAAAAATGAATTTAGAACTAAGATGTTATAAATACAAGAATAACTTTGATTGTAGAGAAAATTTTCACATCTTTGATGAATTTAGCATAGAATATGACTTAAGTACAAATGACATCCCAAATAGCTATTTAATTTAAGGTACACTTAACTTAACTAAAAACTACTAGACAAATACATAAATGTACGTTATCTAACTAATAGTAAAAATCCATAAAATATAATACAGAAAGGATATGTTTATAGAAGTAGCTTGTACTCTCATGTAAGGCAATTTTAATTAGAAGGACACAACACTTAACTTAACTAAAAACTACTAGACAAATACATAAATGTACGTTATCTAACTAATAGTAAAAATCCATAAAATATAATACAGAAAGGATATGTTTATAGAAGTAGCTTGTACTCTCATGTAAGGCAATTTTAATTAGAAGGACACAAATCTAAAATTAAGATATTCATGAAAAGATTTTAGGGAAAGAAGAGGGTAATTAAAATACAAATGTGAACTAAAAAGGCTAGAAAACCTTTTGATCAAATGAAAAATAGTCTTTATTCAATTATCAAATAATTCACACACACACACACACACACACACACACACACACACACACACACACACACACACACACACACACACACACACACACACACACACACACACATATATTAATAATATATTATTATTTTTTAATATATATATAATATATTAATTTTTTTAGGTATAGGAAGTATATATATATATATATATATATATATATATATATATATATATATATATATATATACTTCCTATACCTAAAAAAATTAATCAAACTACTTAAAGAAAAGAAAATAATCTAAAGAGAGCACCTCAAAGTGGAGTGGTATAAACTCTGATTACGAAAATGGAGATAAAATATCAAACCATACTCACAATAACACGTCTTAGTAAAAAAATTTGACATCTAAGAAGATATTGTTGATATCCAAACATATAATTTTTAGAAGAAAAACCTAATAGGTAATTTAACTAAAATTTTCTCTATGTCATTAATACTTTAAGATCATATAGAATATTTCCTTATAACTTCCCTTCAATTTTTTCTAGAAGAGAGAGATAACATGGTGAGAGGGTGCAAAATAGTGAAAGTACCAAGGAAACACAAGTGCGTGAATGAGGTCATTCTTAGACCACCAATCGTGAATAAGAGGGCCTTGCATTATAGAGCATAGCCCATCCATAACAAGAAATTGGGCTTCTCACTATGGAATTGGGTATTGAGCCATCTAAGAATGATCCATCAAATAGAGAGAATATGGATCTTGGTAATGCTAATTTGAGAGAAACCTATTTGCTTGGATAAAAGAACACTAGAGAGATGTACTTGGGTGACACATTTGTCCCTATTTGTCTTACAATTTTACGTGTGAATGAAATTTCTTACCAAGGATGAGAGGAAGAAGTTCACTAGCCACTTCCATCTGAAGGGGTATTTTGCATCACAATTGGAGAGGAGAGTTATGTACTAGAAGTACAAAACAATGAATGCAAAATATTCAAGGTGAGGTAAATTTATACCTATAGAAGAAGCAAGGAATACCCTTGGCAACAATAAGAAGCTCAAGAGAGTGGCACTTGTGAGATCAAAATTGAGAGCTAAGAGTGAGAAGAAGAACCCACAGCTAATGGATGCATCTTTGGATGAAGAAGCCAAAGATATCAAGAGTGAAGGAGAGCAAGACAAGGAGAGTTCTCTCAAGCTTTGTGGGATCATATTTATGAAAGGAGGAGGAGGAGGAGGAGGAGGATCAAAACAAAGAAGCACAATTTGCATTGGCAAAAGGTAGCCCCAACAATGACAAATGACAACAGTCCCAACTGGACAAGAAAGAAGACCTTTAGGCTAGAAGTGCGGTGTGTAAAAAAGGTAATTATGACCAAGAAGTAGGACCTTTTGGCATGAAGAGAAAGAAGAATAAATATGAGCTTGAAGAAGAAGGAGTAATCAGAGAAAAATGAGAGGCACTAAAAGCCAAAGGTATGATACTTGGAGGAGGAGAAGAAGTACATGAAACCAAAGGTAAGGCACCCAAAGGCTGAAGAATGCAAAGAACTCATGAATATCAAGGATAAGAGGGAGGACCTTTGGTAGAGGTAAAGTATGTGGAGGAAGAAGAACTTGACCAAAGAAGAATTCAAAATAGGGGTTATTGGAATTCTTCACTAAATTAAACACTAGATTAATCATTTGGTGGATAATCTCTTTGAAGTATCTTTGAAGTATCCACTTGATAATCATAGAAGCTCTAACTTGCATATAAGAGTGCAACAAGGAGGTGAAAAACTACAATCCTTGGTGAGATACCTTCATGAAACACCTATGAGACCAAAATAGAGTAGAAAGATGCACACAAAGAAACTGTAAGTTTAAGGGAGTTGTATAAGGAAGAAGGTAAGAGGGTAAATTACCTGATGTAGGAGAACCTTGAGGAGAAGAGGAAAAAAACTTCACTCAAAGTAGCCCAAAATAAATGCAAAGAAGATAACTGGAGTTTGCAAGGAGAAGTGTTGAATCTTTGACTAAAAATATATTAGCAAACAATTGGAGTTCAAGGAGCAATTGGGAGCTTGGAATGAGGGGGTGGCCATCATTTGATGCAGATTGGAGGCATTCAAGAAGAGTGTAGTGGCAATGGAATGACTACCATAACAAAACAAGCCTTCAACTCAACCATTTGCGGGTCAATGTTTACAGAAAGGAAGAGGAAAAGGAGGTTGGCCAAGGCCAGATGAGGGAGGAGTCAACAGCCAAAATGTAGGCTGTTCACACCAGCCTAAAGGAAGACAACAATCCTCCAAAACTGGAGGAGATAAAATATTTGTTGGTAGGCCTTGCAAAGAAGGAGATTCAAGTCATGTTGCACCAAACAATGCTCCACAAGATGAAGTTGCAAATTCAAAATCTGGAGGCAAATGTCTACTCAAACAAGCAACTAGATCAACTAGCAGTGCAACTAAGGGAACACATTGACCAGAAATTCAAAGAATCAACCAACACTCTCCTATTCAAATTTACAATTACAAGGAGAAGGTGGACATGTTGATTATATTTTTTTTGAGGCAAAGATAGTTCTTTGTAGTAGGATAGTCAGAGACCTTTGTAGTAGAAGACCTTTAGGATATAAAATAGATGTAGAAAAATGCTTAGTAAGTGTGACCATTCCAATTATAAAAGACATTTGTAGTGAAAGACACCTTTGGTGTGGAACAAACCTTTATTTATGGAACATATTTGTACAAGTAGTAACCTTTTGTAGTTGAAGCTCAAAGGTGCACAATGTTACAAAAGAAGACCTGATACATGCTATGACATGTAGAATAAGCTTAATTAGTCCACATTAGATAAGATAAGTAGCTAGATTTAGTAATAACAATGCCGATATACATAGAAGATTTGCAATATTCCACTTAGTCACTTGAATTCTTTGATGAGAAGTAGAAAAATGTATATAGTGCTTCAAGCCAATGTGTTTTAGGTTCACTTTTTGGTAATCAAGGAAATTAGTGAAGAGACCTTCTAAACTCTATTGCTTTTTCTTTTCACACTAAGTTTTGATTGGATGATTTTATTGATTAGTGGTAAGAAACTTCAAAGTAGAAACGTAGGCACTTGAGTGTAAGAAGATATTTGCACTTATATGGGATGTTTGATCCTTGGGGTTCCAAGGAAGTGAGGCAATGTATGGAAGGGTTGCAGGTAACTTGGAGCATTGAAAGTACTACAAAAACCAAAAGCAAGTCATTCAATCAATACAAAGACTCCTTTGGAGTGATGCCTTCTATGAAATGCATAACCTCAAGAGTGATAGTCTTCATCATGAAGTGAACCATCATCTTCAAGAAGAATTTGGAATAGATTTGTAATGAAAGTGATTTTTGTTTTCTCTTTTACATAGTGTGTCACAAGGGGTGATACTACACTCTTCTTGGAGTAGTTTTGTACAAGAGGTTAAATATGAAATAATAAACATCCATCAAATGTGAAACTTCTCAAATCTAGCCAATTTTGACATATCTTGGAGGTACCAACATGTTCCTACTATTTGTACTATTAGTTTGTTGACATTGAGCTATCACACCTTTGATATATGATATTGCATGGTCTTCTTCAGCACATATCTGAACTAAGAACATGAAAGACTTAATGTTGTCATAAAATCTCATAGATAAGAATATTTCGTTATTTTATAAAATAAATAAATAGATTAAAAGGATAGTTGAGTTATGAAGTTAAATGTAAGCTTATTCTCATCAACATATAGGGGGCTTAGTAAGACTCTAAAATGGACATTAATTGTCATAGCATTGTATGAATATTGTTTCTATCAATGATATTTTTTGATTATATAAATAATATTCAATTTAATTACTTTGATATGTTATATTAAGTTATTGTAATACCCTAGTCTATAGTTATTCAGATTTTTATTTTTACATGTAAACTTCAAATTAGTAAAACATAGTTGTTCAATTTATTTGCTCTATTCCATTTGTAAAAAACCTTCTAGTATATGTAGACCAATTTACTAAGTTGTTTTAGTTTTCATAATAGCTTTTATCTCATTTTGTGAAAAAATTTCTTTAGTTATGATTCCTTGTTCATCCGATTGAAAAAGGACATGCCAAAGAAAATTACATCAACAAGTTGATATTTCTATTATAATTGTCTTTAAAAAAGTTTTTTTATTATCATATTTTATATACCAAGGCAATTTATTTTTAAGCATATGGATTCACTTTACAAAATCCAAATGATCAAAATGTGAGGGGTGAGTCTCCTTGCAATCTTACAAGACTAGATGGAAAAATATCTTGTCAATGATAGGATATGGACTGAAATCATTTTTGTTATTATTCAGTTGTCCAATCTCAATAAACCTGTCCAATATTAAACAAATAATAAGCTCTAAAGGTTTTAGGCAAGTAGATTCAAAAAGCCACATGTTCTGCCATCACTTCCTTAATATCAAACATGAGAAGGCAACCACATAGAACACAAGAAGGATGGGAAGTCCCCATCAAGTTGTACAAGGAGAGACAAAAGAGGTAGAATGGGGCTAGGTCCCAATAGTATCAATATGAGAAATCTACTTTACTGCACCTAAGATATCTGAGCTATGCAAGTTGTAAGGTCTACAAACTGTTGGAGCATCCAAAGAAGCATCACCTAGAGTAATTGCTCTCCTATAGATTGCACAAGCCAATGCTCTCTATAGAGCAATGGACACACGATGTCTAAAATATACTACAAAGTATGAGAGTGAGAGTGGTACTCCTTGGCATCTAATCTGATAAGCTCTTGTGCACTCCTTCACAAATGTGTTGAATGCCATGTCCATCACTCCATGTAACTCCAAGGCTAGAGGAACCAAGATGTGACCTTGTTGCATACTCCTATACTTGGAGACCTTACGTGTTGTTGCTCCACTTGCCGCCCATCCAAGAGGATGAGTAATCACTCCCTCCAAAATTGCATCACACATAGAGTCTATAACCACAACATCTGTCATTGTCACCTTATCATCTTGGACCAAGTATAAATCTACTATGACACATGTCATCTGCAAAGAATATGAAATGCTCCAAGCAAGGTATCCACTCTCTTGTGCCATAAACAAACACTATATCCTTGATGGCATCATTGGTAGCTATCCTCTATCCTCCATAAGAACACCATGTCATATGAACCACTTTAGCATCTAGTGTAGAACCACACTCACAAGTGAGCAATGAAGATGCAAATGGGTGGACCAAACCTAGGCAAAATCTCATCATTTAAAGAAAATGGTTGGTGCAAGTCAAAGTGCTCTAAAGCATGGTCAAGCTAGGATCCAAGAGCATGCACCCTTGCATGAGCAAGAGCAAAGATGTGCTCTAGTAGCCCAAGGAATGGATGAGTCAACTAAGAGAGAATATAGCATATGTTGACACTATCACTCCATCAAGGAAAACTACAAACCTCTAGTCCAATCTAATGGTAGTGAAGTAAAGGATAGAAGGTACTCTTGTGCCCATGGAGATAGACCATCATTTGTCTACTGCAATAACATCTAAAGAGAAAAGGATCTCTCTTCCACCTTGGTCACATAAGTCTCCAAAACTTGACAATCAACAACCACAAAATGGGAGGAAAGTAGGTGCCGAGAGACCCCAACTACCCAAAAATACTATTGGTGCCATCTCCTCTATAGATAATAGGCCTACTCCTCCACACAAGATAAGTAGAGATGTCTATCTATGTGCCAAATCCCCCTTCACACACTCAAATGTCCCTGGTCCAATAATATCACCAAAGTCTCCCATAATCCTCCTATGAAAAGCTCTCCAAATGTGATAAGAAATTCAAAGAAGGGAGAACCATGAGGAGAAGGTCAGTTGGTTGACGTCAATACTAGAGGAGAGTATTCCAAATGCCATTTGTAGATCTCCTAGTAGAGGGAGGTCATCCACATGGTGAATATCCTTTATAAGGGCAATGCATAAGAAGCATGTGATAAATCCTTGGATCCTACTAGCACTCCAAGAATACGTAGTTTATCTATAAATGGACTATGTGTGGAAGCTCAAGGTGGGGAGGGATATCTAAAGGGGACCATGCTTTGCACTTTGACACCTTGACTCTCAATCCTACAAGATGTAGCTTGGTAGTCAAGTGATCAAAGGCTTGCCTAATTTGATCTACGGGGCCCACAATGTGTGTATCATTTGCTAAGGAGAGAAATATACAACCTAGCATGGCCAAAGTAATAGATAAGAGAGCTCTAAATTGAGCCATGGTCCCCTAAAGGATCTCCCTATCATGTACTAACAACTGACTCCAAGATTATGACCACCCATGCTGGTAGTTAAGGGAAGCAAGAGAGCCATAGAACAATCACACAAAGGGAATGAGACTAGCCAAGGATCCACTAGGCTCCCTAAGCTCTCTAAATATGGATGCCCAAGAGATGCTATTAAAAGCATTCTCAACATCCACCTATAGGACAACCTATTACGGATGGATATATAAGAGTGCCTTGATGTTTAAGGAAAGCCTCACAACCTCCAAGTGTAGCTACTCCAAATTGATGAGATGAGGTGCTCTCAAAAGTGAGATCGATGTTGAAGAACAATGTTGTGGCTAACCAAGCGCAAAAAAAAGCAATCTCTCCAATAGCAATCACTCGTATGCCTCTTGTATCCTTCTCCATCACTAGAAGTCAAGTAGCTCTTAACACTTAACTAATTGACATTGGAATATCTTCCCTTGCTACTGCTACAATTGCTTGAAACAACTTAGTAAATCATAGAAGGATTTACTAAAAGGATTGCTAGAAGGATCATCTACCTAAAAGAAATCTCTCAAATGCTCATATACTATCTCTTATAAGCATCTTGAGGAGAGACCAGGAGCAATGCACAATGCTTGTGCAAAAAGTAACCTATCAAGACATAAATGTTGCTCATGTTGATAATCTAAGACCTCTATCATAGGATTTAGTGAGCATAGAGAAGAGATAGTCTCATCAGTGGGACTAGCCATAGCCCAATCCCCCATTTAAAATTGAGAAAATCTAGCAGCCACCTCTCTATGCACTATACATCTTCTTCTAGTATAAAAAAGGCACCATCAAGAGAGGAGGAGGAATAAGAACCATGCTAACTCATCCAAGGGATCACGTGCCAAACTATCAATGGTAGGTGAAAAGCCTATCTAGCCTCATCATGGAGTGTAGAGGGTAGCCTATGGAATAGACATGGAACATGGAAACTAGTCTCAAATAACCTCAAGATACAACAAGCCTAAGATGCTAACTACTCCCATGACTTGCTCTATATCCCTAGAATGGTCAACAAAGAGATAGAGGAAGCATGCATAATCCCAAGTGTCACCCGTTGTCAATGTGGTCGCTTGCCTCACATGAGCATCCCAAGTGGTCCAATCATAGTCCTTGTGCATCTTTCTCTCATGGGTCTTTACTCCTTGCAAGGTAAAGCATCAATGCCACACCAAGCATGCTATATCTTGAGTCGCTCTAGACAACCCCACATGGGGAAGTGTAGCCATGGCTAGCACAAGAATAATGGTTGTAACACATGATGTTCCTCTTTATTTCTTTCCATACAAGCAATACCACAATCCCACATATCCCAACTCACATGAGTAAATATAATCTCTCCAAGCACTAAAAACTATAAACTCTCGTAACTTTCAATTTCTTTCTCAATTTTTTTTAAACTAAGTTACCATGGAACTCAAACATGAATACCATAAAATAAAAAATTAAAATTCCTGACCCATCACTCTCATTCTGAAGTAATTACTCAAAACCCTAAAAAACTTGAGTACTCATAACTTTCTACTCAATTCTACATAACCTTCAATCTAGGTACCAATAGAATGGAAATTGAAAAACAAACAAAATCTACTATTCACTCATGTGAGATAAACAGGTGAACTCTCTAAAACTCTAGAATATCCTTCCATTCGTTGCCTCTTTTCTCCAATCCCCTTCACTCTCCTCTCCCCCCTTTCCCTCTCCTCCATTGTTTATCTTTAATGGCTATGTTCGAATTCTGCATTTAAAGGAAAAACATACCAGTGATTTAAACTGCCCTCTTGTCCTTCCAGGCAGGAGTTTGGCCAAGAACAACAACAATTCGATAGAGAAGACAATTAAAAACCCCTTCTGTACATATCTACCACTGCACCAAACAATACAATATTTACATGTTCAACTCACTAATGTATTCGTATGTACTTTCTGTGCCCTTGAAAGTGCGCAGTAATTTACATTGGGCAACTATAAGCCAAAAGATTGTCCATACGATGTGTAGAGCTGACAGATGTTCACACTTTCTTCTAAGAACTATTAAATGCTTTCATATGATGATACAAAATAAACAGGGCTGCTCGAACTACAATATATTACACTTATAGAGGGGGTTTTCTGTAAATTTGAGACATAAGCATCCTCTCGACATGGAACGATTTGAAGAGTACAGATGACTGATTAAAGGCAACTTGGAACCGTATAAAATTGATTCATTCGATTAGGAACATGTGATTCGTTTTAGAGGTTTTCTAGAACTTTCTGAACTCCAACGAACGCTTTAAGGTCTTGAATATTCCTAATCACTAAACTGTCCTGATGAGGAGAAAACAGAGCATTCTTCAGTACCACTGTACGACTACCTCAACCAACCTTCATAACTTTGAGGGGAAAACGCCGTTTGAATACTAAGATGAATTCAATTTGGTAGGATGTAGAGTATAGCCACATACCCAACCACAAGTAATGGAAGTCTAAGCAGGTTCTCTCGTGGGTCTACATATTCTAGTGGTGTCCATGGACGAGCCTCTTGGTTACTCTTCTCTTGACTTGGATTTCAGGGGATTGATCAATTTACGCTGATTAGAAAGCTTAGTCAAAAAGCATTCGTGAGTTCTCTGATAACGGTGTTCAAGACCTGGGACAAATGCGTTTCCAAAAAATGGTCGTGATTAGGATGAAGAGAAACAGCGACCGCGTAGGATAACAAGAAGGATGGGAAGACCCCATCAAGCCGTACCATCAAATGGTCGTGACTAATTGACTAGTTCTTGCACCATGGAAGACCTCGAGGGGGCGGTTACTATCACCAGGTGAGCAACGTCTGAAGTACTAGAGTAGGGAGATCGATGAACAGGAAAAGTAGCCCAACGACTTATGGGATATATAGAAGACTGGTGGTGTTGCTGGTCTTCTTATGATTACGATGAGGACAGCATGATTTGACCATGGGATTCGACCAACCAACGAGATAGAAAAGGTCAAGAGTTCGTGACGGGATGTGAGATCGTTAAAAGGTTCATAGAATAACGAGAAGGGTTTGTTCAAGAGTGTTTGTTGTACGTCCGAAGTCAAACTTTGTCACCCGCAAAGTCTCGCTTGGACTCTTGAGTTTAGATTCGTCAGAGATTGACAAAGGTCGCTCGTTGTAGCGCTTGTGCTTGTGCAACATGACGCTAAAATTGTCCTTAAAATTGCCTTACAACGAACTTGTCAGGCAGAATTTGCCAACTTACCGTTTACGACTCATGGAAATGGACATGAGGAATAGCAGTTCGACGGGAAGACTTCATCTCCATTTATTACACTAAATCTACATCTTCACCACCCGAAGCGAGACTGACGTATGAAGTAGTATCTCATGCTTTTAACGAGCTTAAATAGAGTTAGTAGCTCGTCTTTATGATGTTTTGAAGAGTTCCAACTTTCAAGTTGAGAGGCCAATCAAAGTAATGAACAGTGTAGTTAAAGGGACTGCAAGGATATTTGTCGGGGAGGCGACGTTCAACTGTTTGGATGGAGAATCGAGGATATAAAGTTCCGGTAACTTCAATGGAAGTTGCTGGCGAAGAATTCGCTATAGCCTTCCCGATTGGTTCCATCAGTGTCATTCCTCTGGCTTATTGTACTTTCTTTCGGACAAGCAAAGGTGAACGGTGAAGTGTTGAACGTATGGTAAGGTTTGCTGCATCGTCGTGCACCGTTTTTTCCTGACTAGTGAAACGTAAGAACATGGATAATGGAACACGTTCTTTGGACAGTACGTTTGAGAAGTAGACGTCCATTTGGGTCAGTCCAATGCTTCGAGAGATGGATGATGAACGACTCTTAGTTTGACCTAACAGAAAGGGCCTTCTTTCATCTTCAAAAAGTACAATCGTTATCATAAGCGGTGATATTGATATATTTACGATCGAGGTGCAAACTTCTTGCATATCGTATTTTCAGCTTCTTCATTTGATGCTTGAAACAATTTCATGCCCATACTAAAAGCAAAAGTAAGAGATTAGACTAATCCGTAAAAGAAGTTTTCCTCCTTAAAAAATAGATAAGGGAGGTATTCTGCTTCATGAATTGAGCTCTTACCCCGTACAGTATCAATTCAGAAAAAAGACATGAGAATTCGATGATATCTCCTCCAGCACTCCTACACACTTGGGTACTAGTTGATAGGACTCACAGCATTGATGAAGTTTTACGCGCTGAATGCTAGGGTAGTGGAGCAGACTACACAGTTCTACTCAGATTCAAAGAATTCAGCTCTCTTCAGTTTTGAAAAGCATTTAGCTGGTACTGCAAATTTCATTGTGATTTTGAATTCAAAGGCAAGTGGGATAGATGCTCAGGACTTTCAAACGCTACAATCATCACCATTACCATATATTGCAGTCCCTATTCGACGGTCGGCGAGGTAGAATGTACATTGCACGGGATTGTACGGATGTGCATTTAGTAGCTGGACTTGGACTATTCTTGCAAGGGGAACCTTGCAAGAATAGTACAGTAAAGTACTGTAACTACTGAATAAGGTAGTCAGAGCTTCTGCAGTCAGCAAAATTCAGAATTACGAGAGAAATAGTTACGGACTATATCGATTCTCGAGAAATATCCATATTGCAATTCTTTGTAGGATCTTCAATACCCCTTAAAAGTCTAGCAGATCCAATCCGCTCATGTTCGTGAGGCCAGTGTAATTACTTCTCATACGGAAAGTGTTTGTATTTGAACCTTATCGATACCACATGGGCGATCATGATACCGTTAAGATGAGGAAGTTTATCTAGCAAAATCGATCACGCTTTCCAGTAGAAGAAGCCAATCTGTAATCAGTATCGTCATATCTTGAGCATTCTCATAAGATCAAAGTATGGAAAATTATTATAGTTTAATAAAAGGCGAAAGCCGACCTCATTGAACACAAGAAGGATCGAAGACCCATCAAGCTTCACAAGGGAGAGGTAGAATGAGGCAAGGTTTCGATATGAGAAATCTGCACTACTGCACCTAAGATATTCGAGCTATGCAAATCTTAATGTCTATAAATGACTGGAACATCCTATGAGTTTAATAAAGGGACTTGATATTTGTAACTCACCACCCTCCAAATCAAACCTAAACTAATCACAATTTGCGAACGTGTTCTCATTGTAGTATAATTGCGCGGCCAATGATGTATTTGCATTGTCGGCTATCATTCACAATGCAATGGCATTCTGAATGTAGTATACTTGCACGGTCATATGATGCATGTGCATTGTCGGCTTATCTTTCAGAATGCAATGGCAGATGCCGATCTGTTTGGTCGTATGATGCATATGCATTATCATCTTCGTTTAGTAGGGCAGTGGCAGATGATATATTTGATCAATTGGACGAGAATGCAGATGCGTACACATCCATCACGCCTGATGTGCAAGTTGTGTGGTGTGGGTCTGAGTGGGGAACTGAATAGACTAAAAAGGTGCGAACTACTACTGATTAAGCGCACCCCTAAACGTTTGATGAATCTAAGCCACATTGGCTGTAATCCGGAGGGTGAGGTACAAATACCGATTCCCTTAATAAATTCATTAAGTGTATGTAGTTCTAGAAATTTTGACTTCTCAAATTCGCTAAGCGACTTTGCATCATCACTCGAGAAATGCAATATTCAACCCGGAGTAACAGGGACGCAAAATCCTAGTAGACAATCCTAGTGAACGACCTCTCCGCAATGACGATTCCGTGGAGGTTGATGAAACCTTAAGAGCATGAGATTGGCACCTCCAAAATGTATAAGAGAATGTAACATCACGGTAGCGAGGACGCGGAAATAAGCTCACAAATTGTGGGTGTGTTTAAGGCCTCCGAGCTCAAGAACACATCCAGAGGACTTCGTGTGTCTTTCTGTCTACTTCGGTGATTCCCTACATCGTGGCTAAAGAGTAGTCACGCAAACCTAGTAACAGAGAAACAGCCTCAAGGAAACTAGCTGTTTAGAAAAGTTCTACAAATTATGATAAATCCCATGCATGAAGTGGACGGAGTTCTGTAACATCCAGAACAGAGCAAGAATTTATCGACTAGCGGGCATATATCATATGCCCAAGAAGAGGTATGGAATTTACCAACTTCATTGAAGAAGAATAATTGCACGAATACCCCCGTTGGTATTCACAAGCTCAGAAGAATCTGTTGAATTAGAGGCCGCAAAATGAAGATCGGAACTGATTGAATCTGTGTCAATAGACTGTCAAATTTTTACAGTAAACAAAGATGAAGGACATATACAATGGGAAATACTTTACAGCTAAGTCTGCCCGTTTCTGTGACTCCTCCGATATCAAACAATGACTTCTGTAAATTTTTTACATCTGTACTAACTTAAGGAAGTGCTGAAACCTCTCATTTGCCTACTAGTGTATTCACAAGCAAGAGGAGCCTACAATATCTGTGGATCAGCTTGTATCCAGTCGTATGACTCTGAAATATAACAGGCATACCAGAATGAAATCTAGAGATTCTGTAGGACAACTACGGCATCGCTGTTTCAGGCACTCAGGCCGCAAGGACTAGATCCTAGCGCACCTTCCTTTTCCGCTGCCTAAGAAACACTGATTGGATGTCCGCCCCAATATTTCTTCGACCTACTTCCAGACTTTGATAGCTCCATCTCGGCTACTTGAAATGAGAAATCTTTGATTCGCTTGGGCAAAAGCCAACGAACGGATACAATCACGGTGACATCCAACACAATCAAGAGCAGCAGCTGCCAAGCCAGTCTTCGTTGGAGATTTGTTCCCCGATATTTGACTCCTGCCATTCTCACTTCCAACGCACTCCTGTTCCCCACGCAAAGCACATAACTGAGATCGATAAGACACATGAACCCAAATTATGCAACAAGTTTTGATATACGATATTTAGAGTAGGTGTAAGGGCTCTTGCATCCTACAAGCATCCATTGTTAACAATACTTCTGCTCGCCCTTTGAATTCATGGAATGAAAGAGAGTCGATATCAAAAGGAGCAGCGCCCTGAGGACTCTTTTCCCGTTAGAACAAAAACCCAAGCTTTACACTACGAACCTTGATGATGTGCACACCAGAATGTGTACTGGTCTCGTACGTAACATTCTCCGGTGCAGACGCTTTCGTGGTTGGCCCACAGACAGTGTAACTGCGTTCGGGCCTGTATATTTTCATATGAGAGTTCCAATCAGTTAAAAACATAAAGCATTTCAGGTAAGCAAATTTTACCGAGTCCACTTTCACTTAATCTCTCCCTTAAGCATTCTCAATTGCTCATCCTCCCCGTCCATATTGCAGTAAAGAAGACACCCTCGCCGTGCTCAGAAAGCGGCGGGAGTCAAACTTAGGTACCAGTATGAAGTGAAATGGGAAATCAGTATACTTCAAACTCAGGTACCAGTATGAAGTGAAATGGGAAACCAGTATACTTCAAACTCCATGAAATTTCGTAGTAAAAACAGGTAGGGGTTGCCAGGAGAGGGAAAGTTTACCTCAAACGATCCCACATCCTAATCCGACAATCCGATCCTGCAGACAGTAGGCCAGTTCCTCCTGCTAACGGAAACAAAGCTCGCACCCCGTGTAATCGTTGAGGCGGATCATTGAGCTCATCAATCCTGTAACTATTCAGCTTCAGACTGCTAAACTGAGAACCAGTGGCCGTTGTGCTACTTCCAAGTCTCGAATTGGAGGATCGCTGTGCAAGGGCAGCAGGTATTGCAGCTGAATCACCGTCACCATCTTGTGACAATTTCATAACCTACACATGATCAATCAGGAGGCATTATATGGTAGTGACGCGGTATAGTCTTGAGTTCTTCTATCCCTAAACATCTTAATTACTTCTAGCTTTGGGCGAAAACTCAAACAAAATGTTTCATACTGGGCATTTCGCACAGGATGGCACTTTCCGGCAGTCGTGGTTTGTCTTGAGCTGTATTAAATATTCGTTCAATAGATGAAAGGCCGATTCAAGGACAACATACAGCAGAAGTTGAATTCGCCTCTAACAACAATTTTCAGGGTGTGAAGTGGTATAAATTATAGACACGAAGATCATACCGAAGAATCTCGTAATCTCAACTGTTAATATAGTTGCTGAAACTATATCCCAGTTCCTGACAGAGATCAACAAACTCAATCTCATGAGGAAGCTGGTTCGTTAGCGAAATGGAAACACAATTACCTGATGACAGCTTCCATCTTCAGCATTCCAAAGGGCGATCTCATCTTGGCCCGCAGCTACATATACGAAGGGCCGTGCTATGGACGGATGATCCGTACTAGCTGTGGGAAGGAGTGGGCACATACTTTCAACAGGGCAGCTTAATGGATGTTGCCACGTATTGACAGGTATTTGAAATCGCAGGTCCCACAGTGTCAAGATGCCCCGGGATGTGCCTGACACTACCCAGTTACAGTTAGGATCCAGCGCTGTGGATGTGATGTAACCCTCTGCTGGCTTCCCTTTAAGGACCCAAGCCTCATTTTGAGTACGCAAATCCCAAAGATGCATACCATTCCGTTGAGTGCTGTACAACAGAAGTGATGGACCCCTCGATTTTAAGGTCTGAAGGGAAAGCACTGCGCCTTCGTCACAGTCTAGTTTGCAAATTTCTGAAAAGCCAGTGTAACGTTCATTGCTGCTACCCAATTTGGCCACGTACTCCACGTTCAACACATGAATTTTCCCGGTGGTCGAAGCCGCAGCGACTTGATGCCCAGACGTAAGCGTAGTCACACAGAGCACAGAAACTTTTGAACCAAAAGAGTAGGTCAGACGTGATCGGAATGAAATGTCACGTTCCAGCCGGCGACAATCCCATACTTTCACGTTCCCATCATCTGATCCACTTACAAAAAATGTGTTGTCATGAGCAACTGCAATCTGATTCACGGAGCGCTGGTGTTCCTGAAGATTAGCAATCAAAACTCCTCTTGGTCTCCAGGTACTCTCCAATGAAGATTGACCCAAGTTAATGGATCCCAGCATTGCAGTGGCAGAGTCTACGGAAGGATACACTTCAATCACTGGTCCTAAACCTGTATTCTTTCCGACATCAGCTGGAGATGCGGTATTTAACATGGAATTCTCGGCCCCTTGATTGATTGGAAATTGTCCGACGTTTCGACCATCTTTCTGAGCTTCAGGCACTCTCCTTGCACCACTTGTTCCAGGCACTCCATGATATATAGAACTAGCCATGAACCTTGGCGTGATAGGAACTACAGCCATCGACTGCATGGGCTCTCCGAGAGGCATCGATGAATGTGCTGCAATTGTGGCCCACTGTGAAGAAGCTGGACCAATTGAGCCACCTGCAGGAGCAAGTGCAAATGGAGCCCCATTTGGGCGTACGCCAAATATTCTACTCCAATCTTCATTGTAAGATGAAGCGCCTGAAGGTGGAACATTGGCTTGGTTGCTAGTAGTGTCTTCGGGCTTCCGATCACCTAGAAGGGGTAGGGGTACAGAGTAGAGTGGGATGCCTTCTGACGACCCATCATGTGAAGAGTAATAACCCGTTCCGACACCGGGTGGGAGACCAACTGCAGAATTCTCTAGCTTCTCCGAGCTCTCAGCCTCCAAGTGTCTGCGAGTTTGCATGGTGCTGGACAAATTCCGCAGATATCCCTCCATAGCTCTCATCTTCTCTCCATCTTCGTTATCAGCAGTTAATACCCCTTCATTCATTCCTGAAGCAAGAGATATGGCAGGACCTTTCCTCCCAGAAGAACTCTTAGGTCGTCCTTCATTTGTGTCGCCTGTATTGCTAGTCTCTTTGTCTACCTTCCGCCTCTCTGTGGGAGTGTTGCGAGGTTGACCTCCTTGCAACTCTGGTGGTGGTTGTATAGGTGCAACTCTTTGCCGTCCTCTCGATTTCACTTTCCCACCTTCTGTACCAGGTATTGCTTGATCCACGTTACTCAAGGCACGTTGAATGAGCTCCCTTGACACAGGTGGCTTCAGGCAAACCAGAATAGAACTCTCTGAGCACAAAGAAGCTGGCTCTCGACGCAAAAGAGGAATAAGAATTGGAGTTAAAAACGCATGTGAATCGACTAACTCCAGACTGGCACTTGATGCGGCAACAAAGGTGACGGTCGCTCTTCGTACCCATTGGCTAGGATGACAGAGAAGAGGACAAGCATGTTCTACCACAACCAGAAGAATCCTTTTCCTCAAGAACTTGTGCTTACAGAGGGCTGCAAGACATTCCAAGACGTTTACTATAACTGTTTCTTCGACATCATTGAGGGCCGGTTCAATGTAAGGAAGAAGAAAAGATTCAACACTTGCTTGCCCAACAAAAAGGCATACGTGCACAATATACTCGAAAAAAAATGCACGCAGCTGTTCATCGCGGTCATTTAAGAAAGCAGGAAGAACTGGAAGGAGAAAATCGTTGCTCTGCTTTGATCCAAAAAAATGGCACAGAGACCCAACATGCTGTAGCAAAGCTCTGCGTATGGTTGGAGTCTGCTTTTGACCCATCACCAACTCCTGAATTACTCGTGCCACTGTCTCCCGCAGATGAGAGAGCTCAGCGTCACGACGTTGAACATGATGACCTGTTCCCCTCGACGGCCGTCCAGGGCTATCGGCAACCTCTACAACTTCACTCATATGTTGTGAGGTTACAAGGAAGCGGTAGGACGCTTTAGAAATTTTGTGTATATTGTTTGCGTAGGCAATCCTGACACTTTCCTCCGGATCATCTGGAAGCAAGGAAAGGAGGGGTAATATGTACTCGGGAAATATTTTCGCATCACTTGCGGGGAATGTTTTAACCATGGACAGCACATAGCAGAGTGTTTGCAAGGCAGCACATCGCACTATGGCAGTAGAATCGGATAGAAGGGCAACCACATACGGTAAGATGTGCTGCAAACGGGCATCATCGTCGCAGTAGCGAGAAGCTTCATGAAGCAATTGGATGGCTCCTCTCCGATACTGAGGAAGTTTCACATTTCTCACGCACGCACATAGAAGTGAGGCTATCAGGACCATTCCTTCGCACTTTTCTTGCGGTGGAACTGCAGTGTTATCCTTGGTCACACCTGTCAAGAATCCAACAGTAATGTCTGCTCATAAACAGGTTGAACGGTAGCTTTTCCACTTTGCCAGCAGTAATTTCCTCGCAGGAAATAAACATCATAGAAGGAAAGAAAGTGTAGGACCGCTTTACCATGGAAACCACGTCGGGTGTCCAGTATACTATCCATCATTCTCTTTGAGTAAATGTTAGGACGTCTATTTCACTTGCTCAATGGCATGACAGTGAATACTCACCAGGATTGTATACTCCTTTGAACGTCGTCTCCCCTTCTGAAGAAGCGATCGTATTCTCTTTCTGGTTCTGACGGCTTGTCCTCTTCGGACTCTGTAGGTCTGCAGCATCTTCACTCCAAAAGACTCCTGAAAGTACCTCATCAGATTCCCATTTGCTGTTCAGAGTCTGCATGAATAGAACCAGTGCGAATTCAGAAGGTACAGAAGGCATGCATATCATCTTCAACTCAATACGTGCATATATTAAATCTCCAACATTGCGAAGGAATAAGAGAAGCATATGCATAGCTTATATGAAAAACAAGCTGCGGACATTCGCTAACTATGATGTGACGCCAAAAGTAACCAAAAGAAATTTTGAATAATGAAAACAGAAACCGATATCAATAATCGAGTTCCATACCACAAGATATCAATTATGGAACAAAAAGCCTTCTATATACTCCGTCTACCAGATTAAAAGGTAACCAGTCTTGATATATGAATAATGAGAGCAGAAGCTGTTCGTAGGACGGGGATTCACACCCACTTAGGACAGAACCGATGCAAATCTAAGCAAGTAAATCCATGCCAGTCTAAGCAGCTAGGAATACCAACCAGTCTTGATATAGTACAGAAACATCACTACTGGATAAACACTTATAAACAGGTGAGCCATCTATGATAGTAATCTCCGATGAGACATCTACAAAAACCAAATTACATACCTCTTCATCAAGTTCCCTCATTGGATTCTGTTTGTGAGCCATGGCAATGGCTGCTGCCTTTACACGATGGAGAACTCCATCCGCTTTGTACTTTGTTGCAGATATTCTGATTATGTTGCCTGCATTGCCAGTGTTCCCACCTGTTACTTCTGGCACTTTATCCACGGTAAGATCTCCGTCCTGTATATTCTGGTTCTTGTCTATTGATGTAACGTTGTTGCTATCTTTGCTTGAACCATCCGCTAGCATTTGCTTCCGAATCTCAGCAAAAGCTCTTTGGGTAGCTGCCACCTGAGGACCCATAAATACTTGTAAGAAAGCGTCAATTCACCGCTGAGTTTCACGGGAGGAAAACACTAATTACGCAGTCATGAAAAGCGTTCTCAGCTTTTTCTTCACCTAGGGTGCCTAGACTTGAGGGAAGAGCTCCAATGTGCACATCTTCACTGTCAGAAAATAAAAACTTCTACCATTAGTACACTTGCTTCATGTGGATGTCAAGTGCTTATCGTTACTTTTGACCAAAACTATATTTGAGAGTCAATAAATAGATGAATCTGGCTTACCCTTGTGTCTGCGTCCAAGTTTACCAGGCATGAAAAAAACTTATGGAGCAGAGGTGAGAAATACGAAGGGAAGACTGAAGGCGCCCATGACTGTAGATATTCATCTGCTGAAGCCCTGGCATCTGGAGTTAACTGTATCATATGCTCAATCATAGCCCTGATTTTGTCATCAGGTATCTGCAGACACCAAAGCTTATTGCCATGAAACATGAAAGTGCACCTCTTGACATCACTACTGGAATCATTAATCACCAACATGGCAATTCTTTGAAGAGTCGCAGACTAGCAAGGAGTAAGACGACAAACGCAGGAAACAGGCTTTTGGAGTTAAGCAGGCCGAATGAAGATAAGACTAATCTTGGAATAATAAGAGAAGACAAACCTTTTCCAGAGAAGGTCTAGGATCAAACTGTCCCTTTCGATATGCGAGCAATTGAGATAAGTCGAAAAAGGATTGCCCTTCAAGGAAAAGCTCAGCTATCACACACCTGGATGTTCCATAAACAACAAAGGGGTTAGTATACGTTTGAACTGCATCGCACGTTGGGAGCACTTGAGCTATCTGTCCAGAAAGCAACCATAGAGGACGCATTTCATAAGTTATCCACCTAACTTTATGACCAAAATGGATAGCAGCATCAAAAAATCGGACCGTAAACGCCTCAACTACTCATGTTTTTGTCTCTCATTTCAATCTGGAATAGAAGTTTTACTACGAAGATTGCCCTACTCGTTACCACTCAGAGCAATTTTGTTTTCTCGAACCAAGATCCATACTGCTCACTGATAGGTTAAAATAGTGAAAAGGAGTACACAACATCACCTATCTCCGTGGGGCAGACACATGCAAATTTCAGAGAATGTTTGATTCACAGAGTTTAGTTTACGACATTTGTTACCTAGATATTTGCATTCTAGTTTTACAAAATATAACTCACCCAAGGGAAAAGATATCCATGGTTGGCTTCAATGGAGCGTCAGCAGATACGCCAAGATCAATCTTAGGGTCATAGAAGCGCTGCACATGGAGGTCAAGGAAGAGCTAAAAAAGACTAATATAGCAGAAGTATACCTTAACATACAAAGACCTCACCTGCCGAATCGCAGTACAAATTACAACTCTTACAAATTCAATAATTTTAACAACTTTTAATGATTTTTCTAATTGGGCTAGACTTTGTAGTCTCTGGCAAGTTTGTAACGTTTGTAATTGGACTTTGAAAGTACTAGGGATGTGGTGACAATATGAACTAATAATATGAACATAAATTAACAATATGAACTACTTCCGATATAATAGTCCCGAATGTTACCCATGTTTTATCCCCGGTTACGATTAATAAGAAATGATGAAGTTTTCTCACCTCAGGAGCAAGATAACACCTCCGCCGTCCACCACTATCGTAGAAGAAAGAAAAGTCTGTAGGGTTGTCAATGGGAAGATAGGTGGGCTTGAACGACGCAAAATCCGCAAGATATACCCAGTTCCATGACGTCACTAGTACATTCTCGCATTTAATATCGCCTGGAATCAAATAGACCATGCATTTTGAGTATTCCAAGCAAGCAAGATCTCAAACATTCCAATAATCTTTGTTGCTTTACCTCGACAAGTTGTCCACGTCTAGCAAGAAAAAGCCCTTGATGCTGGTCAACAGTTTTTGCAAAGAATCAAATTGAACAGAGTCAACGAGCAGAAAACATTACCATGGCAGACATTTCGTTCATGACATTGTTTCACAGCGTACAGCAGCTGCAAAATCCATGCAGCTTATAGTCACTTTTGTATCTTGTAAGCATATCAAGAGACCATTGACAGACGTACCAGAGTACACTGGAAACATAAACGAAAATTATTTGCTCTTACAAAGAGAAACCATCCACTCAGTTCATGATCGTGCTTAATAATATATTTAACCATTCCATCTGAATGAACTTTACAGGCTGCCCTTCAAGACTATGAACGCTCTCTAGAGACCAGATGAAAGCAGTATAACTTTCAGAATCTCACATTATGATAATACTCAAGTTCATCCATAGAGAGGTCCAAAACCATCAAGATACATTTAACTAGTAATCAGCTTCAGCAGAGAAGACATTTCCGTCCCGAATACAAAGTGTGGGCATCAGTACCTGAAATGCAATCCACTTCTTCTCCATAAAGCAAAGAAAAGGTCGTGTGCTGATTCGGTCATGGAGATTGTTGAAGAAGTACTGTCGGAGTAGGTAGGCTGCTTTCTCCGTTTCAATCCAGCTCTGACACACAGCATAAGGAGAGTTAGCAATGCAACATAAAAAGAAAGCAATTAGCTTTCAGATGCTATAGACTGCTGGGAAGTGCTACATCTCTTCCTCTTCCAAAAGTGTTCTACTTGATCTAAACATCTCAACCCAGTATAGTGTATGTACCTCACTCTTGAATGGCAGTTCACTTAATAGAATATCGCTTTACCAAGAAAAGATGTACACTGGTCGTAAAGTCGCAACTTTACATGGACTGAAGCTTTGGTCCATCAGATTATGGCCGACCGTCACCACATTTCGTGTACTTCACGATAATGAAGAACCTTCTCAACATGCTTTCCGGCTTCAGAATATCTAACGCTAAAGTAGGTGTAATATAGCTACTCCTGTTTGGACGATATCGTGGAACAATGTGCATTTCATTCGTCAGAATGAATCCAACAAGGCGGGCAAAATGCAAGAACTGGGATATGTTTTCTCAAGTTTATGAAGTTTGTTGCTCAATTTTTCTTGAATTCTACGTCTGTGTACAGCATGTAGACTAATAGGGCAGGCTGGGAGCTATGATTTGTTGACAAACAATGGTCGGGTGAATGGCGTAGATGACAAGATCCACATAGAACTCAAATGATTTGAAGTCTTATTGTTGAATAACACATCCTTGAAATCGATTACTTAAAATGGACGATGAATTACTTTTACGCAAGTAAACTACGTGAAACACAAACGACCTCTACCGCAAAACCAATACCCTGTCATTTCTTGACACTACTTGCACAAAACCTTGTAGAGCAAAAGCAAAATTCTTCCCATCGAAGTATCCTGGCAACTTACTTGGAATGGCCAAACATGTGAGTGTTCCACATTCGTAAGCTTCATCTTGATAATATCCAGCCTCGCGGCATGTTCCTGCTCAACGCCAAAAGATTGGAGCCATTGTTTCAACTGAATTGACTTTTGGAATTTGCCGACGAGTGGACAGCTTAAAGGGCTACTCCTCTGTGACAGATTCTAGCTCTGATGTTTCTAAGAGTTTTCTATTGAAACTTTAATCTCATATTTCCATTCTAAATAGCCGAATCACTACTGCTTTTTGCACAGTCAAGTTGAATACAAAATGTTCCACACCTAAAGTCTGGTCCCACTCCATCACGTTTGACGTATACTTTAACAAAAATCAACCCTTCATCGTGAACCACATTGCACAGATTTGAGTAAGTGATTTGAACATCCCAGAAGGTTACACACCTTGAACTCTGGTCCCAATTCACCACGTTTAAAGTAGACTTTAACAAGAAGCAACCCTTCAGTATGAACACACTGTACAGATTTGAACAAGCGCCCTCCGCCCAAGACCTCTTTCAACACTAGATTGTACGTCGATGGCAAGTCCTGCAGGTAATACTCCGTCGGCGAGGCCTGCGTCGTGCGAGCTAACTGGTTCCCCATTTCGTTTCCCCTTTCGAATCATAAACCTTGTCTGCCCTCCGACACTAGCACCAAACAGGAACCAGCTTTGTCTCAAGTTCTTAAAAGCGCTGTACGGGCTCGCCTAAGTTCACACCATCGTCAACCAGCCTCTGGAGCGCCAAGAAAAATCATTGTCCACCGAAGTTCTCCTCAATTTCCACCCCCCCTCTTCCTCAAACTAGGGAAGCAAAGGCCGTCCAAGTCACCTGAATTCATACAAATTCAGGCATCTGTATGCAGGAACGTCTCAACATCCAACCAGGCCCCTGGCAGAACAGTACAGTACCCCGACTCCCGAGACAAACAAGAAAACCGCTTCTAGATCATCACCATCGTCAAGCTTGAAAACCAGAGAACGATCACCACCATCGTTTTCAAATTCTGGATCTTATTCATAACATATTGCTAGCTATTCCTACGGGTCTCTGTTCTCCATCACCACGGTTCTCAGTCTCTTCCAGTCCTTCATCCGTTCCAATCCCCTCCAACCCTACTACAAACCTCCTTCTAAACCCTTGCACTACGGCAATCCCTCCCACGAAACTTGCGCAGAATTTCCTGTCTTTTCCTCGATACAGAAATTCCAAAATAATCGTCAACAAACTACAACACCAAGCCTCCGAGCCTTCTCCCTTCACTTCTTATACCCTTTTTCTCCGATTTGATGGTCCCTACTCGATTGATTTCCATCGATCCAATTTCTCATTAACAGATAAAATCCAGCATTCTTGCGACTCCGCACCTGCTATCTTCCTGCAAGTGTTTCAGACTTCAATTAGACTAACAGCCTTATTGCGTATGGAAATCCTCATGAACGAGGTAGAGCTTGTGATAATGACAGCTCGACCCTCGGCCACACGGAAGCATGTAGAGTAATGCTCCCGAATTCTCAGCTCTCGATGCGGATGAGAGATTCCCGGAATGAGAATTTCATCAACACAGGTCCAACAATTTAAGGATCTTTCTTTCACCTCTTCATATATACGGCGCGCAAACTCTTGTTTCAGCACAGAAAAGCAACGTGGAAGTGAAGGGAAGTGAGCTTATTCCTTTCTTACTTTGCCCTACCGGAGGAATTCCCCAACATCTAGTTATAGGAAATTCTGCCGGATGGCGAGATCTCCTTCTGCCCGTCTTATGTTACTTACTGTAGTCCGTGTTTGCCTCCCAGCCTCCTTTGGAACGAGTTGATGTGTCCTCGTGGAAGACCGATCTGATTTAGAGTGCACTTGAAGACAAGTATTTGAACTAACTTGGAAAACACACCACACTTTGACTTAGATTCTCGTAAACGACTTTGTTTGTGTTAGGAGTTGAGCCACAAAGGGTACAATGCACAACAAAGGGCCTGTCTTAACCAGAGTTAGTTTGGAACGTTAGCCATAGAATTATGCACATGGAACCCAAGGTTCTACCACGAGTTCGTCCATGTTTCATTCGTAATGATGAGATAAACTGTCTTTACACAATTAAGTCCTTCACAGGAGAAAACTCCATGTTCCTCACAAGGCCCTCGATACTCAAATAATTTCAATGCTGGAATAAGGTTAATAATGGTTAGAAATAGGTCCTTATTGTGAAGCGTACCTCTGCTGAATTGTCCACATTGTTCTTTCATCCGAATTTCAATGAGATATCGATTTACTCTTAAGTGTGGAGAGGTGGTTTGTTCATCCAGTTGACAGTCTATTTACCATTTTATATTTTAGAAATTTAGACAGTTGTCTGAATGTTATGATGAAGTTAAAACTCCCAAGTAAGGTCTTCATCGCAATCATACGTCATATGTGTGATATCAATATATCGAGCAAGTTTTCAAATCCTAGCAAATATCAGACTAGTGAACCTTGTGTTAAGATATCTTGGACCAAGGAAGATATTGATGAGAAAACTGTGCACTGTAAAAGAAATATCTCAAATGAGGGATCCAAATATTTGGCGTTTTATATACCCCTTGTGAAAGAGACTTATAAATAAGTAATGTATTTAAACGGTAATAAAAGTGAATTAAGAACATTTTAACATGAAAAGTCATTAAAAATAGTTATTCTTGTATAAGTTCATTACCCACTCTTGCGAACTTAATCTTTATCGGAAATGCCAGTAAATTTGAGGTTACTTATGAGATCAGGCCTCGTAAATACAACTTTAGAACATATGAAGGATATTAACTTTCAGATTCGCTAGAGGCTTTAATAGAATATTTTCTATTAATTGAGTAGTCAAGTTCCATACATACAATTCACATAACAACAAACAAACTGTAAAGATACTAATTACTAATTACTTTTGTTAAGCGCTAAAAAATCATGCTCAAACATTTCTTTGAACTTCTTTTTAATGTTTTTTAATCAAATTTTCCATGTTGCACTGAGTTGCTGATACTAGAAGCTGTCATCTGTCATAATAATTACCCCAAGCTTCATAAATTGAATACATATATTAGACCTATCAACAATGAAGTGCTGTAATGTCAACCTTAAGGTAATGTTCAAATTGGCTGGAATCATTTAATTCGAAAATCTGCAACCTTTTTTCCTTTTTTGGTATGTGATATTATTCTAATTTGGGTAGCGATGAATTGGTTTTCTCTTATATGAAAGATTAAACCGTTTGCTCTTTTCTAGTGTACTAACTCTAATATCTTCTTATACATAACTTATGTTTATTGGCATATAAACGGAATTTTAGAACCAAGCAATTTCTTCTAGATTAGATATTGGTTGATGATGTATTGTGATGCTTGTATTTAAATCTCCATTTTTCTTAATAAATATTCATTCCAAATTTGAAATATAATAACAATGACTTTGTTCAGTCTTAATTATTGGGAAGAAGTTATCACAAACTATGATCATCAGTCCAATTATCTTCATAGTATGCATACGTCAAATTTCACTGCGATTTATTATCAAAATTGTAATATATTCTATTTCTAGGGACAATGATGAAATTTTTTCTAGTTATTAATTGTTAAAAGAACCATTATTATAGCAAAGCTCTTATGAACTTAAGATGATTGAGAGTTGTCTGTCACCTTATTTCTATTGTTTATCTCAATTTACCATCAACATGTATCATATAGTATTCTTTCTAAATCAAGTCTAGATTGCTAACCTAAAATAAATCCTTGATCTCTTTAAGTACAATAAGAATTTCATGAAATAAGAGAAACTCTGAAGTAGATTCCATTTCTCATGAGAATATGCTCTTGAAAGAACTTTCATACCCTTAAACTATTGAATGTATTAATTAGTTAGGTATTGGTATCTTAGAATGATGTAATGACTAACAAGCAACAAGTGTAAGGTATAAAAAAACTTCTTTGTAGATACTATAATCATAAAAAAGTTATTTTCATATTTATTATATGCTAAAATCACCAAAGGAAAGTCATTTAGAAACCAAAATCAATAATTCATCACGTTATCAATAATAATTCTTTTTTTTCAAATTAAGCTATATTACTATTAGGAGTAGTTTATAAATGTCAAATATACTAGAATTATGGAACAATAGTGTCTAAATTTATAGTAAAAGGATATTCCTAAAAAAACTATATGAAGGTGGTTTACCACAAGAAGAAGTTCAATTAAGCACATCTAAGTAAAGCATAGTGAATTGATACTTCAAACCACACCTTTGGAAAGAAGTTTTGAAACTACAAATGACTAACTAAATATTTTAGCATACTAACTCTGGAGGAATTATAAGGATAAGGAATGGATCCACTTACTAGAAAATCTTCTAACTAGTAATCTATATAGAGGAAGAGTTTATATGTTAACTTTTAGCCTAACTGAGTGTTATCATTATCTCCTTGGATGTTAATTATTTTTACTACAAAACTACATTGCACCAAATATTACAACATTAGTATGTTTAGCACCAACCAATGCTGATTTGTTTTGGTTTGGACCCAAGTTGTGACAATATGGAGTTAGTATAAGTTACATATAGCTAATAGATGGTAGAATTTATATATAGTTAGGAAACTCTAAGAATGTTTTAGAAGCATCCAAGAAACTTCTTGGTGAGAAGCTTCTAGGAACTTTCCAAGGTTGAGTAACTTGTACACCAAGTTGACAACTAGCTTAGGTTGCACTCCAAGTAAGGTGGATTCAAGAAGGGATCTTCATTGGAAGCTTCTTGGGAGTCTTGTACCCATGTTACCTATAAACCAAAGCCCAAGCTTAGGCTAGACATTAAGAGTTTCCTCCATCATTTGAGAGTTCTCAAGTAACCTTCTATTCTCTTATTTCTCTCCTTGGTCTTTTATATTGGTATTATAGCAAGAATGGGATGGATGGGATCTATGGACAATCAAACTATTTACACTAAAATATTGGGATTTTTGTGTATATAAATTACTAAAGGATCATTTTATGCTTTGGGTAACTTTTTTGAATGCAATTATCTTGTCCATTGGACCATTGATCCTTTTGATTGCAACTTACAAAGAATGGTTGACATGTTGCATTTATGTGTTAACCAAGATTTTTGTAAGTAGTAGCTTTGTATGAGTAGTAACCATGGTGGCAATGCCCAAAGTTTTAATAAGGTCATATGATGTGTTAGTTGGTAGAGCAATGTTATGCCCCATGGGTTTCAATATTGACTATTGGGAGGAAACAACTTCCTATAGGTAAGGTTGGCAATTGAGTGATGGACAAGTATATCACTTACCCATATGCTTAGTAGTAGTAGGCTTTGCTCATTACAATCAAGGACCATAGCATCAATTTTAGCATTAAAAGGTTTAAATTGGCCCTATGAGTTATTAGAGGGGAACCATATACAAGAGATACTTTGGTACAAGAGAAGATCACTTGGATTTGGAGTATGAGTGGATTTACTCTATTCACCTTGGATGTTCTAATGAGGAGTTGCAACATCATGAAAATAGGTCGGTACAATAGGCTTGGAGTGGAGCCTTTGTACCACTAGTGGAACAATTTAGTGATGATCCTTTGGAGTTTATTACATTGTCACCTATGGATACCACACCTATTGATTGGTAGTATTTGGTAGAGGGAGTATGCCTACCGGATTTGTTTGGTGGGAGTAGCATTGGACTATTTGTGGTATTGCAAGCAAGCATATAGGTTTAGAGGTACTTGTATGTAGAGAGTGATGAGTCTCTCTACATCGTATGGCTCCCTTGGCATACCAATATTGAAAGTTGTTATTGATGTCACCTATCAAGGATTACCAAAAGACTTTACCTTTAGACATTTCCTTGTTGGTGATGCCGGATTTGGAAATATATAATACCATTCATTTGCTGATTTTTGGATGGCCATGTTAGGGACATACCCATGTTACCTGAAATTAGGGTTTACAAGATCCTTATTCTAATATTTTTGGGAGATGTTATGTACCCTATTACATCTCAAAGTTCAATAGGCAATCTCTCTACCATACATTGTGGAGAACATCCCTTTGATGAGTGACTCTAGCACATGGGTGATGGCAAGTACACATTGTATTCCATGATTGTGTCCACATTTGAAGCTCCTTCTTTTGAATCCAATTCTAAATAATCAAGAAATGGTGTATTTGAATGTGAAGTGTGGTTGGTGTTGCGTATAGAAACTATAACCCAATAGTTTGATTGCCCAATTCTCAAGTACTCCTTGTGTTATTGATTAAAATCAATAACACAAGGGGCCAAGTTGATCTTAACTATGGCCTTCTAAGTAGCAAATCATAATTACAATCATTTAAGACTTGGAAAGTCATAAGATTTTGAACTCCTATACTAATATTAACTACACCATTTTTATCACCCAAGTAATCAAAATTATTGTTTGTTTGCCATGCTTACCACAAAGGTTGAAGGTATCATACCCAACTTCTTCATCAACCCTTCTATCATAAAATTCACTATAGATTCCCATCAACAAGTGCATCCTTGATTTTGTGACCATCCACTCTCACATCAATTTTGAAGGCATATATAAAAGCCTTGCATGGTGCTGGTTTTGCATCACCACCCCCATGGATACCTGAACTTTTGCCTTCTTATTTCTCTATATCCTTGAAGAATTTAACCCCCCCTAAGCTCCTTTCTCAAGGTATGGTTCAAAGCAAATATTTGGCTCACTATGATGTTAGCCTTGTGACTACCACATCTTCCAACACATTGTAGTCTCATTTTTACTTTGGATAAAAAAAACATCCATTACTAACTTCTTCCTTGGAGTCTTTGTTGTTGGTGCCGTTGAAGTGTTGGTGCAAGTACTCCTAGTAGGCATAGGACTATTGTTACTAGGAGTGAATACTTGAGAAAAATGCACCTCATCTACACAACATGTTCTCTTCTCTTCTCTTCTTGTGCCAAAAGCTCCAAGTTAAGACCTTTGGAGTTCTATTACTCCCCTTTCTCATACTTGCTCTCAACCACATCTATGGATACTATCTCTTTACCTCTATTTGGAGTAGGAGCTACTTGTGCTTCACCACCTCCCTCTTCCTCTATATTGGCTCCCTCATAACTCCTTGGCCTTCTCCCTATATTTTGGTCCACCTCTCTCTTCTACCATAGTTGCATTACATTGAACTTGCAATCTGCAAGTTGCTCCGTGATGGTTTGAACTGGATCCACTGGTGGAGGTGAAAAAACCGGAGCAACTATTACTTGTAGTACAACCCTTGGCACCAAAGAGTTAGAAGCTCCACCATACTTGTAAATGTGGAGGATGTACAACCTCTTTCACCACCAGATCACTTTCATCCCCTTCCAAACTCTCTTCTATATGAACTACAATCATGATAATTTCTACTTTGGAGGAAGATTTCTCATATCTCACCTTACTTTGAATCTATGGTTTTAATCCTCCCACAAAATTCTTGGTAAGCATAGCTACTGTCCCAATCATAATAGTCTCTATCACATCCCCATTCTTTCTCAACATTATGTGGGATTTGGACTCTAACTTCTCCACTCTTTCTACACATGCTCTCACTTTCTCTCCATCTCCTTGCTTGAGGAAGTTAACCTCACTCATCAATCTCTCATAGTTTCCATTGGGAGAATTTTTTTGATAAGTGTAGTAGTTACCTTCCCAAGACTCCTTTTTCTCTTTCTTCTTGTATTTTGACTCATACCACCATGTAAGAGCTGCATCCTCAAAGAAATCCAATAATAATGAGGCCTCCTCATTTTTCCTCCTCTCATTATTTTCTATGCAAGCTCTCTTGAATTCTCCCACAAAGGCCTCCACATCTTCTCTATCCTTACCAAAGAAAATTGGAACTTTCCCCATCTTAGCCTCTCACTATCTTTCTCTTCACTCCAATTAGTATTTCTATTTTTATTGTCTCTCACCCTATAAATACAACCAAGTGTTGATATAGAGTACAACCAAGTGTTGATATACTAGCAGTATAAGCAATAAGAACAAGTTGTTCCCATGAGGATATGAGTTGTAATTGACTAAAAATAAAGATGAAATATCACAATGTCACTAGTTTTTCACCTTCTTAACCTCTTGGGCAAAAACCATTCCCAAAAAAGGGTAGTGATACCTATGGCACCCAAAAGAGAAATCAACAACCATTCAATCAAAAAGTCTAATCTAATAAGCCCTTGATAATGGTGGTACACTTCATGACAAAGGCCCCTTCCTCTTAAAGAGCCTCTTTTACCTTGGTGGCTAGTCCCTTCTTGTAGGGTTATTTCACCTCAAAAGGTTGGTTTTAAGGCCAAAGTTTCCTTCTCCTTGATGCTATTGTTGACCATGCATATCTCTTCCCACAAAATGCAATCTCAACAAAATCCAAAATCAATGATTTATTTGGCCTTTCTATCCATGGAACTCTCAATGCTCCATTGATCTTGGAACCCTCCTTCACATTGACTTGCCGGTTTAGAATGTCAAGGGTAACTTCCTGATAATGTGCAAATTTTCTACCTTAGTACTCAAGCACTCATTCTCACTAAAAATCAATAGTAACCTCCTTGATTTAGTGCAAATTTCATAAGAAAGTACTCAAACATACACTACTATTGAAAGATTCCTCACCTCTACTCAACCAATTATGCATCAAAGATGTAAGCAACATCCATTCAACATAGACTCAAAAGAGATGTTTGAGCTGAATACTTTGTTCATGAAAGAAATGGAAATCTTTTCTGTAGGTCACAACCCATAAATACAATTTCATAATTTTTAGACAAAGAAGATTAATAGTTGAGGATGCCCATAATCTCCTAACTTCTCCTACTCCACGTAATGCTAATCCTACCTACAGATCTTATCCTTAGCACAATTAAGATGTGTCTATGCAACTACCTCCAATCACAATTAATTCTTGTCAGTTATTGTACAAGTAAAAAAAATGCTATATTAATTGGCTACAAAACTGGTCCTAAGTCAAAAAGTATTTCTAGATAAAGATATAAATCAAGACAAAGGTAGAGTTTGAGGCCAAAGAGAATTTCAGGCTGAGGATGTGTTCTATACTTAAACAAAATTTTGCACATTTCCCTTGAGCTAACAATCATCTTCTTCCTAAAGTCTACTACAAAGAGCTACCTTTGCCTTTGCAAGTCTTAATTAGCAAGTCTTCTTGCTCACAATACCCTATGATTTACAACAATAGTGCTTTTGCGGCTTCTTCAAGGCATGCTTCATCAACTTGCATGCTTCATCAACTTGTCAGCTAATTGCTACAATTGCTTGTTTGAATAGTTCTTTGTAGTCTAAGCATGTGCTTGGATCAGAAATCCTTAGCCTTCAACTTTTTCAAGGAGACCTCCACTATCTCATTTCATAGTCTCCTCTAATTGGTCCCACACCATCTCTATCTTCACCAAAGTAGTTATCTTCTCTAGATTGAATTGGTCCTTTGCTCCTTCATCTTAGTTATGATTTCTTCCTTGTGGCCTTCTCCTTCTTGGATTCATCTTGCTTCTTCTACAAAGTCTCTATGAGCTTCTTTACATAGGTGTTAGCTACTTGCAGCTCTTCTTGATGGCAAACTTCTATTGCCACAAGAGACACCTTTAAGTGCATCAATATCTTCCTCTTGAGTCTTTACTTATTCTTCTAGCTTGAACCATTGACACATCTTGCAAGTCGGATGTCTTCTTCCTTGGTGCATGTTCTTCATCAATCTCTTTCTTTTGCATTTGTTTTTCTTCCTTGAGTTTGGCTACCTCTTGCACCAAAGCATTATTTCATTTCTTTGTCTCCAAATGTTGGATCCAAAAATCTTGCAATTCTTCCCTTGCCTTCATCTTTACTTCAAATCCTCCTTGTGTGAGTTGGTGAAGATGTTGGATGAGTGTTACATAGTCAATGATTCCCTATTAGATTCTACATAGATGGGAGGAAGTTGCTCCATCAATTTGAGAGCCAGGCTCACATTGTACACTAGTAGTTTGGGAAAGAGTGCTACTACAATCTACCTGATCTTGTTCTTGCTTGAGGTTTCTCCTCTCCTGATCTTGAATGAGGCTGAGTGCCTACTCTCCTCTCTTGAGTCTCTATAAAGATGGTTAGCTCTTGCTGCTAAGATATCAATTTGGTTGGAGGAGGTGTCTCTATCATGCATGTTCTACCTTGGGTCATTCTTGTGAAGCTTGTCTGTGGCTTAGAGATAAGCATTGTCTTGGCATAAACATATATCTTCAGCCTCAAGTACCTCTTTTTCATGAAGAACTCCTTCCTCTCTTAACTCTACTTCTCTTATGATTGGGAATAAAGGAGATTTTGTTATCCCCAAACCCTCTACCATGCTTTTGTTTGGGCTAGAAGGTCTGGCTTTGTGAGAGTAAGGATGATGTGGAGACTACCATGATTGGGACAGGAGCCATGCTCACCAAGAATTTTTGGTTGGGGGGAGGGGGGGGTGGTTTGAGACCAACAATTTGAAGCAAGGTGAGAAATGAGAAAGGTAGAAGCTATCAAGATTGTAGTTCGTATGGATGAGAGTTTGGAAGGGAATGAGAATGATTTGGTGGTGAAGGAGGTTGTGCATCCTCTACAAGTCTACAATTATGATAGGATTTCTGATCCTTTGGTGGTAAAGGTGACACCAAAAGTAGTAGTTGCTCTTGTCCTTACATCTCCGCCAAAGGATGCACTTCAAACTATCACGGAGCAACTTGCAAATATCAAGATCAATGTAATGCAACTATGGGAGAAAAAAGGCCCAGACCAAAATGTTGGGAGAGGGCCTAGGACTTATGGAAAATATCTTTATAGAGGAGGCCAACCAACTATCAATTTTAATGATAGAAATTGTTTTGGTTGTGGAGGTAGAGGTTACATCCAAAGGAATTGCCCAAATTCCACATTTCATGGAAGAAGGGGTTATGAGGAAGTAAATAGAACAACAGAGGGAGGTGTTGAAGCCCAAATAACTCCTATATGAGGTAAGGAGATAAAATCCATAGATGTGGTGGAGAGCAAGTATGAGAAGAGAGAATGCTCAAACTCCAAAGGAGCTTTTGGCACAAGAAAAGAAGAGCGCACATTCTGAAAATAATAAATAATCTTCTCAAGAATTCACTCCTAGCAAGGATATTCCAATGCCCACAAGGCATACTCACACTACTAGCTCAGCACCATCAACAAAGACTCCAAGGAAAAAGTTGGGGATGGATGATTTCTTGATCTTGAAGCAACAATGGAGGTACAATGTGTTGGAGGATATTGGTAGTCACAAGGCCAACATCACGATGAGGCAACTATTACTTTAATTCCTACCTTTGAGGAAGGAGCTTAGGGGTGGTTTGAGTTTTACAAGGTGCAAGAGGAAGAATAAAGCAAAGGCTTTGGTATCAATGGTGGATGCAAGACCAACACCATGGAAGGCCTATGAATATGTATCCAAGTTTGATGTGGTCAATGGTCATGATATCAAGGATGCACTTGTTGGTGAAGGATCTATGATGAAACCATGTCAAAGTTGTTGATGAAGAAGTTGGGTAAGATGGGTCCACTTTAGACCTTCAACATTTGTAGTGAGCATGGCAAACAAGCAATAAGTTTGACTAGTGGGTATGATGGACAAGGTGATAGTATCAATTATGGGAGTTCAAAATCTCATGGCTTTTCAAGTTTTGAAAAATGCAAGTTATGGTTTGCTACTTGGGAGACCATATTTGAGAGCAATTTGAACAATTGACCAATGGCACAAAGGATACTTGAGAATTAAGCCACCAAACCATTGAGTTACAATTCCTATAACCAACACCAATCATCCTTCATATTCACATACACCATCTTGTGATTATTGAGAATCAGATTCAGAGGAAGGAGTTTCAAGTGTGGACACAAGCATGGAAGAAGAGACCTCATCGGAGGAAGATGAATCTGAATCTGATTCAGAAGTGCATCCCTTGTGTGCTATGGACTTTGTGTCTAAGCAAGAGGTGTTGAAGGACTTTGATAAATCACCATTGATACTAGAGGAAATAGAGAGAAGACTATCTACCCTCAAGTATGGTTTTATCCATTTTGGTAAAGTGACTATCAAAGATTTGAAAAAAAATGGTTACCCATAAATCATCTTTTTTTGGTTGTAAAACCGGTAGATATATAAAAAAATTTCCATTTATATATATCCAAATGTTACCAAGGAGTAAAAGGTAGATTTAAGGAGATTTTTTGCAAATTTATCCATGTGTTTGCTTTTAGTTGTAAGGATATCAAGGAACTCACCTTAGAGGTGCACCAGATAAAGGTGAAGTCACATGCAAGACTAGTCTGCCAAAAACAACTTTGCATATTAGCCCACCAACACCTTTGGTTGTGAAGGAAGAGATTGATAAGCTCAAGGAGACTGAGTTTATTTTTGAGATGGAGAACTCAGAATGGGTATCTCCAATTATGTTTATGAAGAAGAAGAATAGCAAGCTTTGTGTATGTGTTGATTACTACTCCTTGCTATTCATTGATGAGATCTTGGAGGAGGTTGTGGGTCATGAGAGGTACAATTTTGGGGATGATTATAGTGGCTACAACTAAATCAAGATTGCACCAGAGCATCAACAACTCACAACATTCATTACACCTTGGAGAACTTATGCTTTCAAGGTCATGCCTTTTTGGCTCTATAATGCTACAACCATATTTCAACATTTCATGAACAAGGTGTTTGAACCTTTCCTTGGGAAATTTGTGAGAATTTCATTGATGCCTTTTGTGTCTATGGGAGCAAGAAGGAGCACTTTGAGCACTTGATCAAAGTTTTGTAATGCTTGGATAAAGCAAATGCATCACTCAACCTAGAGAACTGCATCTTTGTTGTGAAGAAGGTTTATTTTTAGGGCATATTATTTCCAATGATAGAATTGCAATGGATCTTGAAAAGGTGAAGAAAATCTAGGAGCTTCCATTCTCTTCAAACTTGAAAAAATTATGATTATTCTTGATGATGGTTGAGCATTATAGGAGATTCATCTTCTCATTTTCCAATAAATCTTATGCATGACCATTTATATTGGAGGCTCTCAAAGCTTTTGAGGAGCTCAAGCAATCCATTATTATGGCTCCAATTCTTGCTAAACCTGATTGGAGTAAGTCTTTCATCTTTTACACTAATGCTTCCAGTATAGCTATAGGATGCACTCTTAGTCAATTAGACCAAGATGGGGATGATTTTCCAATAGCTTATGCTAGTAGACAAATGGTCTCAACAAAGAAGAACTATTTAGTCACAAAAAGGGAAGAGTTGGCAATTAATTTTGGTCTCAAAAAGTTTCAAGACTACTTGATTGGAGGGAAGATCACCATTATCATGGATAACAAGGCTTTGAAATACATCTTCAATAAGCCAAATGTGGAAGGGAGGTTAGCAAGGTAGATGATACTCTTGTCTGAGTATGATTACACTATTCAAGATAATCCAAGAAAGAAACATGCAAATGTTGATTTGTTATCTATGGCCTATGATCAGTATGGAGATGAGCCAATGGATGATTCCTTCTTGGATGAGGAGCTCATGATAATCTCAATCACCCAAGAGGTTCCAATGGAGTAAAAGGAGATTGTGGATTTTGTTACAAGAGGTAACTCTCTGGATGGGATGCATGCTAGGGAGAGGAAGGCCTTTGCAATAAGATCTAGACCTTACACATTGGTGGAGAATATTCTTTTTCATCAAGGAGCAAATGGTCTTCTTTGAAGAGTATTGGGTAAGGAGTGGTCTATCCTACTCATAACAGAGTTTCATGATGATTTTGTATGTAGGGATCACTTTGCAAGAAAGGTGACTACTTTCAAGATTCTAGATGTAGGTTACCATTGGAGTGATTTTTCAAGGATTGTCCTGATTATTGCAAAACTTGTAATGTTTGCCAAACTTTTGCTAAAAGATCTACCTCTACTCCACCTCTTAGATCAATTCTATTGTAGAGATCTTATGGAAAGTGTAGAATTGACTTTTTAGGTCATCTTAATAGAATTCTAAGGAGCAATTGATACATTACGGTAGTTACTTATTACCTTACCAAGTGGGTTGAGGTTAGACCATTGAGATACAAAAATGAAGATGAAGTTGATAGATTTATTTATGAATGCTTTATCACTAGGTTTGGGTGCTCTTTGGAGCTGGTTCTTGATTGAGGAAGAGAGTTTACAAGAAGTATCACTACAATCATATTACGACATTTCTATATCACACATAGAGTGACTATCTCTTATAAGCCAAAGTACAATGAATTGGCAAAAAGAACCAATCAAACCTTGTGCATGATCTTGGCCAAAGATGTAGAAATAGAGGGGGGGGAAATCATTGGGACAAGAGGATTCATGTGGTTTTATGGAAGTATAGGATAACCATGAAAAATATCCATCAAATATTTTCCATTTTAATTGGTATATGGCATTGAGTCTACTTTACCTATTCACTTTGATCTTCTTATTTTTCAAAGCATTGGTAGGAATTGAAGAAGGCACAAGGAAATCAGGAAGGAACAACTCATGGAATTGGAAGAGGCAAGAGCAGTTGCTATGGTTTGAGTGGAGCAAGCCCATCAGAAACAAAAGGAGAGCTATGAAAAGAGGCAAGGCAAGAAAAAGTGATCCATTCAAGGAAGGTGATTCGGTAATGTTGTTTAATTCTATTTGATTCAAGAAGGTGCAAAATAAGTTCTTGCCTAAGTACTTTGGACCTTTAATAGTGGAGAAGATGTGGGGCAAATTTATCTATGATCTCAAAGAATTGGGCGGAAGACACTTTGATACGATTAACCCATGATAAATTGAAGTTATTTCATAGAAGGTAAAGAGACCTTCACTCCAAGGACAAAGTGAAATCTTACTCCATGAGTGAATGTAACACCCAATGATGCATGTATGCTCTACATGAATATTAAGTTTGGTATTGCAAGTAGTGGAGAATATTATATATATGGAGTTTAACTAAGCTTTTACATTAGTCATGATTAGCTAGAGTGTAACAATATGGAGTTTAGCGACATAGTTAGTAAGGCTAACAAAGTAGAGAATAAGCCAAATTAGTCTAGAATATTCCAAAAGCATCTAGGGAGCTTCTTGGGAAGCTTCCTGACTAGTTAACTTGCACTCCAAGCAGGTAACTTCTAGAAGCTTCTAACTAGCTTAGCTTGCATGCCAAGTAGGCGGCTTCTGGAAGGAACCTTCTTGAGAAGCTTCCTAGTTAACTTGGCTTGCACTCTAAGAAAGTAGCTCAAGGAAGCTTCTTGAGAAGCTTCTCAAGGGCCTTGTATGCTACCTATAAATACCAAAGCCGAAGCTCATGCTAGACATTCGGAGTTTTCCCTCATTCAAGTGTCCCAATGTGAGTTTCTATTCTCCTATTTCTCTCCTCAGTCTTGGTCTTTTACATAGAGTTAATCCTAGCTACGATAAAGGTGACCCTATTCTATAGGAAGGGAAAAGAGTGAGCACTATTATTTTATCTTCTAGTGTATTGACTTGATATTATTTTACCATTTTGTCTTCTAGTGTATTGACTTTGCATTATTCTTAGTTATTTGACTTTCAAGAAAGAGTTGAGAGTTTCATGGGCCCACAAGCTTTGTTTATTTGATTTCTAGCCTACAACTTTGGTGTGTAACTTTTTCACAAGTATATAAGCTAGGGATGATGAGGTACTCATCATCCTTTCATTTGTAGCTATCTCTCTTTCATTGAATTCTCTAGTGATCAATGTCTTGAGTCTTGGAGTTCTAGCCTTGAAGGAGTATATGGAGTTGGGATTCCTTGTTTTATTAGTCCATGGTATGTTACCTTAATAACAATCAAAGGTTTATCTTGAGTGTGAGGCATGCTTGCTCACAAAACTAGATTAGACAAGTTTATGAAAATGGAACAATTATCTTGGAAACATATCTAAATTATTCTTTATGTCCATTAACACTAAATGAATAAATACATTGAACCCACCAAAAATTAAAGTATTAAGAAATTAAGAAACAAAAAATTAAGAAAATAAAAATAATTAAAACACATTACTCAAATTAATTTTTTTATATTTTATACATATGATTTATGAAAATAATCTTCTTAGTTGCTTCTTTCACTCATGGTATAAACATTGTATTTTGAAAATACCTTTTAAGTAAACTTGTTCTAAAGACAAATCCTAGGGCTAGTTTAAAACATGGAATAAGAACTAAAACTCAAAAATAGCATATTTTTTGCAATGAACTTACAAACGTTTCATTTTTATAATCATGAAAATAATAAAATATAAATATTTTCATTGCATACATAAATTCATAGGATGGAATATTCTAATTTTTAAAGATAAAAATTCCAAATAATTTAGAAAAATAATTTTTTTAATATTTATTTGAGTTAAATGTTTACAACTTTAAAACATGATGAAAGTTTTCTACATTTTAGCATATAATAATTTATTAAAATCTACAGGATTTATATTAAGTAAATTAAGGTTTCATTTTTATATTTAAGCAAAAAATGTATCATAAAATTTTCCTTATGATTTTTTAAAATTCCATTATTCCAATGAAAAATTATAATTTGCATTAATTAATTACTAATGTGGTATTAAGACTTCCATTATCAATTTTTAAAGGTTATTGTCAACTTTGAGAGAAATGTTTTGTGTACATTGACCTAACCAACATGAGCAAACCTCTATTAGAATAATACATTTTTTAATTATTTATTTTTCTTATCTATAATAATTTCATTATCTCTTGCTGCCTTGATAGATTAAAAATTAACTTTAAAATTCTGAAATTTAATCACTAACATATTAATAAAAATATATTTAGGAATTTATGTTTCTTAACTCTCTTGAATGTTGTAAAAATATTAATTTTTATATATATTCATACATATGACATATATTTGTACTTTCACTACACCGAGTCTGTTAAATCCTATTTATATCTTTTCACAACAGGTAATATGCATATCAAAATCTGTATTTTTATAGTCGTTCAAGCTAATAATTTCTATTTCAGAAAATTTTAAATCAATAGCAAATTTCAGCTGTAAAAGATGAGACCTACGGTTCAATATTTCTGAAGCAAAAGAGAACCAATGGAAACCAAGAACTGAAATTGATTGATATTATAGGCTTGAATCTATGAACTCTATATAGTAGACCGCTGTAAAGTAAACTATTATACAAGAATAAACTCTCTATAAGAGAAAGTTTTGTAGTCCCTACCTAAGTCTATAATAATAAATTCCTAATATTGTTCTATTATTTTTTGACACTGATAGTGTGTTGGTTGTAAGTATAAAATAATACCGCATGAATCAAAATCTATTTATGAATTCTCATGGTGAAGGGAAAAAACTGATGGAAGATACTGTATTTTAAGTTCGATAATAGATTTTTAGACTTCACTATCTTGGAAATAATACAAGGTAAACAAAGAATACAAGCGTTTGATCTAGATTTACTTTGTTTATAAATGATAAAAAATTAAATTGTAACACAACAATATCACGAAGCTATACATGATTTTATGAAAAGAATTCATTGGAAATGATACAAGGTAGACAAAGAACACAATTTTTGATCTAGAGTCACTTTGTCTGTAGACTAAATTATAACGCACAAACAATATGAAGAAGCTATAAATGATTTTATGAAAATGATATATTGATTCAAGATAGTCTTAATGAAGTGTATGATAGGAAACATAAGTGTATGAGAGACTCTAAAAAATATAAGTATTACAACATGAACCACATTAGTAAATTCAAGAGAAAAACATTTCTAAAGTGGTCTGACTTAGTTGAAACAATTGCATTTATGGAGCAATTAAAATCAAACTACACACTTTCTTCAAGTTTGTTATGTAATTTCATGTATATTTTAAGACGTACATTTCACATCTATTTAATAGATCTAGTGCTTCTTGTGGCTGGATTGCCTTTATCTCTTTGATGTCATCTTGATCTTCTCTACCACCTTCATTTTTATCTCCTTCAACAATGCCCTTACTCAATCATAATGGAGTTCACAATCTTGTCATTGTTAGGAATATATGCAACTTCCCTTTCCTGAGTGAATTGAGCAAAGAATTGATGTGCATTGGGTTCTCATAATTGGACCTTTGAATTTGAGATTGAACCTCTTGCATCACCTCAATAGGAAGTTCAATAGTAAATTCTGGAAGGACAATGTTCAAGCTTGATGTTCATATTCTGCAATGGTCAAAACAGTTTATAATGGTTTTTGCTCTCACTCTGTTCCATGCTGTAATGGATATAAGTAAGTGTCACTTGAAGTACATCTACCTTTCTTAGTGCTTCAACATCTTCTTGCAATATCCAAAATAGAAAAAAAGCTTTTGATTGAATCATTTCTGATTTTTGAATGCTTTTTAATTTCACATGGTCCTTGTATCATAGGGTTGGATTTTTAGTGTAGTATTGGGTGGTAAATAATGTACCTTGGTGTGTAATATTGATGACAATGATTCCATACTAACATGTCTAGGAGAATCATCCACCAATAGAAGAACTTTCCAGCATACCATGGAATCCATGGTCACTTGTGCTTTGGTGGATTGCCCCCGTGCGATCGACATTTTTTAAGCAGCGAAGATTTCTAAACTTACCAACAATCCAAAGGGGTAGTTTATGCAAGCCATCTCCATTAGTGCAAACCATGAGTGTCAACCGTTCTTTGTAAGCTTTACATCCCTCTTATTGTTTGGTTGCAAGCGATCAATTGGCATGTAAAATAATAGAAAAATGAGATTCAGGAAAAAATTTGAGCAAATTTGAGATAACGGTAAAGTTCATCGTTTAAAGATTGCTTATAAAACAATAGCACAATGAATTCTAAGAAAAAAAGTGAACAAAGTTGATATAATGATAGATAACACTATTAAGAAAGTAAGAAATTTAGTGTCAATTCAAGAAACTTTACTATGTCATGTTTAGATATTTTACTTTTAACATATGTGACTAGTATGTGTCTAGTTGCAGTTCCCAAAGAAATCTATTAAATAGATTGCCCCAGCTTGTATCTCACATGATACCAACATAAAAACTTGAAAAAGGTTAAAAATGCCCCGCATTCGGATGGAAGGTTCTGTAACATAGGTCGTTCCCTATGCTGATGCAATCGAGTATGTTCCCAGTTGTTTGTCACAGTACATTGCATTGGATCTTGTTCCTTTCATGAAGTCTTCACTGAATAATAGTAATAAATATGACTTGACTAGATTCATTTGAGCACACATTGCAAATTACATTTGAGCACACATTGTAAAGAAGATTATAATTCACACAAACAATCACTGAGAAAATAATATTGTAACATTGAGTGTAAATGATCCTCATCTGCATGCAGAAAAATGACACTATTTTGTCCGTGAATTAAATTTCCTTTCATTCATATTGATCCAAGAGTTCTTCAATTGTTGGTAGTGCATACTCCAAGACTACCCTATCGACAGATCTCCATGCCATTGATGCTCCTTTATTCCAAGGCGCTCCTTGAAGCGACGAAGCCAACCATTAGAGAACTTAAATTCAGAAGAGCTTTAGTTGCAATATAGTTGATACAAGAACAATGCTCCTCTCTCTTTGAGTAGTTGCCGGGTAACTTCATCAGTGCTTTCAAAGGTGCAATGCCATAGATACAACAACGCCTCTCCCATGAGTGGATAATGCAATTCACAACCACGTTTTGATGCTAAAGTTCCATGTTCTCTATCCTTGTTGCACTCGAAACACTTTTCACTACTTTTCAACAAGTTCCAAATAGTCCCTTGATGATGTGTTAGTTTGAAGAAATCAAGGGCCCCTTGATTTCTTCAAACTAACACATCATCTCCTTTGGTGTAGTTTTTGGCTCATCCCGTTTACATTTACAATAGTATTCTATCCTCATTTGTGAGGTTGGTGTGCTTCGGTAGGGAGAGATGAGGTATGCTTATGAAAGGGAAAAATAATATTGGAAAGACCGGTATTCTCTTGGGAGGGAAGAGACGAGCTTGGGTCTTGAGAAGGGAAAGATTTGATTGGTTGTTAATTCAATTGCCCCTTTTGCGTTTCGCAAAATTATTTAGAATAATAATTATCTAAAATAAAAAAATAAATCAATCCCAAGAAAATTATTTTAGAGCGGTCTAATGTAATATAATATGAAGGACAACAAGAGAGGATATGGGTCCGTTCCATATACCATACCAAATAGTCTACTAAATGTGATGAACATTTTGACTAATTAAATATTCGTATGTATCATTTTCTATTTTAGCTCTAATGACAAATTTCTGCTCTAATGACAAATTTCTATTTCTATTTTGTGAGGATAAAAGTCAGAGTGTGAAAATCTTAACGGCGTAGACCATGAGATGTTATGGGTATTTCCCCCGTGAAAATATATTGGCATCCAAGATTCGGAGAGCATCCATGGATCAGTTCATGGATACTCTCAATCTGAAGAGTAAGCCGCATAGGATAGCAAGATACCCAGAAGATGGAAGATACCCAGGTACTCCCAATTATTATTGCTCTCTGACGATTTACACAACCTGGTATCTTAAATTTTATGTAGGAAGTCCAGTGCACTCACGACAAGTTCTCCTTAAAAAACCGAATTGAAAGCCACAATATAGATCTTCACTGGTCACTCCGCAGTATCTCCTACGGGGCGTAATCCTTGAGTCCTGCTCGACAAACATCTTTAGCCCCCCAAAAATCGATTCATTAACACGTGGTTCATGAACCGTCGCAACGAGGATTTACTTCTGCAGGTGACGGAACGGTGAACCGCTGAAGTGAGTCTAGGATGTTTCTTCGCACGAGTTGCAGAGCAGTCTTGCCGATTAGAACTCTTTTTTCCAATCTGAGAGTACTGACGTACTTTCCATACGTGTACGGCCGAAATAGAAAAGGGTGCTCTTCGTCGATAAGCTCTTTCGGTGCTTCATTTGCTGTTGATGGCAACACGGTCATTCCGTAGAGTGGAGACAGTCGGTCTGTTTTCTCGTTGACCACAACGCGATGCTCTACGCTTCTGTATCTCCCATTGGACATAGCCTGCACAAATTATTTGCAATTTTGAGCTACCTGTTATTAGTCGCCTGCATTGATAAATGAATCCCGGAAAGAAAACGAAGTTCTTTGTTTCATGAATTACTGATAAAAGAAGAAACGTAATTGTGATATATGCCTGCAAATTGTGCTCGCGGGTAGCGGATTTGTGCACCGTCGAGGAAAGTACATACCTCCAGAGTATCGCCAACGTTTAGTATAATTGCTCCTGGGACGAGCGGAACCGTGAACCATCTGTCCCCTTTCCTGATTTCCAAACCACCGTCACGATCCGCCCTCAGCAGATTCATTACCATCGTGTCCGCATGAGGTCCTACACCAACAGTAAGATCAGGTTGTGGACCCTTGGGATAGTAGTTTATCCTCCAGACACTTTGAATTGTCTGGTGTCTTGAATTGGTCAGAAAAGGTTGTCCGCTCAACACCCAAGTGGAGTGTAAGAGCTTCAAGTATCTCGATTGCGACACCTCCGAGTTTGGCCCACACCTCATTGAAAGGTTTGCTGACAAAATATCATTGAAATATATGCAAGTAATTAGTCAAGCAAACTGCATTTGGAATTCAGACCACCATTCCAACTATCGCTCGTTCCTACTAACGTGAAAACGAGTTCGCCATGAGGCTCGAAATACCTTGCAATGAGATGAGAAAAATAACTGGGATCTTCTAATTCAATCAGCTTGCAAAAGCTGTCACACATGACCTAGTCATTTACATTCATTGCGGCTAAATGCGCTGTTGCCTTACCAAAAAGCGGCATACCAGACGAAGCTCATCAAAGATTTCTCCATCATCAAAGCAGGCTCCCCAACAGTTTCCAGCCATGGGACGCTGGAATTAAGTGCAGGGAACCTGCCACTATAACCAAGATAGCGTTTGTTATTCGGGACTTTGGCTTTCTCCTTTATCTCCACAGGTAGCTCAAAGAACTTTCGACATTGAGCATGAGCTTCCTTGAAGAGCTCATCAGGAATGCCATGGTTTACAACCTGAATAAATCCCCATTCTTCACATGCATTGCCAATTTTTTTCGCGGTTTCCTTCTTGACAGCAGAATCTTCATTGAATAGCCCGGAGAGATCAATAATAGGTATGGCTAAATCCGCCTTGTTCTCGGTACTAATCGCAATGCACTCCGGATCCGGCATGATATTGTGGATCATAAACGCCGGCCAGACATAGCGTTGTGGCAGTTCTGTTCCATTAAGGTTCTGTAACACTGTGCTGATGTTTCAGCTTCCGCAGAGACTTGTGGCTCAACCATCGCCATGGTAGCTTAATTGGCTCAAGTGAACGGTCAGAAACCTCGGCGATCTTGGAAACGCGAGGGTAGTCTAACATATGAAACTGAGATGAAACCAGACAATCAGTGAGATTCACAAGACCTAAGTAATACCTGTGCATATTATACGGTTTTTCGAGTTGATACTCTAAGGTCGATTCTTTGGAACAAGTCTACAGAAGAGAACTACCTATCAACAGTACAGCGTGCAAGTCCGACAGAGATTGAAACGCCATCAAACATGTATGAGAGGATGCTTTTCCTGCAAACATGCGTGTAAATCGTTTCACCCTTTCTGTTGAAATTTAATCCAAACTTCCACAACAAAGGCAGCAGAAGTACGACACAAACTTGCAGTGTTTAGAGAGTTCCATTTGATTGGGACGCTTCAGACTATCCACAGAGAAGGGTGTCAGTTAGTAAAGCGACTCCTGAGGAGTCGTATCACCGAAACACATTGGATAAAGTTACCTTGTTTGCTCCATAGAAGTTCCCTCTTCGAGCTTTGGTGCTTCGACTGCATTGCCTGAATCAGTCAGCCTTAAATGAGTAAACTGGTACAATGTGCATTCTGAACGTGGTAGCCAGTCAATTCTAGTCTAATAGGAAAACCAAATTCTGCCCTGAAAAACTATAAATTATCAAACGAGATTCGGAAACTGATTTAAAAACTGTACTAGTACACGAAGATGATGTCTAGGAAAAGAAACGGTACTTGTAGAGTGGACACCTATACGAATGTATCTGTAGAAGTAACAAATAATAATCTAGGATGAGTTTAGCGAGTATTATATTAACATCTATAGTATAAACTTGCCAACTTGTTCCCAGTCTGTCCGTAATTTTGAGTTAGTCTCGTAGTTAATACTTGTATAGCATGGACACACGACTAAATTTCTTTGATTTGTTATGTATTCTAAAGTGAGCATAGCATACTGGTCCATATCAGCATTGAAGAGGATGTTATTAAGGTCCCAACTATAGTAGTAAGGTACCGGAGTTTACCTTTATAAGACAGGTTTGGCTATTTAATTTAACCCAAAGGTACTTTGGACGGGTTTGATAATGTATGAAGAAGTTCAGTTGTGATAGGCTGATCTAAAGGCTACGCAATTTTGCGGCCAGGTACTCTAATCGCAAGATGGATCATAACAAGTGGTTGTAGTTCTGTTTTGATGGGTCATAGTCATTTTCTAATATTTTTGTATAGGTGCTTCGAACAAGTTTCATTTAGTGTGCAACGAAATCTCTTGTAATTTTGATGGGGTTTAGTTATAATTACTGTTTCTAGTTATATTAATCACCTAAATTTCATAAGAAACAATCTTTCATAATAGTGAGCATAGCTTGTTCACGTATGACAGTAAAATAATCATCGGTTTTTTTTATCATTGACTCTAATGATCTTACAAGATGATCTTACGAAATGATCTTACAAGATGTCTCTAAACTTTATGGAAGTCACACTCCATTAAACGGTTATATAAAAGGACGATTGAAATCCTGTGATACATATCCATAAAATAACGACTCGAAACCCTCTAATATACTAAAACACACAATAGATTTCATTTGTACTGGCTCATGCACTCTATAAAGTTTTATACACTGCTCACGAATCTACACAAATCTATGGTTGTCCACGCCATACCCATACCGGTAAAGTTTCGTACCATGCTTTGCAGTCCACGTAAATTGATAGATGTCCACGCCATTCCCTTAGAGGTTCCGCAATTGTGAAAGTTAAAAACCCCTGTTACATGTAAAACCAAACACCATCTATAAATTTCGTACTGGGCTCTTGCTTTGTGTTGACGTTTCTAAACTCTGCATTGATTCTGAATTACTGAAAGTGGACCAACAGATTGACTGCAATACGGCCCTTCCGGTGCTCCGTCTCAAAGCGCCACATTTAATCCTGAAATATAGGCAAGGCTGGAGTGAAGCAAAACAAACTTCAGAATCTCGTTGTTATTGTCATATATTTGCCTCATTTCGACTGGAAATTATCATCCTCCGATATGGAGGCTAACCTCAGGAGAAAAGCAATTACTATTTCTCTTAGCAACCGATCATTGTCTGAGAATGGCCGTGTAATTCACACAAGCAATTAAGCGACCCCGGCGGGAGTAAGCGCGTTGTCTCTGCGCACATATTTGATAGCGCTCTTGCCATTCAAGCGTTTGATCTTGCGAATGTTCTCGATGTATTCTTTATATGTGTAGGGCTTGAACAGTGAGGGGTGCTCATCGTCAACGAGCTCGGGCGACGATTCAATTGTTGTAGTATGCAGGAGAGTCATTCCAAGAACGGTGGAGATTCGATCTGAATCCTCAAGCACCACTACGCGGTGCTCCACGCTTTTGTACCTCCCGTTGCTCATCACCTGCCGATACGACGATGAACCGTCAAATTACGAATCTAAAACAGTACTGGATTTATCTTTCGGTGCTGGAAATTAAAGAAGAAATCAAGCAAAAGATTGGTCGGTTGCGCTGGGCTGTTGTGAATCCAAATAGTAGATATTGGAAGCACTCTGGTGGATTGATCCACGCTGCACGACAGATTTGAGAGAACTGACCTCAAGAGTATCCCCAACGTTGACGACAAGTGCGTTTGAGCTCGCGATATTGGGAACATCAACCCATCTGTTGTCCTTGCGCACTTGCAGACCGCCATCACAATCTGCCCTCAACAAAGTCAAAACGTTGGGATCCGCATGAGGTCCTGCCCCTATGGTAAGATCAGGTCGTGGACACTTCGGATAGTAATTCAACCTCCAAGAACTTGCGTGATCTTCGGACTTCTTGAACAACCGAGAGTAAGCTGACGGCTCAAGACCCAAGTGCAGTGCAAGAGATTCAAGTACTTTAATTCCAATCTCCTTCTTCATATTACACAAATCAGCGATAGCTTTGCTGCGAAAAACATCATGTACAAAAAATCATCTTCTACAACTTGAGCTTTGAACATGCAAAAGAGATGGTATTACTGCGGCAAGAAGCTGAAAGCAGTTCGAAATTCTGACTCTGTGAAAAGATAACTCACAGTTGCAACCATAAGCGCATTCAACCTCCTTGTTATAAAATGTATAATTGGATCAATGTCAACAAGAACTGACTGAGCTGCAAACTCTTACTTGAGATCAGGATTACCCTCAGGCCAGCTCAAATTCAAAACGGAGCTCGAGTTCTCTGTAGCGGCAACAGAGTCTGCAAGCGTTTCCAGCCACGGAGCGGAGGTATCATATGCAGGCCATCTTCCTGTATAACCAGAATATAACGCATCTGGCCCATACGTAGCTTTCTCTTTCGTCTCCGTGGGAAGCTCAAAGAACTTCCGACATTGAGTAACAGCGTTCTGGTAGAAGTCCTCGGATATACCATGATTGATAACTTGCAGAAACCCCCATTGTTCACACGCCAGACCAATCTGTTGCACGGTTTTCATTTTCACTGCTGGATCCTCACTGACTAGGTCGGAGAAATGAACAATCGGTAACGCTAAATCAGCTCCATCATCGTCCACCTTGGTGTCCTGCGTCATATTGTCTTTCATATTCGGTGCCCACAAATAGCGCTGAGGAATCTCTGTCAAGTTTGGTAAAAGGTCAGCGATGTTTGGATGTTTCTCTCCGAGTATGAATCCATCAATCATGGGAGACTTTGCCAAAACCGCCATGATTGATCGATTTTTGCCAGAAACAGCGTCAAGAAATAAAACTCAAGAGACTTCAAATCTATGACACTGGGCACCTGATGTCCACAACCCCTCCGTGAGATTTTATACTGATACCAAACACGATCTTCAAATCTGAATAAGCGAGCTGTTCTCAAGCAAGGTACATTTCTGATAAGGATTACATCATTAGTAGCCAGTACTGAGAGCTTTTACTTCCTGGAAACTTTTCACACTCTTGATTCCCGGTCTACAACTGAAAAATTGATTTAGTGGTAAACCAGCGGAGGATGATCGAACCAAATGTCGTCTGTTTATTTCGTGATGCTAGAATAATCATCTCTACAGAGTTCAGATGAAGTCCCACATTTGCAGGACAAGGGTACTCCGATCCTTACTCTTCTGATTAGTTACTTCATTGAATTCAGTTGTTTATGGAAAGCGGCTGAATAATTCGAAGTCTGCAGATCAGTTTTACCACTTCGAGTTAGAACGAATTTAGGAATTACAAATTACCCTGACGCAATTGACACGAGAAACTGCCCGAACAATTACCGAGATGCCTGACACAGAAAGTAGAGATATTTGTGCGTTTGAATTCCACAGCTCTTGCAAGTAAAACTAACACTAATATGTCAACAAATGCTCAAACCCAACCCATTCCCCGCAAGGACAATGGATTTCTCGTTCTTTCGTGCCACAGTGGCCAACTGCTCGAGTTCGCTGAAAGGCACTCCAAGGACCAAGAAGTCGAGAGGAGAGGTCATAGGAATATCGATCTGCACCTAACAGTTTTAAATATCCGCCTGCACACTTCTGGGATTCAAGTATGGATGATTGGTCGAAGGACAGACAGTTAATCCTGCCCCGCCATGTGTGTAGTCTAGCAGTTGTGCCCTCCAACTCGAGTACCTAAACCCACAGATTTGCTTCCAAAGCTACCGATATTCCCAAAAGCAGTTAGTGAAGAAAGCTATTCTTGTGGACTTCTGATCAGTTCCCAATCTCGTCAGTCAAATTGCTGATGTACCAGAGCTGTGCTCCTACACGGCGTGATTACTGGTCTGCAGTCCTGCCGTACGCCTTTATGCTCGATAAGGATGAGCATTTCCGTGCAAAGGTGTAGCTTGGACTTCCACACTTCTCCCTCTCAGATTCAGCTAAGAACAGTGGGAGAATTCTACAGGTCTCCGGAACATACGATGCGTCCTCCTGTCCGTCCGTATGGTGCAACAACTCCTGGATCCTATTTGCGTTGGTGCCAATTACTCGTGGCGAGAACAATAACCTTTGTGCAGCTTTCCGTGCAAGCGTTAGTTGTCTCCATGATCCTCGTGTCGCCAAGATCTATTCCAGTGGCAATGGATTCCATTTGAGTCGCATACGAATGCACACCAAATAGCCACAACTTTGAATGTTGTTGTAACGTCTACATTCTCCTTCCGTATGTCATCTCGAACAATTTCGCTATTGCAGTGGACACCGTTTGTGAATATGATATTAGATAAACACCACTGTTTATCTAATATCAGTGGTGTTTATCTGTTGAAAGTGTTTTAAGATCAGTTAGGCCCGAACCCTAGCCAGTCTAAGATTGTGTTATGTCCGTAACACCGCCAACTACTGTGTTAACAGCACTAGGACTTGCTTCCTGCATTACAATTCGTTAGAAATAACATCCAAATAACAGCACGTCTTTGGTGTGAGATTAGTTAGGCTTTCATTCCGGTTTTAGACATTATTCATTTCATAAAATAAATTTTCTGGTGTTTTGGAACACTATTCTGTGTCTCTCAAGACATATCCTCTGAAATTCTATTCGGATTTTTTATCGGTAGCTGTACAATCTGTCGGTTCTATTTCATAATGTATACGTTATTATCATTACCACAATCGCAATCCTTTCATAAAACCATTATGGGTTCAGTCACTTTCTTAAGATTGTGACTTCCATTGCACCGACCAGTACTAGTTTTGCTTGTGAAGAAAAATGAGTAACTTGAACTTAAAACATCTTCCTCTTTTAGCGAATCTAATCCCTCGAATGCTTGTGTCTAACGTACTAGGACGTAGAAAACCGGCTCAGGGGCTCTTCAAGGTAACCATGACATCAAGTTACATTCGTATCAGGTAAATAGTTATTGCGACTAAGAATCTTTATCTAATATCCATAAACAGTAGGTTTAATTCATCGGTGTACTCTTGACGTTCACATCCCTTCACCTAACCTCTTTGAATATATGTGTTACATACATGTGTACCTCCTACCCGATATAAAATCTGATCATATAAAGCCATATGCATCAGGAAATATGGACTTGAGTAATAAATGAGAATATTAACAATCGGAATACCTGTCACATAATGCCCTAGTTACCTGACGTCCAAATTGATGAGTCCAGCAGATAGCACTACGATGATGTAGGTTCTCGAGCAGCTTGTCTCTAATTAATCCGGACGGACGCTTATAAAACATGTAATGGTAGCCATTTTGGTGTTTGTATATGGTTTGCATTTCTCTAACTTCAGCAAGAAAAGTCTATTAAGAGATGGCCATGCAGATATAAACTCGTTTTCCTTTGAGAAGCTTGGTACAGAATGCAATTTTACGATGCCAGATGCACCACCAATGGTACCAGCGCATGATATATCATTAAGGAAATGAAAATGGCCTCGAAATGTCATTTTCTCTCTTTTCCAGAGAATATAATTCTTTCAAGGGAGGAGTTATGATATCCCACTTATCTTTGGTTTAAAAGCTACCTTTTGTTCTTTAGCCTTTACCTCATTTGCGTCTCCTCCATACAGTGGACCGGTGCCCTATTGTTTTATCAATAATTTCATCCAATTTGCTTTCAACATCTGCAGAAGTTTTGTGATTTGACGAAGATCCAAATCTGCGGACTGAATCTCCACCGTTCTACTGAACACTTCTAAGGCCAAACGTGAAGAAATTGTACCGCAACAACCAGACAGAAGTAATCGAGGAGCTCAAAGTTCATACATCATGTGCTTCTCGGTGCTTTCTATGAGGTGTGTGCTCTTGTCGAGCTCCGAATTTGTAAAAGAGGACAATGGTACTCGTGCTCCTCGGCCGAGGCACTCTTAGTTGTAGTTTTCCTTCTTGTCTGTCCTCTACTTTACAATGTCCCCTATAATGATTTCCCCGTTGATGTTTTCCCCGTTGATCCCCAACGGTTAAGTACTGGAGGCTTTAAAAAGCAATTTTTTAGGGGATATTGACCTGAGCAAGTGTGAACCTGCAACAATTTCCAATATAGCCTGTAAAACAAACTCGCTTATTGTAAAACTATTTATGGGTCGTTTCATGTTCTCAGTCACCGGATAAGCTTAATGGCCGAGAGATCAAGCAGATCTCTAATGAATATTAAGATCTAGTCATAAATATGATTAGAGACAAGGGATAAATACCACGTGGTCCTCGGGATGAAAGGGGCGTGGCGACCACACCGGATAAGCTTAATGTTACTGGCCGAGAGATCAAGTAAATCTCTACTGAATATATCTCGTCATGAAAATATGATTAGAGACAAGGGATAAATACCACGTGGTTCTCGGATGAAACGAGCGTGGCGACCACACCGGATAAGCTTAATGTTAATGGCCGAGAGATCAAGTACATCTCTACTGAATATTTATCTAGTCATAAAATATAATTAGAGACAAGGAATAAATACCAAGTGGTTCTCGGGATGAAAGCAGCGTGGAGACCAACCGGTTTGGTGCAAAATTTGAATTGCAAACCCTACTTTACTTTGATTCAAATACAGGTGAAATCTGATTCTTTGGTGCACGCCCTCCAAAGCTTGATTGTTCAAACTCCCTCCAAAATCTCGCTTCTATGAACAATTTAATATATAAGAGAGTGGTTATGACGAGAGGTGAGTTTATCATTTTTTATAAAAAACTAAGTAGAGAAGATCAATGTGAATGATCACATTGGGACTATTGAATATCTGAAACTTTGAATACTTAACATTAGCTCTATGATATTTATAAAAAATATACAAGACTTTTGAGCAGCTTCTCATGAAAGTTTTAAAAAATCATTTTCTTTAAATGTAAGCCAAGTTAATAAAGAAACTTCCTTCTAGAAACTATATACTTGGCTTGCAAATTAAACTAGACTTGAAGTTTCACAAGAAGTTTCCTTCTAAAAATCACCTACTTGATATGCAAGTTAAACTAATTGAGGTATTTTCCAATAAACTTCATTTTAGAAACCACCTACTTGGCATACAGCTAAGCTACCCAAGAAGGTACACAAGAAACTTCCCAATAGACTTCTTCCTATAAATCACCACTTGGCATGCAAATTATCCGATACTTGGAAGATATCAAGAAGTTTCATAGATGCTTTTAGAATAGTATTATAATTTTTGGCTAATTTGGCCTATTTGCTACTTTTTAATCTTGATTAATTCATCTATAAACTCAATATTGTTACATATTCCACCACTACTAGTTGATGATATACTCATCACCATGGAAGTTTCAAACTCTTGGATAGTCATTTGTGCATTTTGGAGAGGAGAAAGAGATTCACAAGTAGCATCAAGAGGATACCTTTTCCAAATAATTTTGTACTCAATATATTGTTTACATTCATGTTGAATATAGCGACGTGCAAGGATTGTTGATAGGGATGGGAGGAGAAGGAGGAGGTTGGACACAAGAGGAAAAGGAAAATGGATTAGAAACAAAAGGTTTTAACTTGGAAACATGAGAGATAGGGTGGATTCCCATTTTACAAGGCAAGGAAAGTCAATAAGCCACTAGAAAAATGATTTTGGTGACATCAAATGGACCTATCCAATTAGGAGTTGCGAAGAAATGAAATTGCACAAAGAGGCAAGAGCAAGTTTACAAACTTGGGTATCAAGTGGAAGGGGTAGGTTACTAGAAGAGAGCATGACCTTATCACCAAGTTGAAAGGTGAGATCACTACAATGTTGGTCCACGTATTATTTTTGCAATTTCAAGCAACACGAAGATGAGATTTGGCTTGTTGTAAAGATTGGGATATTATGGTCAAGAAGGTGGAAGTATGAGGGACATGAGATGGATGAAGAGCAAGAAGAGAATCTGGAACAAGTGAGTCCTGGCCAAAATTAAGGAAGAAGGGAGAGAATCAATGCTTGCTCTTTTGGAATTATTGTATGCAAACTCAATAGCTGCAAGATAGTAATCCCAATTGGTATGGTGAATGCTCACAAAGACATGAAGCATTCCTCCAAGGTGCAATCTGCACATTTTTTTTGTCCATTATTTTGAGGATGATAGGCCATGGACAAAGTAAGCCTGGTGCTGAGTATCTAAAAGAGTGCTTGCCAAAATTTTCTAGTGAATCAAGAATCACGGTTGAATATGAATACGCAAGGTATCCCATGATGCTTGAAGATATTGTTGAAGTAGATCTGAGCCAATTTTGGAGCATCCATTGTATCAAAGGTTGATGCCAAATACTAAACCTCTCTACAAACACCACAATTGTTGTGTGACCTTGCTTTGTCTTGAGCAAGGAGGTGATAAGATCTAAGCTCACATGAGCAGATGGGATGGGAAGTGGTTGAAGGAGGCCACTCAATTTCTAATTGTTGGCCTTGTTGCACAGGAAACTCTCACAAGATTGGATAAACTCTTGAACATCTTGTACTCTTGCACATCTTGAACATCTTGAACCCATTAGTAAAACTAGTAATGGCTTTGATTTTCTTCTCTTCCATCTTGATCCAATTTAATGAGATCTTATGACCCAAGAAGGTACACTTTATGTAAAAGACCAAGACCAAGGCGAGAAATAGGAGAATGGAAGATCACATTGTGATACTTGAATGTGGGAAAACTCTGCATGCCTAGCATGAGCTTTGGCTCTCATATTTACAAGGAGCATACAAGGCTCTTGAGAAGCTTCTCAAGAGCTTCCTTGAGCCACTTTCTTGGAGTGCAAGCCAAGTTAACCAAGAAGCTTCTCAAGAAGCTTCCTTCTTGAAGTCACCTACTTGGTATGCAAGCTAAATTGGTTAGAAGTTTCTAGAAGCTCCCTTCTAGAAACTACTTACATGGGATGCAAGCTAAACTAGCGGAAAGCTTCCCAAGAAGCTTCCTAGATACTTCTATGATATTCCATGCTAATAAGGCCTATTAATTACTTTGTTAACCTTGACTAACTTCATTGTTAAACTCCATATTGTTACATATTCCCCCACCACTAGTTGGTGACATCCTCGTCACTAGTGAAGCTTTGAACTCTTGGATGGTCAATCGTGCATTCTGGAGATGAGAAAGAGGTTCCCATGTGGCATCATGAAAGGGATGCACTTTCCAAAGCACCTTGTACTCTCTATGTTGTTGATGGCCCCGTTGAATATGGCGATGTGCAAGGATACAATCAACTTTGTACTCCTCACGATCATTGATAAAGATAGGAGGAGGAAGGGGTTGGACTGAAGCGGAAAAAGAAGATGGATTAAGAACAAAGGGTTTCAACTTGGAAATATGAAAGATAGGATGGATGCACATATGACAAGGCAAAGCAAGTTGATAAGCAATAAGAGAGACAATTTGGGAGACATCAAAGGGTCATATCCAATTAGGGACAAGTTTACAAACTTGTGGGAGAGGGAGGTTATTGGATGAGAGCATGACCTTATCACCAACTTGAAAGCTGAGATCAAGATGGTTGTGATCCGTATATTTTTTTGCCGATTCTAAGTAACAAGGAGATGAGATTTGGCTTGTTGGAGGGATTGGGAGATGGTGGTCAAGAAGGTGGAAGTATGAGGGACATGAGATGGAGGAGGAGTAAGAAAGGAATCTGGTGGGTCTTGGCCAAAATTGAGAAAGAAAAGAGAGAATCCGGTGCTTGCTTGTTTAGAATTATTGTATGCAAAGTCCGTAGCTGCAAGACATTCATCCCAATTGGTATGGTGAATGTTGATGAAGGCACAAAGTTTATCTTCCAAGGTGTGATTTTCATGTGGTCGTGTTGTGGTTTGCGTAGCCATAAAAAAGTAATTTATTGTAGTTTATCCTTGCATTAGTGGAGTAGGTGGTATGATAGATCCGGATGAGACATTGCAATGTGACCAATCTATGTACATATATATGATTGGCCAAGTAGGTTACAATCTTATCATGTTTGAGTGCTCTAATGTATATAAGTGAGGGAGAATGGAGAGACGGGAGGTGTGGAGTCAAGGAGTCTTGAGGGGAGAGGACGTTGAGAGTGAGAATTGTAGCAGAGCGCGAGTGTTAAAACATTAGAGGAGGCATTTGAGCATGATATGTCCCATGTTCCCAATCTGCAATCCCAAATCCTTTTCTCATCGGACTTCAAATTTTACTCCGTGACGGCTTACGAGATTGGAATGTGGCACATTTTGGGGTGGTATTCATGGAGTTGGTGATGGGAAACCCAGATCCTATTTTCCTTTTGGTGCTTACTAATGAACATGTTTGAAACTTGACAATCTATGTGCTTCTATAGTTAGGGAATGCCTCAATGTTTGCTCATAAGCTTCAAGGTGGAATTGTGGGGTACATTTGTCAAAAAGTGAAAAAACTAAAGGATAAATTTCCAAGAGATTGGGTCCCAAGAAAAGGAGTCTGGAGTTTTCTACCATCAGGGGGAGTTTGGGTAAGGCATTTGAGAAGTGAAGACCATGGTTGGAGAGAGGAGCTAGTATGATACATTTTTGAGACTGAAATCAGACAATTTGAGCAAATTTTGAGAGAAATATCATCAATTGAGTCAAAGGGATAGAATTCATACCCAAGAGCACCAAATAATCAACTAGGAGAGATTTTTGACACATTGTCATGATCTGTTGGTAGAGTTGAAGAGTAGACAAAGTTTTTATAGCTTTGACCACAAGAAATTGTAGTTTTGGATAAATTTTGAATCAGATCTGATGGATTGATGTTGAAGCTTTTGAATTTTAAGGTCTTGGAGCAGAGCTAATGATCAGACTTGGAGTTTTGGTCACACCCCAAGTTTTGATTTGAGATACCTTATGAAAATTTCCAATCTTGTTGTTGGTAAGCATTTGCACCTATATGGAAAGGTTTCATGTGAATTATTGAAATAGAGAATTTAGAGTTAGAGTATAGAGTTCTAGATCAAGTATACTTGGGTTTGTAGAGCTCACAAGCTACCCTAGCTCAGGAATTAATCCACATCTAGAGACCGGGATTGGATTAGACTACAAAAATTTGATGAAGTTTAGATGAAAACACAACCAAATATTGTGAAAAATTTGGTTGATTCTAGATCTATTGAGAGTGAGATTTTATGCAAAACATTTAACTGCAAATATTGTCATAAGCTCAATAGACCAATTTTTATCTACCATCTTGATTGAATGTCAATTGCCCTATCTTGTGACTATGATTGAGGGTTTAGTTTGCAAGAGTGTTTGTAAGGATCAAGTGTACTTCTAAATCAAAAAATTTGGAAAGAAGTTGCCAAGAACCACGAGCAAACCCTAAAATAGGGGTTTCCAAATTAGGGTGAAAGTTGTAAAAAATGTGGCCAAATTTGAGAGGTTGTTAGGGGAGCTATAGTGATATGATTGAAGCCTATTTTATATTTTTAGAAAGTTAATCTTATAGTCTTTCCATTGAATTTTAGAACACTTGAATCCAAGCTATAAAAAAAACTATATTCATATAAGCTACATAGATTCTTCCCCCATTAAGAAGATATTTGAATACTCCACTTGGAGTAGAAATTTGTTGAAATCTGAAGTCCAGATTGGATTAGACTTGGAGTACAAGTTGAAATGAGCTTGATGATAAAGCAAAAAGACTCAAAGCTCTTTTTCCAATAAAAAGCACAGAGAGTTGTTGTTGTATCCTTGTGATTGGATCCTCTCTATGCTTGCATGCCTGTTTGTATGCCCAATTGGTTTGGATTGGTGTGCGGGCATTGCACTTAGTTTGTTTCCTTCTAGGAATGTTGTGTATTTCTCCTTGGTATGTTGGAAGTGATGACCAATAGACCAGGAGTGTGTGTTGTGATGACAAGTTAGGTTGCCCATCACTACCCTTCTCGATAGCAAGAATATTAGTTACAAGAAAGGAGGGTTCCGACGGTTGGGTCACATGAGTGTTCAATCAAGGAATTATAGGTTTACCTCTAGCCTTTGATCTGTAGTCTCCATAGCTAGGCACCCTTTGTGTTCCTAGAGAGAGAAAAGAAAAGTATGTCAACATTCAATTTATCTATTAGTTTGAGGATGATAGACCATGGACAAAACAAGCTTGGTATTGGGTATTTGGAAGAGTGCTTGCCAAAACTTTCCAGTGAAGCAAGAATGACGGTTAGAGATGAGTACATACGGCATCCCATGATGCTTGAATACGTTGTTGAAGAAGATCTACGCCAAGGTTGGAGCATCCACAATATCAAATGTTGGTGTTGTGAGCCGGCCTGTCTCTCACTCAAGATGAACCTCTGATGGCTATTATGGTAACGTACCATAGACTAAGAAGACAAGGAACCCCAACCTCATCATGCTCTTCCAAGGATGACATTCCAAGACTCAAGACATTGCTCACTAGAGAACTCAATGAGAGAGAGATAGATGCAAATGGAAGGATGTTGAGTACCTCCTCACCCCTTATTTATATAAAATAGTTACATACCAAAGTTACTAATTACCATACTAACTCAAGTTACTAGACTAAAAGTCAAGTAAAGTCAAAAACTAGAAAGAAATATCCATTCACATGGACATATTCCAATAGCATGTGATCTTATCTTGACCCAACCACTAAGTCAAGGATTCATTCACATAGGCTTTCCTTGGACAATAGAAGAATCCAAAACAAAAAGGCTTGCAAGCCTAAGAGTTCTCAACTCTTTCCTCAAAGCCAAACACCTAGGAATAATACCAAGTCAACACACTGGAATCCAAAATAGTGGTGCTCATCTTTTCCACTTCCTCTAAAGTAAGGTCCACTCTATCTTAGCTATGAATAAATTTAGTTAATCATGACTAATGTAGAACCATGCTTTATCTCTATATAAATAATATCTCTCAAGTACTTGTAATACCAAGCTAAATATCATAATATCACACACATGTACAAATGAGTGTTCCATTGCCAAATGGATTTGCTTACATTTACCCCCGGACTAAGTTTTCACTTTGTCCTCAAAGTGAAGGTCTCTCTACCTTCTATGATATATCTTCAACTTATCATGGTTAATCCTATCAAAGTGTCTTTTTTTCCTTCCTCCCAACTCCTTGAGATCATAGGTGTAATTGTTCCACACCTTCTCCACTATGAAAGGTCTAAAGTACTTAGGCAAAAACTTCTTTTGCACTCTCTTGAATCAAATAGAATCAAAAAACATTATCCAATTACCTTCTTTGAAAGGCTCCACCTTCATCTTGCCTTGCCTCTTGTCATAACTCTCCTTTTTTTTCCTTTGGGCTTGCTTTACCCAAACCATAGTAATTGCTCTTGCCTCTTCCAACTTGATGAGTTATTCCTTCCTTGACTTCTCTGCATCACCTCCTTGTGCTTTCTTCAATCTCCTATGAATGCTTTGGAAGGTAGGAAGATCAAAGTGAATAGGTAAGGTAGAATCAATACCATATACCAATTGAAATGGAGAATACCCGGTGGAAGTCTTCATGGTTGTCCTATACTCCCACAAAACTGCATGAATCCTCTTGTCCCAATGATGTTTAGCCCCCTCCATTTCTGCATCTTTGGCCAACATCATGTACAAGGTCTGATTGGTTCTCTCTGCCAAGCCATTGGAATTTGGCTTATAAAATGTAGTTACTCTATGTGTGATAGAGAAATATCATAGCATGGCTGTAGTAATGCTTCTTGTAAACTCTCCTCCTCTATCAAAAATCAACTCCAAAGGGCATCCAAACCTAGTGATAATGTGTTCATAAAGAAATCTACAAACTTCATCTTCATTCTTGTCCCTCAATGGTCCAGCCTCAACCCACTTGGTAAGATAATCAGTAACTACCACAATATACCAATTGTTCCTGGGGGTTCTATTGAGAGGACCTACAAAATCAATTCCCCATTTCTCAAAAGGTCCTAGCAATGGGATTGATCTAAGTCATGGAGTGGATGTAGAATTTCTAGCAAAAGCTTGACAAACATGACAAGTTTTGCAATAATCAAGACAATCCTTGAAAATCCCTCTCCAATGGTAACCTGCATCTAGAATCTTGAAAGCAGTCACCTTTCCTACAAAGTGTCTTTCACACACTTAACCTTCATGAAACTCCTTTATGAACAGGATAAACTCTTCCTTACCCACTGCTCTTTGAAGTAGACCATCTGCTCCTTGGTGGAAAAGAATATCCTTCACCATTGTGTAAGATCTAGATCTTGCTGCAAAGGCCTTCTTCTCCCTAGCATGCATCCCTTTTGGATAGTTACCTCTTGTCACAAAATCCACAATCTCCTTTTACTCCATTGGAACCTCTTGAGTGATTGAGATTGTCATGAGCTCCTCATCCGGGAAGGAATCATCCAATGGCTCATCTCCATCATGATCATAGGCTCTAGATAACAAATTAGCATTTTCATGTTTCTTTCTTGGCCTATCCTCAATGGTGTAGTCATACTCAGACAAGAGTATCATCCACCTTGCTAGTCTCCCTTCAACATAAGGCTTGTTGAAGATGTACTTCAAAGCCTTATGATCCATGACAATGGTGTCTTTCTCTCCAATCCTTCTCTCTCCATGATAGAATAGTTCTTTTCTGCTGAAACCATCTGCCTACTAGCATAAGCTATTGGATGATCACGCACATCTTGGTCTAATTGACTAAGAGTGCATCCTATAACTACATAAGAAGTATTAGTGTAGAGGATGGAAGGCTTACTCCAATCAGGTTCAGCAAGGATTGGAGCTACAACAAGGGATTGCTTGAGCTCCTCAAAAGCTTTGAGAGCCTCCTTGTCCTTTAAAATCACCATGTAATCTACACCCTTCTTCATGTAGATGGTCAATGCATAAGCTTTATTGGAAAATGAGAAGATAAACCTCTTATAGTATCACACCATCCCCAAGAATTGGTATAAATTTGTCAAGCTTGAAGGGAATGGAAAGTCTGAGATTTTCCCCACCTTCTCATGATCAATTGCTATTCCATCCTTGGAGATGATGTGCCCCAAAATTAGACCTTCTGCACATCCAAAAATGCACTTCTCTGGGTTGAGTGATGCATTTGCCTCATCCAAGCATTGCAAGACCTTGATTAGGTGCTCAAATTGCTCCTCCTTGCTCCCATAGACACAAACTCATCAATGAAGTCTCTCACAAATTTCCCAATGGAAGGTTCAAATACCTTGTTCATGAACTGTTGGAATGTGGTTGGAGCATTGCAAAGCCCAAAAAGCATGACCTTGAAAGCGTAAGTTCTCCAAGGTGTGATGAATGTGGTGAGTTGTTGATGCTCTGGTGCAATCTTGATTTGGTTGTATCCACTATATTCATCTCCAAAACTGTACCTCTCATGACTTGCAACCTCCTCCAAGATCTCATCAATGAATGGCAATGGGTATTAGTCCTTATTGGTTACAACATTGAGCTTCTTGTAATCCACCCATACCCAAAGCTTACCATTCTTTTTCTTCACAATGACAATTGGAGACATCCATTCTGAGTTCTCCACCTCAAAGATAAATCCGGCCTCCTTGAGCTTACCAATCTCCTCCTTCACAACCAAAGATATTGGTGGGCTAATGCAATGTTGCTCTTGGCGGATTGGTCTTGCATGGGATTCCACCTCTATCTTGTGCACCTCCAAGGTGACTTCCTTCAAATCTTTGTAACTAAAAGCAAAAACATGGATGAACTTGCGGAAAATCTCCTCAAATCTCACCTTCTCCTCCTTGGTAACATTTGGGCCATACTTGAGGGTAGCTAACCTTCTCTATACCTCCTCAAGTGTCAATGGTGATTTATCTGGGTCTTTCAAAACCACTATCTTAGGTGCAAAATCCATAGCACACAAGGAATACACATCTTAATCCGATTCAGATTCATCTTCCTCCGTGAAAGTCTCCTCTTCTATGCTTATGTCTACACCTGAAGCTCCTTCTTCAAAATCTGATTCCCAATAATCAAAAGATGTTGTATCTAAATGTGAAGTGTTGGTGGTGTTAGTCATAGGAACTATGACTCTATGGTTTGATGGCCCAATCATCAAGTACCCTTTGTGCCATCTATCAATTGTGCGTGCTACTCTCAACCATGGCCTCCCAAGAAGCAAGTCATAGCTTGAATCCTTCAAGACTTGGAAAGTCATGAGATTTTGAACTCCCATAATTGAAACTACCACCTTATCCATCACCCCTACTGGTTGAAGTTGTTGCTTGTTTGCCATGCTCACCATAAATGTTGAAAATCTTGAGGGTATCATACCCAACTTCTTCATCAACCTTTGTGATATGGCATTCACTGCTGATCCTCCATCAACAAGTGCATCCTTGATGTTGTGACCATCCATTCTCACATCAATCTTGAAGGCATATTCACAAGCCTCCCATGGTGCTAGCTTGGCATCCACCACCCCCATTGATACTAGAGCTTTTGCCTTCTTCTTCCTTTTGCTCATTGTAGAACTCAAACCACCTCTAAGCTCCTTTCTCAAGGTAGAGTTCAAAGCAATCAGTTGGCTCATTGTGATATTAGCCTTGTGACTACCAACATCCTCCAACACATTGTAGTTCCATTGTTGCTTTGAAATCAAGAAATCCTCCATCCCCAACTTCTTCCTTGGAGTCTTTGTTGTTGATGATGTTGATGTGCGAGTGCTCCTAGAAGACATAGGAGTATCCTTGCTTGGAGTAAATCCTTGAGAAGAGTGAACATCTTCTGCAAAACGAGCTCTCTTCTTATCTTGTGCCAAAAGCTCTAAATTAAGACCCTTGGAGTTTGAGCATTCTCCCTTCTCATACTTGCTCTCAACCACATCTATGGATGTTATCCCCTTACCTTTTTTTGTATTAGAAGCCACTTGGGTTTCACTACCTCCCTCTTTCCCTCTATTGGCTCCCTCATAACCCCTTCTTCCATGGTAAGTGGAATTTGGGCAATTCCTTTGGATATGGCCTCTTCCTCCACAACCAAATTTTTTTTTTCATTGAAATTGTTGGCTGCTTGGCCTCCTCTATATGGATAGTTTCCATAACTCCTATGCCCTCTCCCTACATTCTGATCCATCTCTCTCTTCTCCCATAGTTGCACCACATTGATCTTGAGATCTGTAAGTTGTTCTGTGATGGTTTGAAGTGGATCCTTTGGTGGAGGTGCAAGAATTGGAGCAACTACTACTTGTGGTGCAACCTTTGCCACTAAAGTATCAAAAGTTCCACCATACTTATAACCTTGAGGAGGATGCACATCCTCCTTCATCACCAAATCACTCTCATCCCCTTCCAAACTCTCCTCCATACAAATTGCAATCTTGATAGCTTCAACCTTGGAAGAAGATTTCTCATATCTCACCTTGCTTCTAATTTGTGGTCTCAACACTCTCACAAAATTCTTGGTGAGCATGATCCCTATGCCAATCATAGTAGTCTCCACATCATCTCCACCCTTCCTCAACACTATGTGAAATCTGGACTCCAACTTTTCCACTCTTTTCACATAGACTCTCACTTTCTCTCCATCTCCTTGTTTGAGAAAGGTAACCTCACTCATCAATCTCTCATAACTCTCATCTAGGAGAAAGTTCTCAATGAGTGTTCAAGTCAAATTCTCTAAAGACTTGTAATACCAAGAGCTAGCCATATGATCTAAATGTGAAATTTGGTTTAGTAACATCTAGAATGATGTTATACATGATGGTTGAAATAGATCAGATAGAAGTATCACCAAAAGAGTACTTCTACTAATAGGGCAGAAATCGAAATAGACTTGAGAACCTTAGACCCAATAGCTAGACATATGATTTAAAGGTGAGAATTGGTTTGGTAACATCTGGAAAGATGTTACACATGATTTACTAAACAGATTAGAAATATGTATCACCAAAAGGGGACTTCTATTAATAGATTAGGAACCAAAATATGCCTGAAATCTTTGAAGGCAATTTTGGAGGCCTAAACGGATGAATTAGGCCTAAAAAATGTGTCAATTTCCCCCTCAATGGAGGAGAGGCTGGCCTTTCCTCCCCCTTGCTTTGTCTTGTCAAGAGCTTTCCAACAATACCTTATGTGATTCTGAGATTCCTACAGGAAGATTCTCTAAAATATTCCCTCCAGTCAAACCTTGTTTGACCAACCAGCTAGGACCTAGACCAGACATGTCACCCATCCAAGTAAGTAATCCAAGGGTGGAGCTTGCTGACATGTCACCTATCTGTGTCCCTAATCCTATGGTGGAGCTTCCTTGGAGTAGATCCTCTTTGTCTATATAATAAAGAGAAGGTGCTCCCTTGGGGCATCAAATGTTTGAGTATGCAATCTGTGTTTTCTCTCTTCTCTTGTCCTCAGAGTATTACAATGGGTATGAGAGCAAGTGTTTTAGTCCAAGAGAGTGGATTACCCCTCTTGGAATAGCACAAACTACTAAAACTGAGTAATTTGAGGCGGAGAACATAGAGTAGTTGCTAGACTTAGGAAGGACTTTAGAGAGCGGATGGGATGGATGCATTGGGAGGCCAATTTCCCGCACCTAGCTTTCCATTCTCAAACCCATTTCACATCAAGGTTATGTACATCCAATGGGAGCAGATGAGGGTATCGCTAGTTTATCACTTTGGTGCAGAATTTATGGACAGAGTGATGAACTCACCAAACCCGGTGATTCTACTTGTAGTGATATATGACAGAGAGTGGGATTTGACAATCTACATTCTGTTATGATATAATGGATATGAATGTCCCAAATCCTCTCCCTTTCAACACTCAAGTAGAAATCCGTTATGTAGTGAGGCCGAAAGTGATGTTTAGAGATTTTGTGGTTAGGAATTTTGGTGAGGAGTATTATCAACGAGTGATAGCTTCTGAGGTCCCAATGGTAGTTCCAATAGTTTGTGCGCCTTCCAGAGTGATTATATTGACTCTATATTGAAGTAGACATTAGCAATCGAGTGTTGCAGGAACCATGGATCCGCAATTGCAAGAGCTGGTGCAAGGAATGCAAGGGATGTTGAATGAATTTTGAGAGATTAAGATGACCATGGAGACATTACAAAGTCAAGTGTAGATCCTTAGGAACAATCAAGCCATGCAAGAAGAACAATCATCTCAAAACCGAGTACCTGCGACTGAAGTACTTGGAGAGGCACCGGTGCCTGCGAACCCTATCAACGATGAAGCCACATTGCTACTCCGGATGAAGAAGACCTGCAACATCAAGCCTTACAAGGGGCAGCGTTCAATGGGAGTAGTGGAAAATTGGATCTCGCGAATGAATCAATATTTTCGATTGTTCTCAATAGAGATCACAAAGCATGCTGCAGGCGTGTTTACATGTGGGTACTTGACCGATAAAGCCCTCACATGGTATGATGCTTGGGAACGATCCATGCTGGCAGAGAGAAGGGAGGTCACATGGACAGCAATGCAAGAAGGACTGCTGAAGAATTTCCAATTGGTGGATTCTATGCAGATGGCTCGAACCCGACTATGGAGATTGAGACAGAAGAATAGCATACAAGAGTATGTGGAGGCTTTTTTGGACCTACAAGTTGCAATTACCGACATGAGTTTAGTAGAGGCTCTCGACAATTTCAAACTAGGGTTGAAAGAGCGGATTCGCCAAGAAGTCATGGTGCAAAATCCTTGCACGGTATTTGAAGCCATTGCTTGTGCACAAAGAATAGCAGGAGCCTTAGGTGGAGGTGAAGGAGTAGCTCCACCTCAACATTATCGGGCAGAAATGCCACACGTGGGTGGACCATTACCGATGGAATTGGGCAACCTTCAATTCCGGGATAAAGGAGCACGACCACTTCAAGGAGAGCAGGGACGGGTAGAAGAACAAAGAGATGGAGTCCCACGAGGAGAAGGGACTTGAGGAGAACAATGCTGTTGTTATAATTGTGGCCATATTGGGCACATATCTACCAACTGTTGCACTCGTTTCCCTAGAGGCCCTCGGTCTTTGTTCAAGCGATCTTTGAACAACATGGAGAGGCACATTGATGAGGAGGAGGTGGAAATCACTTTGGAAAACAAAGATTGCCAATAAATGTACCTTGCGGCCTTACTGGCTCAATAAGGAAGCAGAGAAGAGAAGGAAGGAAGAAGAATAATGCGCAATGATCTTGAAAGGCAACCTCACAATTGATTGTTGTGAATGGAATCCTAGAAGGTAATCAAGTGAGAGTATTAATAGATCCGAGAGCAACAAAGAATTTCTTGTCTCGCTCTGTTGCAATAAGATTGGGAATGGATCTAGAGAGAGATGGAAGTGAAGAAGTAGAGTTACCAAATGGGCAAACAGAGAGGATTGAATCATTACCTAAACTGGTAACCTTCTCTGTAGGAGAATATCAGGAAGCAATTGAGTGGTGAGTGATACAATTAGCTCGTTATGATGCAATTTTAGGCATGCCATGGATGGAGCAGTACAACCCTATGGTGGATTGGAGGAAGAAAGTAGTGAGAACCCACCAATGGTCAATCATTGGGGTTAAAGAAAAATCACACAGGCAGAAACTGCCTCTATATGTCATAAGGACGGCAACTGTCTGTAAGACCGATAGATGTTTTATGGGTCTAATAAGAGAAGTCCAGAGTGCACAACTCAATGGAAAAATTCTTGAGAAATTGAAGGATGTGGTGGATGAGTTTCAAGATGTCTTTCCCGATGATCTACCCTCAGGATTACCACCAAAAAGGCGAGTAGATCACAAAATTGAGACACTTCAGGGGAAGACGCCTCTTTGTAAGGCCCCATATCGCCTATCACCTCATGAGTTAGAGGAGTGTAAGACTCAAATTGAGGAGATGCTTCAGAAAGGGTTCATCCAACCTAACGTATCATCATATGGGGCCCCTGTCTTGTTTGTGAAGAAGAAGGATGATACAATGCGCATGTGCATTCACTATCAAGGTCTCAATCAGCAAACAGTGAAGAACAAATACCCCTTACCTCGCATGGATGACCTGTTTGATCAACTCCATGGAGCAAGATACTTCACCAAACTGGACTTGCGGAGTGGTTACAATCAAATCCAAATTGCAGAGGAGGATGTGCACAAAACTGCCTTTCAAACCAAGTATGGCCACTTTGAGTATCTTGTGATGCCTTTTGGCCTCACCAATGCACCTGCCACTTTCATGAGTCTAATGAATGACATATTTTGTCCATACTTGGATAAGTCTATTATTGTCTTCTTGGATGATATCTTAGTATATAGTAGCATGATGACGGAACACAAAAAACATCTACAAGAGGTCCTCCAGATTCTAAGACAGAATCAGTTGTACGCCAAAATCTCAAAGCGTGAGTTTGGCAAGTCTGAAGTAGACTATTTGGGGCATAGAGTAAGTGCAGAGGGCATTCAAGTATTGACAGATAAAATAGAGGTCATTCAAAAATGGAGTGCACCAGAAGATCAGACTCAACTTAAGAGCTTCTTGGGGTTGACGGGATTCCATCGTAGATTTGTCAAGGACTTCTCCAAGGTTGCACAGCCTTTAACGACACTACTTGGCAAGGGGAAGAAGTGGACATGGGGAACTGCACAAGAGTTGGCCTTTCAAGAATTGAAGGCCGCCTTGCTACATGCACCAATCTTGAAGTGATATGACCCAAAACGTCCAATCAAGTTGGCTACAGATGCATCAGGCGTAGCAATAGGAGCAGTCCTACAACAAGAGTGGCATGACGGATGATATCTAATTGCATATTTCTCTCAAAAGTTGTTACCAGCGTAACTACCACACCACAGAACGAGAAGAGCTGGCCATCGTTCTAGCAACCAAGCATTGGAAGCACAACTTGGGCAAGAAGGCATTTGTAGTAAAGACAGACCACAAACCTCTGGTCTACCTCGAGATGCAGAAGGATCTATCTTGTCGCCAAATTTGGTGGGCAGAGTGGCGACAATGCTTCAACATGACAATCACCTACGTGGAAGGTGAGAAGCAACTTGCAGATGCATTCACCCGCATGCCAATGGCCAACAACTTGGTGGCAGAGGTTAAGATTAACCTTGAATTCTGGTAAGAGATTCTGGCTGCTACAAAAACTGACCCATAGATTGTAGAAGCACAATCATCCAAAGGTGTCACCAGTACCCAAGGACTCACCTTTCGGGATGGCAGATTATGGATCCCAAATGTCCCAAAATTACGCACCACAATTCTAATGGAATGTCATGATTCGGCCATTGCAGCTCATGTCGGAGTGGACAAGACCTTGGATGCAGTCAAGCGCCATTACTATTGGCCCAAGATGAGCAACAACGTGATGGACTATGTGTGCAGCTGCCTACTTTGCCAACAGAACAAAGCTTCTAATCAAGCTCCTGCAGGGCTCCTTCAACCTCTCCCTACTCATGTCCAACGTTGGGAACAAGTGAGTATGGATCTCGTGTGTGAATTACCCAAGACCACCTCAAGATTTGACTCCATTGTGGTCTTTGTGGACCGGCTCAGCAAAATGATTCATGTACGCCCTACCACCAAGGAGGTGACCGCTCCACAACTAGCTCAATTATACTTAGATGCAGTCTTTGCTCACCATGGCTTGTCTAGAGTACTCATCACCGATAGAGGCACCCAATTCACCAGCTTGTTTTGGCAAACACTCTTTGGTTTCTTCAAAACCAAGTTGGCCATGTCCATAGCTTATTACCCCCAAACAGATGGCCAAACAAAGCAGGCTAATTGCACGATTGAAGACATGTTACGCTGCTTCACCTTAGAAGAGCAAGAGAGGTGGGACACCCTACTCCCGTTGGTGGAATTTGCTTACAACAATTCAGTGAATGCATCCACCCAGGTCACTCCGTTCTTCCTCATGTATGGTGAGCATCCCTTCACACCTTCTAGCTTGATGACGATCTGTCCAGTGGCTACCAAGGTCGATGCAGTCAACACATTTGTTTCTAGAATCCAACAAGGTGTGGAGAGCGCTAAGCACAGATTACAGATTGCGCAAAATCGACAGAAGCAGTATGCTAATGCACACCGTCGGCACATGGAGTTCAATGTTGGGGATCAAGTGTGGCTATCGACAACCAACCTTACCTTAGTTGGACCTCGTAAGCTCAGACCTCGTTTTATTGGGCCTTTCTCGATTCTTTGTCACGTTGGTGCTGTGGCCTATCACCTTGAGCTACCACCATACATGAAGATCCATCCAATGTTCCATGTCTTCCTACTACGTAGATATGCTCCCCGATCAGGCCAAGGTCATTCCACACCAGACATTCAACCTTGTCCGACAATCATTGATGGCATAGAGGAATATGAAGTGGAGCGGATTCTCCAAAAATGCATGTGTGGTACTCGCCACCCTTAGGTGGACTATCTAGTACAATGGAAAGGTTACCCCCTCTATGAAGCCACCTCGGAACCTACCGCCAATTTGGCACATGCACATGTGTTGGTGCAAGCATTTGAGCAACAATTGCACAATGAGGACGTTGCGTCTTAAAAGGAGGGAGACCTGTAATACCAAGAGTTAGCCATATGATCTAGATGTGAAATTTGGTTTGGTAACATCTAGAATGATTTTATACATGATGGTTGAAATAGATTAGATAGAAGTATCACCAAAAGAGTACTTCTACTAATAGGGCAGAAACCGAAATAAACTTGAGAACCTTAGAACCAATAGCTAGACATATGATTTAAAGGTGAGAATTGGTTTGGTAACATCTGGAAGAATGTTACACATGATGGACTAAACAGATCAGAAAGAAGTATCACCAAAAGGGGACTTCTACTAATAGAGTAGGAACCAAAATATGCCTGAAATCTTTGAAGGCAATTTTGGAGGCCTAAACGGATGAATTAGACCTCGAAAATGTGCAGATTGCCCCCCCCCCCAATTGAAGGAAGGCTGGCCTTTCCTCCTCCTTGCTTTGTCTCGTCGAGAGCTTTCCAATGGTACCTTACGTGATTCTGAGATTCTTATAGGAAGATTCCCTAAAAGATTCCCTTCGGTCAAAGTTTGTTTGACCAACCAGATAGGACCTAGACCAGACATGTCACCCATCCAAGTAAGTAATCCAAGGGTGGAGCTTGCTGACATGTCACCTATCTGTGTCCCTAATCCTATGGTGGAGCTTCCTTGGAGGAGATCCTCTTTGTCTATATAATAAAGAGAAGGTGCTCCCTTGGAGCATCAAATGTTTGAGTATGCAATCTGTGTTTTCTCTCTTCTCTTGTCCTCAGAGTATTACAAGACTCTTTTTCCCCCTCTCCCCTCTCTCTCTCTTGGTATTCTGACTCATACCATGTAAGTATTGCATACTCAAAGAAATTTGGTAATAATGAGGCCCACTCATTCTTCCTCCTTTCATTGTTTCCTATGAAAGCTCTCTTGAAGTCTCTCACAAAGACCTCCACATCTTCTCCATCCTTGCCAAAGAAAACTGGAAGTTTCCCCATCTTAGCCCTTCACTATCTTTCTTTTCTCTCAATTTTTTTTTCTTTTTTTTTCTCTCACTCTATAACTAATAAAGTATGTACATGACTAACACCATTTGAAAATTTTCCACCTTAGGGAACACAAAAGGTTCAGGTTGCTCCAAGATTTCTATAGCAACATCAAATCCTAGAGTGCATATTAATTCAACTCTCATGGATAGCTTATCCATAAGTTGAAAGATTATCTCCATCACTAATCTTGAGAGCTAGCTGATGAAGGTGGTAGTATTTCTATACTTGTTCTAAGACTCTCTCCAAGATCCTTCACCAAAGTTTCCAAAAGTGCTTTTACTTCACTACACTCATGTCCTTTTGGAAGTCCTTTTACTCCACAAACCTCACACAACTCCTTTGTCTTAGATCTTCTCCCTCCTAATCTTGGTAAAGAAGGTCCAACATGCAAACCCAAGTCAAGTAATCCTCTCCTTTCACTCAATCTCTTGCTCTCAGAGGTCAATGGACATGAACTTGCCTTATGTCCCTTCTCTCTACATAAAAAGTACTTAGACTCACTCTTTCCTCCAAGTGGTGTAGGTTTTTGGATCCTCTCAACACTCTCTTCAAATTCTGTTGTAAACTCTCTTTTCCTCAAATCCACCCCTACAATCACCTCAACCCCTTGGGTAACCTTGCATAGTCTCAGTTTCTACTCTTGATGACCCTCCATGTGCCCAAAATGAATCTAAACACTCAAACATGCTTTTGTTGTTCTCAAATTCCCATCTATGAGATCTCAACTCTGCAAAATTGACCCTTCCTCACAATTTCACTCAAATCTCACAACCAATATGTGATAGTCCTTTGAAATATTTCACTTAATCATAACTTGAGGGCATCTCTTCCTACAAAATTTCAAATCTTTTCATTGAGCCATTTGGCTCGGAAACCTTTCTATTCACCACACATATTTTAGATTTGGTCTGAAAACCACCCCCTCACTTCAAAAACTCATAACTCCCTGCTCAAGAATGATCTCTCTCTAGTTTTTGTGTTCACTGGTAGGAAACAACATACTGAGTTTTCTTGAAAATTTTCAAAAACATCCACTAAAAACTTGAACAAATGGCAGACTCTGTACAATTTTCCAGAGAGCATGTAGTTGCAAGAGTAGTTTACCCTATCAACTTCCAAAAATTCTAGCCCAATGTAGATAATAGCTCCCACAATAATTTTAAGTGTGCTAACTAAAAGACAACCCAAGCTATCATGTGTAAAAATTTCAAGTCCAGATTGCAAACTTGAGATTTTGCCCAAAATCACCTTAATCCTTAAAATCTACAATCCACCTCACACAATCTCTCCAAATCCTCTCATGTGTACTGTAACACCCATTTGTGCATGTGTGTGGTATTGTGATATTTAGCTTGATATTACAAGTACTTAAGAGATATTATTTATATAGAGATAAAGGATGGTTCTATATTAGTCATGGTTAGCTAAAGTTAGTCATAGCTAAGATAGATGGGACCTTACTTTAGAGGAAGTAGAAAAGATGAGCACCACTATTTTGGATTTTAGTGTGTTGACTTGGTATTATTCCTAGGTGTTTGGCTTTGAGGAAAGAGTTGAGAACTCTTGGGCCCGCAAACCTTTTTGTTTTGGATTCTTCTTTAGTCCAAGGATAGCCCATGTGAAGGAATCCTTGACTTAGTGGTTGGGTCAAGATAAGATCACATGCTTAGGGGAATATGCCCATGTGAATGGATATTCCTTTCTGCTTTTTGATTTTACTTGACTTTTAGTCTAGTAACTTGAGTTACTAAGGTAATTAGTAACTTTGGTACGTAACTATTCCACAACTATATAAACAAGGGGTGAGGAGGTACTCAACATCCTTTCATTTGCAACTATCTCTCTCTCATTGAGTTCTCTAGTGAGCAATGTCTTGAGTCTTGGAGTGTTAGCCTTGGAGGAGTATGATGGAGTTGGGGTTCCTTGCCTTCTTAGTCCATGGGGCGCTACCATAATAGCCATCAGAGGTTCATCCTGAGTGAGAGACAGGCCGGCTCACATTTTTGGTTCTGTTGCCGGGACCTCTCTAGAAGGCAAGATAATGTTCCGCGTCCAATTCTACATTAGGCAGAAGGAGGCTATGAGAGCTCACTTGGAGAGAACATTAGGAGAGGAGAGGGCTGAACTTATGTTAGAGAACCAAGATCCATTTGTATACCCTGTAGTTCATTATGATGTCTTTGAGGTGATTTTGTATATCTTGTACACATGAGAGGAATTGGAGAGATTGTGTGAGGTGGATTGCAGATTTTGGGGATTAAGGTGATTTTGGGCAAAATCTCAAGTTTGAGATCTGGACTTGAGATTTCTACACATGATAGCTTGGGTTATCTTTCAGTTAGCACACTTGAAATTATTGAGAGAGCTTCTATGCGCACTGGGCTAGAATTTTTGAAAGTTGATAGGGTAAAGTGCTCCCGCAACTGCATGCTCTCTGGAATATTGTACAGAGTCTGCCATTTCTTCAATTTTCAGTGAATTGTCCTGAAAATTTCCAAGGAAATTCAGTGCATTATATCCTACCTGCTGCCTTAAAAATTAGAGAGAGATCATTCTTGCGCAAAGAGAAATGAGTTTTTGAAGTGAGGGGGGTGGTTTTCAGACCATATCTGAAATATGGGTGCTGAATAGAAAGGTGTCTAGGCCAAATTGCTCAATGAAAAGATCTGAAATTTTGCAGGGAGGGACGCCCTGGAGTTGTGATCAAGTGTGCAAAATTTCAGAGGACTGTGACATATTGGTTGGGAGATTTGAGTGACATTGTGAGGAAGGGTCAATTCTACAGAGTGGAGATCTCATGCATGAGAAGTTTGAGATCAACAAAAAGCATGTTTGAGTGTTTAGATTCATCTTGGGGAACATGGAGGGTCATCAAGAGTGGAAATTGAGATTATGCAAGGTTCCCCAAGGGTTTGAGGTGATTGTAGGGGTGGATTCGAGGAAAAGAGAGTTTACAATAGAATTTGAAGAGAGTGTTGAGAGGATCCAAAAACCTACACCACTTGGAGGAAAGAGTGAGTCTAAGTGCTTTCTATGTGGAGAGAAGGGACATAAGGCAAGTTCATGTCCATTGACCTTTGAGAGCAAGAGATTGAGGGAAAGGAGAGGCTTACTTGACTTGGGTTTGCATGTTGGACCTTCTTCACCAAGATTGGGAGGGAGAAGATCTAAGACCAAGGAGTTGTGTGAGGTTTGTGGAGTTGAAGGACTTCCAAAAGGACATGAGTGTAGTGGAGTAAAAGCACTTTTGGAAACTTTGGTGAACGATCTTGGAGAGAGTCTTAGTACAGCTACAGAAATACTATCACCTTCATCAGCTAGTTCTCAAGATTAGTGATGGAGATAATCTTTCAACTTATGGATAAACTATCCATGAGAGTTAGATTAATATGCACTCTAGGATTTGATGTTGCTATAGAAATCTTGGAGCAACCTGAACCTTTTGTGTTCCCTAGAGTGGATTATTCTCAGATGGTGTTAGTCATGTATATACTCTATTAGTAATAGAGTGAGAGAAAAGAAAAGAGAAAAAAAAATTTGAGAGAAAAGAAAGATAGTGAGGGGTTAAGATGGGGAAACTTCCGGTTTTCTTTGGCAAGGATGGAGAAGATGTGGAGGCCTTTGTGAGAGACTTCAAGAGAGCTTGCATAGGAAACAATGAGAGGAGGAAGAATGAGTGGGCCTCATTATTACCAGATTTCTTTGAGGATGCAGCACTTACATGGTATGAGTCAGAATACCAAAAGAGAGAGAGGAGAGAGGGGGAAGAGGAGTCTTGGAAGACTTTGACTTCAGCACTCATTGAGAACTTTCTTCCTGATGAGAGTTATGAGAGATTGATGAGTGAGGTTACATTTCTCAAGCAAGGAGATGGAGAGAAAGTGAGAGTTTATGTGGAAAGAGTGGAAAAGTTAGAGTCTAGATTTCGCATAGTGTTGAGGAAGGGTGGGGATGATGTGGAGACTACAATGATTGGCATAGGGGCCATGCTCACCAAGAATTTTGTGGGAGGATTGAGACCACAAATTAGAAGCAAGGTGAGATATGAGAAACCTTCTTCCAAGGTTGAACCTATCAAGATCGCAATTCGTATGGAGGAGAGTTTGGAAGGGGATGAGAGTGATTTGGTGGTAAAGGAGGTTTTGCATCCTCCTCAAGGCTACAAGTATGGTGGAACTTCTGATACTTTGGTGACAAGGGTTGCACCACAAGTAGTAGTTGCTCCAGTTCTTGCACCTCCACCAAAAGATCCACTCCAAACCATCACAGAACAACTTGCGGATCTCAAGATCAATGTGGTGCAACTATGGGAGAAGAGAGAGGTGGATCAGAATATAGGGAGAGGGCCTAGGAGTTATGGAAACTATCCATATAGAGGAGGCCAACCAGCCAACAATTTCAATGATAGAAATTGTTTTGGTTGTGGAGGAAGAGGCCATATCCAAAGGAATTGCCCAAATTCCACTTACCATGGAGGAAGGGGTTATGAGGGAGCCAATAGAGGGAAAGAGGGAGGTAGTGAAACCCAAGTGTCTCCTAATCCCAACAAAGGTAAGGGGATAGCATCCATAGATGTGGTTGAGAGCAAGTATGAGAAGGGAGAGTGCTCAAACTCCAAGGGTCTTAATTTGGAGCTTTTGGCACAAGAGAAGAAGAGAGCTCGTTTTGCAGAGGATGTTCACTCTTCTCAAGGATTTACTTCAAGCAAGGATACTCCTATGTCTACTAGGAGCACTCGCACCTCAACACCATCAACAACAAAGACTCCAAGGAAGAAGTTGGGAATGGAGGACTTCTTGATCTCAAAGCAACAATGGAACTACAATGTGTTGGAGGATGTTGGTAGTCACAAGGCTAACATCACAGTGGGCCAATTAATTGCTTTGAACCCTACCTTGAGAAAGGAGCTTAGAGGTGGTTTGAGTTCTACAAGGAGCAAGAAGAAGAAGAAGGCAAAAGTTCCAGTATCAATGGGGGTGGTGGATGCCAAGCCAGCACCATGGGAGGCTTGTGAATATGCCTCCAAGATTGATGTGAGAGTGAATGGGCACAACATCAAGGATGCATTGGTTGATGGAGGATCAGCAGTGAATGCCATGTCAGAAAGGTTGATGAAGAAGTTGGGTATGATACCCTCAAGACCTTCAACATTTGTGGTGAGCATGGCAAACAAGCAACAAGTTCGACCAGTAGGGGTGATGGATAAGGTGGTAGTTTCAGTTATGGGAGTTCAAAATCTCATGACTTTCCAAGTCTTGAAGGATTCAAGCTATGACTTACTTCTTGGGAGGCCATGGTTGAGAGCAGCACGCACAACTGATCGATGGCACAAAGGGTACTTGAGGATTGGGCCATCAAACCATAGAGTCACTGTTCCTGTGACTAACACCACCAACACTTCACATTCAGATACTCCATCTTCTGATTATTGGGAATCAGATTCTGAAGAAGGAGCTTCAGGTGTGGACACAAGCATGGAAGAGGAGACTTCCACGGAGGAGGATGAATCTGAATCTGATTCAGATGTGTATCCCTTGTGTGCTATGGATTTTGCACCTAAGCCAGAGGTTTTGAAGGACTCAGATAAATCACCATTGACACTTGAGGAAGTAGAGAGAAGGTTATCTACCCTCAAGTATGGCCCAAATGTTACCAAGGAGGAGAAGGTGAGATTTGAGAAGATTTTCTGCAAGTTCATCCATGTGTTTGCTTTTAGTTACAAGGATTTGAAGGAAGTCACCTTGGAGGAGCACAAGATAGAGGTGGAGTCACATGCAAGACCAATCCGCCAAAAGCAATGTCGCATTAGCCCACCAATATTGTTGGTTGTGAAGGAGGAGATTGATAAGCTCAAGGAGGCTGGATTTATCTTTGAGGTGGAGAATTCAAAATGGGTGTCTCCAATTGTCATTGTGAAGAAAAAGAATGGCAAGCTTCGGGTATGTGTGGATTACAAGAAGCTCAATGCTGTTACCAAGAAGGACTACTACCCATTGCCATTCATTGATGAGATCTTGGAGGAGGTTGCAGGTCATGAGAGGTACAGTTTTGGAGATGGTTATAGTGGATATAACCAAATCAAGATTGCACCAGAGCATCAACAACTCACCACATTCACCACACCTTGGAGAACTTACGCTTTCAAGGTCATGCCTTTTGGGCTTTGCAATGCTCCAGCCACATTCCAACGGTTCATGAACAAGGTATTTGAACCTTTCATTGGGAAATTTGTGAGAGATTTCATTGATGACTTTTGTGTCTATGGGAGCAAGGAGGAGCACTTTGAGCACCTAATCAAAGTCTTGCAACGCTTGGATGAGGCAAATGCATCACTCAACCCAGAGAAGTGCATTTTTGGATGTGAAGAAGGTCTACTTTTGGGGCACATCATCTCCAAGGATGGAATAGCAGTTGATCCTGAGAAGGTGAGGAAAATCTCAAACCTTCCATTCCCTTCAAGCTTGACAAAGTTACGCCAATTCTTGGGGATGGTTGGGTACTATAGGAGGTTCATCTTCTCATTTTCCAACAAGGCTTATGCATTGACCATCTACATGAAGAAGGGTGTAGATTACATGGTGATTTTGGAAGACAAGGAGGCTCTCAAAGCTTTTGAGGAGCTCAAGCAATCCCTTGTTGTAGCTCCAATTCTTGCTAAAACTGATTGGAGTAAACCTTTCATCCTCTACACTGATGCTTCTAATGTAGCTATAGGATGCACTCTTAGTCAATTAGACCAAGATGGGCATGATCATCCAATAGCTTATGCTAGTAGGCAGATGGTTTCAGCAGAGAAGAACTACTCTGTCACGGAGAGAGAAGGGTTGGCAGTGATCTTTGGTCTCAAGAAGTTTAGACACTACTTGATTGGAGGGAAAGCCACAATTGTCACGGATCACAAGGCTTTGAAGTACATCTTCAACAAGCCTAATGTTGAAGGGAGACTAGCAAGGTGGATGATACTCTTGTCTGAGTATGACTACACAATTGAGGATAGGCCAGGAAAGAAACATGCAAATGCTGATTTGTTATCTAGAGCCTATGATCATGATGGAGATGAGCCAGTAGATGATTCCTTCCCGGATGAGGAGCTCATGACAATCTCAGTCACTCAAGAGATTCCAATGGAGTACAAGGAGATTGTGGATTTTGTGACAAGAGGTAACTATCCAGAAGGGATGCATGCTAGGGAGAGGAAGGCCCTTGCAGCAAGATCTAGACCTTACACAATGGTGGAGGATATTCTTTTTCACCAAGGAGCAGATGGTCTACTTCGAAGAGCAGTGGGTAAGGAAGAGTCTATCCTACTCATAAAGGATTTTCATGAAGGTTTAGTATGTGGAGGACACTTTGCAGGAAAGGTGACTGCTTTCAAGATTCTAGATGCAGGTTACCATTGGAGAGGGATTTTCAAGGATTGTCTTGATTATTGCAAAACTTGTCATGTTTGTCAAGCTTTTGCTAGAAAGTCTACATCCACTCCACCACTTAGATCAATTCCATTGCTAGGACCTTTTGAGAAGTGGGGAATTGATTTTGTAGGACCTCTCAATAGAACCCCAAGGAACAATTGGTACATTGTGGTAGTTACTGATTACCTTACCAAGTGGGTTGAGGCTAGACCATTGAGGGACAAGAATGAAGATGAAGTGGGTAGATTTCTTTATGAATGCATTATCACTAGGTTTGGATGCCCTTTGGAGTTGGTTTCTGATAGAGGAGGAGAGTTTACAGGAAGCATTACTACAGCCATGCTATGACATTTCTCTATCACACATAGAGTAACTACATCCTATAAGCCAAATTCCAATGGCTTGGCAGAGAGAACCAATCAGACCTTGTGCATGATGTTGGCCAAAGATGCAGAAATGGAGGGGGCTAAACATCATTGGGACAAGAGGATTCATGCAGTTTTGTGGGAGTATAGGACAACCATGAAAACTTCCACCGGATATTCTCCATTTCAATTGGTGTATGGTATTGAGTCTACCTTACCTATTCCCTTTGATCTTCCTACCTTCCAAAGCATTCATAGGAGATTGAAGAAAGCACAAGGAGGTGATGCAGAGAAGTCAAGGAAGGATCAACTCATGGAGTTGGAAGAGGCAAGAGCAGTTGCTATGGTTCGAGTGGAGCAAGCCCAAAGGAAACAAAAGGAGAGCTATGACAAGAGGCAAGGCAAGAAGAAGTTGGAGACTTTCAAAGAAGGTGATTGGGTAATGTTGTTTGATTCCATTCGATTCAAGAGAGTGCAAAAGAAGTTTTTGCCTAAGTACTTTGGACCTTTCATAGTAGAGAAGGTGTGGGGCAATTACACCTATGACCTCAAGGAGTTGGGAGGAAGACACTTTGATAGGATTAACCATGATAAGTTGAAGATGTACCATAGAAGGTAGAGAGACCTTCACTTTGAGGACAAAGTGAAAACTTAGTCCGGGGGTAAATGTAACACCCATTTGTGCATGTGTGTGGTATTGTGATATTTAGCTTGATATTACAAGTACTTAAGAGATATTATTTATATAGAGATAAAGGATGGTTCTATATTAGTCATGGTTAGCTAAAGTTAGTCATAGCTAAGATAGATGGGACCTTACTTTAGAGGAAGTAGAAAAGATGAGCACCACTATTTTGGATTTTAGTGTGTTGATTTGGTATTATTCCTAGGTGTTTGGCTTTGAGGAAAGAGTTGAGAACTCTTGGGCCCGCAAACCTTTTTGTTTTGGATTCTTCTTTAGTCCAAGGATAGCCCATGTGAAGGAATCCTTGACTTAGTGGTTGGGTCAAGATAAGATCACATGCTTAGGGGAATATGCCCATGTGAATGGATATTCCTTTCTACTTTTTAACTTTACTTGACTTTTAGTCTAGTAACTTGAGTTACTAAGGTAATTAGTAACTTTGGTACGTAACTATTCCACAACTATATAAACAAGGGGTGAGGAGGTACTCAACATCCCTTCATTTGCAACTATCTCTCTCTCATTGAGTTCTCTAGTGAGCAATGTCTTGAGTCTTGGAGTGTTAGCCTTGGAGGAGTATGATGGAGTTGGGGTTCCTTGCCTTCTTAGTCCATGGGGCGCTACCATAATAGCCATCGGAGGTTCATCCTGAGTGAGAGACAGGCCGGCTCACAGTACAAGATGTACAAAATCACTTCAAAGACATCATAATGAACTACATGGTATACAAATAGATCTTGGTTCTCTTACATAAGTTCAGCAGTCTCCTTTCCTAATGTTCTCTCCAAGTGAGCTCTCATAGCCTCTTTCTACCTAATGTAGAATTGAACGCAAAACATTATCTTGCCTTCTAGAGAGGTCCCGACAACGGAACCAAAAATGTAAGCTGGACTGTCTCTCACTCAAGATGAACCTCTGATGGCTATTATGGTAACGCACCATGGACTAAGAAGACAAGGAACCCCCACTCCATCATACTCCTCCAAGGCTAACACTCCAAGATTCATGACATTGTTCACTAGAGAACTCAATCAAAGAGAGATAGTTGCAAATGAAAGGATGTTGAGTACCTCCTCACCCCTTGTTTATATACTTGTGAAATAGTTACATACCAAAGTTACTAATTACCGTACTAACTCAAGTTACTAGACTAAAAGTCAAGTAAAGTCAAAAAGTAGAAAGAAATATCTATTCACATGGGCATATTCCAATAACATGTGATCTTATCTTGACCCAACCACTAAGTCAAGGATTCATTCACATGGGCTTTCCTTGGACAATAGAAGAATCCAAAACAAAAAAGCTTGCAGGCCCAAGAGTTCTCAACTCTTTCCTCAAAGCTAAACACCTAGGAATAATACAAAGTCAACACATTGGAATCCAAAATAGTGGTGCTCATCTTTTCCACTTCCTCTAAAGTAAGGTCCACTCTATCTTGGCTATGAATAACTTTAGTTAATCATGACTAATGTAGAACCATGCTTCATGTCTATATAAATAATATCTCTCAAGTACTTGTAATACCAAGCTAAATATCACAATACCACACACATGCACAAATGAGTGTTCCAATGCCAAATGGATTTGCTTATTTAACTTATCCACAAACACTACAATTGTTGTATGATCTTGCTTTGTCTTGGGCAAGGAAGTGATGAGATCTAAACTCACATGTTCCCAATGAGTAGATAGAATAGGGAGTGGTTGAAGGAGTCCACTTGATTTTTGGTTATTGGCCTTGTTGTGTTGGCAACTCTCACACGATAGGACAAACTCCCAAATATCTTGTGCCATGTTGGGCCACTACCATTGGTGTTGGAGGGTACCCCATCTACCCCCATGTGACCAGCAATTGGTAAATCATGGGCTTCTTGAATGCGCACAAGTCAAAGATCACCTTTGGTTGGAACATAGATCCGATCCCCATGGAATAGAAGGCATTCCTTGAAGGAGAAGGTATTGTACTCCTTGTTGCATGCTGCAAGACAACCATGTACCATCTTGAAGAAGGGATCTTGTTGTAGAGTTGACCAAAACTCATTTTGGACCTTGGAGTCAATTGACACCATTGTAATTGCTATCGTGATGAGAGGAAGAGACTTCAAATTAGGTCGTTGTGATAAGGCATCAAGGATAACATGGAATAGACCTGATTTTTACTCAAGTTTGATGTGAAATAATTGGAGTTGCTCCTCTCATCAATGACATCAACCCTTCATGTATTCCAAGTGTAAGGTCTACAACAATGGTTTGTGATCAATTTGCATGATCATTTGTTTCCCCAAGAGGTAATGCCTCCATACCTTGGTGGCATGTACCATTGCAAGTTATCCCCAGTCTCAACCAGAGTGATTTCTTTTAGCTATATGTAGTCAGCAAGACACAAAGGCAATGGGATGCAATCCATCTAGGAATTCTTGTTGTAACACGGCTCCAATTGCAAAGTTAGAAGCATCAAAATCAACCACACGAGGTAGTTGAGGATCATATGGTTGAAGAATGGGTCTTGAAATGCCATATGTTTCAACTTCTAGAATACTTTTTTGTGCTTGATAATCCATTGGAAGCTCAAGTTCTTTTCCAAGAGGTCAATCAATGGTGCAGCCATAGAGCATAATACTGGATGAAACATCGGTAAAAACTGGCCAATCCATTAAATGCCCACACTTTTGTAGCATCCTTTGGAGTAGGCCAATCAATAATGGCCTTGATTTTTGCCTCTTCCATCTTGATCCTCTCCAATGAGATCTTATGACCCAAGACGGTAACTTTCTTCTGCCAAAAGGCACACTTTGACTTCTTGAAGTAAAATTTCCACTATCATAGTCATCTTAGGAGGTCTCGCACATGATTCACATGTAGTGCCTCTATCTTGATATAGATTAAGATATCATTCAAGAACACCACCACATACCTATCCAATAGTCCATCCAACACCCAATGCATCTAATTCATGAAGACTACTAGAGCATTATTGAGCCCAAAAGGTAGAATGTGCACTCAAAATGCCCATACCTTGTACGAAAGGCAATCTTTTGAACATCCTCCCTATGAATGGAGATTTGCCAATAGCCATTACAGAGATCATACTTGGAAAGTATAATGCTCCACTCAATTGATCGAGCAAGTCATTGATCCAAGGCAAGGGATATGCATTCTTCATAGTTTGCTTATTGAGCCCACTATAATCAACACAAAAATGAAGTTCTCCATCCTTCTTCAAAACAAATAATACCGGTGCTCCCCAAGGAGAGGTACTATATTGTATAAAATCCTTCTCCAAGAACTCCATGAGTGTTATTTGTAACTCCTTCAACTTATTTGGTGAGAGCCAGTAGATTGGTCTACTCATTAGAGTACTCCTCAATAATATCTTAGTTTTGAAGGGCATACCACAATTGAAGGGTAATCCCTTTGGCAGATCATCCAAAAACAAATCTGCAAACTCTTGAACTATCTGATCAACCACTGCTTGATGAGGCTCTTGACCCGCCTAAAATTGTCCTTGTCCAATCGGTTTGATCCACACTGTAAAAACATACTCATCTTCCTCCAAAGCTTGCTCTATGGTTGCTTCATTAACAAACTTCCCATCTAGGGACTCATCTCTCTTCAAAGCTTATTCCATGGTTGCCTTCCTAGAAAACTTCCTATCTTAGGACTCATCTCCCTTCAAGGCTTTCTCTATGGCTACCTTCTTGACAAACTTCCCATCCTAGGACTAATTATTGTTAGGTGTCTTACTTAGAAGTGCCAAACAACCTAATAAAAAATGCTTTCCTTGGTGTTGTACTTGAATTTTTTGTTAGGTCCAACCAAATTGAACCTTATGAAGTTCAAGCCAAGGTAGTCTTATATGACATCATAGTGTAGAGGTGTTACTACAAACCTCATAAACTACAAATACTCCTTCATAATCTTGAAAGTAATAGGATGTGAGGTATGGAATGCATAACCCTTTCTACCATCCGCCATCATCAATCTACTTTCAATTATTGGTTTGATAGGAATACCCAATTCCTTTGCTACTTGCATAAACATACAATTCTATAAACTTCCAGAATCAACTAAAACCTTACAACCCCGATAAGATATCATACCTTGCAAGTGAAGCAAACTTGTATAGGTTGAGCCTTCAATCCCATTGGAGCTAATCAACCTCCCAATAAATGGCTTGAAATCTCCTACTAGGATTCCTTGTTTCCTTGATCAATCAGCTCACAAACTCCATCTGGGTGACTTGTTAAGATTGCCCATTCTTGAATGAACACTCAGTGATGGAAAGTCCCAATTGGTGATACTGAAAACAACAACCATTTTGTTGCAATTTTTTCTATTTGTAGTGCCAAGTGGTCTCCATTGAATGGTATCAATTTCCATTGGTGTTGGCTCTTCCACTAGTGTGTAGTGTATCAGTAAGTTTTGTTGAGGTTGAGGTTGAGACCAAGTTGTTACAACCAAGGAATCAAAGTGTTTGGCCAACCGCATGGCTTCCTCCAAGTGTTGTGGCTCTTGCATGGTTACCTCTTTTTTGGTTCTTGACTTCAAGCCCCTCACAAATTGATCCAGAGCTTCACCTTTCAATATATTTGGAATTTGCATGATGGTGTTCTAAAATTGTATGATGTAACTTCTTATAGAGCCAACTTGTTTCAACTCTACCAACCTATCTCGTGCAGCTTGTGTGGCATTTATAGCTTGGAATTGACTAATTTTTCATTCTTGAATTTTGCTATTGAGATTGGTGTAACAATTTATAGTTTAGCTCGTTCCACTTGGAATTGCCACCATAGTTTTGCTACTCTATCCAATTGGCTAAGAGCCAAGAAAATCTATTTTTGCTCATCTTGAAGATTGATAGTTTCAAAATAACATTCATAGTCAAACAAAATATTCTCCACTGCACTTGAGAGATTCTTACCTTTGAATACCTTGGGTTTAGAGAATTGGATTTGATCTTCTCCTTCTTGAACTAGTACCCTCTCTACGTGCTCTTGTTGTTGATGATCTCGTTCATCCAACAATTGAGTAAAATATTTGATTTTTTGCTACATAGCAATGATAACCTCAATCATTGCCACCATAGTTGCTACTCTTTCATGCCACCCTTAATCTATCTAACTTATTAACACATAGAAGTAGCACGTCCACCATTCTCCATAAGTTACAACCAGAAGCACCAAGGGCTCCTCAAATATGGTGATCATATGCATAAAATCTTATCCAAAGCGTGAGATGATGAATTGTATGAATGATGCTTGGGTAGTACTTGGATACAAATATCCCAATGGTTTGGTGAAAGTGGATTTGGTGGTCCATAAATTTCATCCATCCCATTCCTGCTCTGATACTAATATAAAAGACTAAGACCAAAGAGAGAAATAGGAGAATGGAAGATCACATTGGAACACTTGAATGTGTGAAACTCCAAATGCCTACCATGAGCTTTGGTTCTCATATTTATAGGGAGCATACAAGGCTCTTGAGAAGCTTCTCAAGAACCTTCCTTGAGCCATTTTCTTGGGGTGCAAGCCAAGTTAACCGGGATACTTCTCAAGAAACTTCCTTCTTGAAATCAACTACTTGGTATGCAAGCTAAGTTGGTTAGAAGTTTCTAGAAGCTTCCTTCTAGAAACAACTTACTTGGGGTGCAAGCTAAGCTAGTGGGAAGCTTCTTAGATACTTCTAGGATATTCCATGCTAATTTGGCCTATTCACTACTTTGTTAGCCTTGACTAACTTCATTACTTAACTCCATATTGTTACACTCTTGCAATGAACTTCCGTTGACATAGTCATCTTAAGACTTCTTGCATGTAATTTGCAATGTTCTACCTTTACCTTGCTATAGCTTAAAATATCATCAAAGAACACCATCATGTTGTAATACCAAGAGCTAGCCATATGATCTAGATGTGAAATTTGGTTTGGTAACATCTAAAATGATGTTATACATGATTTTCAAAATAGATTAGATAGAAGTATCGCCAAAAGAGTACTTCTACTAATAGGGTAAAAACCAAAATAAACTTGAAAAACTTAGAACCAATAGCCAAACATATGATTTAAAGGTAAGAATTGGTTTAGTAACATCTGGAAGGATGTTACACATGATGGACTAAATAGATCAGAAAGAGGTATCACCAAAAGGGTACTTTTACTAATAGAGTAGGAATAGAAATATGCCTAAAATCTTTTAAGGCAATTTTGGAGGCTTAAACAGATGAATTAGACCTCAAAAATGTGTGGTCCTTTTCCAATGGAGGCATGGCTGGCCTTCCCTCCCCCCTAGTTTGTCTAGACAAGAGCTTTCCAATGGTACCTTACCCATGTGATTCTAAGATTCCTACATGAAGGTTCCCTAAAAGATTCCCTTTGGTCAAAGCTTGTTTGACCAACCAAATAGGACCTAGACCAACATGTCACCCATCCAAGTAAGTAATCCAAGAGTGGAACTTGCTGACATGTCACCTATCTGTGTGCCTAATCCTATGGTGGAGCTTCCTTAGAGGAGATACTCTTTGTCCATAAAATAAAGAGAAGGTGCTCTATTGGGGCATCAAATGACTGAGTGTGAAATTTGTGTTTTCTCTCTTCTCTTGTTCTCAGAGTATTACAATGTCATCAAAGCAAGTGTTTTAGTCCAAGAGAGTGGATCACCCCTCTTGAAAGAGCACAAACTATTGAAACTGAGTAATTTGAGGTGGAGAACATAGAGTAATTGCTAGACTTAGGAAGGACTTTAGAGAGCGGATGAGATGGATGCACCGGGAACACAATTTCCCGCACCTAGCTTTCCATTCTCAAATCCATTATGTACATCTAGCATGAGCAAATGAGAGTATTGCTAGTTTATCACTTTGGTGCAGAATTCATGGATAGGGTGAGGAACTCACCAAACCCGGTTCTACCTGTGGTGATATATGATTCTACCTATGGTGATATATGATAAAGAGTGGGATTTGACAATTTACATTCTATTATGATGATATGGATGTGAATGTCCTAAATCCTTTCCTTTTCAACTTTCAAGTAGAAATCCATTATGTAGTGAGACCAAAAGTGATGTTTAGAGATTTTGCGATTAGGAATTTTGGTGAGGAGTATTATCAATGAGTGATAGCTTTTGAGATCCCAATGGTAGTTCCAATAGCTCGTGCGCTTTCTGGAGTGATCATATTGACTTTGTATTGAAGTAGACATTAGCAATTGAGTGTTGTAGAAACGATGGATCTGCAATTGCAAGAGTTGGTACAAGGAATGCAAGGGATGTTGAATGGATTTTGAGAGATTAAGATGACCATGGAGACATTACAAAGTCAAGTGTAGATCCTTAGGAACAATCAAGCAATGCAAGAAGAAGAGTCGTCTCAAAACCTAGTACCTATGGTTGAAGTACTTGGAGAGGCACCCATGCCTACAAACCCTATCAATAATGAGGTCACATTGCTACTCTAGATGAAGAAGACCTAAAACATCAAGCATTACAAGGAGCAGCATATGATGGGAGTAGTGAAAAATTGGATCTAAAGAATGAATCAATATTTCCAATTGTTCTCAATAAAGATCACGGAGCATGCTACAAGCGTGTTTGCATGTGAGTACTTGACCAATGAATCCCTCACATGGTATGATGCTTGGGAATGATCCATGTTGGCAAAGAGAAGGGAGATCATGTGGACAGCAATGCAAGAAGGATTGCTGAAGAATTTCCAATCTGTGGATTCTGTGCAGATGGCCCAAACCCAACTATGGGGATTGAGATAGAAGAACAACATACAAGAGTATGTAGAGGCATTTCAAGATCTTTAAGTTGCAATAACCAACACGAGTCTAGCAGAGGCTCTTCACAGTTTCAAATGAGGGTTGAAGGAGCGGATTTGCCAAGAAGTCATGGTGCAAAATCCTCACACGATATTTGAAGCCATTGCTTGTGCGCAGAGAATAGCAAGAGCATTGGGTGGAGGTGAAGGAGTAGCTCCACCTCAACATTATTGGGTAGATATGCCACACATGAGTGGACCAGTACCAACAGAATTAGGCAACCTTTGATTTTGAGATCAAGGAGCACGACCGTTTCAAGGGGAGCGTGGACGGGTAGAAGAACAAAGAGGAGAAGGAACTCAAGGAGAACAACACCATTGTTACAATTGTGGCCATATTGGGCACATATCTACCAATTGTAGCCCTCATTTCCCTAGAGGCCATTGGCCTTTGTACAGGCAACCTTTGAACAACATGGAGAGGCACATTGAAGAGGAAGAGATGGAAATCACTTCAGAAAATGAAGATCGCCAATAAATATACCTCACAGCCTTATTGGCTCAATAAGGAAGTAGAGAAGTGAGGGAAGGAAGAATACTAATCCACAAAGATCCCAAAAGGCAACCTCATAATTGATTGTCATGAATGGAGTCCTAGAAGGCAATCAAGAGCAACTGAGAATTTCTTGTCTCGCTATGTTGCAATTAGATTAGGAATAGATCTAGAGAGAGATGGGAGTGAAGAAGTAGAGTTACCTAACGGGCAAACAAAGAGGATTAAATCATTACCTAGACGGGTAACACTCTCTATAGGAGAATATTAGGAAGCAATTGAGTGGCGAGTGATACAATTAGCTCGTTATGATACATTGTTAGGCATGCCATGGATAGAGCATTACAATCCTATGGTAGATTGGAGGAAGAAAGTAGTGAAAAATCACTAATGGTCAATCATTGGGGTTAAAGAAAAATCACACAAGCAAGAACTGCCTCTATATGTCATAGGGACGGCAATTGTCTATAAGACCAATAGATGTTTCATGGGTCTAATAAGAGAAGTCTAGAGTGCACAACTTGATGGACAAATTCCTGAGAAATTAAAGGATGTGGTGGATGAGTTTCAAGATGTCTTTCTTGATGATCTACCCTCAGGATTACCACCAAAAAGGAGAGTAGATCATAAAATTGAGACACTCCTGAGGAAGACAACTCCTTGTAAGGCCCCGCATCGCCTACCACCTCATGAGTTGGAGGAGTGGTAGACTCAAATTGAGGAGATGCTCCAGAAAGGGTGCATCCAACCTAGCATATCACTATATGGGGCTCCTACCTTGTTTGTGAAGAAGAAGGACGATACAATGCGCATGTGCATTGACTATCGGGGTCTCAATCAGCAAACAATGAAGAAAAAAATACCCCTTACCTTGCATGGATGACCTATTTGATCAACTCCAGGAACAAGATACTTCACCAAATTGGACTTGCGGAGTGGTTACAATCAAATCCAAATTGCAAGGAGGATGTGTACAAAAATGCCTTTTGAACCAAGTATGGCCACTTTGAGTATCTTATGATGCCTTTTGGCCTCACCAATGCACCTGCCACTTTCATGAGTCTAATGAATGACATATTTTATCCATACTTGGATAAGTCTGTTATTGTCTTCTTGGATAACATCTTAGTATATAGTAGCACAATGATGGAGCACAAACAACATCTACGAGAGGTCCTTCAAATTCTAAGTTAGAATCAATTATATACCAAAATCTCAAAGTGCGAGTTTGGCAAGTCTAAAGTAGACTACTTGGGGCATTGATTAAGTGCAGAGGGCATTCAAGTATTGATGGATAAAATAGAAGTCATTCAAAAATAGAGTGCTCAAAAAGATCGGAATCAACTCAAGAGCTTCTTGGGGTTGATGGGATTCTATCATATATTTGTCAAGGACTTCTCCAAGGTTGCACAACCTTTAATGGAACTACTTGGCAAGGGGAAGAAATGGACATGGAGAACTGTACAAGAGTTGGCCTTTCAAGAATTGAAAGCCACCTTGCTACATACACCAATCTTGAAGTGGTATGACCCAAAATGTCCAATCAAGTTGGCTAAAGATGTATCAAGTGTAGTAATAGGAGTAGTCCTACAACAAGAGTGGCATGATGGATGGCATCCAATTGCATATTTCTCTCAAAAATTCTTACCGGCAGAGCGCAACTACCACACTACAGAAGGAGAAGAGTTGGCCATTGTTTTGGCAACCAAGCATCAAAAGCACTATCTGGATGAGAAGGCATTTGTAGTAGAGATAGACCACAAACCTCTAGTCTACCTTGAGACGTAGAAGGATTTATCTCATCACCAGATTTGGTGAGCAGAGTGGCAACAATACTTCAACATGATAATCAACTATGTGGAAGGTTAGAAGCAACTTGCAGATGCATTCACCCGCATGCCAATGGCAAACAACTTGGTGAAAGAGGTTAAGATTAACCCTGAATTTTGGCCAGAGATCCTGGCTGCTACAAAAACTGATCCATAGATTGTAGAAGTGCAATCATCTATAATACCAAGGGTTAGCCATATGATCTAGATGTGAAATTTGGTTTGGTAACATCTAGATTGATGTTATACATGATGGTCAAAATAGATCAGATAGAAGTATCACCAAAAGAGTACTTCTACTAATAGGGCAGAAACCGAAATAGACTTGAGAACCTTAGAACCAATAGCTAGACATATGATTTAAAGGTGAGAATTGGTTTGGTAACATCTGGAAGGATGTTACACATGATGGACTTAACAGATCAGAAAGAGGTATCACCAAAAGGGGACTTCTACTAATAGAGTAGGAACTGAAATATGCCTGAAATCTTTGAAGGCAATTTTGGAGGCCTAAACGGATGAATTAGGCCTCAAAAATGTGCAAATTCCCCCCCCACTTGAAGGAAGGCTGGCCTTCCTTCCCCCCTGGTTTGTCTCGTCAAGAGCTTTCCAACGGTACCTTACTTAGGTGATTCTGAGATTCATACAAGAAGATTCCCTAAAAGATTCCTTCCGGTCAAAGCTTGTTTGACCAACCAGATAGGACCTAGACCAGACAAGTCACCCATCCAAGTAAGTAATCCAAGGGTGGAGCTTGCTGACATGTCACCTATCTGTGTCCCTAATCCTATGGTGGAGCTTCCTTGGAGGAGACACTCTTTGTCTATATAATAAAGAGAAGGTGCTCCCTTGGGGCATCAAATGTTTGAGTGTGCAATCTGTGTTTTCTCTCTTCTCTTGTCCTTGGAGTATTACATCATCCAAAGGCATCACCAGCACCCAAGGACTCACCTTTTGTGATGGCAGATTATGGATCCCAAATGTCCCAGAATTATGCACCACCACTCTAGCAGAATGTTATGATTCGGCCATTGTAGCTCATGTTGGAATGGACAAAACCTTGGATGCAATCCAACACCATTACTATTGGCCCAAGATGAACAACGATGTGATAGACTACGTGCATAGCTACCTACTTTGTCAAAATAACAAAGCTTCTAATCGAGCTCTTGCAAGGCTCCTTTAACCTCTCCTCACTCCTACCCAACGTTGGGAACAAGTGAGTATGGATCACGTCTATGAATTACCCAAGACCACCTTAGGGTTTGACTCCATTGTGGTCTTTGTGGACCAGCTTAGCAAAATGATTCATGTACACCCTACCACCAAGGATGTGACTGCTCCACAACTAGTTCACTTATACTTAGATGCAATCTTCTCTCACCATGGCTTGTCTAGAGTACTCATCGCCAATAGAGGTACTCAATTCACCAGTTTTTTTTGGCAAAAATTCTTTGGTTTCTTCAAAACCAAGTTGGCCATATCTACAACTTACCACCTACAAACAAATGGACAAACAAAGAGGGCTAATCACACGATTGAAGACATGTTACGCGGGTTCACCCTAGAAGAGCAAGAGAGGTAGGACACCCTTCTCCCATTGGTGGAGTTTACTTACAATAATTCAATTAATGCATCCACCCAAGTCACTCCATTCTTCCTCATGTATGGTGAGCATCCCTTCACACCTTCTAGCTTGATGAAGATCCGTCTAGTGGCTACCAAGGTCGATGTAGTCAACACATTTATTTTTAGAATCCAACAAGGTGTGGAGAGTGCTAAACATAGATTACAGATTGCACAAAATTGACAGAAGTAGTATGCTTATGCACACCGTAGGCACATGGAGTTCAATGTTAGGGATCAAGTGTGGCTATCGACCACCAACCTCACATTAGTTTGACCTCGTAAGCTCAGACCTCATTTTATTGGGCCTTTCTCGATTCTTTGTTGAGTCGACGTTGTGGCCTATCACCTTGAGCTCCCACCACAAATGAAGATCCATCCAATGTTCCATGTTTCCCTACTACGTAGATATTCTCTCCAATCAGGCCAGTGTCATTCCACACAAGACATTCAACCTTGTCCGACACTCATTGATGGCACAGAGGAATATGAAGTGGAGCGTATTCTCCAAAAATGTATATGTGGTACTCACCATCTATGGGTGGACTATCTAGTACAGTGGAAACATTACCCCCTCTATGAAGCAACCTAGGAGCACGTTACCAATTTGACACATGCACCGGTGATGGTACAAGCGTTTGAGCAACAACTACACAATGAGGATGTTGTGTCTTAAAAGGAGGGAGTTTTGTAATACCAAGAGCTAGCCATATGATCTAGATGTGAAATTTGGTTTGGGTAATATCTAGAATTTTTTATACATGATGGTCAAAATAGATTAGATAGAAATATCTTCAAAAGAGTACTTCTACTAATAGGGCAAAAATAGAAATAGACTTGAAAACCTTAGAACCAATAGCTAGACATGATTTAAAAGTAAGAATTGGTTTAGTAACATCTTGAAGGATGTTACATATGATGGACTAAACAGATCAGAAAGAGGTATCACCAAAAGGGTACTTCTACTAATAGAGTAGGAATCAAAATATGCCTAAAATCTTTGAAGGCAATTTTGGAGGCCTAAATGGATGAATTAGGCCTCCAAAATGTGCAAAGTCTCCCCCCTTGGTTGAAGAATGATTGGCTTTCCCTCCCCTTGGTTTGCCTCGGCAAGAGCTTTCCAATGGTACCTTACCCACATGATTTTGAGATTCCTACATGAAGATTCCCTAAAAGATTCCCTTTGGTCAAAGCTTGTTTGACCAACCAGATAGGACCTAGACCGACATGTCACCCATCCAAGTAAGTAATCCAAGGGTGGAGCTTGCTGACATATCACCTATCTATGTGCCTTAACCTATGGTGGAGCTTCCTTGGAGAAGATACTCTTTGTCTATATAATAAAGAGAAGGTGCTCCTTTGGGGCATCAAATGATTGAGTGTGAAATCTATGTTTTCTTTCTTCTCTTGTCCTTGGAGTATTACACATGTATCAATCCAATAGCCCATCCAACACTTGATGCATCTGATCCATGAGGACTATCGGAGCATTAGTGAACCCAAACCTTGTGCAACCCATACCTTGTGCAAAAGGTAATCTTTTGCACATCCTCTCTATCAATGGAAATCTACCAATAGTCGCCTTGGAGATCCAACTTTGCAAAGTATTATGCTCCACTCAATTGATCTAGCAAGTCATCAATTCAAAGAAAGGGATATGCATTCTTCATTATTTTTTATTGAGTCCACTATAATCAATACAAAAGCAAAGTCCTCCATCCTTCTTTGAGACAACTAATACCAATGTTCCCCAAGGAGATGTACTATGTCATATGACACTCTTTTCCAAAAACTCCATCATTACTTTTTGAAGCTCATCCAACTCCTTTGGTTAGAGCCAATAGATTAGTCTACTCATTGGAATATTTCTTGGCAATAACTAAATCTTGAAGGGCATACCACGATCATAAAGAAATCCATCCAAAAACACATCCGTAAACTTCTGAACTATATCATCAACCATTACTTGATGAGGCTTTTGGCCCCCATCAGATTCTCCATGCATATTTGGCTTTGTTTACATCACAAAAATTAGGTTATATTCCTCCAAAGCTTACTCTATGGCTAATTTACAAATAACTTCTCATCTTGGGATTGACTATTCTTAGGTATCTTAATCTAAGGTGCCATACAACCTAATTGGTAATTCCTCCCTTGATGTTATACTTAAATTTGTTGTTAGGTCCAATCAAATTGAATCTTATGATGTTCAAGATAAGGTAAATCTAGAATGATATCATAGTGTAGAGGTACCACTACAAACCTCATACACTCCAAATTCTCTTTCCCAATCTTGAATGTAATAGGATTTGAAGTATGGAATACAAAACTCACCCTTTCTACAATCCATGATCATCAATTTATTTTCAATTTTTGACTTGATAGGAATCCTTAATTCCTTTGTTATTTTTTGAATTTCCAAAATCAACCAAATCCTACAACCATGATAAGATATCATACCTTGGAAGTGATCTTGTATAGGTCTAGGTATCAACCCCCTTGGAATTAATCAAGTTCCCGATAGGTGAAGTGAGTTCTCTTATTGGGATTCCTTGTTTCCTTGATCATCATGCTCCATGAACTCCATTTGGGCAATTTTTCCGGGTAGTCCATTCTTGAGTGGACATTCATCAATGCAATGCCCAATTTGGCAACAATAAAAGTAACCACTATTTTTTCATAATCTTTCCTTATCTATAGGGCTAAGTGGTTTCCATTGGATGACATTGATCTCCATTGGTGAGGCTCCTCCACCTGTGTGTAGTGTTTAGACAAGTTCTATGAAGGTCAAGGTCAAGATCAAGTTGTCACAACCAAGGAATAAAAGCGCTCAACCAACTTGATGGCTTCCTCCAAGTGTTTGGGCTCCCACATGGTCACTTCCAATTTAGTGTATATTTTCAAGCTCCTCACAAATCAATCCAGAGCTTCACCTGCTAATATATCTAGAATTTTCATTATGGTGTTCTTGAATTGAGTAATGTAACTTCTTATAGAACCAATGTACTTCAATTTTGCCAACATTTCTTGCATTTATAGCTTTGAATCACCCAATTATTGCACTCTTGAATTGTTCCTATGTTGAGATTGGTGCTAAAAACTACCTTTTAGCTTTGTCCACTTGGAATTTCCACTATAGTTTTGCCATTCCATCCAATTGGCTCAAAGCCAAGAGAATTTATCTTTATTCATCTTGAAGATTTGTAGCTTCAAAATATTGTTCACAATCAAATACAAAATTCTCCACTACACCCAAGAGATTCTTGCTTTTAAATACCTTGGACTTTGGAAATCAAATTTGTTCTTCTCCTTCTCTAAATGATGCTCGCTCTACATACACTTGTCATTGATGATCTTGTTTTTCCAACAATCGAGTAAGATTTTTCCAACAATCCATTTGCTTTACATGGTAATGATAACTTTAGGCATTATCGTCATAGCTACTACTCATCAAACTATATATAATTTATCTAAGTTAACATGTAGATATAATACATCCACCATTCTCCATAAGTTATAATCTGAAGTATCAAGGGTTCATCAAACAAAGTAATTGCATTAAAAAAAAGTTACCCAAAGAGTGAGATGATAAATTGCATAAAATGATGTTTGGATAGTACGTGGACACAAGAATCTTAATGGTTTGGTGTAAATGGATTTGGTGGTCCATAAATTCCCTCCACTCCATTCTTGCTTTGATACTAATGTAAAAGATTGAGGAGAGAAATAGAAAAATGGAAGATCAAAGTGAAAGATGACATTAGAACTCTTGAATGAGTGAAACTATGAATTCCTAGCATGAGCTTGGGCTATGGTATTTACAAGGAATATACAAGGCTCTTGAGAAGCTTCCTAAAAGTAGCCTTCTTTGATTGCAAGCCAAGTTAACCAAGAAGCTTCCTTCTAGAAGTAGTCTACTTGGCTTGCAAGCAAAGCTAGTCAAAGAAACTTTCTTCTAGAAATTGTCTACTTGGCGTGCAAGCGAAGCTCACCAAGAAGCTTCCTCCCAAGAAACTTCCTCCCATAAGTCACCACTTGGCATGCACATTACTTGATACTTGGAAGAAAGCTAAGCTAGTCAAGAAACTTCCTTCTAGAAATTGTCTACTTGGCGAGCAAGGTAAGCTAGCCAAGAAGCTTCCGCCCAAGAAACTTCCTCCTAGAAGTCACCACTTGGTATGCACATTATTTGATACTTGGAAGGTACCAAGTAGCTTCCTATGTGCTTCTTGAATATATCTAAAATACTTGGCTAGTTTGGCCTATTTGCTACTTTGTTAGTCTTGACTAACTCATCATTCTAAAGTGGAGAAAGGTCTCTTGAGGCAAGATGCCTTCCTCTTTCAAAAAAGATACCATCTACTTCAATGAGCACAAACACCTACTTCAAAGATACCTTTTTCAACAACTATCTCCACCTTCATACAAGATCTTTCTAATATGACCAAGCTAAGAACTCAAAGCTAGGGAGAGGTGTAAATTGGCTGAAATAGAAGCTCAAATGGTGGCCAAGATGGAGAAGTTAAGACTTAAAGGCAAAACAGAAAAAAATAGCTTTATTTTCTGAGTCAAAGAAGAGGGGAATTAAAGAGAGGACTTTATTCTCCAAGTTAGAGAAGAAGAGAATTACAAAGAGTACTTTCAAATCCAAAGGGTTTCATTCTATGATTTTAGAATTAGCAAAAGTCAAGAAGACAACCAAAGAGATCAAAAGTATAATGAGTGTCATGCCCAATCTGGATAGTATTCCTATCAACATAGATAGTACACTTAGTTGATAATTCCAACAACAATAGCAAAAGTGCCATGTCCAAGAAAATGTGCAAGGCTAGAATGCTTTGCCAAAACACATTTCATGGTCACAAAGTCACTCTCTCACCCAAAATTAGTGGAGGGATATTTCCTTGATTTCTTGCAATGATTTTCTCTTGTAGTGCCAAGGGAAGTAAAGATGCTAGTGCTGTACTTCTTATTGAGATTTCATCTTTTATATATATATTATTTACTATTATTGTGTATTGAGTGAGTTCCATTGTCTATTTTTCAATTTCCATACTATATAAAGTACCTTGATTTCCGCACTATATAATTTTAAGCATAATCTTGTGCCTAATGAGCTTATATTATGGATCTGGTTATGCTTTTGACATTGCTATGAGTGCTGCTCTAAGATTTGATAATGTGTGGTTACTAGGGTGCACTAAAAACAAGTTGGGCTTTGTGGCGGTTTTGCTCGAGTATCGCCAAAAAATGAGGTTTTGTGCTGGTTTTGCTTGGGTATCATTATAATCTAGAAAGTAAACAGGGTTTTGTGAAGGTTTTTTGAGGGTATCATTATAAACTAGATTTTTTCAGTTTTGTGTGGATTTTGTATTATTATCATTATGAACGGGAAAAGTAAACACTGTTTTGTGCAGATCTTGCAATTCCAGCTTGGGTCTTGCTAGGTGCTTATGCAATGTTTAGTGGGAACCTTGCATTTCATGTGGTGCTTGTGCTGGTTTTTTGTGGTGTGCGGTATCCGAGTACAAGTGTAAAAGCAAAAAAAGTAAAAAAATACTTGGACAAGTCATAAGCAAGGTACAAAATGGTTTCATATTAACAACTCACACATGTACATAAGGAACCATATTAACAACTCACATGGAAAAGAGATGAAAAGAGTGATGTAAGCCAATATATAAACGTATAAAAAAAGGAATATATCACGGTTCCCTCATGCACAATTGGTACTAGTGTCAATGGATACTCATGGCAATGAGGATGTCAAGGAAGGGTGGCAATGGTGCTATCAAGGGGAGTGTCAATAAACATGGATGGGTGAATTGGAACCTCCTTAGGATCTATATCCTTTGTCTTGGGTGGGAGGTGCTCTAATCTGATACGTTCCAATGCCGCATCCATGCATCTTATGAAAGGTCTAGAAATCAAAATGCTATTCTATCTCCAAAGAAGATCCCACTCCTCATCCTACATAGGAAGGTCTTGAAAGCCAAGGCTAGACCATCATAGAGATCAAGAATATACTCCAATAGACAACCCCACATCCACTTGTCTATGAGAAACCCATAGTATATCCTATAGATCCCCTACATCTATTTAGAGGAGCTATCAATTGGTCACATGAGGATAGATGTGAATCTTCTACCTAAGTATAAAAGAGAGTAAAAATGGAGGACAAATAATACCATGTGGATGGTTCCTATAATGTGGTAGGAATTCATTATCCACTATCATTATATCGTGCAAAGCTAAACCCATATCAATAAACTCACTACGAGGTCTCACAAAATAGCTCAATACTAATCTTGGTATCCATCCATATCATCAAACACCCCAATGAGATGGGCACCAATCTGTACGTCCTTGGTTAGAAACCATGGCTTCACATGTCCTTCAACAAATTCTTGCAATCTCATCTTGTGCTATCTATCCAAATGACTACCTCAAAATGCATCACACAACACTCCATGAAGTCCCTAACTCCAAAATGCAAGACATATCTAAATGTACTACTCACCCTAAATAGGACCCATCCACTCCTCTCCACCAAAACCTAGACCACTGGTTTAGGAGACTACTACTATTCCACATGATATACACCAAATATCCAATATCAAAGACTATAACATTCCTCCACAGGTCATGAGCATGAACCAAGCAAGGAATAAACTCTCCCATCTCACTCATCCTCTATTAGGATGTAGATAATCTAAAAATCTCCCAAGTGAGTGTCTCTCTCTTCTCCTCCAGCCACTCAATTTCTTGTGAGATATGATTGAAAGTAAGCTAACGTGCAAGATCATCCAAGTTGGGGTTTCCAAGCAATGATGTCCATATCAAATATCATCACACATGGCTCTCTTATAGGTAATCCATACAAGTGAGGATTTTTCTGCATCTCTATCTATCTCATCTCTAATCCATGCTCAAGTTTGTCTATTTGATTCCCCTCACTAATCATGTCAATCCTCTTTGTTTGGGTCTCCTCATGCATAGAAAACACTAAAAAAAAGGCACTCACATCCTCATAAGCCGCATCCAAGGACCCAAGATCTCTCTAACTCAACCAAGGCACTCTTCAACTCTCCCATGGAGAGTTAGAGCTCTTGACAATAATTTTATATCTGCAACCTATAAGCCTAAACTGCCATCTATCTCCCATCCTCAAGCTCATTGAACCATCTCTCTGTCCCCTATCTCTCACTAGAGTCAAATACAAACTCTCTCTTTCTGAGTGTACTCCTAATCTCTCTTCTCCAACTCCTTCTCTCCTCTCTATGCATCCTTTAATGGACTCTCTCTCCACAAGTGTTGACGCTCTCTCCATAAGAGCTCTCTCTCTCTCTCTTCCAAGTCCCTCATCAAATGCTCTCTCACTAAAGTCCACCACTCTAGCATTGGCATCCAAAATCACATCTATATCACTCTCCTTCCACACTCTAGTACTTCAGGTGGGAGGTGGTAACTCTAGGAAGGGTAGGATTATTTCTTGAGGAATCCTTTCCTTGTGCTAAGAATGACTCTCTAGGTGTCAATGGAACCTCCTCTTTATCCTCCTCGGACCCTCTCTCGCTAGCTCTACAAATCCCCTCTCCAAGCCCCTTGCTCTCTCCTTGCTCAAATACAAATGATGAAGAAGGAAGCTCATCCAAGGGTGATGAACAAGAAGGAGGAGGTAAGGTAGAGTACTACTATGAGGGTATGTAAAAGATCCCTCGCCTCCTCTCCCTCTCTAGGTAACATCACTTGTAGAGGCAAACTTTCCTTGCTAGGATTTTGTGGTTGAAGTGGGGTTTTACCCAGATTTTGTGGTAGGATTAGGGTTTACTAGGGTTTTGTGCCACGTAGAGTAATTTTGGGGTTTTGGTTGGTTTCAGCAAAGTTTATTGGTTTGGCAAAGTTTCTCAAAAATCATTTCAGGTTTCTTTTAGAAGTCGGGAAGGTTGAGGCCTGGTCTTGGGATATCAGATTTGCTTTTGGTGGGGTTTTTCAAGAATAAAGAAGGTGTTAGCCAAGTTTCATGAAAATCAGAAAGGTGTCGGCTGGGTTTTGGGGCAATCAAAGAAGTTTTGGTAGGGTTTTTGATAGAGGGTTTTGGGGGCATGGGGTTTCAATGCAAAAACACAAGGAAATTTGCAAACCCCGGTGCAATTTCTAACCTGAATTTGCAAATAAAAACTAAAAAAAAGAGTACTTACATGGGGATATGGATAATGCAAGCTGATGGCAACTTTGAATTGGAGAGAATCCAAATCTGATTCTACGATAGACTCCACTAATTGTCAATTTTGGGGCTGATCCAGCCAAGCACACTTGATGAAAGTCATATTATCAGCCATTGAACCATGGTTACCAATCAACCCTCCACACTCCTTGAAATCTTCCTTGTTTGACATGACACACAATTTTTTATACACCGCTGCCATCACCATCTAGTAAAATAAAATAAAAATCAAATAAAATCAGTAAGAAACATTGTTTGTTTTGAAAGTTGCTTGTGCCTCTCTCTTCTTGGGCTCACTTTTTATTTCTTGTGCTCCCTCTCCCAAGCTCTTATCTCTTCCGTAGACTTTCCCAACTTAAAAAACCTCCCTCCAAAAGCCTGACCTTGTCCTTCGGATGCCCTTCTTCCAAAAACTAAACTCTTTCAAATTCAAATGCACTTCTCTCAACTTCCAGAACCTTTCTCCCTTTGCTTTGCTTGCCCTTCTCTCTCTCTCTCTCTCTCTCTCCCTCTACATTCATTTCCTTTTTCTGCTTTTGGAACCTCCCTAAACCTCTCTACTTTTTCCTTATTCTCTTGCCTCATGAATCCTCTCTTCCCTTCTCTCCCCCAAAACCATTTCTCTCTTTTCTCACTCTATTGCCTTACCTGCTCCCTTACCATTGCAGGTCATAAATTCAAATCCTACCCCGTCACTGTCTTCTCCTCTTGCTCTCTCTGCCATTTGTCTCTTTTCCTATATCAAAAAATATCCAATACCTTTGTGTATCCTCTAACTCTCTTGCTTTCCAAAAATCTCTTTCCTTATTGACTTTAGTTTGTAGGCTTTAGATCTCAATCTTTGGAAACAAACAAATAACACTCTTTAAATCCTCCCCAAATCATTGACATCACAAATTAGATATAAAGGAGGAATCATTTTGACAATGACTCTTCACCCTTAACTTAATACAATACTAACACCCTTCTATTCAATGAAATCTTTCCATCTCATACTACACCCTTTAAGCTTCTATGTTGAATACACTAGTAGCACTCTTCCATGGAGATATTCTAGAATTTTATTAATCACATGTTACAAATTGGTATTGTTATCCAGAGTTCAAAAAACCTCCAAGTCTACCTAATACTAGACATGTACTCATCATGGATTCTCTTCTCTCTTTGCTACTTTGCTAGCGTGAATAGGGAATTGAGGTATTTCACTAACTCTATTTCTTGCTAATTCACCCCCTTCTTCCCTTATGTCTCATCTATTAATAAGAAAATTATGCAAAATGATACAAGTACTAATCCACCGCAAGAGATATCTTCTCCCCTCTGATTTACTTTTCAGTTGTACCCTTATTTCCCATAATGAATACCATCTATTCTTTAAAACTCCTATACACTATTCATTGACTACCTTGGTTGTGCTAAGCATTTATTGAAATCTACTCCATCCGAGGAGTGCTGCACTTTAAAAAATGTCACCAGATGGCTCATGGGAGTATAACCCAAATCACCGTATAGGTACTGGTGATGTTTGAATTAGTTGTTGGCTCCTCAATGGTTCAAATCTCTACACAGAAAAGATTTCTTTAGACAAGTCATATCTTGGCAAACACTTGGCCTCCTTGCACACAAAGTAACTCATGAAACACAAAAGTATCTAAAGTTCAAAGGAAAAGAGGAGGAGGAGAAATGAGATAGCTTTGATGATTGAAACAAGAACTTACCACCCATGAATTGTATAATTTGTCTTATATCATCACAAACCACTTGTTGATTGATGGAATAGGACACCTTCCCCTTGAAGTAAGTTTATCTACTGATATTAGGTCTCTAGGCTAAGGAGAATAATGTCCCATCGACTAGTCCAACACATCTGAGCAAAACTTTCATTGCAAAAACTTTGAAATTTTCTATCTCTCCTCTACATCTGGCTATATCACCTCCTTGACCATATTAGATAAAATGGAAATGATAATTCTCTTTATGAAGTTTGTAGTGGATCTTGAGCTGATATCCTACAAGTCCATCCCCCCTTGCAAAACATATTTCATTCCCATTATGACAAAATCTATTGAGCGCTATTGCAAGTTGAATCAAAATGGGAATCTGTTTCCTCCCGGTTTTGCTTTCCCAAAACACCTTGTGATCTTGGATGAGTTCCAACAATGTATAAAATGAATGCACATCCATCCTCATCAATTTTTTAAATTTCCATGTTTCTAAATTTATGAACAACTAAGAGACAAACTAGATGTTCTTGTTCTTGTCCACCACGGGCTGTCTATTTAACAAATACATTGAGTAGATAAAGTCACACCACCTTAATAAACATTTTCCAACACCTTCTAAGGGATCATCTATGTCGTGTTATTGCTCATCTATATCCTCAGTCTCCTCCCATAATCCATCATTGCCCATGTCCAACTCCATGTCACCTTAATCATGCCATTCATGTTCCATGTATAGTTCACCTTGCCATTCTGCAACTTGCAAGCGCATACACTCTTTATTTCATTTGTCAACTCTTGTTGCCTACTACTCGCATACATTGATAATTTAGGGGGAAATTCATAATTGATACACCAAGTATCTTGGTTTTGTGAGTGTTTTGCAACACAATCTCTCTTCTTGTGCAAGATTCTTCCACTCTCTCAATCTTTTCTTCCCTCTACTAGGTGCAAAAAATGCAACCAATTTCTAGTGCTCCTATCCAATTTCTCTTCTCTAGTAATACTCAATTTCATGTGCAGAAAATAAATCCAACCCAATTTCTCCTCTTGTGTGATATTTATTCCTTCTGCCTTCTATTCTCTCTCTTGTGTTAACATATCCACCCAAATATACTACTCACTTTCTCATCTTTCTTGAAATTTCTCCTCTCTATTCTCTCCTCAATACTCCCAATAAAAATACGTGCATAACTATTTGAAGCAAAGCAACATACTCTTGGGCAACCCTCTTGGTGAAGCTTGAATACTCTAGTTCACAAGGCAAAGCTTGACCCACACTCTCAGCAAAGCTTGACTGCTAATGGCAAAACTAGACCTAATCTCATTCAAGTTGATGGAAGTATTAAGGTGTGTTATGTGATTGTGATGGGTTCTTGGATTTTTTCTATTTTTATTTTAATTTCAAATGTTCAATTTTCATTTATTAATCTGTACATCTAATAATTACATGATTAAAATGTACTTAATTCTCATGGGAACACCCATACTCAATACATACATATGGGAACACCCGCTAGCACCCACAGTATTGTAAACTTCCATAGGAACCACTTAGAATTGCCGTCAAAGTATTACGACAACAACAAGAAGGCTTCCACTAAATTTGCAAGTACCCAACAGTACCTGCAAATTTAATTCATGATGACCTGATGTACATTTGTCTTTTCTTGGTTGTGTCTTTTTTGCATCTCATTGGATAATGATGCTGAAGTGACCTCCTCACAGTTTATATCATCCTTCCCACATAGAAGAGTTGTGACCAGCTCATATGAAGGAGAAAGTGAAATCAATAACAGCACTGCCTTATCCTCCTTTTCTAACTTAACCTCTATGCTCATCAACTCACAAATGATTTTGTTGAAAGCATTGAGGTGCTCTATAATACTTTGGCACTCCTTCATCCACAACCTATACAACTTCTGTTTAAGATACAGTCAATTTGTCAATGACTTGGTCATATAAAGATTCTATAAATATAGCACTTCATCAGCAAGGTTCAACCAAATAGTGCTAATAGCTCTAAGATATGCATCTTCATCTTCCCCATCCTCATCACTTTTGTCCTCATGTCTTTTTCTTAGTGCTCTATGCAATCCTTGCTGGACAAGAAGGTCCTTCATCTTCAGCTGCCAAAGTCCAAAATTGTTTTTCCCATCAAACTTCTCCACTGCAACTTTAGTATTTGATATGGATAATATCCCTGCCATTGCTTTGCTGTGGACTTGCTTCTGGACCCACTTCACTGCACCATCAGATCTCAAGACTCTCTTTAGGACCAACTAAGCTCTGATACCAATTGTTAGAAAACACAATCCCCATGACCTCTCACAATAGCTCATCATAAAACCGCATTAAACAGAAATCAGAGGACAATAGGAAATAACTTGGTTCACTTCTTGTCCAGGAAGCTACCTCCATGGCTGAAACAGGCTCACACCAGCCTTCTAACCTTTATAATTCTCTGCATATATAAATATATATATAGAGAGAGTTCCTCATCACTGTCATCCGACTAAACTCTTGAATACCGACTTGTGGGACTTCCTAAATATTGACACTCAAGATTTTTAGTCACTTTAATACTTTGCCATAGTAGTGATTGAACATATCTAGACAAGTGACTGTCCCGCACCGCATGAAACAGCAAGGTGTTTCATCAATCACGTTTGCTCTTGCTCTTGATCAGTCAAGTCCTGGATTACAAACCAAACATAACACTAACAACAATTGCTTTCATCCGCCTTGGATAGCTTTCACTTGGGACATTTCAGAGCCAAATTCACACCAGTAAACACCGTTAGTTGCTGAGGTTGAACACATTCTATGATACTAAAAGTTGGTCCTGCCTTTCTAAACCAGTTTCATCGTTCATACCCTTCTTTTGCAGTTGACATCAGCTTTTAGATTTGCTTCCATTTGTATTTCTCACGTCTCAAAGGCACATTTCATTAGATATTTCATTAGACACATTCCCTGTATCATTTTGTTTCTGTTAGGCTCGGGGCACACATATCGCTGTAGAAACTCTGCCAAACTTTAATTCGCAGAAGTGATTGAGTATTCATGATGTTTACAAACTGTGTTATGGGTGGTGGTTAAGCCATAGCCATGACTGGTAAGTTTGCTTTGAAATTCATGCTCAGAATAGGTACTCAAGGTTTGCAGCTCAAGGTTTATCCAATTTAAAATTGCAAGATATCGCAGAAGTCGGTAGAGGTGTACTTCATCAACTGCAAATTTTAATCTGGAGGACTCTCTGAGCTGAGTCGTCAGAGGAGTGTAGAAAAATCCAAATCGTCGTCGTCTGCTTCCTTAAAGACAAAGACACGGTGCTTCTAATCACCTTGAAATTAGAATATCTGAAACCGAGTTCACTTGTCTTTGAGTAGACCACGGACGAATGAGGCGTGGCGAATAAAACAGATAGATCTTATACTCTTACAACGATCCTTAGTGACGGGTGTAGAGTTATTCCCGTGCTAACAGGACATGTAGGCGACCGCTGCTGCCCTGCGAGATCTATTGAAATTAGTTCTACAGTTTTATCCTTGAGGATCCTATGTGGGTAAGAGTAGTTGTCGTAGTTGAACGCGTTTTATACAAATACTTAGAAAGAATCTCAAGTAGACACGAAAACAAGTTGAATTAATGCAAACCTCTAGGCACAGATCGTACTGCTTCACAACCAGACGATCACAATTATGTGCCCATCACGTATAACTGCAATACAGCCGCACGACTTGATACATGTTGTCCGTAGCAGGTTTGACGTCTGTGACTCACATCTCGGAGCTCGAAATTCTGTGGTCCTGTTGATGTCCATCTCTTATCAGAACATGGGTGGGTCCACACCAAGACGCCATTTAATAAAAGAGTAGTATGATATGTACTTGTCTGCTACCGGACAGCTTCAAGAAATGACGGCGTGGCGATGGCGTCGTCAAGAAAAGATGGGGTAACCGTGGAGTTGGAACTACTCGGGAAGTTCATGGTACGCAGAGGTACCATAGACAGCTGTGCAGTGCACTGTTCTTCTCTCCACTCAAACTTATCAGAAGAATGAAAATCTAGTAGAGTGGAAGCGACGATCTCAATCAAGGAATATTTGTGTCTGGGTGTTCGATGGTAATATTTTTTAATAATACCTTTATTTCCACGTCTTCCAGCAACTTTATCAGAAACCATCAGCAAATATTATTGGTAATCTAATGTTCCTAGCTACAGAGTTCTCAAGACAAGTTTCTGCATGTGGACAAAATCAGATTTTACTGGTTCGGAGCAAGCGCATAACTGCAACAACTTGTTGGAGATGGAAGTGGATATAAGAACTGGGATCTGAGACGTTGTGAACGTAACTCAGCTGCATACTTCCACAGAGATTGAGGAGGAGTCGAAGGGTCGAACACTTGTCAGCCGGGGAACATGTCTATCTACCTGTCGAACAAGAAAGATACTAATGAAGATAGTCATGCAGTGGATATGGGAAGGTTGCTATCTAAGCCTATTCAGACAAAAAGTATTGTAGCAAATCCAGCGCCATTGGGTTTGACGGGATTTGCTTTGACAACGTTCGTGCTCTCTTGCCACAATGCAGGAGTGATCATCCCTCAGAGTGCTCCGCACACGATTGTGACAGGACTAGCAGCGGCTTATGGAGGGCTCGCCCAACTACTTGCAGGAATGTGGGAGTTCCAGGCCGGTAATACTTTTGGGGCCACTGCTTTTTCTTCATATGGGGCATTCTGGCTGTCATTTGCGGTAATTCAGATCCCCATCTTCGGTGTCAAGGCTGCTTTTGAGTCCAGCGATTCTCTAGATAGTCTGAATGAAGCTTTGGGCCTCTGGTTGCTCGGATGGACAATCTTCACGATCATATTGTGGCTAGCTACTCTACGCACGAACACTTGCCTTGCGACTCTCTTCTTCTCGCTCTCCATCACGTTTCTTATGCTCACCATCAGCGAGTTCAAATCAAACAAGCAAATTGCGGCGGCTGGAGGCTACTTTGGTATAATAACAGCTTTTCTTGCTTGGTACCTGGCTCTCGCTCAAATTGTTAACAAGCAAAATTCGTACTTCACCCTGCCGATTGGAGAATTTGCTCCCCAACCCGTACGCATTTTCCCGGGTGTTCAAGACATGATACTGGAATAAGTGTTCATGGACATGGATGTCACGAAAACTTGTTCCACTAGTGTGGAATGTAAAGAAGAGAGTGTGTTATAGTTCTTGATATGTTTGATAGCGCTGTTAGATGTCATAATGGGCCTTACTTTGATCGGATAGAAGTTTGGACCGTTTTAACTCCTCTGTCACAAAACTTGTGAGAGTAGGGTTCACGTTCTTCTCTTGTTGTTTATCAATAAGATATGCTGGTAAATGGTAGACTGTGTGTACCTTCCATATCCAAGAAACCAGTGATGTAAATGTAAAACATATTGCGTGAAAGATCATCAGTTGAAGCAAGAAATAATTGTTGGTCTGTATATAATCTGCTGTTCTTAGCCTAAATTTAACCTTTTCCATTGAAAAGTTCTCTTTTTCGAATTCTATTCAAGCCATACTTACCAATGAATGAAAATACGCGAACTACTGTAGCAAATTGAAACCGTTAAGTTGACTGATTGACATTTATGATTTGCTCACGTTAGAACCGAATCTAGTTTCTTCTGGAAGCTGAAGATTAAGTTCAACCCACTGATGTAGTATTAGACACGATAGTCTAAGCGATTAAATAGCCCCAACGAGACTAAGTTGTAGACTCTAAGACCAGCAAATGATTAAATTTTATTTTCACATTTTAAACTTGGAAAGCCATCCTTTTACCTATGATAGCGCGAATCGGTATATAGTTCATCTGAGACGATTAGAAGAGCTTATGGTCCGTGTGCTTCAGAATCATAGCTTCTCAAAAACTTATTAGACTCGAGTTTTGTCAAGCACATTGTTAACAGACGCTTTTCAATTGTTGTAAGTTGGTGCATAAAATAGCAGTTTTCAGCTCTTTAGAGGACTGATTGCTGGAAAGAACTTCAACAAATCCAAAAAGCGGTTTCAAAACTTCTGCATGTGTACGAAATTGGTCATGAGCTTTTGCTAGAGGGCAAATTAGATGCATAACGTTTAAACTATGGTTCAAGTCCCGATTGAGAACTACGTCCTATACGATTTCGTCAGGTTTTGAGAGACTCGTCACCAAAAATCATCCCAGGTTAAATTAGATCAAATTGAATCAGAGATCTAGAGGCTGTTCAGACAGTCAAGTTGTGGCAGTGGTTATGAACGAGAACTTTTCTATACTCATTAATTCTAATTCAGTAGTTTTACAAAAACATTCGATATTTGTATCTCATCTTGTCGGTATTTGTATTTCATCTTCCAAATTAGAGCCACTTAGAAGACTTTGCGGGTTCCAGCTCTATGCTTTGGATGTACATGCTCTAGATTTTCCCATTCAGTCAAATTCAGTGGAAATTTATGCTAACCAACAGATAGCGAGCTTGTCAACTATGTAGTCTTGCAATTGGAATGGACTTTGAGGTACCTGGCAAGTGACTGCGACTGGTGGAATTGGCCAGGTCTATTTTCACATCACACATTAAATAACCATTGGTTGGAGCTGATAAAACTTTCTATATTGGCTATAATTCATAGGGTGTAATTTTATAGGTAAAGTATAAATACCAATTCTCTTTTATTATAAATACTTGAAGAGAGAAAATTATAACAACACAAGCCAATACCAAAACTTTCAAACCCTAAATTCGGTCAAAAATAATGATATAATCTTTTAAAGCTGATATTGTAACTGCAGTTTTAGGGATGCAACTTGATTTCCATCGAACAGCTACTTGTTTTGAAAATGTGATGTGGTTTGATATCTATAATAAGAATAATTTGATTATCTATTTACGGAAAAAAGCTTCAAATATTCAACCATATACACTTATTACAATTTAATTCGAAATAACTTGCAGAGTATTGAAGGCAAAATCGTTTAGAAGTGCATCCGACCAGCTACACCAATTTATTCCTGCATTAGCCTTCTCAAAAGTCCCTACGCTCAGCGAGATGCAGCAAAGAACTGTCGTTAGTCGATTCTGTCGGAACTTCATGAAGCTTCTCAACTCGGACAGTGGAAAGCAATCTTTCCTGGATTCTTTGTGATGTTCGCAAAAGTGGTGTCTTGTACATTCAGGGGGTTCTATTCGTCGATAAGGGCAGATTCGGGATTTGGATATGTGGATGAAGTATCACAAGCTAATACTACTGGCGCAAGAGAGTTAATCATTAGTCACGCTTTATTCTTTACTCACTGGTTCTCGTTAGTCATCACTTTAGAGTTATGAGGAAAAGTGACTCGATTATTTTGTGTATTTCTGCTATATATATTCGTGTTAGATTTGTGTCCTTCTTGGTGTGTTTCACCATCATTTTTTTGTTATATATACAAGGTGTTGATACTCCCAAGGAGGTTTGGGATGCATTAGCAAATGTTTTTGAGACATTGACAAAGGCAAGAAAGCTTGAACTGAAACAGCAATTAAAGGAGATTAAGACGGACAACTTCAGCATAATTGATTATGTTTTTCACATTTGTGGTCAGTTGAGTAGTTGAATAACATTGGAGTTAAGGTTGAGGATGATAATTTGATTCTTCATACTATTCAAAGTCTACCAAAGGAGTATAAACCTTTTGAGACATGTATAGCCTTTAGAGATACTTATACTCTATTTGACTAGCTGGTCCCAATGTTAGTCTCCAAAAAGATGCAACTCCAAGGTGGTGGTAATGGTCATGTTGATCAAGAACCTGCTGCTAGAGATACTTATCCCCTATTTGACTAGCTAGTCCCAATGTTAGTCTCTGAAGAGATGTGGCTGCAAGGTGATGGTAATGGTCTTATTGCTCAAGATCAGGTTCTGTTTGCTGGGAGAAGTAATGCAAGAAGCAGAGGATGCAGAAGTTCACTTCTTGGAGGTGCTATTGGTAGAGGTCAATCCTCACAAAGACAATATGCAACACACAGCAAGTAAAAAACAGAGAGATTCTCCAAGTGTTGTAAACCAAAGTCTCATTATGAGAAGACTTGTTTCAAAAAGCAAGATGATATTAGAACTGGTAAACTCCCTCAACAGAACTATATGGGGAGGATTCCTATGTGGAATATCATCTATGACTCACACCGTTGCATTGATGACCAAAAGTGAAGAGTGGTTCATCTACTCAGGGTGCTCCAACCATATGACACATCAGGCTAGTATTTTCAGTTCTAAAGTCCCATTATCTGAATTATTGTTTGTGAATACAAGTGATGATATTGAGCATATAATTAGTCATACATGCACTATCACTTTCTCATCTCCATCTGCTAATTTTAGGGGATTAGGAGAAGTTCTTTGCTTACCTACAATCACCAAAAACTTAGTTTCTATTGGCCAAGTTATTAAGAAGGGTTTTCAGGTTTTATTTAACCAACATGTTGTGTTTGTAGACAAGTATGAGAAATTTGCTATGTGCATAAGATGCAAACTTGGATCTCAAATTGGGAGGATGATTAAATTAGACATCAAGATCAACACTATTACAAATCAGAATGCTATGTTTATACATGGCTAGACTGATTTTTCAGATCTTGAGATGAGGTATAAAAGAGTGAGTCACATTAACCTACAAAGATTAAAGTTGCTACCTATCTCAGATCTGGTTACTGGGCTTCCAATATTTTCTGATCCTTTGCCTCCATGGGTTGAAAGGCTTTTCAATTCTGTAAGCAAGCTAAACAACCTTTTAATCTTTGCGGTACATAGGCCTCCAAGGTGTTACATGAGCAAGGTATGAAATGTGAAGTTACTTGTAGCTACACACCTCAACAAAATGAAGGTGCTAAGCAAAAGGACCAACATATCGCTAAAGGTGCAAGAGCCATGCTCAATGAGAAGGCGATGCCCAAGTGTTATTGGGTAGAAGCAGTCAATTGTAAAATTTATTTGATGAATCAATCTCCTACTTCAGCGGTGCACAAAATGACACCTTTTCAAACTCTTACAAGTAAGAAATCTGATTTATCAAATCTGAGGGTTTTTGGTTGTATTTGCTTTGTTCTTGATGAGAAGAGGCAAAAACAAGATCCTAAAGCCCAAAAATGTGTCAGTCTTGGATAGGCCTCAAATTCTAAAGGATATAGGAGTTACAATTAGGATTTTAATATTTTTATTATAAGTTGAGATGTAGTATTTGAGGAGCTAAAATCCTATTATCAGGCTCCTACTAGCACATCTCAGCCTGAACAGCAAAGGACAAGTATAAGGGTTAATTATCCAGTGAGGCATTTTCAAGTTGAAGGTTTTTTAGTCCAACATCATGCATATATGGTAAAGGTTATACAAGAAAGAGAACCAATTTGGCTTGAGGAAACAATTCATCATGCAGATTGGGTGCAAGCCATGCAGCTTGAATTTGCAGCCTACATCACCAACAAACATGGAGTTGGTTGATTTACTGCTTGGTAAGAAGGCAATTTGTTGCATGTGGAATTTTAGAGTTAAGCAAAATTCTGATGGTTCAGTGAGTAAGTACAAGGCTCACAACAATATGGAATTGATTTTGATGAGACTTTCAGCCCTGTTGCCAAGATGCAATCAATTAGTGCCCTCTCAAAATTAGCCACTTTCAATAATTTGAACGTATATCAGATGGACTTCAACAACACTCCTCAATGGAGATTTGGAAAAGGAGTTCTACATGATCCAACCACCTAGATATGAAGATCCAAGATATCCAAACAAATTTTGCTTATTTAAAAAGTATCTTTATGGACCTAAGCAAGCTCCATGAGCTCGCATGGAGCTTGCTTGGAGCTTGGAATGCCAAGATAAATTACTATCTTTTATCCATTGGATTTCAAGTTTTCAGTTCAGATTCTTCATTGTACAAACTACAAGTTAGTGGAAATATGGTTTGTTGATCATCTATGTTGATGACCTGATCATCACTGGTAGCTGTCAAGATCTTATTCGGCAAGTACAAGATCTGTTGAAGAGAGAGTTCTACATGAAAGACTCTGGGGAACTCAAATACTTATTGGGTATTGAGTTTATTCAAGATGGAAATAACCTTTGGTTACTACAGTGCCAATAGTCTCTCAAACAGTTGGAGAAGTTTGGGATGATTGCTTGTAAGCCTATTTTTACTCCTCTCACAACTTCTGTTAAGTTAAATGCCAAAGATGGTGAGTTGTTGGCTGATTCAAATATGTACAGAAAAAAAATGTACAGACAGATTGTTGGAAGACTGATTTATTTGACTCTTACTAGACCAGATCTAAGTTATGTTGTTGATCTATTGAGTCAATTTGTGCAAGCACCAAGGGAGCAGCATCTTGATATAGTTAGAAGGATTTTCTGTTACGTGAAGTTTACCATTCAATTTGGTCTTCACTATTCAGCTGGTGGGTTACCCATTGTACAAGGTTTTACTGATGCAGACTGGGCAGGAAGTGCTCAAGATCTAAGATCAACATTACATTATGTTTTCAATCTTGGAAGTTCTGTAATTAGTTGGTCATCAAAGAAGCAAGCTGTTGTTGCTTTATCATAAACAGAAGTAGAATATAGGGGTGCCACTAATGCTACGTGTGAGTATACTTTGCTTCAAACCTTATTAGACAATATGGGATATATATTTTATGATCCTATAATCTTGTGCACAGATAACATCAGCAAATTAAACTTGCTAGCAATCCAGTATTTCATGCAAGGACAAAACATATAGAAGTCCATTATCATTTCATTAGAGAAAAGGTATTGGCGGGAGAAATACATCTACAATATATTCCTACATATGGGCAAGCTGCTGATATTTTCACCAAATCTTTGCCTAGATAATTTGAATATTTCAGATCTCATCTAGAAGTCAAAGATATTGACGTTAGCTTAGCTTGAGGGAGATATTGACGTTAGCTTGAGAGTGTTGATGAAGTATCACAAGCTAATACTCCTGGCGCGCTTCTTAGTGAACACAAGAGAGTTAATCCTTAGGCACACTTTATTCTTTACTCACCCGTTCTCGGTAGTCATCACTTTAGAGTTATGGTGAAGAGTGACTCGACTACTTGCGTATTTCTTCTCTACCTATATATATTCATGCTGGACTTGTGTCCCATGAGACCATGTCTTTGGTGAACTTTGGTGTCTCCACTCTCATTATTCATTTCTGTAACAGGATAGTATAGCTTGTGTGGTGACGGAGTCACTGCGAGGACATCGTTCACCTGAACTCGGTGCTCTACGTTTCTCAATCTCCCTGCTGAATAGTTATGGTGTACACGATAGATTTGTTTCTTCGTCCTCTTTAACGTTGTCTGATTTGAGAATTATCCGAACTTTGGAAGAAGATGTTTAATGGGATTAGAATTATGGTGGTTCGAGGACATTTTGTATATGTCCGTGAGAATTGAAGGTATTGCATCAAGCAGAATAGCCCGTTCCTCAATAGATCGCCAATGGGGACTGCAACTATTCCTGAGCTTGTGATACGCGGAACGTCAACCCATATGTTATTTCTCCAAGCTTGCAGACCACCGTCGGGGATCCTCCAGCAGCCAAGTTACAAGCATGGGATCTGCGTGTGGCCCTGCTCCGGGTGAGCACCTCACGCAGATGGCCCTTAGATGTTTTGTATTCGTCCGGAAGGATTGACTGCTCAGGACCCATATGCAGTGCACGAGCGTCCTTTACCTGGATTCCAATTTTCTTGAGGTTGACGAACCATCTGTCCAAGGATTCACTGCCTGAATATCATGCATGCGGTATCCGAGATCAGGTCGCACAACCTGACATTCAAACCACAGCTAAACCAACAGCCGACAGAGCAAAGTATGTATTCGACTTTCATATTTGAATTAAAGAACAAATGTGCGTTGCATTGAATTTCAGGTCTAAGTTTTGACGGTCGGACAGCCCTGACCGCCCCGGCAGAGCCCCAAGTTTAAGGGGACCTTGCATGGTTTTGTCGGGTGCCACATGTTCAGCATAATCGCTCTCTGGGCACCGGTTATACCACAAGCAGATCTATATGCGTGACGAAAAGATGTTGGGTAAATTGAGGAGAGTATGTACGCTCTCCATTTGGGTGACAACCACACCACGATGAGCGATGGGAGATTTGGTGGGAAAGATCGCGAACGTGCCATCTCCTGGTTTGCATGTTCTCCTTTAGCTTCGCGGACAGGCTCATTGGAGTCCTCCTCGGGTACACGCTGGTTTACACATAGACAGAAACCGCAATGCTCGCAGTTTTGACTACTTTGTTTCACATTTTTCCGCCCTTCTGACCGGGTAATTACTCGATAGACCTAAAAAAGCAATAGTGGGTACCACAGAATGGGCCTTGTCATCTTCCACAATTGAGTCCTGGATAAAATTGTCTTTCTAGATTGCTGATCTCACATTTATTTTCCGGCTCGTTTAGTGTAGGTTGATTCAACTGATGATCCATCTCTATGGTTGCTAAAACTGTGCACAAATCAGAGTCATATGGAACGCAAGCACTGATGACAACAGTATTTCTATAAGATAACTAGAATCAAGCACTACTGTACATACAGTATATGGTACGAGATGGTGATTTTCAGAAATTCCTATTGAGGAATATGATTGCCCTAGGTTCTAGCAATACCTTCAATTCAAGAATTATACATATTTCTGGGTGTACATCTTTTGACATACTGGAAAAGGATCTATTTTTATTTTGTACCGTTTGCCAGATGGGTTATGGGTTATGGGTCTTCCTCGATCTTCACTTTCATCTGAAGGATTTGGTTGAGTACTAGTGCTTTTGTCCAAGTCTCAGGCTTACCTCCAACGCATCTAGTATATCCTAGGACTTCAAACTCCGTATCAAGACTTCGAAAAAACTCAATGCAGACTCAATTGATCCAGGAGATTGACTTTGTTTGGTGGTATCTGCGCGCATAACGCACAAAGTGTACTACGGTATAACATGAGGTCCAAATGGACAGGCAAGTGTGAACCATATAGAAAAGATTGCCGTGTGACCAAATGGATGAGAAAAGTCTTGGATAAAGCGATGAAGCGCTGAATGATGACAAGTACAAAGAAAAAGAAACAAATCACGGACAACACTCATGTAGAACGTAGACCAAAACGGCAGATTCAAGGGAGAAGAGAGGTGAAAACCTCAAGGCCTTTTCTTGGGTGGATGTTCTTGGATTTAACTCTTGTGATAGCTTAAAACATGTGTAGATTACAATAGCTTGCATGCGACCGTTGATCCTATACAGTCATTAGGAGTTTAAACGTGAAAATTACCGGTGGTTTGTTAGTTTGATTAATTAGTGACAATTACATCACGGTCAACTTGCAAGTCGTCTATGATAGACTTAAGAATCTCATTTCAATTTTGTCAAGTGTCGTGTATTTGGATACATTCTGGAAAGATCAAGCTATCATTGCAATTTTCGGGAAAAGGTTTATGACTGGTTTCCATGGAGATAACATGCATTTATAATTCCTGTTGCGCTAGTGGCAAGATGGGTCCCAGTCACCTAGTGGCCTATACGCTGTACACCTTTTCGCTAACATGTCTACAGAGACATGAATGGGAAGAAGTGCATAGGATATTGAAAACTGCAGAGAGATTACATGGATGACCCCGTCGCCTCCTATATGAACTATGTGACAATATTCAGGAAAGGTTGCAGTAGAATGAACTTTAACACGTGATGTGGACTCATACTATACCTTACGCGTGGCATGTAAGGGACCAGTGAACTATAAAATGGGTGGAGATAGAGAGAAAGTAAAGAAACTGTGTTGAAAGTATGGGCCACCCGATTCTTTTTCATGTACAGTATTAGAATATTAATGAGTCTGACTCATTTGATTTTACATCTCTCCAATATGGACGTCCTCCGTTTGAGGCCTATCTGTAGGTGGTCAGCACCAATAATGGTAGTAAGTTTCGTTCTTTCTATTTTAAATGTTTCTTCGCCATGGTCAATTACCTTCGCCTTTCCAACAAATTGGTCAGTTCACGTTCATAGTCCGGATCTCTCACTTTCCCGTCTATCGTGCGTTATGCAGGGCTTACATAACGCATGACCTGATGGTACTCTTTCTAGTGTAGTGAATCAGATGCAAACATTCATGTAAAGTTTTCATGGGGAATACTGAACCCTGCGAAACCCATCTATATAGTTTTCAGTCAGATTCTCTGATTGAAGCACTCGGCCATATGCATCACTTCGCTTGATTTCACCAGTGTCTCAGTACGCTGATTCAGAAGCACGGTACTCTTGAGTTTCCTACTGTCTACGTCTAGCTCATTGAAAATCTCGCAGCCATTGAACAATTATGGTAATGGTTGAAACACAACCTGGCGCACGACTAGCTGAAAATCTCCACAACCTTCTGCCACTTCTCCAAAGCTTAACAGAGTTTCCAGAGCGCTATGTGTGGCCAACGACCAGGAGAGACAATTTCATCAAGGATTCCATTGTGACAGAAGATGAGGTGGATTTAACCATACCCACTGTTGATATTGCTGGTCTGTTCAGTGACGATCCAGCCGTAAAGACGAAAACTGTGCAACAAATTGGTCAAGCATGTGAAGAATGGGGTTTTATGCAAGTTGTCAATCATGGTATAACCGATGAGCTTTACAAGGATGCTGCCGCCCAAGCTCGAAAGTTCTATGAACTGCCTGTGGACGTGAAGGAGAAAGCCACTTTTACGTCCGGCCTAGTTACTAACACTGGTTATACAGGAAGGTTTGAATCATATCAGGGCCACGTTCCATGGCTGGAGACTTTTGCTTACTATGATTCCGAGATCGAGACTTCTAGCCTACCCTCAAATTGGCCTGAGCCTATCCCTGAAATTTGGTAAGGATTCTTCGTCAACCTAGCTCCAATTCAATCATGAGACATTTAATACCTGACCTTGTAGAACAAGGCAACTTACGTCAGGTGGTACTCTCGCTCTGCGTTTTAGAATAGTTTCCAGCATCCTACGGCCAATAGGTTTAGTCGTCAGATTTTCAAATTGATAATATAACTAATGTGCACATTATTCTTGCAGCAAATCTCTAGAGGAGTACTGGCTCAGGCTCAGGAATATTGGGATCGCAGTACTCGAGGCACTTGCAATTCATCTGGGTCTCGAGCGGACAACGTATTCTCAACAGTTCAAAAACTCCGAGGATCACCGAAGTGCCTGCAGGCTTAACTTCTATCCGCAGTGTCCACGACCTGATCTTACAGTTGGAAGCGGACCGCATGCGGATCCCAACATTATGACTTTATTGCGGGCGGATCGGGACCGCGGCTTGCAAGTGCGGAAAGGTAACATATGGGTTGACGTTCCTCTTGTTGCGAGCTCAGGAACAGTTATCATAAACGTTGGCGATACGCTTGAGGTACGTGTTCAATTATACTTGCCGTCATCGACCACTTGGCGAGTACACTTTAGCGTTAGTACTTACTCTAGGACATGTTACTTGTTACAAGTAGCCATATCCGGATACAAACCTTGAAACATAGACCTCCAAGTACACCTAATATGCTCCACCGCCCCCCCTATGTATGTAGGCAGGCAGAGTTCACTGGAAATCATCTAACTAACATTTATCCGTTGAATCGACAGGCGCTGAGCAACGGCAAGTTCAAGAGCGTCGAGCACCGCGTTCTTGTGGAGGAGAATTCCGACCGACTGTCAACTGTGTACTCAATGCTTCCGATCCCTCATAAAATTATAGAAGCCCCGTCCGACCTGATCGACGAAGAGCACCCTTCACTGTACAGGCCGTTCACATATGCTGAATACTTTGAGAACATCAAGAATATCAAGCGGATGAAGGGGAAGAGCGCTATTAAGTTTGTTCAAAGAGAAACTTCACCGCAATAATCTCAGGTCCCAGCTTACTGTGTCTAAAGGCGTCAGAGCACCACCATGCACAAAGTTGCTTTTGTAATTAGGTTCTAGAGTTCGGACCACACATGACAGCAATCAATAAAGCTATCTTTATGAAGCTGTCGCATAGAAAGGTGACGAGATACTTGCGTAGCCTATTAGTCTACTTCTAATCCAATCGCATGGAAGAATATAGGAGCAATTGTACAAAACAGGTTCGCTTTTCTTATGAGGATCGTAAAATAAGATCCATCTTACTTTTACTTCTTTCATAAAACACGAGTTCTTCCAGATTTCCCTGCAGTTCTGGCAAATAACGTTTGGAATGTAGCGTGTATATTTTTGAAGCATTCTTCTTTTTACTTCTCTGAAGTTCACTTGTACTGAGAGTCCAATGTGACCCAAGTTTCTGGGGAACAAACATCAGTTGTTAGGACAGATCTCTTAACCTTTGCATGGATGGAATGGTCCCGCGCGCTGCACATCGAAACTTAGCCCCGCCAGATTTATTGTCACAGAACAATACGGGTCACAGACAGCACAGTCATTGTGCGTGCCTGTTTTGTGGTTCTGTAATGATGTTGCGGTGCTCAACTAACAGAACTCTGAAAGTGTGCGATTCATGTAACCATACAAAAGTCTTCTCCATTGCAAACGCCCCTTACATAGTCCAAGAGCATTGCCAAGGTACTACGTTGTATTTGAGGTTCTGATTCTCTCAAAACATCTGGTAGTAACGACATTCAAAAGCTCCGGAAGATTCGTCCGTGCACAACCGACAATGGCACTGATATCTATCGAAGATGCACGCTGAGACAGACAACAACAGAAATTATAACCCCATGAAAACAGTGAAGCTTGATTCGATCACCTTTCACTCTGCTGTTTGCATCCATATACAAGAATCTGCCGTACTCCTAATCCCCTGTATCTACTCGAGCATTTGTCCTAGGGCTCTCCTGACGGGGTAAGTTCAATGAGCAAGCTAGCCATAAGAGCTTTACAGATATGCTAGGAGCCAACCGAGGATTGTTTGACAGAATCAAGATACTCACCTGAAGATCTTGGAGATCTGGCGAGAATCAAGTAGCATTTCATTTTACTTCTTGTCCTGCTACTTCTCCGATTGTACTGTGCTTGGAAACAATCGTGCCTTCAAATTTCACTTTGTTCTAGAATGGTTAATGACGACTATGTATTTCAATGCATCATTCCTGAATCACCACTTATTCTACTTGAGCGCATTTCCCCCGTCTTGCGCTTTGCAGTTTTTGCAATCAAATTCACAGCTCTTTCGACACATTCACGCATCATGGCGCTGGTTGAATCACCAACCGTGAGACTACATCAAACTGAAAACCTGAGCAACGTTGTAGCCGTTCTCCAAAATTTGACGGAGTTTCCAGGGCGCTATATATGGTCAGCGCCGGAGAGAGACAATTCGAACCACCTTCAGGACCCAAATGTAACAGATGATGAGGCAAATTTACAAGTGCCCCTAATCGATCTCTCCGGTCTACTCAGCGCAGATCCAACGACTAAAGAGAAAATTGTGAGACAGATTGGCTACTCATGTGAAAAAGTGGGTATTGTTCAAGTTGTAAATCATGGCATATCGGATATGATCTTTAATGAAGCTGCCGTACAAGGTAGAAAGTTCTTTGCACTCCCGGTGGAGGAGAAGGAGAAAGGATCGGATGGCCAAGCTAGCGTATATGCTGGTTATTCAGGCAGATTTCCGGCAGTTAATTCCCACACTCCATGGCTGGAGACCGTCTCAGGCTTTAATGCTGGGATGGAGGCCTCTATGCCAAGTTCGACTTCACTTTGGCCTGAGGATAATCCAGTAAATTGGTACGTTTTTCACCACTCTTGGCTCCGCTAGACTTCAGGCGACAATAAATCTAATAATTCTAGTTCTTCCGTTCCGTTAACCAAATATTTTATCTTCTTTATGTGGTACATGCTCGAATCTTCAGTTGATTGTGCTGACTCTTTGTTTGCATACCATTCTTGCAGTAAGGCACTGGAGGAATTCTTTGACAAGTTGAGAGCCATTGGAATCGAAGTACTTGAAGCTCTCGCATTGCATTTGGGGATTGAGCAGTCAACTTTTTCACAGCAATTCAAAAGTCCAGAAGATCACAGAAGTCAATGGAGGCTTAACTACTATCCAAAGAGTCCCCGACCTGATCTTACAGTCGGGGCAGGACCTCACACAGATCCCAACATTCTGACTCTGTTGATGGCAGATTGTGATGGTTCTCTGCAAGTGCAAAGAGGTGACAGATGGTTTGACGTTCCTCACATTGCGAGCTCTAGAACCATTGTAATAAACGTGGGGGATACTCTCGAGGTATGAAAATTTTCTGCTTTAGTGTTGAATTCCACCTTTGTCATTTTCTGCCTTTGCCTGATTGCTGTGAGTTACTCTCCGAACGAATAAAGTGCCTGTTTCTTCCTGCCTTCTAATTCTTCTCTCCATATCCAAATCATTCGAGGTATCCAACAATTTCGTTGTCATCTCATAGCTTACGGGAGAGATGTCTCACAGAAGATTTCACCCATCCGGTAAACATCTAACATCAAGTTCATATTGATATAGGCGTGGAGCAACGGGAGACTAAAGAGCGTAATCCACCGCGTGCTCTCAGACGAAAAATCAGATCGTCTCTCGACTGTATATGCAATGAGTCCATTGCCATTTTCCATCATTGAGGCTCCGTCCCAACTCATCGATCCAGAGCACCCTTCGCTGTACAAGCCATTCACGTATCGGGAGTATATGGACAACATCAAGAGAAGTGTTCGAATAAGAGGCAAGAGCGCTCTTAAGAATGTGCTCAGAGAAACTCAGTAGCATTACTTCTTTCTGAAGACTAATCATCAGCGCTTAAGTCAGAAAGCTGCACGGTTGTTGAGGTTGAATCAACACACAAGTTGCGATGTGACAACTTAGGGAATCTGAAATGTGAAGATCTATTTAGTTTAGGCCGAAGTCCAAACTGGAATTGCGAACTCCACATTACAACTCGCTAAGGCAAACGTCAAAACAGGGTCCAGCTTAGCTAGCTCTAAGCCAGACTTCACAAAGGCACACCAAAAAATAATCAGTGGAGTACCATGAATTTGTAGCTGAGATGGATTTGGATTTGTTACCTTTAACTTTAAACTGAGTCCAGACATATATTGGAGATATTCGATTATTTATATAAGTTTAGGAGGAGGGAATATCCTTCTTAATTATTTACATGATACCTATTGTATGTAGTGATTATCTGACTTTATTGTCTAAAAAGAAATTTCTTGATTAATCATGAAAGATGAAATCTTTGATATCTTGTATTCATTGTGGAAATAGGGTTAGTATATATTATATGTCTTAAATCGAATGTAAATCTCTTAGATACTTTTTCATAATCTGATGACCAAATTTTATCGAATTTATTCAGCGAATTGTGAATAACTTTCTTGCCTTAAGTAAAGAAGTCGGGATGATTCATTGAGTGAAAAATGTTTATTACATTATTAGCCGCTCACAACCACAAAATATCCCCTCACCAATTCTGGTTTTAATACAACTTCATATTTTGTAGAGGATTTACATGTCCAATTTTTCTAGAAAAATAGAATTATTATTTATTACGTTATAAGTTAAGGAGAGTCTAAAAATTATATTCCATGGGAACAAGAAATTATAAAAATTAAAAATGTAGTGTGTATGACTTTATCGACTTCACAAAAGCTTGATTCTTAGATTATATTGATTATTATATTTTTTTGGTAACAAGGAATTATATGTAGATAATTAGAAAATTATTGAAATTTTTTGTGAAATGAGATTCATTTTTAGAACCAAAAATTGATTGACGAAGAAGGCATTTTATACATACCTACCGTAATACCAACAGCTAACAACAACCAATGGAATTAAAAAGAGAACACGAATGGAATTAGAAAGAGCATAATTTGTATGCTTTGATTTTATGCTACATACACTCAACCAGAATTCAAAGTACATACTTTCCTTAAGTTAGACCAATTTTCTAAAAGTCTATATCTTATATAGCTCATCTTTCATAAACCAGCTTTAAATCTTAAGCTTATCTTGTTCAGAAGTATTCGATGAAGATTCTAAAAGGTGGATTACTTCCTGCCATTAACTAGAGCCTTATTTTCAGAAGCCTTAAGCCAACTTGATGATATGATTATTCCCACAAACAGAAATGGAAAGAAGGTACAAATAACTATAAAAAAATAGAGAAGCTAAAATTGCAATGCTAATGTAAAGATAAAATCAATACATCTCACAAGAGTAGCAGGATTTTTTTAATAAATTTATATTACCTTATTATTTTCTTGAATGCATCAAGATCAGTAGTGTTATCAAGTTACTTTACTTATTTTCTTGAATACATCAAGATAGTAATGTTATCAAGTTATATAATCTATATGTGTAGTTAGACTTTCTGCTCTTGCAAGGCACCTAGTGCTAAGGACTAACTTCTTCTTTTTAATATTTATGCTTTTTAATTCTAAAAATGTTCTAAAAGCATCTAGGAAGCTTCTTGGTAGAATATTTTAAAAACATTGAGGGAGATTCTTGGTGAGGAGATTCTAGTAACTTCATAAGAGTGAATAACAATGATCTAAAAGTATTTATGAAGTTTAGTGGTAGAATGTTAGAACCTTCCCAAAGAGGTAACTTGTATGCTAAGTAAATGGCTAGCTTAGCTGATAAGCCAAGTAGATGGCTAGGTGGTGGAAGCTTGGTAAAGAATATAGTGTTTTTTGTCTTATGAGTCTAGAATGGGAGTAGTATGTTGGATGGTGAGTTGTTTGACAATTGTAATACAATGCAAGAAGTAATGCAACAGAGAGTGAGTTTGATCAAGAAATTTTCCACAGTCCTCATCTGCTTCTCCTAAATCCTTTTTCTCATAGGCTTTTAATTATGCAATGTGATCACTTTTGTGTTTGGATGGTAGCTTATTTTGGGTCTACGTTCACGGTGTCGATGATAGAAAAACCTAGATCTTTTTATCCTTGTTGTGCTTACCTATGGTCTAGTTTTTGATTTAACCAAAATCTTTTTGAAGAAGGAGAAGGACTAAAATTTTTCTCAAGGCCTTATAAGAGGAGCTTGTGGGGTCCATGTATCAAAAGAAGAAGTTGCTAAGTGGAAAAAATGCAAGAGTTTGGGTCCCAACATCGAGTCTAGAGTTTTTGAAGTTTAGGGAAGTTAGAGAAACAATTCTTGGAGAAAAGACTGAGGTTGCCTACAAGAGTAGTCAAGCTATGGTTTAAAAACCATAAACACTATTTTATAGCAACTTATGACCAAGATGTATTTGATTGAAGCAAGAATAGTCAAATTCATGCCCATGTGCATAATTGAATGAGTTTTTGATCTCTCAACAAGGTTGGAGAGTATAAAAAATCATGATTGTGTAAATCACACAAAATATCACTTTTTAGTTGATCTCAAATCTGATATGATCAAATGAAGGTGGAGTGCTTGAAATCAAAGTGTTGGGGTTGGAGGTTGTGATTACATTTGGAGTTTTGTTCCCTTCTCAAGTTCTGGTTTGAATAAGCCTATGAAAATTTCAAGCATTATTAGGAATGATATGTTATGCCACTATACAAAAAGTTTATATGAAATTCTCAAATAGAAAATTAACTATCTTGGATCAAGTATACCTAGATCTATAGAGCTTAAAAGTTAGTCTCATCAATTTAAACTTAGAAATTGGGTTTGGATTCAAATATCAAACTTCACAAAGGTTTGGATAGGAGCACAAACAACTATTCTGTAAAATATGGTTAGCTCAATGCATAGAATCAATTGAGAGTCACATAAACCTCCACACATCAAGCATACTGCTAGAGTATTTATCCATTACACAGAAGGTACGTGGTTCATCTCAATGTGAGGCTACATCCACGGGAAGCATTCATCACCCACTTTACTCACTCAGCCTCTTGTCCATCTTTGAGACCAGACCTTTTACAGTCACTCAGTTCTTCCTGACCTTCTCAGAGTCAGCTCACAAAATCAACCTAAACCCCAGACATCAGAGTAAAACCTAACAATCCCACCCTTGACTCTTGTCTTCGGGTTAGTAACCTTGCAACAACTTATCACTCAGAGGGAAGTTCTAGACAAACAGCCAATCACTTGACCCCTCCTTTAAACTAGGATAAACTAGAACTTAAAGCCGTAGCCCATATAGGGATAGAGTAACCAAAATAGTCAAGGTCACCACTAATGCTAGGTCATCCTACTCATGCTCCACTTGCACAACCTGCAGGGTAGCACAATGCCTAGAGAACACTCTGAAGGTATGAGTTTGGTAAAGGCATCAGCCGGGTTGAGCTTACCATCAATCTCGACTAGATCAAACATTTTCTCAAACACAGCTTGCCTAAGAAAGTGATATCTGATGTCTATATGATTAACCCTACTATCTATCACCTGATTTCCAGCTAGGTGTAAAGCACTTTGACTGTCATAGTGAAGCATTACATTACCATGCATTAGCCCCATCTCAGCAACAAGTCTATCCAACCAAATTGCCTCCTTTTCTACTTCCGCTGCTGCCACATACTCAGCTTTTGTAGTAGACTGTGCAACACACTTTTGCAAGGTAGATTTCCAACTAATGCACCCACCACCAAGTGTGAATACATACCCCATTTTTTATCTCTGCTTGTCCAGATCTTGTCCATAATCAACATCTACATAACCATCTAGTGATGTGGCATTCATTGATCTTCTATCAAATAAGAGCCCATAGTCTAGTGTACCTCTCAAATACTTGAGAATCCACTTAACTGCTTCCCAATGTGTCCTTCCTAGATTTGACATATACCTGCACACCTTACCCAGTGCTAGGGCAAGATCAGGTCTTGTGCAAGTCATCAAGTACATGAGACTCCCAACAGCCTTCTCATAAGGAATGTTAGCCATCAAACCCTTCTCCATGACATCTATAGGACAACATGCCGCTGAAAGCTTGAAATGAGAAGCTAGAGGTGTACTTACTGGTTTAGTTCTCCATGTACCTATCATATTTGCCTTGCATCAGCCACAACTAACCAGTGCCCAAGTTCCTCTTAATCTCCATGCCTAATATCCTTGTGGCCAACCCTAAATCCTTCATCCTAAACTCCGAACTTGAGAGCGCCTTGACCTTGTGCACCTCAGATCTATCCTCGGCAGCTATCAACATGTCATCCACATATAGCACAAGAATAATAAAACCAAAGGTCTTATTACTCTCTGGTTTCATGTAAACACAAAGATCAATTAAACTCCTATTGAAACCCTAAACATGCATAAACACATCAAACCTCTTGTTCCATTGGCAAGGTGTTTGCTTCAATCCATGCAAGGACTTCAGCAATTTTCATACCTTGTCCTCTTGGCCTTTCTTCACAAACCCCACAGGTTGTCTCATGAAGATCCTCTCATTCAAGGTGCCATAGAGAAACATGACAACATCCATTTGATCTAAAGTAAGACCAAATAATGCAACAAGCATACATAATAGACATATTGTAGAATACTTTGCAATAGGAGAAAAGACCTCATTGTAGTCCACCCCCTTCTCTTGAGTGAACCCCTTTGTGCGACCAACCTAGCCTTGTAGATCTTTGATCCCTCCTAATGACCCTCTTTCAATTTGTAGATCCACTTGCAATCTATCACTTGTTGATCCTTAGGTAACTTGACTAGCTCCCAAGTTTTGTTTTCCCTCAAGGATTCCAACTCCCTCTCCATAGAGCCAAACCACTCATCCTTTTCACTAGAAGAAAATGCCTCCTTTTAGGATGAGGGTTCACCTTCTTCCAAGACCAAAGCATCTCCAAAAGCCAAGTCATCATCCAACAACTTTGTTGAATCAATCCACTTACTATATTTGTTTGGAGCTCGACTAGCACGCCTTGATGACCTCCTCAATGAACTCTTTGCTTGATCTCCCTGTGTAGGTCCAATTTGAGACTGACCTAGCACATTTTGTTGCTCACCAGCAACTACTTGCTCCACTTTTTCTTGCTCCTCAAGAACTTGCTCTGCTATAGGAGCACCTCCTTCCTCCTCATCACTTAAGTGATCAATCTCACCCTCAACTAGATCTAAGGTGGGAGACTTGCCTTTGTCAGTGTAGGGAGCTTGATCATTCTCCCCCTCCTTGAATGATCTGGATTCATGAAAGGAAACATCCCTTTTGACCATAACCTTACACGCTATTGGATCCCATAACCCATAAGCTTTCATTCCACTTGCATAGCCAAGAAAAACACATTCTTTGATTTAGCATCCAACTTGGACCTGTTCTCTTTAGGTGTGAGTGAATATGCATCATAACCAAATATCTTTAATCTACCATAATCATCAAGTTGCGTATGCCTCAACTCATATGGTGTCTTGAAGTTGATTGCATTGGATGGAGAAATATTTATCACATATGTTGATGTGTTGATAGCTTCTGCCCAAAACTCATGTGGTAACTTTGATTCACTCAACATACTCTGTGCATGTTCCAACAATGTCCGGTTGAGCTGCTCAGCAACACCATTTTGCTGCAGAGTGTAAATTGTGGTAAGGTGGCAAGTTATCCCTTGTTTTGTGCAGTACGCCTGAAACTCTCCAGAGACATACTCCCTGCCATTATCTGATCTAAGACATCTCACCTTCTCCCCAATCTGAGTCTCTACTTGGGTCTTCCACTTCTTGAAAGTGGCAAAGACTTCAGACTTGAGATGCATGAAATAAATACACACAAAGCTTGAGTAATCATCAATAAATGTTACATAGTAAACTTCTCCACAGTGTGAGGGTGTAGAGGATGGTCCCCACACATCATTATGTACATACTTGAGTAGACCCTTGAAACTATGGATCCCCACTCCAAAAACAGTTCTGTTCTATTTTCCAAACATGCAATGCTCACAAAAATCCAACGTCACTGTCTTCAAGCCATATAGCAAGCCATTTCTTTTCAAGACAGCCAAAACCTTTCTCACTCAAATGATCTAGTTGTGAATGCCACACATTCATCATCCCATCTTAAGACCTAGTTACATTGGCTTCTCCAAACATTGTAGTGCACTCCAATACAAATAGATTCTTTTGAAAGTTACCTTGCAAGATAACCTTTCCACCAGAAGTGACTCAAAGTACCCCATCACCAACACTCCATTGATGACCTTTGGCATGCAGTATCCCAAGGGAAATCAGGTTCTTCTTCATATCAGGTATGAACCAAACATCATTGAACTTCCACATAGCTCCATCAAACATCCGAATCCTTATGGATCCAATACCCTCAATTTGACAAGGTTGATCATTCCCCATCAGAACTGAACCATTTGGTGTTGAAAGTGAATAGAAGAACTCCTTGATATAGCATATATGGTACAAGAAAGCACAATCTAGAATACACTCATCATCTATATTAGGAGATGGCACAAAGGGCATACACACAATGTCACAAATCATACTGATCATCCAACAGATCAGCATCCTCCTCAGCCTAAGCTATGTTTGCTGAAGATCCTTCATCTACCTTTCCTTTGCCCTTACCTTTACTCTCCTTCTTCACATGGCCTACTTTGCCACATCCCCAACAAGTCACATGTTTCCTCTCCTTGGACTTGCCTCTAGACTTAGACCTGGACCTATCCTTGCTTTTCCCCTTATCACCATCACCAGTCCTCCATTGAGGTCTCCCATGTTGGATAACCAAAGCATTGCCTTGAGTAGAAGATGACACTAAGGTTGCAACAAGTTTTTGTTGCAAGTCATCTGTAAGTAGAGCTGCTTTCACCTCTTCAAAGGTAATGGTCTTTTTCTCATGGTGCAACAACACTTGTGAAAGTGACTGATAGGATGGCGGCAAGGAGCCCAACAAATGCAGTGCCTTCCACTCCTCATTTAAGTCCTCTCCCAAGTTTTTCAAGTCTACTACTAGGTCACAAAATGCATCCACATGGTCTCTAATGTTGGTCCCTGGTTTCATCTTGAATGTGATTAGTTTGAGATTGGTGTACAATCTATTTGACAATTCATTTTGATGATACTTGCTCTATAGTGCATCAAACAAGGAAGTACAATCATAATGCTCCCCCACTTGCTTGATCAAATGGAGCTGAAGGTGAAGCAAAATAGTATTCACAGCTTGCTCTTGCATATCATCCCAATCACTTTGTCTCACATCGTTAGGTTTCTCCCTCAAGAGCTTACCCAAACCAGTTGCCCTCAAAACTCCTTTCACCTGCCGTTCCCACAATAAGTAATTGATGTGGCCATCAAACTTTGTCACATCAAAATTGGGTCCACCAAGCTTCAAAGTACCCATTTTGACTTTCTTCTGCTCCACAAGTACTACAAAGGCTATTGCTGCACTTAGAGACTCTTCTTGAGTCCCTGAACCTTCCACCTTAAAACTCCAATACTCTGGGGAGACGGAAATCGTTTTACAGCAGCTTCTTCAAATATTCAAAGTCAAAATCTAGTTGCATCAACCTGTAGCCTTGAAGATAAGCTTTCCAATACACTAAACAGATTATTCATCTGAGTCCCGAGTCAAAAGTTATGAACAGAATTCCAAGGGAGGTTAAAACCTTGGATTCTATACCACATTCATAAGTCTAAGACTTCTCCCCCACAGACTCTCTTTGGGTTCTACTTCTTGCTTGTCTTTTTCAGTACAACAACAAACCTTTAACTGAGGAGGAGTTAAAGTATAAATACAAAAGTGCACTATAGGACTCACTCAAGAAATCTGGATAAGGATAGTGCAAATCTATAGACTTTCTTATAGAGAATAATCAAGTAAGTAAGCAAGTAAGTAAGCAAGCAAGTACATTCACCATCCAATGGCCGCCATCTCCTCAAGATTTCAGCTCCTACCTTACTTCTGTTCCAACTAGAATTCAGTAGTAATGTGATGAAGAGCCTTCATACCGACATCTGATCCTTCCTTCCACCAACTGGTTCTTATTCATACAGGTCTACCTTCACCAGCTCCTCCTTCACCACATAGCCACACGGCCAAGATCTCCCACCAACTGATACTACAATTTCTTAACAGTCCTGGCCTCCTAACATGGAATTCCCTTGCAATTGGAGGAATCATTAAAACTAATGACAACCTCTTGGGGTCTTAAAGGCCTGCCTCCTTGGTGATCAAATTCCAGAAATTATACTTGAGTGTTGGTCTCATTCCAGCCAGCTCCACAGAGGTTACAGCCATCTCCAATGTTCTTATGAGCTTTGGCATCCTTATGCTACATGTGTCCTATTGCTACACCAAGTTGCAACTACTGCAACATTCTTTCGGTTGTAGCATAGACGCAATGACAACAGCAACATGGTGTCTATCTCTTGCAATTTTTACTCAACTCATGGATGATGCAAGGGTTTCAGTTCCTCAATGCATACCACAACTTGAACTGGTGCAATAGCTTAGGAACCACTTAGCAACATGTTCACAAGAAGTTATAGAAGTATTCTCCAACATTATGTGGCACTAAATTGAGACCTCTAAACATGTTCCCGCTCCATCAGTGCAGTTCAAAGAAGTTTCAAAATACCATGGAAAATATCTGGCTGAGGTGGGAATAGTTTGGAATTATAGTAGCAGCTGCTTCTACTGCCCACCAACTAGCATTGTCAAGCGGACTTATCTAACTGCACTCAAATGTGAAGATAGAATTTCTCCTATTGCCTTGACACTTTGTCAATATCTCCACCGCCTCCAAGGAACTATTTTGCTATTCAATCCAGAGGAATTGGGAAAGGCACAAGAGAAGAACAATTTTGCACCACACAATTCAAACTCAACTAGCCCAACTTGCCTCTCGTACCAAAACACAACTAGAAGAAATGAGCCGACAACACAAACACAAATTTGCTTGCAAACAAAAATGCTCCCCAAGTTGGTGCAGATCCTTGGCGCTCAGTAACCCACACCACTTAAGCAGGGGCCTGTAGCCTCAGTCTCTAAAAAATTCCAATAGTTGAGAGCTTGCCCCAACTCATGTACAGAGGGGACCAAATTCCCAATAATCACCAGCTCTTACCAAAAATTCTTCCGATGAACCCCATCGAGAGAGAGCTAGCTAAGCTTTAGCTTAGCTTGGCCTTGCTAATACTCCTGCCTACTACTCCTCCTAAGTGGTGTGAGTACCAATTGATCAAAAATCCTCTTATGAACCTCGCTCTGATACTAATTGCAGAGAATCAATCAAGAGTCATAGACACCTACACACATCAAGCATATTGCTAGAGTATTTATCCATTACAGAAAAGGTATGTGGTTCACCTTGATGTGAGGCTATGTCCATTGGAAGCATTCATCACCCACTTTACTCACTTAGCCTCTTGTCCATCTTTGAGACCAGACCTTTTTCAGTCACTCAGTTCTTCCTAACCATCTTCGAGTCAGCTCACAAAATCAACCTAACCTTGAGACATCATAGTAAAACCTAACACTCAAGATTTATAGATAATGAGCTCTAGTGTAACAAAATCTACTTAAAATACAATTATAAGTTGTGGAATTATTCTATCTATGACTGCAATTGAATGTTAATTCTCTAATTTGAAGTCATGAGTGAAACGATTTTAACTTGCTAGAATGTTCAATATTATTTACACAAATCAATGTGTCACGAAATTTAGCTAAAATTGTGCATGAATCAAGATTGGAGCCTTGCTTAGGGTTCAAAATTAAGGATTCAACTACAAAATAAAGCTAAGTTTGGGATATTGTCAAAGGAGCAGTAGTGGTCATATTAGACCTCATTTTATATCATTGAAATCTTATCTCACAAGCTTTCCGTTGAGTTCTTAAATCTGAATCATAAATATAAAAAAGTATGACTATCTAAGTCTCATGATATTCCTCCACCAAAAAAACATAAAATTTAGAGTATAGGTTGGATAAACTTGTATTATAGATTAAGGGGAGTTCTTGGATAGAGCAAGCAAGCTCTAGAGCACACTTATACTAAAAACATGGAGAGTTTTTGCTAAGTCACTTGTGTTAGGATTATCTTCATGCTTGCATGTTTGATTGTATGTCCAATTGGTTTGTATACATTGCACTTAGTGTTCTTCTCTTTAGGTGTGTTGTGTATTGTTTTCCTTGGTATTGCTAGAAATGATGATCATCAAACCAAGAGGTTGTGATTTGATGATAATTTAGGTTGCACTTTTCCCCCTATCTAATAAAAGGAACATAGGAAAATAAGAGTAGAAGGTTCAAGTGATTGGGAAGAGAAATGAGCCTGAATTATTAGTGATAGGTATACATATGACATCTTGCTCATAAGCTCCACAACTAGGTACCTAGTGGTTCCCAAAGAGAGAAAAGCAAAGAATGACAAATTGATGTTCAACAAAAATAGAAAATAGAGAGAGAAACTTTTCTAGAACAAGAAGATTGATTACGGTTTGCAAAGCCTAAGTGATTTGAAGGTAAGAATTTACTAATTGTAGTTGAGAAACTTTATTTGATTGTAAATAGTACTTTGAAACTATAAATATTAAAAATGAATAGAAACAAACCCTCTTGACTTCAAGCCAAGTAGATGGCGTAGCAAAACTATGGTTTTTATTCCAAGGGCTAGCTCAAAGCAATGGAGCTCAATGGCAATTTGTTACTCTAATCTCAACAAGAATTTAAGAATATAATAATTAGGAGATTCAAAATAGTGAATGTTGCACAAGATAGATTTGCATAATTGAGGCAGATTTGTTATATAAGAAGCTACATAATTCAACCCAAAAAAAAAATACAAATTCCAAAAAAAGGCAAAGCTCTGGATTGGTTTGTGAGAGACTTGAAATCATGCACCAAACTAGAAGAAGCCATAGAATTGACCAAGTGTCTTGATTTCTTGGTTGCCACAACTTGGTCTTGACCTAGACCTTCACAAAAATAACAAATATATCACACAAGGGTGGGGGAGCTGGCACAATAGAGATTGGTAGCATCCAACAGAGATCACTTGGCACTACAAACAAAGAAATATTGCAACAAAATAGTGGTTGATTTTATTATCACCAAAATGTACATTGCAATGAAAAATGTCCAATTAGGTGTGGATGACCTTGACCCATTGTCCAAATGGAGTTCTTGGAGCGTAAGAATCAAGGAAACTAAAACTTCAAGTAAGAGATCTTGAGACCCTTATTGAAAATTTCATTTGTTCCAACGGATTGAAGGTTCAACCTATGCAAGTTAGATATACTTGCAAGATATGATATCCAATTGTGGTTGTAAGATTTTGGTTGATTGTGGGAGTTCTGAGAACTATATTAGCAAAGGAAAAATTAGCAAAGGAATTATGTATTCCTATCAAATTGGTAATTTTGCACAAATTGATGATTGTGAAAGGTAGAAAAAATTTTGCATTATATACCTCACATCTTATTGCATTCAACATTAGAAGGAATAAGCAAAGTATATGAGGTTTTTAGTAGCTCTCCTACATTATGATATCATTCTAGTTCTTCCTTGGCTTGAATTTCATAAGGTTCAATTTGATTGGGCTTGACAACAAATTCAAGTATAACATCAAGATAAGGATTATTGATTAGATTGCTAGCATCTTTGAAGAAGACACTTAAGAGTAGTTAGCCCCAAGATAAGAAGTTTGGTAGTATAGCAATTGTTAATAATTTGGAGGAAGATATTCATATTTTTGTTGTGTGGATCAAGTTTCTTTTGCAAGACGAATTTGATGAGATAAGAAGCCTCAAAACGAAGTGGTTGATTAGATAGTTCAAGAGTTTGCAAAAATTTTATAGATGATTTTCCAAAGAGTTTAACCCTTGATCAAGTTATGCACTTCAAGATTGATTTGTTGCTAACTAGTACTCAATTGAGTAGACCAATCTATTAGTTCTCACAAAAGGAGTTAGAAGAAGAAGTGCTCTTCCTTTGTTGAAGAGCACCAATATTATTTATAAAAAAGAAGGATGGACAACTTCAATTCTATTTTGACTATCATGGTCTTAATAAACAAATCATGAAGAAGTTTTATCCCTTGACTTGTATTGATAACTTGTTACATCAACTAATTGGAACTTGATACTTCTCAAAGTTGGATCTTTGAAGTGGCTACTGATAGATTCCAATTGGCAAAGATGTGCATAAGCTTTCCTTTTATACAGGTGTGACAACCTAGTGTTGATATACAAATACTATAAATGATAAGAATAGGTTGTTCCTTCAAGGATACCGGTCAGAATGATGTTAAGAGTTGAAGAAAAGTGTCACAAATAGTAATTCTTTATTTTTTCTTATTTAACCTCTTGGGCAGGAATCACTCCTAGGAGAATGTAGTGTTATCTCTTATGGCACACTACAAAAAACAGATTAAAATCACTTTCACTAAAGATCAATTCCAAATTACTTTTGAAGGTGATGGCTCACTTTATGCTAAAGGACTCTTCTCCCCAAAGAGCCATTCACCCAAAGGTTCCATCACTCTATTGACTATCATTTAGTGACTACATAGTACCTTTCTAGAAGATACAATACCAAAGAAGACTTGAAATTGATTGATTGTTTGATTGGCTTTTCTATTATGTGGTACTTTTAATACTACAAGCTCCCAAAACCCTTCTTTGCATTTTCTTGCTCCTTTAGAACTCTATGGATCACATACCCTATCCCAACCAAGTGGAATTGCCTCACTACCTTCAAACACTCATGTTCCTAGTACAAGTTTCCTCACCTCTATACAACAATCATACAAGAAATGATACAAAATATAGGTTATAAGCAATAAGAATCATGGAGGTCCTTACTCTCAAACCTTGATTATAAAAAATAAAACTCATTTACATCAGGTCAAAACCCCTTTATGCAATCCATACAAACACCAAAAAGAGATTCAACGGTTGAAAGACACAATCAATCTTCTAATTACATCTACATGACTCATTGTTAATCCTATCTTCATATCTTGATATGCTTAATTAAGAATTGCCCAAGCATTTGTGGCCTACTCAAGGTCATTCTTTTTTTTTTACCCTTTGAATTTCAATTCAAATTTACATCCAAAAGACCTTTGGCTTACAAAAATTTGTCTTAACTCCAAAAGTGTTCAAGGCCAAAGGTATGTACAACTAAAAAGGTCTTTGGTGTTGAATTTCTACCATGCCAAAGGTTATTCTAGGCCAAGTATGTTCTACACTTAACATGTTTCTATATTTTATTTTCACTATGTGTTCTCTTTGTCGTTGGAGCTTGAGGCAAGGAGCTACCTTTGCCTCTAGAAATCCTAATAAGCAAAAATATTCTACCTTTGTACTCTACCAAAGACTCGAGCAAGTCTTGGTCTATTCCTTGGTGTCTTTGAGGTGTGCTTGTGTAATTGAATAGTTGGCTCAAGTGCTTGCTGGTGTAGACCTTCACCTCCATTTCATGTACTTGAGCCTTTAGTTCCTTAAACTTCAATCATTGAGTTTGTGTCTAAATAACCTCCTTCACTAGCTTGACCATTTGATCCCATATTGATTCCATCTAGGTGAGTATCTTGCTCTTTTGTTCTTTTATTTGCATCCAAATCTCCACAACTCTACAATCACCTCTTGCAAAATCCACACTTGATCCTTTCTCTCTCTTCCTTTTTCTCTTGCAACTTTATGGTGAGGTCCTTGATTTGCACTTTGGTAATGGTTTATTCCTCTTGGTGATGTACTTTGGTGGTGAACATCACAATTCTTGCCCTCCTTACCTCTCCTCTAAACACTTTGATTTCTTCCTCTTGACCCTTCAATTGCTCATTAGAATCCTATTGACACTTGACTTCTTCAAAGCATAGCATCTTCTCTTTGTTTATCCACCTTTGTAGATCCTTCTTCCTTCAATTTGAATGTTTATTGTGCCAAGTCATTGTTTCATTTCCCTTTGCCCATGACCAAGGCATGGACTATGGCTAACTTCTCCCATGTCTTTTCACTTTGCCTATGAACTTTTGATGGAGGTGTTTGGTGTAGTTGGTGATCTCTCCAAGAAACTCTCTATCAGATGGTAGAAGTTTCTCTATCAATTCCAACACTAATCCCACCATGTAGATGACCAGCCTAGAGAGGTGTACCAACTCAATTGGTGGTATCTTCTTCTTACTTGGCCCTGTTTCTTCTTATTCCTTGGGAGGAGGTAAGGTTTCTCCTTTTTTTCTTCTCTAATTTGATGAAGAGAGTAAGCTCTTTGTCCTCTTGTGCTATTTGCTAATTTTCCTTTAAGTCTTGGACCTTTCCTTTTCCTAAACCAACCCTTTGGCTTGCCCTAACTCTTTTGGCTCAAACAACTCTTTGGACTTTAGTACTTATTCCACTTCTAGTACTCCTTTTCTTTGTGCTTAGACTCCATAGGTTTTGCCTCTCCTTGGCTTTCTTCTTCTTCTTCCTTGGTGCTCAATGGCTAAACTTATTTTTTATTCTTCCCTCTAATAGGTGTGTTGCCTTTGGCCTAAGAATCTTCCTTGACTTCCTAAGGCATCTTGGCTGGAGTAGATTGAACTTCTCCTCTCAGATGATCATTCTCATCCCCATTTGAAAAAATGACAATATGTGTAAAAGACTCTTCATTGGTAGTATATGTGTTGTTGTCTTAATGTCTTAACATCATCCTCCTTTATCAAATCTTCTACCACTCGTGTCTTCTTTGACTTCTCTTTTGCCTTCATATTTGGCCTAGTAGGTACTATCTTTATCTTCTTCTTGTATCCCAGAGTGTTGTGGGGCTCTTCTAATAGGATGAATTTCCCTAAATAGGCAAACTCTATGTCAACTAGCTTTTACTTCTTCTGCATGTCATTCAAATCCTTGTAGTTGTTGAAGTATCCTTTAGGAAAATATTGATTGGGATACTTCTCTTCTCTTCCGCTATCAAGAGACCCATTCCCATATAAAAATGTATTAACAAGGGAGGATAGATGGGTCAGCCTTCCTCCTTGTTCATATCTCTACATAGGTTGTATGCATGCCTCCAAAACATTTCTCTCCTATTCATTGGCCTCCATTTTGACAAGTATTTGAAGAAAATTTCTTGGCTACTATCTTTAAGAATATTTCATTTAGATTTAAATAGTTTCATACCACTTTGGTAAGGGATCTCTAGGTAGGATCCTTATATCCAAGTATTGACCAACCATTATTGGTCTTATCATCTTTAAATGTCACTTTGAACCTTATTTCCATTCTTGCATTTGGGCAAATCCACTCTATGTCTAGAGTCATTGTATTTGGGGGCAAATTCACCTATTTCAATACTTGTTTCCAATGCTCCGTGGTATAAGCAAAGGTGTTTCCTCGCAAATTCTCCATCCTTGATCCCTATTGTCTCTAATCTCATAAAGCACCACAAGATTGCTCAATTCCTGATTCCACAACAAGAATTCAAGTTTCTTGATGTAGAGAAAGTCAACTCTATAGTGGAATCCACACTTGTTTAACCTAAGAAATTTGAGAATAATCTCAAGCCCTTTTCTTTGCCACTTAAGCACTCTAGTTGCAAAGGTATGTGTATCTCTTCTCTAGAGATAAGAAATTCTTTAGCTAGCTTGTGAAATCACCAACTTGCTCTAGGACTCTAACTCTCAAGGTTTTTTTGACCAAAGGTGTGGAGAGTTCTAGCTTGTCTAAGACTTGCAATTGTCTAGCTCAACAAAAGTGAAAAGTGGTCAGCTTAGTCTTAGTTCTTTTAAGGGTCAACTCAACCATTTCAAAAAAAATTTATGTGCACCTTGGATGAGCAATCACATCCCACATATGTAAACATTTGGTACAATCATATGGTTATTGGTTCTAATTCTTGATTTAGCAATGCCACATTTGAGTGGTTGGGTCCCTTTTAAATTGAGCAAATTTCAAGCCAAAGGTATCTCATGCCAAATGGTTCCCAAGCAGGGTCTTTCAAGGCTAAAGGTTGATGACACCAAAGGATTACAATGCCAAAGGTCATTCTAGCTGAAGGACTTCTTTGCCAAAGGTTTTTGTCATCAAAATTCTTTGGTGAAGGCTCTCCTTCCTATCCAACAACTCCAAACTTCTTCATGCTACAAATTTCCTTATTCATCTTTATTTTGTTGGTGTGATAACACCAAAGGTAAATAACATAAAACCTTCTTCTAAGAAACTATTAACTCTTGATTTTTTTAAGAAAACTAAGCTAATTGAGAGAAAAAAGATGTAATTTGTGAAAATTTGAGGTGTTATACAAGGTATGGGCATTTTGAATGGAGAGTTTCACATTTTGAGCTGACTAATGCTTTGGTAGTCTTCATGGATCAGATGCATTGGGTATTAGAAGGGCTTTGGATCTATATATGATAGTGTTCTTGGATGACAGTTTGATTTATAGTAAGACAAAGGTTGAACACAAAAACAATGTACAAGAAGTCTTAAGATAACTATGACAATGGAAGTTCTACTACAAGAAGTCCAAGTGTGCTTTTTGACAAAGGGAAGTTACCTTCTTGAGATATAAAGTTTCCACAGAGGGGATCAAGATGGAAGACGAGAAATTCAAAGTCATTACCAAATGACCTACACCTAAGGATACCATGGAATTTTGGAGATTTAATGGATTGGCAAGTTTTTACCAATGATTATCCACTATTATGCTCATGTAGCCACACTATTGATTAATCTCTTGCGGAAGACAATAAGCTTTGATTGGACTACCAAGCAAGAATAAGCATTCAAGAAACTTAAGATAATGGTGTTTTCACTATCCATCTTCCAACTATATGATCCTCAATTTACTTGTGTGTTTGATTTTGATGCTTCTAACTTTGCAATTAGAGATGTGCCCAATATTAATTTCTAGATGGATTGCATTCCATTGCTTTTGTATCTTGATGACTAAAAATAGCAAAAATAATTATTCCACTTAAAATTAAGAACAACTTGCAATGGTATATGCAACAAAGATGTAGAGACATTACTTCTTGGGGAAATGATAATGCAAACTGATCACAAACCCTTATTATAGATCTTACATTTGGTGTGTATGAAGAGTTAGTATCAAAGATGAGAGAAACAACTACAATTTTTTGATATCAAGCTTGAATACAAACCCAAAAAGTTCCATGTTATTATTGATACCTTATCATGATGACCTAATTTGAAGATTTTTCTAGAATCTCCCATAGTAATAACAATCACCATGGACTCAAATATTAAGAGTTTAATGTCAACAGACTCAAATGTCAAATAGAGTTCAAAACTACTTTACAAAGATCCTTTCTTTCATCTTGTGCAAATTCATCTTGCATTACATGATAAGGCATACAACACCCATTTTTTCAAGGATGGTTTTCTATTTTTCAAGAAGCGGATCTATATTCCAACTATGGAGGATCTACAACTTGTGCACTCAAAGAAGTGCATGATTTACTAGTTATTAGTTCACATGGGTGTAGACAAGACATTGAGTACTCTAAAATATCAATCATGGTAATCAAACATAGCACAAGAGGTTTGAGAGTTTGTTTGATCTTGTGAGACCTGAAAATATAACAATACTACTTCAATCCTTACCAATTCCATGTTCCCAGTGAGAACATGTGAGCTTAGATCTCATCACATCCTTGTTGAAGATGTACCAAGGCTAAATAGCAATCGTAGTGTCTGTTGATAAGCTCAACAAGCATATTCATTTGGCACCTACCATAGATACAATAGATTCTTTGACAATGATCAAGATTAACTTTTATATTGTTGCACCATAGGATGCAAATAGTTCTCATCTTTCATTGTGAAACCTCAATTTTTTGGTAAATTTTGACAAGAGGCTCTTCAAGCTACTCGGCACTAAGCTTACCTTGTCTATAGCCTATCAACTCAAATTGATGGGAAAAATTTGAATGAGCCAATTGCACCTTGGAAGATATATTATGTGCCTCTCTATAAATGTTCCTCACACCAATTGGGATACTTGTCTTCTAATTATTAAATTTACTTATAATAATTCCAAGAAGATAAGTACAAGATTCTCTCTCTTCTTTCTCACTTATTGACAAATCCACTTGTTCTCAATTCTCTTCTGCTCAATCATTGTCTCATGTCCTACATAATTCTACCTTCTTTTCCATGTTATCTACATCCTTACGCCAAGAAAGTCTCACCTTCTTATTGCCCAAATAGGCCAAAACAATATGTTGATAAGCATTGTCATGATCTCACTTTTCAAGTACATCATAGGGCCATGCTTTCATCTATTAAACTCCTTCTCAACACTTGTAAACTTGCTCTGACTTGGATAGGTCCGTTTGATATTACTCATATTATTTCTCTTGTTGACTATAAACATGCCTTTCCGAGTCATATGTGAATCTATCCTATCTTGTATTTTTCAAAGTTAAAACCCTTGGTTTCTAATCCATCTTCCTTCTCTACTTGTATCCAAACCCCTCCTCCTCTAATCCTTGCTAATGATTATGAAGAATCATATTCTTACATGATGAGACATCTAATGAGGTTGCCAATGACAAATCAACTATAAAGTTCTTTGGAAGGTTCTTGGGAGTCTTGTTTTTAACTTCCCTATGAATACCAAAGCCTAAAGTCATGTTAGGCATTTGAGTTTTCACTCATTTGAGAGTTCTAATATGATATTCCATTCTCTATTTCTCTCCTTGGTCTTTTATAGATAAACTCTACTAAATGAAACATTCTAAAATTAATAATTTTGGTTTTGTGTCCTTAGAGCCAATAGTAGCCTGGTGGATAGCTTTTCTTTAAAGCTTTGACCTACTCAAATCTCCAAATTTGATGGATTTTGTCTTTGTATCTATGACAATCTCCTCTCTCTTCAACTTAACTACAAGTAGATGTCACACAACACTAGAGTTCTAAGTCTATAAATTAACATCCAAAAGAATTTCATATCCTTTGCATGTATGCACTTGGCACTTGGTGGCTATTTCTTAGTTATTGGTGGTAACTTTTTCACTACTTGGTGCTTAAACTTGTACCTAACCTCCTCAAAACCATCCAAAAATTTCATCCAATATTTAACTTGGGTGTTACAATGCATGACTTTCAATGTTTTCACATTTATATGTTGTATAGCAAAAAAAGATTCATACATATATATAACACAATTGGCATGTATTTATCACAATTTACCATTCTAGTAAATAAGATCAAGTACAAAGAAGTATATTTGGGAATATAAAAGTCAATGTCATAGATTAGGAAGGATTGACTGAAATCTTTTTGAAGTTTAGGAGGTTAGACCCAATATTTAGGAGACCAAAATTAGATTCATTCTTTTGACTCCATACTATTATCTATATTATGAACTTCAATTTTGAAGGATTTGGAAGTGTAAAGTAATATTGGAAGTCCTTGAGTAAACTATGAATGGTTATAGAGACAAAAATATGAGGTTGCAAGTGGATTTAATTTTGGGTGATTTATTTTATGTTGCAAGTGGATTTGGTCTTGGGTCATAATAAATTAGGAGATTTAATTTGTTTGAAACAAGATTGATGTTAGGTAGTCTAGTTTTTGTTGTGTTATTTCATCCATAGATTTGGAGTTTGATTTTTTGGAGATAAATAAAAGCTAAGTGAAGAACCTTTTTTAATATTTGTGAACCCAAAATAATTGATAGTCTTGTGCTTTAGCCTTACTATTTCCATTTTTAACATCATAAAATTATATACAAGAGAAAAAAATAAAATCAATTTTTCCATAAATTTTATATGCCTAATCTATTTTGCATGATTCTCATTGAATTACTATTAAAAATTTAAGGTTTAGTAAAAGTCCCAAATTCCATAATTTTTAAAGTATCTATCTCTTTTTTAGTTCTTGGTGCCTTCTCTAGTACATTTATAGCTTAGTATTAGAGTATGAAATCAATGGAACTAATGGAAATATAATGGTAAAGATATTGTAAGTATGTCATGATTTAGTACATAAATTATTTCTTTAAAATAGTCTATAAAATTTGGAGGAAAGTAGGTAGAAAAGCACTGTAAATTAAGTATTAGAAACAAGATACTATTGTGGGTTAGGAAGTAGCAACCAAGTACCAATTCTATATGTTGGATTGTGGATTGAGTTTTAGATTTGGAAGCTTAGGCAATAGATCTTGGAGTTAATTTGAACTATTATAGATTTTTAAAGAGTCCTATGATTGGACACAACTAAGGATACTAAATTTTATCTTTTGATAAACTAGAGTAAGGTGAAGTTATAAAGGGAAAGGAAATCAAATCAAATCAAATTTGTGGAGGCTTGAATGTTCAATCTTACAATTTTGGATTCAAAAATAGTAAAGTAGTGTACCTAAGAGGAATAGTATTACTTGACACATGTGTGAAAACCTAGTGTCTTCCTATTTACATTATATTGGCATGGACTAGGTCATTCCAATGAGGATATGGATCCAAAATGGCCATATTTGAACAGAAATATCACTATTGTAGTTCTTTATTATTGCTTGTGTAATTTCTTGGGCAGAAACCGCTACTGTACAAAGCATGGGCTACAAAAAGTAGAAAATCCACATAAGATCATGTTCACTAAAGATCAATTCCAATTAAATCTTAAATGTGATGATTCAATCAACTACAACAAAGCAATTTCTATTACAATTACTCCTACTCCAAAGACTACTTTCTACTTTCCCAAAAGGTACAACTCTATTTGAATGATCTTTGCATTGAAAACTTTTTTCATCTTTGCTCCTAAGGTACTATCAACACTGCAGCTCATTTAAGATCCATCGAGGCATTGATTTGCCTCTTTGGAGCTACCAAGGATCCCACACCGTAGCCACAAGTACTAGTGATCATACACACTCAGTCACTTTAGTCCTTACTATGAAGATTCCTCACATTCCTTCAACAAAGAATTGACATCAATACTTGGAATTAGGCAAAGTGATGAAGTGACCTTGCTCCTTTCACTTTATTCATCTTCTATTGATTGAATGAATATTTACATCTAGACTAACACCTTAAATAGTAATACCTCCTACTCCTCACCAAAGGAATTTGAAGTTTGAGGAAATGCAAAGATTTACTTAGATTGCACTTCCTTGCATCTACATTGTACATTGGAGATTTGCATCATCCTTATCTTAACTTGCTAATCTATACATTGTTCATTGTTATCCATATCTTTAGGAAGGTATTAATTCTTTCTCCAAAGAAACTCTTTACTTTGTAGTCTTTAGACATCTTCCTCCTACTCCAAAGGTAACTACATATACAAAAAATCTTTATTTATTGAAGATTCTTTGGTACAAAAACTACTACAAAGATCTACCTTTGTCTCTAGCTTTCCTAAGAAGAAATTTGATCCTCTACTTATAGTCTACAATCTCTAATACTATAGTGTCAAAAGTTTGTTGAAATTTTCTATCTACATATTCACTTAGTTAAAGAAACAGCCGATCCATCTTATGATCTTTGTAGCCTTGAGCACTTAGTATTTAAACGTGCAGTTTTAGCTCATATAGCTTGGTTTTAGTCATCCTACCTATTGTTACTTCCTTAATGGCTACCAACTGATATCAAAGATCTTTGAGCTCCTTGATGATCTTCAACTTCTCTTCTTTGGAATTGGTTGCAAGCACACTTATTTTGGTTGTAACTTCCTATATTGTCTTTGGCACATCAGTTGCTTTCTAGTCCTTCTCCTCCTTCAGTTTCTCTTGCATTGCCTTTATCTTAATTTTTATCTCCTTCTTGTATTTGGACATTTGTAACTCAAATGAAGTGTTCTATTTCTTGACTTTGTGGTTCTCTTGTACTAGTGCATTCACCTTCCTACCTTCTTCATGCACATCTTCCTTACTTTCTCCATGTCTTACCTCCATTTGGTCATCTTTGCCTTTGTTGTGCACTCATTTGTATGCAATCTTTTCACCAACAAAGTTTAATCCACTACATCCATCCACACTCTTGATATTGAGGAAGAATCATCTACAAGAAACTTAGGTAAGCCTAAAAGAATTGATGATGAAGTTTGTTCTATCAACAATAAGTGGTGCTAGGACTTCAATAACTAACTACACCTTATCTTTGTGATGAGTTGCTATTAAAACCTCCTCTGTTCACCTTTTATGTCCACTCTATCTTCTTCTCTTCCTTGGTCTTTGGTTCTACTTGTCTTGGACTAGGAATTCTTCAACCCAAAGATCTTCTTGGTCCTCTTGATCTTCTTCTTCTTGGGTTGCAAGTTATTCTCCTTCATTTGGTACAGACTCTACATTTGCACCTTCTTCTTTTCCATCCAAAGCAAATTCAGTCTCCTACAAGATGAGAGTGGTTTTTTATTGTCTTCTTCTTCATTCTACTCCTTTGCTTCTTCTTCATCCTCACCCAAAGAAAGATCTACCATCTAGGGATTCTTCTTGGTTGCCTTCACTAATGTTCTAGTTGAAAAAGGCCTCTTCTTGGTGACAACCAGCACTTCTGTCACTTCCACAAACCTCTCACACTAGGCATTTGTATCCAAATGGGCTTGAATTGTCTCCCTTCCTTTTTGCGAAGTTGAGTTGCAAAGTACTCCTCCAAATAGAAATGCTTGCACTCATCCTCTCCTAATAAATTTAACCACATGTAAAAATGGATTGTAAATGGAGCAAGGTAGGTGGCTCTTTTATCTTCCTTGAGCTCCTTTATTAATGACCAGGTCTGTAAATAGAACATTTGTGCACATTCATTCATTGGTTCTCCTTGGTATACTTGCCCAAAGAAGATGGCTTGATTAATCATCAAGTATATGGTTCTCTTTGGACAAAATATTTTCATTAACAACTATACCACAAACCATCAAGCAAGGTCCTTGTAAATTGCTACACTTCATTATTTATGGGTTGCTTCTCTACAAAGGAGTTTGTAATCTCCCAAGCTCCCAATTCCAGAGCAAAAGTCAACTGGTTGTTTTGGATTAAGTCACTCCTTACTCTCATTGCCCACTTATCTGATCTTGGGGAGTGAAGTATCACCTCAAGGATCCTCCTCATTTCTCTTCTTGCTAGAACTATGTTTCTACCAAGAGTGCTACAACTATGAAGAAGTTATAACTTCAAAGGTTCTAAGAATGCTCAAGTATCTTTGGAGTGCTTCCCTTGAAATTCCTAATAAGGGTTGATATTCCTTGGCTTGTACTCATTTTTTAAGCTAAGGTTCTTTGGTAATTGTCCTTAGTGGTTAAGTTGTCATTGTACTCATGTAGGAATTCTCCAATGGATGCCAATTCTCCAATTCTCCAATCTTCCAACGGTCCATGGCAGCAGTTGTTTGCCTAGGTGGAGGCATCATTCAAGGTTGCATACTGACTTTGGTTCCAATTATCTTTGGCTTTGAAAATTCTTTGTACTTGTCTTCTTTGGTTCTAACTCTTAGTTCTTTAGACTTGACTTCTTTGTACCATTCCTCTGTATTACATAGATCTATGTGGTTGTCTTCTTTGTACCTAAACATATACAAAGGTAGAATCCAAAGAATACTTGGACAAGAGGTTTCTTCCTTTAGACATGTAAATAACTTCCCTTGTCTTTATCAACGAAAAAGAAAACCAAAAAAATCGCAACTTTTGCAAAAACTTTTGGACTATAACATTCATCATAAGAAAAATGGAAAGACACTATCAAGGCAAAGAAGGATAAAGACTAAGGGGGATCAAATGAGGCTAAGCCTTAATAGCATTAGATTGAGGAATCTATCTTAAGAACAAAGTTTTTATCTTTTATCTCCATATAAATTGTACATTTGTATTCTATTCCTATGCTTTTGGCCTCATTGGATGCAAAATTCAATGGAGTTTGAACACCAAAATAACTATGGGAAATAAGACCTAGATGCAAAATTTACCAATAATCACAAATAGAATCATTAACTTTAATTCATTCTTTAGGGATTTAGACTCTAACACTATAAAATCTCTTATCAACCACAATCTTCACTTAATTAATTACTTTGAACAAACCTACCACTTTGAGTCTATAGATGAAAGTTTTGTATATGTAAACCCTAGTCTAAATATAATATATGTGAACTTAGTCCTTGGCTACTCTTACTTAGTTCATGGTTGTGTCATCTTAATAATAGATAATTAATTTAGCAAACCATCTCACTGATTTTAATGGAGATTTTGTAAGAAAATTAATCATTTTTAAATCTATTAATAGTTTTAAAACTTGCAAAATTGGTCCTTTCTTAAGAAAAAAGGAAATTAAGATAAAAAACAAATACTTGATTAATGGAAGTTACAAAAGAAAATATACTAGTAAAGAAGGACATGAAGAGGTTTGATCTTTACTCAAGAGAGAATATGCTAGTTTAGGATGAAATGCAATTATTACAAAATGTAAAACTATTTAATAATCTTGCAAGAAGTTGGAGAAGATGTGATTTTTACAATGAAATGTAATTGAAAAAGTGATAATCTAATGACGTGATTTGAAAGAAACATATCATTAGCTAATCAAGTTTAGACTTGGTGAGAAGCAAAAGAGTTTAGACTTAAAAGATGAAAAGATTAAATACCACCAATATTGAATTGAAGTTATTAATGACATGAAGTCCTGGAACATCATTTTGGAGAGATAAGTTCCTTTTTATTAATATTTTTATATGGTGAAAAATATTTCCCTTATATCAATATTAAATAAAGAATATGATACTTTTGTCTATTTCTATCCAACTATGTTTCAATTCTAAATTTTCCGAGAACATACTATTCTAAATACTGATGAAAGAATAATCCATATTTAGCACATTTAGTTTCTATATCCACAACTACCTTCAAGGTTATTTCCACAATTGACCCTAAGATTGACACATCTACCATGAGTTTGTTGAATAGAATGAATCTAACAACAATCTAATTTTACTCATATGGTTTTATTTAGTTTTGACAATGAGATGACAAGTAATTTGTACATTAATCATCAAGGGAAACTTTTGACCGATAGAGTGGCTATTATAAATATTATTCTCAATATATAAAATTTCAGTTCTCATTCTATTTAAATGGACTTCAATATCTAGGTTTCATCATTTTGGTATATATTTATATCCTCTTCTTTTTTTGCATCTTTTTATTTCAAGATTTCAATATCTAATTTTCCTGCCTTTGATATATATATATATATATATATATATATATATATATATATATATATATATATATATATATATATATATATATATATATATATATATATATGCCGTCCTGGGAATGGGTTATCCAGAATTCATGAAATATAAATTATCCAAAATTCATGAAATATAAATGATAGGTAACCAAGATGGAGGTGATGCACAATGCTAGAACAGTGATAATCAATAAGCTAAAATGTATCTAATGTAACCTGAAACAAAGGTACAATTACGAAATTTTGAGAATAACATATATCTAAAGGATTAGTAAACAACTTGAAATCAATCACCGCTATGCAAACAACTGCGAGAAATAGAAAAAATTACGTAATAGACCACCGGTAGGTAAGCCGTTCGTGAACTATGAAAATAAAAAACGTGGACTGGAGTCCGGTAGGAACAAAGACTGAAGGAAAAATAATAAGGAGTGAATTAGCAGAGGAATAGAAAAATGGAAAATTTTATGGATGGTGTGGCTGCACATGTTGAAGGGTAACGAGAGCGAAGCAAAAGAGGACGGGATATAAAATATACCCCAACAAGTGCTATAGACACTTGATTCCTAAGACATTATACAACAACGGGAAGCAAGAGGCAGCCACAATAAACCTCTACAAATACACATGCGACTCCATCACTTACTCATACAGTGCCAAAGTAGCCGAGCAAGGGGCAGTACTCCTCGTACCGACTTTTTGTTTTAAAACTCATGAATACCGAGGTTATATTATAGTGAAACTTTTGGAATAACAGCAAATTTATTTTTATTGTATATCTAATATTTGGATCGTAAACTATTCAATTACTCAAAGCAAAAGATATTGCGTATTGTATTGATGTAATAACTTTACGTCATGAAGTAATGTGGGTTTTAAGGGCAGAGCATAGCACGGGAGTTCAATTAGTTTTCATAAGTTATAAATCTTGCGGATAACATGAAGGATCAACACAAAACTTCAGTACTTTCGGTGACGTTGTTGTCAAATTAAAATACATACAGATGGATGAATCCATGCAGAGTTATCAATTAGGGGGTTTCAACTCCAGGTTTTCAGAATTTAACGGGAAGTGTGAAGTCCATCAAATATTTTATGGATACCCATAAGCATAATTTGGTTGAAAATTGAATCATTTCGTCAAAATTTAGAGATTTTAAATTTTATAGTAAAATTGAGATGAGTAAATTTTGATTTTATATCACTAGTTTTTACAAGACCACCCGTAACCCTGAAGAAACTACGAGTCATAATCATTACGACTAAGGACATTTTCCCCGAAAATCTTCTATGTACTCCTGCACGTTACCCATAAAAGTTTTACAATCTACCCATAACTCGCTTACAAATTCCTACAGGTAGTCGGAAAGTCTAAATTTGAAACCCCCTACTGTCTGAAATCAATTCGTAATCCAACTCCATGTATGTTTTAAATGCTGCACAGTCATTGGGTAGATACCTACCATCTATTTGGGAGGGAGTTCCAAGACCGATGAGAAGACACGGCTTTATTTGAACTCTTAATGAAAGGGATTTCTTTTCACCCAATCAATCTTCTTGTCTTGAGGTACAAGAAGATTATGTACCTCATCTTCGTTGAGTTAAAAAACTCTTTGACGATAGTCCATGTGTTTAGGTGACACGAGACCCATTCTCAAGATGTTCAGGTGAAGAAGACATTGCAATCGAAGGAAGGGGCTCAGATGCATTGCAGTCTCTTTTTCATTAACTCAAATTTGAGATTCTCCTTTTTCTCTTGGTTTCGACACCCTTGGTTTCTTGTAAATCACCTCATTCCTTATCGAGGAAATCTTTAGATTAGATTCATTAGATTAGACATTCAGGAAAGAGGATTGCATGTAGAACACAACTTCTTACGACAATGCTTGATACGCCTAGTGAAAGTTCTCACTAGATCACCAAGGGCTCTGCATGGGAGGAATAGTCCCATACAGTGAGTGCTATTTCAATATACAATCCGACCCACTTAAAGACGTGACGAGGAAAACGACCACTGAAGGTGGAAAAGGTGGGGAAAACCGATTAATCAATTTTGAGAACCCATTCGTGTAATTTACAAAATATTTTACTGGTGTTTTGCAGAGTGTAGTCAGCAGAATTCTGCTCATCCATCATGTACACATGACGTCCCCGAGCAATGTTCCCTGATAAACTACAGGAAGCAAGGGAAAACCGTGAACTTTAGGGAGCCTAGAATTTCACCCCCTTGTGGTCCATTGAAATCACAACCCGCCTGATTTGCTACCCTGCTGAAGGTGTGAATGAAAGACTGAAAATTCCAACGAGTCAAATTCTAGCAGGTGAAGTGCTCCAGTTCCAACTCAGTGGAAAGTACAGGTTTATACATTCCTCAGAACAAGCAGATAAATTAGTTTCCCTTGCTAGCACTTTGCATCTCTGCACTGAGCATGTGGTTGAGGAGATTTTGAACTCGCGTGTCACGGCCACCCCTGCGTACGAAGAAGAATCAATATTAACTCCACCTCACCAATCACATTAAACCTATAATTCAGCAGTAATGTAAGGACCTAGTTACCTCCTCGCCCTTCTTCTCGCTTCCTGTCGAACGTCCCCTTTGTCCTGTGCAAGGACAACATAACGTCAGACTTGACGACTGAGGGAATGCTTGCAACAAGGTAGAAACACTTAGAAACTCGTCGCTCGCATCCTACTTAATCAGTTTCAAAAATATGAATAAAATTAAGAGTGGGATTTGAGACAGATACCGGTCGGCTTCCACCGCTGCTTGACTCGTCCTCCACGCAATCATCTGCTTTTGCTTCCTCATTGATTTCTATCTCCGCGAAGAAAGAATCCAACACAAATGCTACGACCTGTTGTCACACAGTGGTAGAAAGGAATCAGGCTCTCCAACAATCAATCAACCGGGACCGAACCAGATATTCATCAAGTTGGTAATCATAAGATACATCCGCACAAGCATACTGGACAATCATTCAAGTTGATGCATGAAAACAAGTTACACTCACCAAGTTCAGAATTAGTAGGACACCAATCACGTAGAAACTCATGAAGTACGTAACTGCCCACCACGTCTTTGTAAGAACTCCATATGTCTGGCATAGTCGTCCATGTATCAGTATTTGATAAGAAGTCCGCATTATCTGCTTGTCTATTTGCAAACATTGACTTACTGACTATGTCATTCTAGCGGATATTGTAAACTTCAAGGATCCGTTCCACTGATAATCAGTTACGGCATGAGAAGGGATGACAACATACCTCCATCCACACCTGCCAGTTGCCCATTACAAGAACGTTGAACAACGTGACCATGCCCGATGGATAGTCATTGAAGTTATGCGCCATATAGCTGTTATTTTGATCAAGGAGTTCACCAGAATATAGGCTCGCTAACTTTCCACTCACAATTCTAGGGGTGTTTATCAAAGTCCAGTGCAAGTCCTAGATTCACAAAAGCACTAGCGGTAGATCTAGTTGCAACTCCTGTGATGTTTCATTAGAAGAAAATCAGCTCATTATAACGTTAGAAACTTCGTTTTAAAGAAGAAGGAGAAGAAATCACAAGTGTCCTGCAAACTCCACGACAAGTTTGGATGCTTGTCATGGATACTTGGAATCAATATACGTGCATTTGTCCAGGAGATGAAAAGATGAGAGAGTGAAAGATGTTGAAGACTCAAGCTTCAAGTCTAAGAGCTGGATACTCATTTTCATACATAGACGTTTCCTCCAGTTTTGGATTGCCTTCATACACAGTTCCACCAAAGGCCTGAAACACCGTGAATACACGTCAGTTAGACCACCATTTAGGAGTGTGATGCACGGTTAGAACCTAAACAAATGTAGATGAAGATTAAATTACAGACCGGTTGCACTCCTAAAGTATCTGAAGTTACAAAAATCAAAACAGCTCAGAAAAAATCAAGAGACATTTTCGAAGCTAGCATCATTTGATAGAGACCACGACAGAAAATTTTACTAGGAAAGTCGGAATGCTTACATACTTTCCGTTTTCGTGGACAACGTAAACACTAGATACTGATTTAAATTTTGGGCTCTATGGGTACCAGGGCAACTCTAGTTGGGATGATAAACAGTTCATGAACATCACCTGCACGCCGAGGGTGCAGTAGAGACACATCGCGAAGAAATTGATGCCCAAGTATGGAAGCAAATTCGGGATGAGGTTGACAAATGTCACCACCTTCACGCGGTATCTTTCTACCAACATTAACACTCTCACCAGCCGTAAAAGTCGGGCAATCAGTAGATACCGTACCCTGCAGAAGTAAGCGGGTGTTAAGGAGCATAGATTATTCAACCAAAGCTCCATGGAAGCAACAAGCAAGTAACAAGCACCACTTTAATTCTTCGAGGTTAGCAACACCCTTCATCAACACAATCAACTCACTCCTCTATTCGACAAAGTGAAGTGAGTTACCACTCAGTGTTTGAGAGAAGAGGGAGACCATTGGGCAGCGTTACCGCTAGAGTTTCTCCAATAACTGCAGCGACAGATATATTTCATATGATGTTACAGTTCATCCAGATATATCGTCAAGTAAGGCCCCGTCCATGGTCCAGTAAGTGGTCCCTCGAGAAAGAACCCAAGTAACTGAGACAGCAGCGCATTGAAATACAAATTCTAATGGAAACTTTTGGGTGAACGGCGACATGCACGTCTATTTGAAGTGAGTGTCTATTTTAACCACGAATCCTTGAGAGCAAATCAGCATATTATGGCATGCAAAAAAAGCAGAGGAAGATCTTACCGATAATCCATGTAATTACGAAATCAAACCGATTCTGCCCAGAACGCCAGTAGTTCTGAAACCCGTAGACGAGCACTTTCAGGGCCAACTCGACCAAATAAATCCATCCTACATACAAAGAGGCAAGTGATAATCAGCTCAGTTTTCTTCTGGAGTATTCACTATGACAGCTTTGCCGCTGTACTTCGATACTAGAGACATCGAGGATGACAGTTTCCAACTCCGTAGTCTATACGTTAGACTGTATCCTTGAGTTCCTGCCTTATACTCGAGGATTGGCTCGAAGTCATCAAGGAATAGATTCATTGCCATGCAGCTCGCCTGCAGCTCCACAAAACGGCATGTGCTTTTTCAACTAAAATAGCAATTGGTGCTCTAGTACAACCGCCACGCTCGCTTTACCGAAATATGGAAGAAACAACAGGGTAATGCATCATACCAAAGATGAATTCAACGTTTTGCCAGAATTTTTGGGACGTGTCGTTTTCCAAGTCCAACTGCAAAAGAAGAAGGTACTTTCAGCAAATTTAAACATCGATCCCACTTAATCTTCTCCTGGAGTAGCGACTCCCTTAAGATGGTTTTGGGCAATGTTTCTTTCAGAAAATGGCATGTCAACATATTTCTGCCTATTGTCTGAAGAAGATGTTCGCAGGACCTATCTATAGTTGAGTCATGGTGAACTTCAATAAAATAGTGATTGCGAGCAGCGACCGCCAAGACAGCAATAATTGGTGTGATGTCTGTTACCATGTACAACCACCTCAAGGAGCCATATCGTTATAGAGCTGAATAACATCGGAGTTACTTGCAAGGGCATTCATGTAAGCTTTACAGAAAGCTTACAACAGAAATAGACTACTATAACAACTCTCTTCTTTTGCTAAATTTTTCAGGCTCAAATACTAACAAAGAACCTCAAATAGCTGCCTCATGCTAAAATCCTCAGTATCCCAATCGTCTAAATTAGAGACTTCAGTCATATATGATACATACCGTGGTTTCTGTGACAACGGTGATTAAATTGAGGAACAACATGCCGAGAATGATGTACTCAAAGTATTTGCTCTTCACAAATTGTCGAAGCTTCTCAAATGTGTAGGAGTTGTAAAGTCTTGGAAACTCTTCCAGCCATTGAGGCTGAAAAGAAGACAATTAGCAACAATAGATGGGAACGCTTCAGTTACCAACATTTACACACATGCAGTGCAGAACGAGGGAATTGGGAGGAGCAGACAATTGAAGCTTTGTAAAGTTAAGTGGTAAAGAGGCGACCATATAGAACAAATGAAGGAGAGGAAGACCCCATCAAGCCATATAAGGGGGAGACAAACGAGGTAGAACGGCGCTAGGTCCCAATATCCCAATAATATTAATATGAGAAATTTACCTTCCCGCACCTAAGATATCCGATCTATGCAAGTCGCAAAGTCTACATACTACTGGAGCATCCAAAGAAGCATCACCTAGATTGCACCATAAAGTAAAGTAGAAAATGCAATGCAAAAGCATATGGGAGACCGGTAACTCGAAAGCAGCAGAAGGACATCGCCCCGAGGTCGTAGTATACGATTGTAGTAAGATACAGATATACGCGTTTACTAGACCATGAGTGTACAATATATCACGAAATTAAGATAGACACAACAGGTTACGGACCACCCATGTGATGATCACCAATGCCAGAAAATAGAAGACCAACTAAGGTCCAACTAGGGTAAGACACTTACAATTTCTTGCTTGTCGAACTTCAGGGATATTGCACTGCAAAGATCCTTAAACTCATCCAAGTTTATCTAAATACCGTAAACGCAAGACGAAAAAGTACACAAGAGTATTAAAACGGATAACTCACTTGAGACGGGGACAGAGTACATCACGCTTGCAAGCATGACATCTTAAAGGCCTAGATGAAACCATGGAACATTCTGAAGTCCAAACATACTCGATGTAGCAATCAGTATCAAAGCAAATCATCGATTTTTACCTTAAAATCACCACTGTCATCCAAAGTATAGAAAACAGATTCCATGTCATCCTCCTCTATCTTCGGAAGCGTTCTGTGAGTGCAGATCAGGAGGCACAATTATTATTTCGCAAAAGATCAATTAGCTAGATAAAAAAAATGGTGCCACAGACAGGACAGATCAATGCCAAACAACAATGTGATTCATAAGGACAAAATGCACAAAACCTCAAAAAAAATTCCCCTTGACAACTTCATTTAAGGTCAGGATCTACTACCGTTCAATAGCTTTGAAATCAAGCATACTTCTGCATCCAACCCGTTCTTTAGAACAAAAATCGTTCTATTTCGATCCAACATACTCAGTGGTTCTGAGTGACTGAGTGGGAGTCCATGAAATTATACCTGTAATTGTTCAGCTCTTTGAACAGTTGCGAACATTGGTGAATGTCAAGATAGCCGAGTTTCTGTACCACAGGGAATTTGTATACATATTTTAGCGATATCCGGGGACAAAGCAGTCTCTGAAGTGAAAGTTGGCACTCAAAGCATAGCCAAATACTGCTATGAAAAATTTTCTCAGAACCAGATAAAATATCAAGTAGTGGCCTTACGTCCTCGTCAATAAGGTTGAACGTGGTTTCCAGGAGCTCAGTCCTTTTCAGCTCCACTGATAACAGATGTGCAGCTAGCTGGACATGACATATCAACCAGAAAGTAATAAGAAGGAAGATACCGTGGATATGGTCTTTCCACAAGAGATTGGGAAGTCGAAATCACTTTCTTTCCGAAAAGAACTTCTCTTAAAACGAATTACGACTAAGATTGTCATGGAACAAGAAAGATTGGTAGTGTTCTCTCGAAGTCTAGAGAAGGCTCTGCTCAGAGTAACACCCACAACTCTACCCTGACTAGAATGTATTGGAAGTTAAACATGTGACATGTGCAACGTCGGCTGACGCATTAGACTCATCCCGAGGTCCCAGCGATTATAGCTACAGTGATGTGTGACGACCCTCCTTCCTAGCCTTTTGAAAAGTTGTACTAGGTTTCGAGTCCTATGATCTTACGAGATCATGCAAAGACAATGGACTAAAAGCAGTGAATGACTCAATGATTGATGTCCCTCGAACTAGAGCGGCACTTAGATTTGCATTTTCGTGGGATCGTGCTCATAAATAAAGCTTATCGTAAATAAAACTCACACACCTGTCCCTTGAAACTGTCATACACGACGGCAAGAACCAGATTTGTGACGAAGAAAACTCCAACCAAGATGTACAAGATGAAGAATAAGCTTGAAAAGCGAGATTGCCTGCAAGGTTTAGAATTCTCCTGTGAGTATGATAGAAGATGGTTTTCACAAGACTCAATCGAACCAAAGTACGTGAAAGTATACTTCTCACGGCATAGAATTTCACATGAAACACATTCAAAGCGACTACAAAGTTGCTCTAACACAGCGACTTTTCCAATTATACTTCATTGCTCTGCCCTATTCTGATCTCCCTTTCACTCCGTTACATGAAGGCTAATTTTGAGCATTGGTATTTCTTACTTGTATGCTGGCAGCCAGAGATCAGGATTGTTTGACGTTGTGAAAAGAATCGTCATGCCGTACAATGTTCTTTTAAAAGACGTAAAAACTTCCTTTCCTTGAGTAGTGTCTTCGAAAAGGATGTAACCGAGCCAACTTGAGAAAAGTAAAAACAAAGTGAGAAGAACCTGTGGCATACAGAGAAACAGACAGACGAAGAATTTAAAAGTCTAGAAAATCATTAGGAGGTGATTCCTGCAATAGAATTCGTAGCAAGCACAGACGAGTATGGAAGGTGGCAGTTCGTATCTTTAGTGGCAGCTAAGTTCTTCCTAAACCGATCAATCATTACTTCGAAACAAACTGGTGCACTTTCTCGGCTAGTAACTCAATCCTCCAGGAACAGACACTCCAACTTTGAAGAGCCCGTTCTGCCAACCGAGGACCGCAACACTCACCGCAACATCGAGAAAGTCTGGCAGGATTTTCACAAGGGTCTTCACACTGTCTCGCACTTCGCTGTAACAGCGAAAACACAAAGCCTTAGTAAAAAACTTTCAATACACATCTTTTTCAGACCTCAGTGCTTTCTATGAAAAGTACTAGCGGTCTACACAGTAGGTAATCGGTGGATCAGATACTGATCTTGTACTTCTTCATCCCAGCTTCTTTGACTTCAAATGAGGAATCTGTATGATATAATTTTGCCGATGATAGGTGTAAACAGTCCTCCACAGACATACAACAGTTCATCCTCTGCTTTAGGGTAATTTGCGTATACCGGGCTGCAGGCTATGATTATTCTATCCTTTCATTCTAGCGGGCATGATTATCTGTCTCTCAAAATTTCAAGAGCCGAGCTCAGAATCAAGCTGAGTCTAAGGAACTAACCTGATGTTTGCAACAACCAGAATGACTCGTACGTAAGGAGCTACACGGAAGGGCAAGCTGCTGATAGGTCCCGTTGGCGTAACGTAGAAAATATCAGCGAGGGTATCACATGCGAGTATAGCAAGTAAAACAACCTGCCATTTTGAAGGACACACAGGCATCATTTTATCAGAGATGTAGATAGATTGAAACTAAATAGTACTTCTGTTATTACTCGGTCAAACAACCCATATGAAAGAGTGACCTATAAATTCAGTCAGCTATCAAGTAGGATTCAATTGTGAGAGCTCTTACTTTGACGCTGTTTAGTACATCACTCCAGAAAAGCTTTTTCCCCATAAATAATAGGGGAAAGAACGTGTACACCAGAAGTATCACAAATATGACAATCTGTAAGACGACGCTGTCTGGGTTAGACCTTGATAAAATAGTCGGAGGCTTTCCCCTGAATATAAGTTCACGTGTACTGAAATTCAAATTTGAATATTCACACGATTGTAACTCCTGCGCGCCGCATTTATGGCCGATTCTTGGGAAAAAGGTCCCAAAATGCAAAGGAAAGAAATAACACCTCGCATATTAAAGACTCCTCGCGGGTTAGATATGGCAGGTCGCCGAGGTAGTACTTGGATCTGGAACCACATGGATCGGGGAATTTCCCGTCACACCACAACGGAACCTGTCACAAAATATTGCTTATAACTGTGAGTAAGAACTGTCATAAATACTCCAACCGGTCAGGATGAAGAGAACAGAAGAGATGCTCATGAGCCGAGATTACACTTAAAATGCACGCATAATCGTCGGCCAACAGGTGGGACACCTTTACTCCTAACCTCGATGCGGAGAGGAAATGCTCTTAGAAATGCTCCGGTCATGAGGAAACGGATCGTTGATTGAGATGAGAAATATAGACCAATTTTACCTCGAAGAAACTTAGTAAGATCAAAGCAGCAAGGTTGAGGTTCCAGAAAGGGTCCAGTCGAGTGTAGACGAAATATAGCGTTGTGGCTAGCTTGAGGTTCTCTTGCGCGAGAATCTCAGAAGGGATCCCTTCTCCATCCTCTGCCTGGAATGAACAACGCCCATTTATATTTCAAAAGCTTGTCGTGTATTGAATCTATTGGGGAAGTGAATTACCCCGTAAATCTGATCGATATAATGCAATAGCAATGTGACTTCACATCCGTGTCCAGTATCGTTCACAAAGTCGTAAGCAAATAGTGGACGACAAGTTCCAATTCGAAGCTCTGCATAACTTCATTTTTTTCCAAACAAGAAGCTCCCACACAATCATTCATTCAGTGTAAGCATACCAACACAAACTCAGCGCCGAGTCTGGAGATAGAACAAAATCTAGAGAGGTCTGAAGTAGGTAGAGATTTAAAAACTTTGTCAGCCGTCACTCAAAGGAAATGGCACACGCCCTCTTGATCTTCAGCAGTCAATACCAGGTCTACAAGAGCAGCAGCTCTTTGATATTTGTCGCCACTGGTAATAGCACCCGTTCTCCCGAGGTGAACATATGAGCGGTGACCATGCCCATGACCATGAGCACGCGAATCGGGTCTTCCTCCGCTCCCAGCTGACTCTATCAAAGGCTCTTCCATCCCTGCGCAATCTCTCCGAGCAAATGTCCACCCAATCTACAGCCCCTGCTCCTTCCCTCCCCACCTTGCCTTCCTCAAATGCCTCACTCAGCCTTCGACATCAGCTCCTCCACAATCTAGCATCCACTCCTTCCTGTCTAAAAGGAAGGACTGCCGTGATCGATTGCACTCTGGAAGAATCGTGTGATCCTGTGGGCGTATCTCAGATCAGATCAGAGCAGATCACTCCCTCGCTCTCCTCTCGTCACGTCCCGTCCTATCCGTCTCATGAGCTTGATACTCTGAAGTGCAGAAAGTGGAGTCCTCTACAGTAGCGTTTCAATGCGCGATCTGCACGGCCTTTCCTCCCCTGACGCTAAGGGCCGCAAATACAACCGGGATCAACAGGGACCACTAGGAACAGTACTACTTCGACAGCGCATGGCATGCTAAAAGAGGTGTTCAAGTCAATCAATGTCCTCACTGCTCGATCTCTCTAATCCAACTCGTGCTGTCCCTTGGTCCATCTATCGATAGCTCATGTCATGTGCCAAGTGGCTTCCAGGATTCCACGTCAGACGCACGACCTGATAGAAAGTGCGAGGTTTTAATCAAGATGGGATACCTTCGACTCAATTCACATTCTTACAGACTTCCGGTCATCAATTGGGTATCACTGATGCGAAGATAAGCATGTAATTGTGGAAGAGGAGGGGAAAAGGCGACCGCGTAGAGAACACGAAGGATGGCAAGGATTGTGGAAGAGGGAAACTGACATTTGTGAAATTCCTCGCTTTTCACCTTTGGCTGGTGATGACTTCTGTAATTTGATGATTCTATTTCTATGTGATACGCTTGGTATATACTCGCTATCATATTAGAGTTGTGACAAAGGAGTTTGATAGGGATACTGCTAGGAGCGCTGGTGGCTGTTTGGGGTGGGGTCGTCTCCAGCGCTCTTATTACTGGTAACGTGCACCTGCCCTCCTCAGGCCAAGCGCAATGGTGATTGAAACGAAGACTACCCGAGGAAGCGAAGCGAAGATATTGACTTTTTTAGGAAGGAAAGACATTTAAGACAGCACATTGCGCTTACCATTGGAGTAACGGTAGTGTAGTGCCTGATAAGGACAGCCCCGCCTCGTCGAGCCTACATTACAATACAGTATACGCTTTCACGTGACACTGTGCGTCTGACACAGTTTTTGTGTAGCTTTTTTGTCTAGCTACTCCAACCTGCACAGATTCCTCTGACCGATACTATGGGGACTTAACCCCATTTTACCCCTATAGTCCTTTCCTTGTACGGCTTGATGGGTGTATTCCAATCCTTCTTCGTTATCTCATGCGGTCGCCTTCTTTACCTGCACAGAACAGGACCTTTTCATCTTGAAGGACCTTCAGACTGGAGGATGTATGCAGCACATCCATGTGGACCTGCTATTTTAGTAAAGAAAGTAATGCATAGTTTCTCGCCTCCAGCCTCGCAACAGAGAAGCGTAAACAACCACACTCAAAAGGTCAAGAATCAGAGCCAAAGCTGCTCACCAATTAAGACTAATTTCAGCCAAAAGCGATACTGAACACAGTTAAAGAAAGCATATCTGACAAATCTCAACCAATTCAAGCTTTCTTGCATTATCTAGATCAAATGAACCACCGTAACCTCGTTAGAGACTGTGTCGTGCGTATACACATCGCTACACAACATACATCGCTGTCAACATCATACACTATAAAAGCACAACTCACACATAAGTCATACATAGACTCTAAAGTGCCACAATAATCAGATTGCTTAACATTCTCAACTCAACTCAACTCAGATCAGTATTTGATCTGTCACTCTATAAACTGCCAACAACTGGGCACTGATTACAGGCAAGCCACACCCACTCAAGCATAGAGAATCCAGGTGACGCTCGCCGGCCTTTGTCCACCATAGCCAGGAACTCGAAGGCTCAACATCAGAGAAGTGAGCTCTCTGGAGCTCACTTCGAAACTATACCCCCTGGACTCGAGCTAGCCCTAAAACCCTAATGGTCCCGCTGACGGCACACTCGACGGTGCAAACGGTGCAAAGTGACGGTGGGCCCCACCGTGAAGTCAGTACCCCGAACACGAAATCTAACCGTCGAAAAGTAGTCCCTGAGAAACTGCTAGAATAACTCTAACTACCATCACTGGAACTCCAGTGTCCGAGCATTTAGATGCGGAACTACAAATGGCATGACCGTTGTCGTGCGTATACACATCGCTACACAACATACATCGTTGTCAACATCATACACTATAAAAGCACAACTCACACATAAGTCATACATAGACTCTAAAGTGCCACAATCGCCCCCCTAGTTGGCGGTTAGGTCCCTCTAACTCTAGATAGCCATCTACTCTAAGTATATGGTATACCCTCTAATGGGCAAAGATCAGGAGGCCGGGTGCTATGGAGCCCCATCGTTAGTCGCCTGTCTGCAATCTATACCATATAAAGAATGAACTAGCTATAGGTCAAATACACCTAGGACATAACCATTGTCCCTAAGGAACCACCGTGAGGGGAGGAGTCATACATGCCATATGCCATCCTCTCGAACAGCTATCACACACTAACATAGTAGCAGTTCCACCAGAAGAGCCACATAACATACACCTCAAGCCTGCACGTACAAGTGCCAAGCTTGGGTCCATAGTACCATCAATGTTTGGAAGGTGGCATGGCGCACAATTGCGCACATGATCCTTCCAAACAACACCATCACGTCCTTCTAACACAAGGACTCCAGATGGCAAAACCTCGCGCACTCTCAAGATAGTGCGGCCTGTAGAAACATCAAGTGTCGTCGGTGCTGTCTGCTATAGATATACATAGTCGCCTGGATGAAATCGACGGATCAAGGGTCTATAACCTCCTCCTCGAATGGTAGCATAGCGTAAAGTATCTCTATGCTGAGCAATCGCTAAGTTCTCAAAGGCCATCGGCATCACTCTCCGAAAGATCTCTGCCCGTTGAGAACATGCGCTCATCCATACATCAGGGTCATCCAAGTCCAAAACTACAGTAGCATCTCGACAAATGGCTACAAGTAAATCTGGATCTCGTCCATAGAGTAGAAAGTATAGAGAGAAGGATGCTAAGGAGGCTTGCCGGCTGAACCGATAGCCCATGGCCATCCAAGGTAACTGGAGATCCCAATCTCCCAAGTGGCCTCTCTACAAACCATACTTTTGCAATCCTCTCTTCACCGTCTGAACCACTCTCTTTGCTAAGCCATCTGCCTCAGGGTGATCTCGGGATGTAGTACAATGATCAATCAAAGCCTTGTCACACAAGACCTGAAACTCTCCCAAGAACTCTATACCCTGATCAGTCAAAACCTCAGCTTGTGCACCAAAATGACTAAGAACTCGATCCAGGAACGAGTAAGTTGTCCCTTCACTAGACTTGTCAGGAAGTGCCACCAACTCAATCCACTTGGAGAAGTGCTCCACCATCACCAAAACATACCGATGATGTCTCACAGTCAGCGGTAAAGGTCCGGCGAATTCCAAACTCCAACGGTAACCCAATCCCATGATAGGTAATGGGTGTAACTGTGGCGTAGGAGCATTGAATGATGCTCTAACTTGGTCACAAACCACACATCTGGCAACAAACTGTTGTACCTCGGTCTGCATACCGCGCCACCAATAATGACTCTGGAGTAAGCTATATGTACGCTTTACTCCAAAATGTCCTAGCTCCTCATGAGCATGACGGACCAACTGTGGTCTCTGTGATGGAAGTGGTACTACTCGCACTCTACCATCCTCCCATACACGCAAAAGGTGTCTACCCTCCAATCTGAACCGTCTGGCTCGCTGAAGAACACGGTCTCTCTCCTTGGCCCCAACTGTGCCACCCACAACACCAGTGCGAAGATAGTCCATCACTAAGACATCATCATGAATGTCTCGCTGAACTGTACCAATATCTTCACTCTCTGGATCTGTGACCTCAATAACTCCTCCTGTATGCGCTGAGAGAGATACCACCAAAGTCTCTGCAAATATACACAGAAAGGCCGATGCATGCCAACCTGGCACCATCTCCTCATCTGTCTCACCATGCCAACGTGCTCCGGTCTGATCCTGCTGGCTAGGACATGGGTATCTACTCAACCCATCTGCATCACGGTTCACCACTCCAGGTCTGTGAACAACCGTGAAATCATACTCCTATAAAATCAGAGCCCATCGTGCAAGCTTCCCTGAAAGCTTGTCGGATTCCATCAACCATTTCAGTGGTTGATGATCAGTGATGAGAGTGAAGGGGTTACCAAATAGGTAACATCGGAAATGTGCTACTACCCAAACTGCTGCCAAGCACTCTCCCTCATATGAACTATACTTTGCCTCTGCTGAATTGTTGGAGCGACTAGCATAGGCCACCACAAACTCCTTCTCCTCATCATCATGTTGGGTGAGCACCGCTCCAAGCCCCAACATACTCCAATCAGTATGAACCTGAAATGGTCGTCCTCTGATAGGTCTCCTCAAAATAGGAGCAGATGTCAACATCTCCTTGAGCTCTACAAAAGCTCTCTCCTGCTCATCTCCCCAACACCACTCTTGTGTAAGCTTGGTCAGCTTCGTCAAGGCCTTGGCAATGGCACTAAATCCTCTAACATAGCGGCGATAGAAGTTTGCCAACCCAAGGAATGCTCGCACTCTGCTCACATCCGTAGGCCGAGGAATACATGCAATAGCCTCCACCTTGGTCTGCTGAACACCAAGTCCTCCGGGGTAGATAGTGTGACCCAAATACTCAACCTGCTCGTGGAAGAACCTACACTTCCCAAGATGTAATTTGAGTCCATGAGATCTCAACCTCTCAAACACCTCCAACAACTGTCTCTCATGCTCCTCCATAGTAGTGCTATAGACCAAAATGTCATCAATATAACACCGAGCAAAATCCAATCCAGCTAGAATCCTATCCATGACCCTCTGGAACTCAGCAGGAGCATTCTTCAACCCAAATGGTAAGAACCTCCACTGATATAACATATCCTTGCCGTGAGGATCAATAGCCCAAAATGTTGTCTTGGACTTATCCTCCTCCCTAATCGGCAACTGATGATATCCTGCTCGAAGATCCAAAGTACTGAAGACCTTTGCATGCCCAATCGCATCAAAAATCTCCTCCGGTGTAGGCATGGCATACCGATCAGCCCTGGTCTATCGGTTGATAGGACGGTAATCTCCACACATCCGCCTATCTGTATAGTTGCCATGCATATCCTTCTTGGCTGGCATCACTGTCGCTGATGCATACTCTCCATGTGAAATCTCCACCAAACCAGCCTCAAAAAGGTCACTACTCCGGCTCTGAATCAATGTCCTCTCCATATCACTATATCGATAAGGACGTCGGAAAACTGGTGTGTCGCTAGTCAGCTCAATCCAAATACCAGGTCCCTTCAGAGCACCCAAATCCTTCATACTGAAGGCAAAACAACTCGTGTGACTCCCCAAGAACCTCCAAACCCTCCATCTTTCCTCTCCAGTAAGCTTGGGTCCAAGATCTGGCTCCCAAGTATCCTCTGTAACTGTAGTAGGAGTGGAAGACGTACTGATTGGCTGCTACACTGGGCCCTTGGGAGCAATAGTGTCATGCTCCCGACCACTAGAGGTCCCAACCTCTATGTGAAAAACTCCCTCCACTCTGGCTGCAAGCTCCACACGTCCTCTGGCTGCATCCCACGTGGACCAAGGGTGTAATCCAAGTAGCCCACGCTCACCCGGATGGACTCCAAGTAGACCACTCTCCCTAGTAGCTACAGGATGTGTCCCAAGAATACCATGTCCACTCGGTCCATCGCCCCCAGCATGTGCCTGAATCGTCTCGATAGGCACAAGGCTCACAAGTGTCCGAGTGGTGATGCCTATCAAGCGCATCCTACGCTGCTCTGCCAAGCCAAGGCTCACAATCCAGGTCAAACAATTCATATCCATAGCCTGACCTAACACCTGACGCCTGGATGCCTCTGACACTGCTGGAACAACGGTAATACCGGTGCGAAAACTCATCGCCCGCTCTCTCTCATCAGCATTGGGCTCCACCAACTACTGTAACTGTGAGTCCCAAACAAGTCCAGGTCCTCCCTCTCAAAAAGCATGAGAGCCTGGGAAACTCATGAGTGTGGGAAATGCAGCTCTAGGCTGTCCAACTAGGTTCACCACTGCCATAGGTGACCTATCAGCCACTACCATTGTCTGAGACTGACGCCCAACATCCAAGATATCATCAACAAGGATGTGGTCAAGTCGCTGAATCCCATCATAACTACACTGTAGAACTTCTCTGGGTAAAAGGTTCGTCCACCAAAGACGAAGACGATGAGCCCGTGATCCCACTTTGGCTGCATCTAACAATACAATAGGTCCCATCCAAGAATGGACCTGATGTGTACTCGCCACCACTCTAGTGCGAGAATCACCCAACAAAGGAATGTTCTCCAAAAGGTAAGCTGGAGAAACAGACTGATGAACCTGGAGATGTCATAATATCCGTAACATCTCCCAAAACACACCAGAACGAGGATCCTGAAGACCCAAACTGCGGCCCGCACGTGTATGTCCCTGACATGGCCATCCAGAAATCACCAAGTGAATAGGCCCATGTCTCTCTAGGTCATGCGCCCCCAGTAAGGAAATGTCTCCTGCTAAGGCCTTCTGGTAACCTCTGACTGCTGACATCAGTAATAACTCCGGATACCGATAGGCCAAGTGTGCCACATGATGTAGAGAGACTCGCCTAGCAGTCTCATCTCTCTCTACATACAAGTACCTCTGAACTCGGATATCCGCCTGTAACACCGCAGCTAGTCCGATGCTGATCCCACCAAACAACTCCAATAGGCATATCCCCTCTACTGGATACTGCCAAGCAATGAGTGTGGTATCCAGAGGTCCCAAAGCAATCGCCTCTAGAGGCTCATCCTCACACTCATCCCCTGATGGTACGAAGGCTCCACTCCAAGCCTGCTGCACCAACTGATCCGCATGCTGCTGCAATGCTTCCTCTGAACTCCACAATGGAACATCCAAGGTGGATGGAACAATCCCACTCGTACTCCATAGCCGAGTGATCTCCTCTGGTACTGGAGTATCCTCTGCATGGGCGTTCCCCTCCAACAAGTCACCAGGCCAAGTAACCGCACCGCTGAAAGCTAAAACTGATGTTGCCATGGTCTCGGACTGTAGTGAGCCAAGACTGCCACTACTGAAGCGTACTGGTAGGCGACATACCCGTCCCTCACTAGACTGCCAACCAGGTCTATAAGAGGCTGTCTCCTCCCAATAGTCAATACTGAAACCCATGGGGTATAACACTGCTCCCCCAACTAGCACATCATATGACTCAGCTATCGTCGCAATAGCCTGAGCTCTCACCACCAAGCTATCAGTCGAATGACCAGGCTGAACCTGGACAACAAGCTCTCCACGTGTGATGTACTGTGTCGAACCACCACCAAGAGATGTCTGGATCTGAAATGGACACCTCTCTACATCGGTCTTCCGTAACTCCAGACCGACAACTGCAGCCTTCCCCAACATAAGGGGCTACGCACCAGAGTCTAACAAGACTCTCTGTGGTGTATAGACCTTCCCTGAAGGTCCCACCAAACGAAAAATCCCCCTCTGGTTATCCAATAGGACAACACCAGGTGTAAACCGCGCTCTCTCAAAGGCCGGTCTAGCTGGCAACTCCTCCAGTCTAGCCGCTGCTGCCTGCCACAACCCACTGGTCGCTGAACGGATCCCATGCTCCTCAATCAAGTCAGATCCACTACCAACCACCTTTGCTCTAGTAGTAGGAACTGCACCATCCCTACTCTCACACAACGTGGCAGCCAACCGGAACACTGGGGTTGGGTCAACTCTTAATGTAAACATGTCACTGGCTGAAAATAAAGGATGCCGCATAATCAGCTGAGCCGCCCCCAACATCATGCTAGACTTAGTCTGTGTAGTAGCAGGTGGCTGACTAGCAGGTACTCCATCAGGTACTCCATCACCACCTACCACACCTGCACTGGGACGTCTAGGAACCATGGATGTCGTCTGCAATGCCTCAGATAGCGTGAAAGACTGGGGAAGTCTGACCTGTCTCCCAACCTCTCCTCTTTGTGGGTCCAACTCCACTGATGCTCCTCTAGGCTTTGGAGCACGTACTGCACTCCTAGTCACTGCTGCAGATGCATCCACCTGTGCTGCTCCGCACATGAAGTCCAAAGCATCTCTATCACCAGCATATGAGGTGGAAGCCTCAGCACCCGAATCTGATCTCCTCTAAGCAATAGCCATACTAGCCAATCTCTGCTCCAACTGCTCAATCCGAGTAGCCATAGCTGTGTCAGAAGTAAGGGCAGGTACTGCACCCCTACTAGGTGTAGATCTTCTACCACCACCTCTACCACCTCGTCCTCCATGAATTGGAGCTCCTCTACTACCTGCCATAGCAGCCCTACCACTCCGTAACTCCGGGTGTAGGTCAAAACACCGGTCACTAGTGTGACCAAATCTGTGGCAATGCTCACACTGCCTCTGTGCTGGCTGTGATGCACCAGAGGTATCAGGTCCGCTGACCTGAGTACACTCTCTCCTATGGTGAGGTCCACCACAAGTCCAACAAGCAACACCACCACTCACTGGCTGCTGCTGACCCGAAAATGAGGGTAAGGGTCTAACTCCACTAGGCCCTCCACTCGCTCCATAGGATCTGGGCTTGTCCACCCTGTCCTCGAAAACCAACTGGGCGTGGTGCACTCTGCTGCACTCTAGAAGAAGTCACAACCGTGGATGAGGTCTCTCTACCAAATCCAGCTGTCACCACTCTCTCCTCCACCATGTTGAGCTCAATACGCTCAACCAAACCAAAGACTACTGCCAAAGTGGGCAAAGTAGCCTGCAACAACGTAGCATCATGAACTCTACGTCGCAACTCCCTGTCCAGTATCCCATACCAAAACTAGACTGCTTGGGCCTCAATAACTCCCTGAGTGAAACTGATCAGCCGCCTCATGCGAGTGTATGCCTCGCGTAGGCTCTCTCCAGCCTTTCGCTGGAACTCCTGCAAGCTCCTCAGCTTGTCAGTCCGCACTCCCTAGTAGTTCTGCCTGAAACATAGGAAGAACTCTACCATGGGGTTAAACCCCGGCACCACACCACCTCCTGCAGCGGTATCTCCACTCGTAGTAGCACTATCTTCAGCTAGTGCACCTCCACTAGCTCCACCAACACTACTCGAGCTAGAACTCGTAGGTACAGCCGACCTACTCCTGGCCACCGAACCTGAAGTGATGGAGACATAGTGTGGAGACCAATACTGTCTCCATAACTCAATCTCCTCCAAATGAGCTCTCCTGAACTCATGGTAGTCGTCCATCGGTGGACCCTCCAAGTGCTGAAACAACCCCTTCCATGCCATGAAGGGTGTGAACAAAGTCGGGTTCCGCATCTGCTATAGATCACATCAACTATCGAACTCCTGGATGAAGTCATCCAACTCAATGGTACCCACTGTACCAGAGTAACGCCTAGGGCCTTTGGAGGCCCCATAAATCTCGTCCATGTCTCACAACAACGGTGCGGACACACCAAGTGCACTCTCAACTGAATCAGCTCCTGTGTCGAACTCCAACTCAGAGTCAATCTCCTCCCTCACTGGGACCTAAGATACAGGCTGATATCGAGCACCACTCCGAGTAAACCCACTACGTACTACAGGGCTAACTCCTCTGGAATCTCCAAAGAACTCCGTCGTGACCACGTAACTACACCAACAAACCCGAACCACCAACTGCAACCGCAAGTCGCAATTGCAAGTGCCCCACCAAGTGCCAACACCAACTAGACACCACCCACTAATGTAACTCTAACCGAGATAACTACACTAGGGGAAGGGCAACCTGTAACCTGCCATCATAACATGCACTCTCACGGTCTGCAGGTCATCACTTCCTGCCTCACCGGAGAGAAACAAAGGTAGTCTGACTGGTCATCACTCCAGCCTCACCACCGGGAGCACACCAGAGCACCAATGCTCAAAATTCAAGGCACCTCACACAAACGTGGTGCACAAACAGGAAGCAGAGAATGGAGGGGATCCAATCACAAGAAATCTAAATGAAAACCCTCCATCTCATAACACAACACGGGACTGACTCTGCCACCATTTGGCATTTGATATAAGAGTAGTTCGTATCTAAGTCCTAAGCTACCAGGATCACCAAGAATGGGATCAAACTGCCTCTACTAGCCAAAGCTACATGTGTATAGATAACAGTGGCACAGTCACTATGACAACAAGTGAGGGTGGACCAGTTGGCTAGGGCACCAGTCTAGGAACAAGAGATCTAGGGGTCAAACCCTGTTGTGCACAATCTAGCAAGAAAAGCAGATTTTGCCAACCAATGACCAAGATCTACACTAAACTAGCTAGCCTCACGCCAGCAAGCTGGCTTGCTGGCCCTTCTAGGCCTTCGTAGCCTCTCATAGCCCACAGCCCTATGCCTCAAAGCCTTGAAATTCAGCCAAATGAGGCCTTTCTTGTTGCCACTTCAAACCTCCTCCAAAATTGGCGAAACTTCTCCAAATCTGCGAAACTCCTCCAAACTAGCAAAACTTCTCCAAATCTGGCCAAACAGCGAAACTCCTCCAATTCTGGCCCAAAATCTGACGTAAAATCTGACGTAAACCCTAAAGATGGATGTCCACCAAATCCCCCGTTAACTTTCCACTTGAGCCAAATTGACAAAACGGGGTTTTCCAAATCACAATTTCATGAGAAGAGCTTTCCAACTCCACCTTCAATTTCACTTTCTGAGCCCAACTCGCAGCAAATTGGTCCTGCCTTCACCTCCTGAGCTCAAAATCACAACACTGCTCAAAAAATTGCTCCTTCTTTGCTCGAAATTTGGCCAGCACTTCCGCACACCGTCCGCCTAACTGCCAAATTTGCATCAACTACACGAGCTTCTGCACACTAGGGAAACACAGAACCTGAATCGAGCTACCACGATCCACCGAGCTTGGAGATACCACCAACACTCAACGTTCCTGCACCCGATTTCCCCCTGACTTCACTTCTCTGATGTAATCAGATTGCTTAACATTCTCAACTCAACTCAACTCAGATCAGTACTTGATCTGTCACTCTATAAACTGCCAACAACTGGGCACTGATTACAGTCAAGCCACACCCACTCAAGCATAGAGAATCCAGGTGACGCTCGCCGGCCTCTGTCCACCATAGCCAGGAACTCGAAGGCTCAACATCAGAGAAGTGAGCTCTCTAGAGCTCACTTTGAAACTATACCCCCTGGACTCGAGCTAGCCCTGAAACCCTAACGGTACCACTGACGGCACACTCGACGGTGCAAACGGTGCAAAGTGACGGTGGGCCCCACCGTGAAGTCAGTACCCCGAACACGAAATCTAACCGTCGGAAAGTAGTCCCTGAGAAACTGCTAGAATAACTCTAACTACCATCACTGGAACTCCAGTGTCCGAGCATCTAGATGCGGAACTACAAATGGCGTGACAACTGCAGTGTGACCTTGACACCTTTGTTCTGAATCTTTCCGGTAATTGGGGGTCCCCGTTTACACTCTTGTGCAAATACATTGTTTGAAAATCTCCAGATTTTCTTGCCGTGGCAAACGCATTGGTGACGGTCTTGAGGCGCCAAATCTGAAGAACAAAGAGCCAAATTGCTCGATGCTCCATCCCAATGCAAGATATGAATGGAGGGGATGTTACGCACTCCATGAATGATGTCATAAGGATATCATAGTGTAGGAAGTGACAAAGCCCATCTTCATACTCGAACTGGCCACCCCACAGGATTAGGATGTAAAACTCCTAATAATCAATGGAAGACTGGAACTGATCATATAGTTAACGTCCTCCCCTCCTTCTCGTTATCTGCACGGGTCGCCTTCTTTTTCCAAAAAGATCCCCAAAAGTCTTTACGATAATAGAAAAATTCCCTTGAAGAATAGCATTGGGAGATTGAATCTCTCCAATGTCCCAATTAATTTCATATCAATTTTTCGCTCTTCTATTAAGCATAAAAGTACTTTCTTTTCGTCTTTTGTCTTGTCTTCTCCTCTACATTTTCCTGATTTTATCTGTCACGGGACTCTCACCTTTCTATTATATAGAGCAATTCCCGTCCTCACTCTACGTCTTTCCTCTTTCAATGTGTATTTTACTAAAGAAAAGAAATATGAAGAAAATCCACTATTTAAAGATGTAGGATTTCCTTCTCCAGCGTGGATCTTGCAGGATTAGCACCCCTTATGAGATTGTAAATAATGATGCAAATATCTGAAGTTTTCACACACATTGTGCAGTTAATATTGTATAGAGTCGCCTCTCTATCGATCTGTTTTATGAACAAGCACATATGTAGGTAGAGGACAATACCGTACATCTTTGCGTAATGATGGTGTGTAGCTGTAGTGAATTCCGTGAATTAATATAAATTAATACGAATTGAGAATAAATAATTAATTCTAGTGAATCTCACTAGGATTAATATCGTTCCATGAAATGAGGCCGGGAAAGTATGAAGAACAAGGAGCTTGAGGACCATTATCTTTAACTTCCACATGTAAAAGCTGAAGTGTGGTCAATCTCCTGAGTCTATAGACGGTGTAATTGGGAATTTGGGCCACAAACTAGAATAAAAGAATCCATTATCCAAAGACCCATGAGGTACAAATGGGAACTTGTGCCACACATTGGAGTAGATTATAGATTGATCCTTATTAGAATCATGGTCCGAAGCTAACAAACACCCATAGTAAACCCAAGTACATGAAGGTCATGCCTCCAACGATAACATTGTGTAAGAAAGAGTTGAGAGATACACTATGCATTTAGTATTTGCCAATAAGTAATGGATCTTAGAGTGAGCAGGAGCTACACTAGCATTCTTCCGTAAGGAACTTTGTTTTATTGAACATAGCAATATAAAAGTAGTAGTCCAATCAACTTTGGTAAATGTCTTTGGACATCCGCAATACTGTTTGGCAAAATGACATTTTTTTTCTAAACGATTTTGTTATAAGGCTAAGTTTATTCTCTTATGTCAACCCCATATCATTTGAACCAAAATTTCTGTTGCAAATGATAAATAGTGTTGTGGGGGAATATATATGATTCAATTTGATAAAGTATATATAGAGAGAGAAAGAGAGAAAAAATTTACTTTAGCTTTGCCTTGATCACCCCAGCATAAGCAAATCATATTTTGAGTTTAAATAATAGAGGATGTTACAAATCTAATTTTCCTCATCTGATTTCCTTTCACATCATTCATTTTCTATTCACATAGCTAAACTAGGTTCTAAGTTTGACCAAAAATAAGTCATGATAAATTGATGTTTTTTAATCCAACATGGTTAATCTACTAAGTCACTCTTTTTAACAAAAATTAACCAAGAAGAAAACTTCATGTGATAAATATGAATCCTTCTTCCTGCTTAATTTTTTTTTTAAATTGATGATTAGCATAAAAATTGAAAAGCTGAAAAAGGTTATGTTAAGAACCCAAAGAATTGAATCCCATAAGGCATTGTTTGACCATTCTCATCAAATGGAACGTTTCATAGCCTATAGAAAACCACAAAACTCTTCAAAGAACACCCTAAGTAAATAAATCATAAACTTATACTAAAAACCCCATGTAAAATCTTTCCATGTGTTTTATTTTACGGACTAAGACAACTGAAGAAGATATTCTTGAAATATAATGTGGAAAGTAGACTTAATTACTATGCACCAAAACCTCTATTCTTTTTTGGTATAATCTCATAGAAAGATTAGGAAATACACCAAAAGAGTTGACATTTGTCATCTACTTTAATAAGGAGCCTCTAAGATAGAGCTCATAAAAAACTGATATTTGATGATTGGATTCACTATTTTCACCTACATCAATTTAAAATAATTTTCATGACTTATACACTGTCATCTCTAAAGAAATAGGTCTCCTAAATAAATAAACATGATTTCAAATATCATATAGTGTTACTATGAGACTAAACTGATTCTCAATATAAGAAGAGCTTCTTAAGACGGGATTCATCAAAGAACTTATTTTTACAACTCAGTTCACCATTTTCATCCAAACTAAATACAAAATAATTTATGGAGTGAATCCAACTAACACGAGGAGCATGATCCTATTACATTGTGTTAGAAAAATAATCCAATAAGCAAAATGAGCACATAATTGCCAGCAGTATCAAATAAACAAAGAAATGTCTAGTATGAACCCGAGCACAATAATCTGCTATGCACCAAATAAACACTACAATCTCGGGCATAACCTAATGGACCTGTCATGCGCTCAATCTAATTTACATTCACTGATCCAAATTAATTTGAGTTTCATAATGAACCAGTAATAAACTCCATCTAATTTAGATTTACGGGTCATAATCAATCTAGATTTCATTATCTGCTAATAATACTGACAACAAAATGAACACAAGAATCTCTGGCGGAAACAAATATGACAGAGTTCAGGTGTAATTTACTTTGTTTCTTCCCCTTGTTTTGTTTGGCTGGGGTATAATTTTGCATCATTTTTTAGCCCCTTTCTCTTTGAATCTCATGCTCCTTGTCTCCTGACTCCTTTGTATTTGTTTAGTGCTTTCCTTCGGGCATACTATTTAGCCTAACAGGCCGTTCTAGACTCGTTCTAGTCTATGGTTTAAAGGAGTGGACGATACTGTATATCAATGCGCATGAGGATAACATATACATCGAGTGGAAAAGTCAGACGAACATCACCAATGGGGTCATTGCTGCACAGTGAAGGAGTGACCGGTTCTGTCCTCAGCTGAAATGATCTTGTAGCCATGCCTGTGCCTGAAGCAGAAGAGAGTCCAACTACCCACAACTCAAAAGGGGCTACACGTGCAAGTTCTTTTGGAGAAAGGCGGCTGACCATTGAAATTCGGCTTTGAAAAGCCTTCCTGCAGAATGCAACAGGGCTCTTCATGCCAACAGAAGGACGAACAACAAATGTCTACTTACCTGCTGGGGAACATCGATTTGTTTACAACATCAGCCGAATAAGAAATTGCCTCATCAGCACGAGCAATCACGCGATCTATCTGGAAGCGAGCCCCATGCGACGAGCAGAGGTCAACTTCAATGCTACTTTGGCAGCGAAAGCAGATTGCATGGCCGTGAAGAGTGGCTACCCTGGTTGGGACCAAACGGTTTTAGTACGTCCATAAGGGCAAATGGCTGGATGAACTATCTTGCCCAATGGGTAGACTACAGTCTTAACTTGCTGGCAGAGAAATTTTAATGAAGTGAGGAGGAGTGAGCACTCCGCTAATGTCTAGTTAACATAGGAACTGGCTCAGATGTATGGAGCTGTAATAAGGAATGCTCGTTAACGTCGTACAAGTTTTCGAGGAGGCACTTAGATGTGAACTTGAACGTGAACTTCACACACTTGCTGTATGCTGTAATCGACCCAGTGGCTAGACTCAAGGAGTTTCACTACAGGTGCCAGTGAGACAGTTTGAATGCATTTGAGCTTTTGTAGGACAAAAACAGGACTTCTTTAAGCAAAGACACTTTTGTCACGAAAGGAACTTGAAGAGCCTTACTCGGGGGTGAGCATTGTCTCCACCATAGAGGACCACATGAACTGAAATCGAGAAGTGCATTCATTTATTGCAAATAACTAATTTATAAAGAATCAACATCTTCTCCTTTTGTACAACACGTTATAGATCTAAGTCCAGCTGGAAATGACAAGTGCATTCATCTATTGCATGAATCAATATCTTCTGCACAAACAATATCTCATGTACAACTCGTTGTAGATCGAAGTCTTTACTGATCTATCTATTTCAGATTCATCGCCAAATTTATACTTCCATCCTTGACCGATAGCCCGCATAAGCAGACTTGGAGGACCTAGTAAAACTGCACATAAAATTATAGACTTTCAAATTAGTGCACAAAGACATTCTTTACAAACGTCCCTAAATGATCCGGCAAATACTTGAAGTGATCTTAGTACTAGTTAGATATACGTAGACTACGTGAAAGCTCCATTAAGGAGGCCACGGCATCTTGTAGCACATCTTCAAAGGACCACACGTCACGGTATCTGTCGTTATCTGTACGCTTATCTTTAGAAGTCCTCATATACATTTCGCGTCTCCACCTTTGAAGTGGCTCATGCCCGCACTGCTCCGATAACCAATCCTGGTAACCAAACTGCAGGTAAAGGAACCCAGACTGAGAGTTCCGCGTACTTTACATCGTACTTAACCAGAATGCATGTACAATTTCAGCCAAAGCATCTGCTTGCAATCCATATAAAAACTTTCAAAAAAAAACTAGACGTCGATCATACTTAGAGGTTGGAAACGATAATCAAACAAGGCAATATAGTACACACTAACAGAGGAGACTCGTGAGTGAATGCGTCGAACCTGGAGGTCTCCCAACTCGTGAGTGTGCGACTTCGGTATGCCCATGGCTTCCTGCTCTTCATATAAGTGCATCACATCTGAGGTCATTTCGCTTTCAGATGGAAGTTCCACCGTCTTAGAGAGCACTTTTGAAATCCACTTCGACTGCAATTCAAACATTGGAAACGGTACAACCTGCAGAGAATAGGATTTATCTACCTGGTTCATTAACTCTGTATCATCAGAGGAGAAAGCTACACGAATGATATTGCCTTTGCAGCTAATTATAACTGTATCTTGCTTGCTGTCTTGCTGTATCTTGTATACAGCCATTGAGTCACTAAGTGGAGGTCAAAGAACCCACGGGAAACTTCACTTCAGCGCTGGCTACATAAAGAGCAAACAGTTCCGATTTTCCAGTCCTTAGAAACAGCAACTGTTAGAAGACTATCCTTGCTAAGACAGTGTGGTTTAAGTACACTATATTGTCTCAGTGTAATAGAGAAAGCTTCCTTTTCAGTCGTTTAGTTGAACAAGTGAGCTGTAAAATGTACTCACCTTCCAAGGTAGACCAACAAACGAGAGTGTTGGCGCAAAGGGTGGAACGAAGACATGCTTGTAAACAGGATCCACACGGTTATCTTCAACAGAGACGACACCTTGTGTATTTAGAAATGGATACCAGTATGAATACCTACACAAATGAGAATACAGACCTTGTCAGATTAGTTGGAATGTCTATGAAACAAATAAAATTTCATAAAATACCTTTCTTCTATCAGAGAGAATAGGAAAAGCAGCACAGCGAAAGATTAAGTAACGGTCAAGTGATTTCTGGGCAGACCCTATTCGTAGCATGACTGTAAACCAAATCTCGAATAAAATGTTGTCCTTCTTCTAAGTAGACTGTATTCACTCTTATCCTCATATAGCAGCTCTCATATTTATTATCTTACTTCAGGAAAGAGAGGACGACGAAAGCAAGTTATGTGGCAGGCTAAAGAGTTTCATCTTCTGTGCACACTATGTTCACCTGGCATTGCCAAATACGCTTACCCCGTGCAGTGCATAATGACATCAGCTATGGTAGACGTACCATCTTGAAATTTCACACTTCCATCCTCGTACGCTGCTTCGACCTACATCCAACAGGTTGGTGAGCAGATATGTCCTTCCATTGATACGTATGCGTATCTGCTCAACGGCGATAGAAAAGTATGGGACAGTGAACAGTGTTTCTGCTTCATCGACACATTTTCCAGCAAGTCAGAAGTTCATTCCCGAGCTCTAATGAGAAGTAAATTTTGATGGCTTGGTACCCGGTAAGCAATAGAGAAGTTGAAATTCAAACCGTGTAATTCATAATTTTTTATTTTGATAAGAAATCCAGTTGCTCTTACTAGCTCTGCATATGAGGCACTGCGACTTTTGGCCTGACATTCTATCGTTTGGGAGAACCCTATGAGGCAAAGAGAATAGGTTGAAATGAAAACCGTAGTATGCAGCCAGGTATTTTCTCTCGGTCCCTTCGCTGGTGTTATAATATCACTGGGCCACTTTCTCGCGCAAATATGAACTTCTTTCGCCAAGGAAGCTACCTCTTTGGCAATATCTTCCCCACTACTGGCATGCCCAATAATGACAACTACCTGCAAATCGTCGGATTTAAGTCTTAATCAGTCACGAACTCAACTGTATCTGATATCATCACAGTCGCTTTATCGGCGAAACAAACTTCTTCTTAGTTGGTGAACTAGGATGAATATTGATCCTTTGATCTATGATTCTATGAGCTCTTGTTCTGTTACTAATCGACTTCGTTGAACGTTTAAAGGTCAAAACTCAAATATCAAATACCAGCTTGGAAATTACGACTCAAAAACTCCTCGAATAGATCTTATCCTCTAAGTAGATCATGCTAATGTATGCAGACTGTGAAGATTACGTTCACATACCTTATCAATGAAAGAATCTGGATCTCTGTAGTTGTGGCTGTGCATGTGTACGCCAGGCCATCTCTGCACACCTTCATGACCGTTAAATAGTCAGATGTATAACATAAGGAAAAGAAGGAACCAGTGAGTAGCAGAAAATCTACTCTGTGAAGCATAGTACATCCAACCTATAGCCCACCAGTAAGTCAAAAGAGAACCCTTCTCACGTTGACAGCAGACGCCATCCTTCTCACATCTGCTATTAGAGAAAATTTCATGCCCTTCTAGGTTGTAAAAATGTTGATTAAAAGGTTGCAGGTTTAGTGCTGAATAATGATTACGTACCTGGAATATCTGCCAATCTAGGCTGAGCATAATGCCCACTGCAGACCACTACTGCGTCAAAAACCTCCTCCTCTGATCCCAAGTGTTGAATTTTTCGTTCATTACTTAAACTTGAGACTCGTCTGAACCGAACAATCCACTTAGTATCTCCCTCCCCTTTGTCACCAATTTCCTTCTCAAACACTGTCTTTTCCATTCCGGCCTTAATTCCCACGTATTCCACTTCCACGCCAAACTTAATTAAGCCAAGTAAGTTAAAATACTCTGCAAAATCCTTCAAGTAATAAGCTACTTCCGAGTGGCCGGGGAAGCGTCTGGAGTCTCTCCCAGGTTGCCCGTCTTTAGGCAGAAAAGGGAAATCCGAATAACCCATAAGCTCTCGAGGTAGATTTGTGCGCAATGAGGAGTATATACTGGAGTGCACACGACTTCTGCCAGGGTCAATCCCAAGCAGATCACTTTCGGTCTGCGGATCGTAAATCCAAACACCTCCAACTTCCATAGATTTTTCGAACACTACAACGTCATGTCCTTCACGGACCAGTTCCCGACCAGCAACAAGGCCAGCTGCACCAGCCCCAATTACAGCCACTCTGCAAGAGTTCTTCGTCTCCTCACTTCTCCGAAGTTCTGTGTGCTCCTCTTCTCGATTCATTTTCGCCGACGAAGGCGACGATTCATCAGCTCGAGAAGCGTATATGGGCATCTGTCCTCTCTCTGCTCGAGAGGACTTGATCACAGAATTCTCTCCCGCCTTGACTCCAGAAACACCCACCAATTTCGTCTCAATTTTGACAATACAACTTCTTGCAGAGAACGAGTTTACTCGCGCCCACGATGCAAAGGAGCTTGCTGCCAGGCAGACCATGGCAGCAAGCGAGATTCCCTTCACACGTACAGTACAGAGGGAAGTTTATCTCCAGCGTCAGAGGGTTGATCCTCGATGCTTTAGGCCGTGGTGTGGATCCAAATGACCAGTGTTCACACTTTCGAGAATCTAAACAACGTGTTAATTAATTAGACTCAGCACGGTTGAATGTGAGATTTAAAACATTGTTGTGTCTCGACAGATACAGTTCAAAGACTGCTTTGCAAGCTTACGCCATCTAAAAGAGATGAACTTCAAACATTCCTCTTGTAAATAGCACATTTTAAACTGTATAGATCGAGCAGGCAGTAGTTACGGATAGTAATCTATGGGCCTCTGCACACTATTAGCTTACTTTGTTTGATGTAAACTGTCAAGTAGGTAGATTCGGTAATAAGAAACGTCCTTTCACTTGATGGATTAAATGCCGAAAATAAATCGCATATTCTTCAAATCTAAGACTCAGGGAACCAGGATTATCTTTTTCTACTCTTTGCATGATATTAAAGAATAAAAGTTTTCGAGAATAATATAGGACCATACTTTTAACTATTTGCAGGCTATTAGTGAACAGGAATTTCAAGAATTTTAGTAGATGTATTGTGTATAAGTTAATCCATGTCAGGTAACCAGGAGCATATTCTTTTTTACTGTTTGCAGGATATTAATGAACAAGCTTTCGAGAATTTCAGTAGATGTGTAATGTATAACTGAATCCACCTCGGAGCACCAGGAACCTGTCTTTTACTATTTACATGATATTGATAAACAAAGCTTTTCTCTAGAATCTGAATGAAAGAAAGAAAAAAGACTATTCTAAAATATTTGAAGAAAAGCAGACGGTTGGAAAACATCTTTATACTCGTCTGAAAGCGAAAGTAGATGCACCGCCCTTTCTGAAATGTTCCCTTCAGGTATGGAACGCATACAAACTTTCCAAACAATAAATTAATGCGCAACCGGCACTCTGTCATGCAAACCAACCAAAAAGTATCCTTGTCAATAAGTCATACTACACGCGGAGAACTACGACGCAACCAGACGACAAGTTCTAGGCTTCTCCATGTTCTTTGTTTTATCCGCAGGTCGGAAGTAGACGCCGAACGACAGTGGGTAAACATACACGCGCAATCAGAGGTTCAAGACACACCAAACGAGTCAGTCTTGGGCAGAAATGACCAGAGTGAATGAGTTATGCATGATACAAGATATGAGTAACAAAAGTGCACTAGACCTCGGCAGCTGGAGTGGTAGTAACGGGTGGAAGTTAGTTGATCACATGGTTACGTGCTTTTCCCTCCTAGAATCGGAATGCTAGTTCTCGCGAGAGTACTGCAGTGCTACCCACTTCAGATTCGTCCATGTTTATAAACGCCATCAAGAAGTTGGGAGTGTCAACGTGATTTTCTACTTTGCAGGTTAAATACATTATGCATGCAAGGTTCGTACGTGAGCAGTTTAGTCCTAGTGTGAGAAGTCTCCGATTTATTGGATAATCATTGAAGGTTTCTCTGAAGGATGAGGTCCTTTCCTAGATAACTCGTTTCTCTTCGCGCATCAATGAAATGGTTCAGATAAGCGGACGTTTCGACATAATACAAACATATGTTCAACAGCTGCAGCCTGACAATGTGCACGAATACTGCACATGTTATGTGTGAGACACATTGATACTCTTAACAGTCATGCATGCTCGGCAGGGAACGAAATTGCGAACAATAGGTTCCGTTCCCAACCATTCAAATGAGACATGCAATACGCATCTGTTCTCTCACTTTCCTCCCTCTTAAGACATAAAATGTGCTTGACGGGCAATCAAGTAACAATGAACATTCGCAAGCCTAAGCAAACGAGAATGTGAGCATAGTTGGGCGAGGATGAGCACAACTAGGTTTGTGTTAGGAGAGATAGCCTTCCCCAGTCTCAGTTGTACTTTTCATGAAAGTAGACTCGACAGGTTGGTAGCACCGCACCCTTGAGTCAGAACATCTGTATCAGAGTTGGCTCCAGGCGTGAAGCCACACCTTCGATGAGTTCACCGTTCTCGGCAAATCGACACAGTCGCCAATCTTCACTTGTACAAGCGTTGCAGCTTGGTGCATAGATCCCGATGGACAAGAATGGAACACAAAGATTTACTACACCCGGATTTCGTCCCTACCTAGCCCTGATGTGAACCTGAATCTATTAGATAATTCAAAGCGCTCGAAGTTTCTGTTTCACCTATCGTCCTAGTGGATGAAGAAATGAAATTTTCTTTCGCGAACCTGCACAATCATAGCCGAAAGCCCAGCATTGCAAGACTTATACCAGACAGGTCAAGAGGAATGAGGGAACAAACACGACAAGACAATTTACACTACGCAAAGAAAATGGTAGGAACTATCAATAAGTGGCGCTCTTTGGCGGAGAAGTGATAGCGCAGGGGCCCAAATCATGTCGATAAAAGAATAAGGGTCTGAGTATAATTATACACAAAAAAATTCACGTTTGGCCCGGACGTCGCCTACTGCCGTCGGCCCACGATCTTTTCACTTTCGGGTTGAGGGAGGTCCTTTTCCCCACTTTCGTATCCTGCGGACCAACTTTCTCACTTGCTTCTGGACTTGCAGTTTGCGACCTGTCAAGGGGCTGAGTTCTTCTAGTTGCGACCGGCCTGGGACTACTTACACTGTTTCTATTGGGTTCTCGGATGTCTTCTGGACTACGACTACCAAAGATTAACCTATTATTGGCTACAGACTTACTGGCTACCCTTTCTCTACCTCCACGTTTTTTCTTGTGAATTACAAGGTCGACAGGATGCATGACTCCGCCCCTACTTTCCTCTACCTTATCAGTTGCAGCAAGCTTGCCATTCTTTTTGGATTCTTTACTCTTGTCTTTCGCTGTCCTCTTACTCTTCTTGTCTGGTGCATGAGCCTTTTCTTTTACACTACCCTCAGAAGTTAGTACACTACTGGTATTCGTAGGAGGTCTCGCCGAACTCCATCTGGTGGTGGGTGCGGCGTCACTGCCTGACTTTGCCTCGCCGCCCTCCGCGTGCTCTGCTTTGCGAGATGCGACAGCCGGGACAGGAGTGGGCTGGGCTGGTACAGGCATATTTTTCGTTCTTACCGGACTAAAGTCGACATCAGGGAACTGGAGAGTCATTCTCTGAAAAAACAAGGCTTGTAACCTTCGTGCATCTGCTTGAGCCTGCATTTTTCCCACATACTTCAGTCGCTGACAGCTGTAGACTATCAAGGGAACTATACTCGATTGTCGTCGCACAACTACAGATATGGTTGCAATATTCCACAGTGCATTCTTCCAACACCTTAGACGTGAATTTAAAACGACCAAATTTTTGGGGTTTTAAATCTTGTACGTAGTTATAATGGAGAAGTAAACGAATAAACCAATCAAGAAGAATGGCTTAACCCAAGTTTACATACCTCGGGAGTGAAGTTGTAGCGAGCAAGGTTGTCAAGCATTAACTGTACATCTGCAGCGAAGTCAAGAACTCCAGGATATTCAAAATGATCCAAGCGGTGCTCGATGGTGCGGGCATCTATGGGCCTTGTTATGACCTTGTAGTAATCTGGACACTCACTTCGCTTTGGAAGCTCGCTGAATAGCGCACCCACTGTTCGACCATCCTTGTTCACAGCGCCTTGCAATTTTCCCAATACAGCCTTGCACTGCAATGAGTAGAAAGTCTTCAGGCCACTAACGACATAACGTGATTAAAAAGAGTACGTAGAAGGTCTTTCAGGCTACGAAAGACAACGTGGATAAAAGATGTAAGATAGTTTCATCTGATTGCCAGACAAGGTGGCCCAGTGCGAAAGCAGCGATATTTAAAGTTCCAAGCAGGAATTTACGGCGGTGGGAGTTAAAAGTAATTACAATCACTTGATCTAATCAGCAACTATTTTCCGGACATTGAATACAAACTGTGCTACCCTGCTAATTAAGTAGTGTTCTATCTACATACCTTCTTCTGCATATTGTCCGGCATCCGTGGTACACTCCAATTCGGAACTGCACTTGGGTGCGTGAGCACACTTGCGTGTGCCATCGCATTTTGGTGTGCAATGGCATTTTGATGTGCCAAAGCATTCTGATGTGCTATGGCATTCTGATGAGCAAGTGCAAGCCTCACATCTTCTCCAGGCTCCTGAAATCCATTCGCCCAATTACGCTTGAAAACAATACGTGGACGAGGTAGTACGTTCTCAAAGGGCCTGCCGCTGGTACTTGGAGGCATCAGCTGTCTCATATTGTTATTCAGTCCCCACTGGAAAGGTCTTTCGAAAGGCGTTTCCAGGGGCTCATTGGTCCTCGGTGCTGGAGGTTGCCTCACGTCAAATCGTGGAAACTGTTGTGAAAATGGAAACATCGGATTCATTCCAACCATGCCTTCATTACTCCTCTCACCAGCTCCTTCAAAGTGCGTCATGCGTCGATGCCGATTACTTCGCTTGCGCTTTCTCTGAGGCTGGACAGCTTGTTCCTCCTCGGCATCATCTCGGTCTTGAGGCCAGCCCTCGGATCTTACTGTGTCAGGAGACTCACCACCAGATCCCACGATTTCCCCTTCTTCCAAGTCTTCCACCTGGGAAAGAGAATACTTAAGTCGTTCAGCACCTTGAAGGGTAATATCAAACAAAGCAAAGAGATCTGAGGAGATTGCATATCCAATACAACAAGTACAACTCAATAACCAGAACCTCAACCTGCTATATGCTACAGTTTGTCTCTCTTAAAGAAGGAAGTTAGAGATATATTGAGTGTATAGAACATGGGACCCGTTCGTTAGAGGACGGTGCAATACCCACGTAAGACTGGACAAGTTATGACAGAGCGAACCAGGTAAAAGAAGTAAATCTCTCTTAACCATTATTCACGTATAGACATGTTTCTCAAAACCTCTTCTGAATCTGTTTGGCCTTTGTTCGCCACTCTCTTCAGTTCGAAGGGCCTTACCTCTTCCTGTCTGGTTGGTCTGCTTTCAAGAGCAGCCAAAGAACCAAATCTCCTGGTTTGACCTCCGTGAAGAGACCTACGATTCGCATCCAGGTGAGACACCCTACCGGACTCCTCCCCCTCATCAGAAGATGTGGAGTTCGAAGCGTGGCCTCGGTGTCTCCGCTCGTATAACTCATCCCCTTCTTCCTCAACAACTTCATCCACATAAGTATCATCTCCATTCTCCTCAATTGGTCCCTCCTCCTCCATCTCCCCTTCCTCCAGCTCTACGTCTGGTGCGGCATCACGATCTTCACCACCTTCCGGTATCTCTCCCTCCTCTTCCTCCTCGACAAGCACAATTTCTTCTCTGATTGCAGCCTCCACCACTACTTTCTCCACCACATGAACAACTGAAACAGGTTCAACTTCTTCAACCTTCTTCTTCTTTGATTTCTTCGATACCTTTGGAGGCTCAACAGGGGCAATCGCTTCAGCTAACTCTTCTGCCTTCCTCTTTAACGACTTTTGCAATGCCTTGGCCTTGGCAGCTTTGGCAAGCAATCTCTCCTCCTCCTCTCGAGTTCCAATAGCTCCAACAATGCCGGCTTTCATAGCTTGCTTGGAAGTGGCAGCGATGGCGGCATTGACTTCTTGTGAGCCCACACGGAGCCATTTAGGTACAATGTTATGCTTTACCAGCTCTCCTGGCCAGTTATCATCTTCGTCCATTTGGTCGAAAAGTTCTACCTCCTCGTCCGTTCGGGCAATCATCCGATTGACTTCCTGCAATGTCGGTACATCATGCACTGTTTCTTGATACCTTTCCTCGTCATGCAGAAGAGCCTCCAGAGTCAATCTCCTCTCTTCCTGACTAGTCCGTTGATCAAAACGCCCTGCATTGATAACTTCATCTGCCATGTCGATTTTGTGTTGTTGAATGTTGTTGCGTACCAAACTTTCTACAGAGCCCATGTAGCGATCTTTACCGGCCATTTCATCATCGCTGTCAACAGTCCCTCCACTCCGAATTTCGTCTTCCTTCTGGTAACTTGAGAGTGTTTCAACTACAGCTTCCATGTATATCACCCTAACCTCTCGCTTTTGACCTATGCGGTGGGCCCGAGCTACTGCCTGCTCTTCATTCTTCGGATTTGGATCAGGATCATAGATTACGACTGTGTCAGCAGACTGCAGATTCAGGCCCCTGCCAGCAGCTCGTATACTCAGCAGGAATATGAATATGTCCGAACCAGGTCTGTTGAACTCTACGATAGCTGCTTCTCGGGCATCAAGAGTAGTGGTTCCATCTATTCTACGATATGCCAACCTGCGCCAATTTAGGTACTCTTCCAAAATGTCGAGCAACCTGGTCATGGTACTAAACAGAAGAACTCTATGCCCCGTACGGTGTAATTTCACTAGTATCCTGTCCAAAATCCACAACTTACCACACAGACGTATGACATTATCATTCAACATGTGACCTCGAGGTGGATAATTAAGATATGGATGATTGCAAACTTTTCGCAACTCCATACACTTGTTCTGCAGAGGCGCATAAGCCCGGATCTGACGTTTACTGTTGCCGGCAACTCTCAATTCTTCATCTAGGGGATCGAGCCTGATAGTCCCTGTGGCTTTGACCCAGTCATAAATTGCTGCCTGGTAACCGGACATCTTGCATTTCAAAATGACCGAAACCTGTCGAGGGCACCATGCAACACCCAACATTAGGAATATTGAAATTGGCATCGGCAACAAGATCAATTGAAGATATTTTCCTCTCTTTGAGCTAGAAGTTCTACAAATTCGAAAGTGACCAAGCTGAATCGCAGCTATTGCAACTCTCATCCAAAGTATGTGGAAGCAAACTTGATAATATTGCGAGTTTGTCAACAACACTGTATACCTTTTGCGGAAGAGATCCTTCAACGTCTTCCACCCGCCGACGAAGCATAAAGGGTTCAAGGATCTGATGCAACCTGTGGATGACGATGACTTTCTTCTCGGTCTCCAGCCAATCATCCTCGTCCGTTTGACCAGTAGGTGCATCCCTTTGAAATGGTTTTGCAAACCAGTCATTGAATGCCTTACTGCTGTCAAACACCTCCGGTAGCAACAGATTAAGAAGAGACCACAGCTCGTTTAAATCGTTCTGCAAAACATTGATACATTAGAACTGGGGTAGCAAAGACTGGAAGACCACAAGCGAATAACCATAAAAACCTGAACCTGGACACGAATACACAACATAGCCACGCTTTATTGTGCGCAAGACAACAACGAAGACAAACCTGCAGAGGCGTTCCAGTCAGAAGCAATCGACGTGCACACCGGAAACGATCCAAATCCCTGGCAAGTCGCGATTCCCTGTCCTTCATACGCTGAGCCTCATCGATGATCATGTATTTCCAGTCCACTTTACAAAGCTTCGCGCGATCGCGCATAATGAACTCGTACGTCGTTACCAAAATGTTGAACTTCATTGCAGTAACCTCCTGCAGGTTTATTTCTGATCCATAAGTTAAACTACACACGCCTACAACCTACACTCCTTGTCGGTATAACCTGCGTGAACTAGGAACCAGAAAGATTGTGATGAGGTGAAATCGACTCCGTATTGCAGCCCAACATCAGAGATAAAGTTGCATAAAATGTCAAGTCACTGTACCGTTGTGAAGATCTTAGTACGTTGATCTTTCCCGCCCACATAAAATATACAAGAAACCGAAGGTAACCAGCGCAGCAATTCACTCTGCAGTCACAATAAAGAGGGGTGTCAGCTAGCAGCAGCTGATACATGTTACCTCCATAACTCAGCCTTTCTTATATGCGAGCAGAGAGGACATGTTTCTTCCCTAGGCAAGAAGTACAGATTTCTCAAAAGGTTAACACTATATTTTAGAGCTCACCTTCCAGTTAACAATGACCGCATTGGGTACAATAATGAGATGAGGCCCATAATTTCCTTTAAACTCCATCAAATATGCAATGAGCGCCATCACCTGCCACATTGAAGATTATTGTAAGGAACAGTAAATTCCTTAGATTGAGCGGAAGCGATAGCAAGGTCTAAGAAACCAATTTTGAAAGCAAAGACTGAGAACATGCAGATTATCAAAAGCTGAATTCCGGTAACAAACCTGTACAGTTTTACCCAAGCCCATCTCGTCCGCCAGAATTCCATTCAACCTATTATTGTACAACGACAGCATCCATTGCAGACCAACCTGAAAGCAACAATGGAGTATGAGTATGACAACAAGAATGCCAGAGCTAAAATGTTGATGATCAAAGCCTTAAGGAGGGCTAAAGTTAAGAAAGGCATTAAATTACGCACAAGCTGGTAGTCGCGCAGTGTTCCGGCTCGAAGCATGGAGGGTTGCCTCAAGATTTGCTCATTCACTGCATGAGCTAAACTGTAATACCTGGAAGGACACACCCATCAAGAAAAACAATGATTAGAGGAGCAAGTTGAAAACTAACAGTACATCTTCCACCATCTTTCACTGACAGTCAAGAGGTGTCCAACTCAATGAAAAGAACACATGAACCCACTTCAAAAATCCTCACCTATTCACAGAAGAGCCCTTCATAGACTCATCATCAGAGGCCCAGTCTTTTCTTGATACTTCTTCTCCTGCTCGCAGTGCAGCTTCTTCAACTTCCTCTTCAGACAATCCCTGGAAAGAGGCAGGTTCATTGACGAGACAGCTTAAATACAGTGTATATCCAGCGTACTAATACCGAGAATAAACCTTCATAGCGGCGAGAGAGCTCAAATGACAAATACATGATCAATGGTATGACGGCAAGCCAAAACCCACTGTGCATAGATGAAAACCTATCTCAATATAGGAGACAGGAAAGGACGCGACTTGAACATTCTCAAGAAGGGGAAGTATCAATGACGTAGAGCACTAATTTTAGGGTGCCTTCACCCAGCCACCAAACAGAACACAGAACACAGAACCCATTGTACACAACCAGCCACAAAACATACTACTCTCACTTAAAAATGACAGATTGCCTTGCCGCACGACACACAGAACGATACAGAACGACCAAATGGCAGAGAAATGGCGACACTATACGATCCGTAAGTGTGATTGATCGTGTTGCATTATCAGACTAGAAACTCGCGACTCGCGGTAAAGTTTTATTGCTTAGGTGATACCTGTGCTCTTGCAGCCGCGGCAGCAAACAACGCAGCTTCCTCCCTCTCCTGCTGATTCTTCACCGCAGAGATCTTACCTCCCAGCTTCTGGAGGTATTCCTCCGTTTGGGACAGAAAAGAAGATAACACCTCAAAACGCTCCCCTGCGTCTCCTGGCATTTGTGTTTGCTGCTGCATGAGCATCTCTCGGTATGCGTCCACATCGTTGTTCTTCAACGCTTCCATCCTTTTCGTTCTATCTTCATCCTTCCTCTTAGAGAATTCCCTCAACATTCTCTCATGGTACTTGGCAACCCCACGATTACGCGATATCCTTGCGTCCCGAGTTCCCCATTGTGCCTCTAACAACTTCTTTCGCCATTGAAACAATGCCTTTAACTGTTTCTCTTGAATACTCTTTTGTAACAACATCACCTGCCTAGTCAAATCTAATCGTTGCCTTTCACACAAACGAACAAACTTCCGGTAAGCCCTTTCTCCCATGGCCATTATCTCCTGCTGCTGTTCTTCTACTTCATCCCTAACTCTAGATTGTAGCTCCATCAGCCGAAGTTTACGCTGCTCGATGCGCAGTTTCAGCACATGGTCCCGTCGCACTTCCTTACAATCGTTTCCAACAGAGAGCAACCTCTCAATAGTATTCAGCTTGTCACTGCGTTTCCTATCCACCACCCTGACACCTTCTTCCAGAAGCAATACTCGAACATCATACTCAAAAACCTTTGGCTCACCCCAAGGATTTGTCTGAGGGCTTGAGCCTCCATCAAATTTTCTCGCCACGGATGGAAAGTCAAAGAGGGGCCCTCGGTGCCGCTTAACACCTGCAGCAACCTTTTCTGTAACAGGGGCAACATTTGCAGAAGAGGAAGGGCTATTCTTCACAATCCCAACACTGCCGGAAGGCAGTACACTTTTGACAGTGACAGGATTGTTTTTAGCCGCGGCAACTTCAGTTTTGACACCAGCATCGGTTTTCCCACCAGGTTCAGCTTTCACGACAATTGAAGTGTGCTTGTCTTGCTTAACGGCTCCAGCAGTAACAGCATTAGCATCCAAAGTCGCAGTTGGTTGACTCAAAGGTTTCTTTATATCTCGACTTGAGGATGCCTCTCCATCCTTTCCTGCAGCTGACAATTTAGCTGGAGCTACATTTGAGCTTTCTTCTTTATGCACTCCACTATTCGAAGTTCCTGGTTGCGGAGGAGCTGAAGAGGCGGGAGTAGCGTTGCCAGTTCTATCAAGTGCATTAGGTGGACTGACGACTGTACGACCTTGATTTCCTGCAGCTGCGGAAGAGGTGAGGGGATGTGGTGTGATTGCGCGAAGAAGATCCTCTGACAGGCGCTCATTTTTCTGCACAGGCCAACAAACGATTTCGCCATATGATGTTTCCTGCGTTGAAATGTGATGTAGACAGAATAGCCATCCCACGACTTGAAAGAAATACTCACAGAACAGCATGCCAAGTAGGATATACGAGTCATGGGAGCAGAAGCTGTTCGCAGAACGGAGGATCCACACCCACTTAGGACTGAAGCGATGCAGATCACGACAACCAGTTGGAAGCAAGGAAATGTATGCAGGATGCCGAACGAGTAGGATATACAATAGAAGTATATTTCATGACTTTGATGTAGAACAAAATATGCATTGTACATGATTGACACCCTGACTGCACAATACTCTATGAATTTGAGCTAAAAGGAAAAGCAGCGTCTTCTGTTCTCGCTGATTATGTACACGCCTTGCATATTGAGCAGGAGGGAGATACCAGAATATATTTCCCTACTTGCCTTTGATGAATTCATAGTTTTTAACGTTGAGTAACCCACAGATACAGGGATAGCAAAATATTTACACTCTGAACATTTTAGCATGTATGTGCACCTAGAGGAAAAAACACTTGCATACCTTGATGCGTCGAAAAGCTAAAATTTGTGAACGCAACACGTATAGTTGATGCCTGGTAAATCCCATGCTCTCCTGCTGTTGATGCTGATGCTGCGGAGGAGATGCTTGCTGCAGATTCTGATGCTTTTGCTTCCCTGCCGGCTGTTGAACTTGTTGCTGTTGTTTAAGTGGCAACTGCTGCTGCTGTTGTTGCTGTTGCTGCTTTTGCTGGTTCTGTAATAACTGTTGTTGTTGTTGCTGCTGCTGCTGCAGTATTTGTTGTTGCTGCTGCTGTATTTGCTGCTGCTGCTGTAACTGCTGCTGCTGCTGTTGCAATTGTTGCTGTTGTTGCAGTTGTTGTTGTTGCTGCAATTGCTTCTGCTGCTGCTGCTGTTGCTGCTGCTGGGCTATCATCTGCTGCTGCTGCTGCTGCTGATGTTGCTGTAGCAAATGCTGCTGATGCTGAAGCTGCTGGTGGTGCTGTTGTTGTGCTTGCTGGGAGGAACCTACAAACGGTCCGTCAGCCTTATTACCCTGATTGTTCTGTCTTGCAGCCTGCTGCTGCTGTTGCAGCATTTGCAACTGCTGAAGTTGCTGCTGTTGTTGATGAAGCTGCAACTGCTGATGCTGCTGTAACTGATGTTGCTGCTGCCTCAGTTGTTGCTGCTGATGTTGCACTTGCAAGCTACTTGGTAAAGATTGACTGCTGCCCCTCGGCAACATATCCGTTTTAGGAGAGACTTTCGCAACTGTGGATACTGCAGGAGTCATTTGAGGCCTACTTGCACTGCTGGATGCCCTATCCACTGAACCATCCATGATCGAAGAACCTGTGGGCTGAAAAGACGCAAAGGTTGAGCCAGTTGGCGCACCTCCAAAAGATGATGTAGAGGTCCCGCTGACACCGAACGTTGCTGCGGAGAGATCACCTAAGGATTTGGGCCCTGCAGATGGAGCACTGCCAAACGACGCAGAGGCTCCACTCACACCAAACATTGATCCTTGCGGATAGTCACCAAAAGGTTTACTGCCGGCTGAGGGCACACTGCCAAAGGATGATGCCGTGGAGCCCCCCCCAAACATGGTTCCTTGTGGATAGTCTCCAAATGACGATGCACCACTAGCGCCTGCCGTGTTGCGCTCCTGTAAAGAAGCGGGTGGAATCATCTGTGCTAACTGCGATAATTGAGACAACTGCTGAGGGGCAAAACCACCTTGGCTAGAATTTTGGATGGCTGCTAAATGGGCTTGTAACTGAGGTCTAAACTGAGTAGCCAATTGTGGCTGGGAACCGGCGGGATGCGACAAGTTCTCCGCAATGCGGGACTGCACTTGCGCTGTTTGTCCCATCGACGTCTGTAGTCCTTGAGGGGAAGCTCCCATACCTCCATATTGCGCACTCAGGTTACCTTGCGCTTGGGTCCTTTGTGGATTCTTCCCATGCGCTGAAGAAGGCCGGGACATGTTGGTTTGCAAAAGATTTTGCTGAGCCTGCAGAGAGGCTCCATCGGACCTGGTTTCCTGGTTGGCACGCATTCGTTGGGAATTTAAATGGACGGCTTGAAGGGATACCTGTCCTTGCTTCCCGGATTGAAGTTGCAGCTCTTGGGCTTTTAGGTTACTCACCGCCTGGGAATCCTGCTGTACTGCCAACGGGTAGGACTTCACCGATTGATTTTGAGCAGTTGTCTGCGGTTTACGTTGACCAGCATGTACACCGTGTTGCAAGTAAGCTTGGTTTTGCAGCTGACCCGCTCCCTGCCCGAGCTCAACAGCGCCGTGACTGACAGCTTGGGCTTCAGTCGAGGTTTGCGCAGGCCCAGGTTGTTGAGCTGGAGCTACATCCAGGTACCCCCTGGGTGGGAGCGGCAGTGACAATGGGCCTCCCGGCCCAATGCCACTGCCACTACCACTACCACCAATATTTTGGAAATTGCCTGGCTGGGACTGCGCTTGAAGGAATGCAACCAATTGCTTATAATGTGGCGACTCGGTATCTAAAGTCTGCCCGCTCTCTTGAAGGTGGTGCACGTGTGCTAAAGCCTGCGAATACAACATGCTTGCTGTCAGAACATATCCAGTCTCCATATTCTTCGAAGAACCCTAAAATGAGACATGAAATTCATCCAACACACGGTCTGAACACAAGTCGAGAATGTGTCGGTCATTCCAGAAGTGTACGAGGCATTGAAGTTTCGAGAGAGACCTCAAAACGAATCATCAACGAAGTCCTCACTAATCTGAGACAAATTAAGATCCTCAATTTTGGCCACCAATCAGATTCAACAATCGTCGATCAACCAAATAAACAATGGTAGGCAGTATTTAGTTTATATTTGAGCACTCGCATCCCAGTGTAGGCGAAGAGAACACACTCGGGGTGGAGACGATTGCGAGTGCTTGCCACATTTCGGTCAGCTAGTCTTGGTATCCACCACAACAAGAATATGGGCTTGGATTCAACACGAGAGAAGCATAACCTTCGCAGCCATCTGTCCGCGATAAACAAGTCCTCGCAGCTTACCTCATAGGCGCTGAACGGTGCCATACTCGGCGACAGCCAAGCACTACAAGCTATCCCGAACGTAATTGTGATAATTTTAATAAGCATCTCGATGACCTAGGGGAAAGAGTGTAGGTGCAGTAGAGTAAAGGTGTAGAGATATCAAGCTTGTACGTCACAAAAAGATTGTCGACGTAGACATTCGAAACAGGAAAACCAAAATGCTTCAACGCATCCGCATAAACGCCATAGAGGAGCGACGGGGCACTGAAATGTAAGACTAGGGCATGGGAAGAACGAGTTCTGACCTCCGATCTCGCGCATCTTGAGACACCTGATCAAAGGCAGTATTCACAATCACGTTCTCAACGGACCACACGATTTCTACTAGAGACCGCCGAAAGGATCATGAAACGAAGTTCCTCATTGTTTCCAGCCTCTAGTGCAGAACTTTGCATACAACAGAGAGTAAAAGGCAATCGTTCAAGAATCTCTTGTACAGTTTCTCAAGAGAGAAGAATGCATTCAAATATTTCTTACACAAAATAGTCAGAACGGCTGAGAGTGTAAGCACCTGGGCATATTAAAGAGAAAGGAAAACCAACGTTCTTCGAAGTGTTTCTTCGATACCTCGCAAAAATTTAAATGGTCTACTCTGGAACAAGTAATGGGAACGTAGTTCGCAGATATTCACAGAAACACAGTGACGTCTAGCAAACTTACCTCCCGTGAAACAACTACTGAAATTTACGAATCCCCTGTGCTCAAAAGTGCACATCGCCTTCTCAGAAGGCCCTCTTGGCATTCTTTGGATTTGTTGTGATCAAAATGGGGCAGAATTTTAACCATAAGGAACTCTAATCGTATTTCTCCAAAAGGCCAATGAAGCGTGGCAGAACCAAACTTCCGTCGCTTTTCCTATGCGCACAAAGTGAAATCCAAAAATGGAGTGTGCGGACCACGGTACGAGGGCTTCTAAGATACGAGCATTCATGATGCTTGTGAGCGCAGATGAGCAGAACCAGGAACGACGGGCCAACTGGATAGAAGTAATCAAAATCAAGCAGGTAACGCAAGAAGAATCACAGATCGAGGGACTCGGCGCGTCACCAAAGGTCCAAATCAGAATGAAGATAAAAGAAATTGGGGCCATACCGGAGAAATAGACCAAAACCTGAAGCCCTAAAGCTCCCAAACCACAACAAGTCGATCCCATAATCCTCAAAATGAACACATGGTAACCCTAGACAACACCTGTTTCCAACAATCCGTTAGGTAAAAAAGCCTTTCAAACACCGGTGTGCTATATAATGGCTCGGTCGGTACAGCAGCAAGATCACTTGAGACTGAAAATAAACCTAGTCAACCGGTATCGTTGTGCTAGAGTACCTGATGTAGATGGATCACTTGGGTCTGGGGCCATGAAGAGACGGCAGTAGCAGGAGTTGGGTTTGGAACAGATACGGATGGTGCTACTAGTGGGGAGGGGGCCCGGGTGCTGGCGGGCACCTGCGGCGGGGGATGCTGGCCCTGCATGCACGACGCCGCCCGCACGCTCGCTGCGTGCTTTAAGGACCCTAGATAAATAATCCCCTCTCCTGCATCCTTCCTCTCCTCATTATCTTCTCCTCCTCTTCCCTCCTCAACCCTCCCCGTAACGCACATAAATCCAAATCTTTCTTTCTTCCCTTACCTCTGCACTTCCTCCTATCTGTTTTTTTCCCCTCCCGATTCACTCTCATCGTCATCCTCCCCCTCAACCTCCGTCCCCCTTCTCTTCTCGCCTTCCTTTTCTCTGGCTTTTTTTGCCCCCCTTCCCCCCACCCCACACTGCCACCCGACTACTCTGCACTGATCATGCCATGAACCAACCTACACCAGCCGCGCCAGAACTCTAAAGATCCCTTCCTTCTGTCAAAGCCTTCGCTCTCTCCTCCTTCATCTGTCTTCGCTCTGCTGGCTTCTAATTGTACGCTTCCCTCCCTCTCTCTTCACTCCTCCTCGATGCTGCAGCAGCAGCTTTCACTCCCTCTCATCTTCACTCTCCTCTTCCCTCCTATCCATCAACCACATCATCACATCACCTCTGCCGTGAACTCCCGTCCGTCCGTCCCCGCTTCCTTCCCTCGCACGCTTCCCACGGCCCTAACGATCTATTCTTCCTCCCTCTCTCGCTTCCTTACTTTCTCTTGCCGTACGTACTACTCACTCACACAGTAGGCTGTACTTAGCCCCAAGCACCACGACCCATTCAACTCACCTATTACCCGCCCACCGTATCGCATAATCGATTCTAAACTGAACCCTTCTTCTTACGGAGATGGTGCTTTTCGTTTCCTTCGACGCCGACATTTCTAAGACTTCGTCATTTGGTAGTAAGATGAGTAAACTATCCGTCCACTTTTTCTTCTTTTTCTAAGGCAATGAACTTTATTAATCTATGCGAATATGGATTAATGACGACGAAATGCTTTTACCTTGTAATTTGGACAAGAGTACGTTCTTATCATTTGGATCAATTTTACACAATCTACAATCTTATTAATGGTCTAATCAATCCCCATCCTTGGTGTTTTCTATGCGGTCGCCCTTTTTATCATTAATTAGAGATGTATAACAGGTGTCACGTTCAAGAAGCCAAATCTTACCACTTTAACAAGTCAACACATTTAAACTCAAAGACAAGAAAAAAACAACATATCCAACATCCGATCGTCACTGATTAGGTTGGCATGATATTCCATGTACCTCCCCCATCCAGTTCAATCTAAATGTAGGCTTTTAATAGATGTTCGTAACTGTCTTTGCATATGCAATTTTTTCCAGAATTAAGTACCATAATATTCTAATGTTATATTTGAGACAAATCTGAATGGTCGGTCTCGTTTGGATTATTTACCGTTATCTATTCCTCGCAAAATCACAAGAATTCCAAATTAATCCTTTTTTTTTTTGCTAAAGCATGTACGAATGAGCAATCTAATTAAGATAATTAATTTTCTCCCAATTATTATCTTCTATACTTTCTTCATCTTGTAAGCATAACTTGAATATATAATATGTTTGGTCCCAACTACAGATTCTATTTATATATATACTGTATTATTGAACTAGCTTTATTATGTACAGTATATGGGAATAATTATATCTACATATTAAAATGAAAATGGTGAAACATCTCTTCTCTGTATTGACTATCAAATCTGCAGAATGCTTGTATCAATATGTCTGACCCAAGTCAGTGTATCATATCCTGAATATGTTGAAATCGTAGGATATAGTACTATCAGTATCTAATATTGAATTGTTTAAAGATTCTCCTCAACTAAATTATGAGCTTTGGTTTTTTTCCTTATACTCATCACTTTAGAGAATATTTCTTTAATTAAAATAATGATATAGTATATGAAATTTGCATCAAAATGGTTTATTTTTAATTGAAATCCTTGAGCTCTATTGGTTTCTATTATGTAATAACAATATTAAGGCATGTTTCTTGTATTTTATTCTGTAATATATTAAAATTACAAGCTCATTTTCTATCAAAATGGTACAAAATTATGAAGTTGCATAAATGAAAATAAGGTAAGTAATCAAAACTACCCAGCAATTTTAATATTGATAGAGTCCATAAATGATTTGGATGATATTTTGAGTTATTTTCAAAAATCAATAAATTTTCTCTGACATATCAATTAAAAATTTTTAAACATGTATCTACTAGTTTCCTTGTGTGATTTTCAAAGTCCACAATTAAGAATTATACATTAGTTATATGAGCTAAAAATTCCCTTATCACTATGTTTAATAAATTTATTGCACCAACCATTCAATCTTTGATGTAAATGACCATATGTTTATTTTTTGAAGATTTTTTTGACCGTAAAATACTACTTGTTTTCCTCATAAGTAATTTTAGAGGTTATGAATGGTGGAACATGTATATTTATATATTGCAATAAATGATACTTATATTTTCTCAAATAAGATACATTCAATGTAAGATATTATCTCACAAGAGATTGTAATTCAAAGCAAAAACACATTGATGGTGAATGGTCTATTATAACATATAATAATATTTTGCATTCACATTAAACATCATTTACAATGTATAATTAAAACTGATCTTCTATATTTCCATTCCATATATTGCTTATGGATATATTGCCTTGACCATGTAACATGTTACTTTTTGCTAATGTGGTATTATGACCAACTTATCTCTTATATGTTCACTCTTTGATGGATTTGAGACATGACTTCCTCAACTATTACAACTTTAGTGGTATTATCGCATTACTCTTTTTATGAATATGATTATAAAGATGGATATTCAACATAAATCTAATAAAGTGTATACATTAAAAAAATTAGAGTTAGTATATGAAAATCAACAAGAATAATTAGATATCTCATCCTTTCATTTCCTTTTAGATCAAATTTTCATTTTATATCTTGGATTGTTTTTTTTTCTGTTTTTTTACTCATCACTTTGATTGTGATTAAGTATACATATGATAAAACTTATATTTAAATTGTAAATCAATTCTCCAAAATAAGTTATTTAATTTAATTTCTCCATTTGTGTCAAACACTCACAATGAGAAGATAGCATTTATATAGATACAAAGGTACATTTGGAAAATAAAGTCCTTGATATAAGCCTAACACGAGCCATCTTATTAATTTACCTATAAAGAAAACTATACAATTAAGACCAATGGATATAAAATGTAGTTCATATATTAAGTGCATGATTATTAAGGAATATACAGAATTGTAGTAAACTTATAGGCTTTTGAATTCCAGATATATTAGTTTGATAGAAAAAAACAACTCCTCACTCATATCACCATCTTTTATTGCACATTTAGCCAAAATTTGATCAATTGTAATAATTTGAATGTCCTCTTAGCCCAACATGTTCAGAAGTGCTAACTTATGTTTGAGCTAAGAAGATGCTAATTATTGTAGCTTTGGATATTTAAGGAATACAATTTATTACCTTTTTGCAAAACAATTACTAACTTATGTTTATTTTGTTATACTAAAATGCTTTATTATTTCTTTCATATTCTCTTAGGGCTTAATTTTAGTGCCTATCACCATGGTATAGATCTTCATTTTGTTGATAATTGTGGTACAAAGGGTTGATATACTTGTAATACAATAGGTAAGAACATGTTGTCTCCTTGAAGATATGAGTTAGGATTGAGAAGAATGGGGTCATTGTGATGACAATCTATTCTTTTCTGTTTAACCTCTTGTGTACACCATCATCCCAAGAAGAGTGTAATATCATCAAACCTATGGACACTACAAAACTCAAAGCAATTTATCCTCTCATGAACTAAAGGAGCAAATCCAAAGGAATCCTGAAAAGGTGATTCATTCATAACAAAAGTCACTTCATTTTGGAGTCCTTGCTTCCCTTGTCATATTTCCAAGCCTTAGTCTACCATAGGGTTGTTTGTAGTAACCATATTTTGTACATAACTCCCATCATGGGTTATACGAGACATGACATACTACAACCTTTCACAAATGGTGTCTAAGGGCTTCACAAACTAACCCTAAGTAAGAGCTTTCAAACATTCCATCATCTTGAAGACTACAATAGTAACATGATACCCTACCTTTCCCAAAAGGCACAATGTCACACGAGTTTGAAACTATTTGCAATACTCAATCATACATAAGAGTGTTACTTGCAAAGCTTACAAACGCTTGTTTTTGTATTGCTCCTAACTATGGCAAAGCTCCTATATGCACTTTAGTTCCACATGAATGTTATCTCGCACTCCAATGCTTTGGCTTCTACCCTAAGTTTTGTCACTCTTGCTTTCATTGAGCATTCTTTCATTCATTCAAAGTGTAGACTAATACACATATATCAACTCATAAGACTTGATAGTATAAAATTTCTATTTTTTGCAAAAGAACAATGCACTAAATGGACTTTGCAAACATAAAGCCCAAGCCCTTTTATATATTATATTCTAACCCTAAACCTAAAGTTAGGTAGTCATGGACTATAACCACCTTAGCAAGTTTTTGTCTATCTTTAACGGACTAACATTGCGTTTTGTATCACTCATTGTATCTATGTACAAAGTATGTCCATCCACAAAATTCCTAAATTTACAAAAACAAAAATCACAACATGTGTATACAAAACAACACCATATCATTTGAGAACAAAAATGACAATTGCTATTTTTGTAAGACAATAATTTGTTTGTTATTCCTCAACAAGTGTAATCTTCCAAGGATAGGAGACCTTAAGAGAAACACAAAACTTCACACTCAATACTCCGATCCCCAAAGGAGCACCTTGACTTTATTATTAAGCAAAGAGGATTCACTCAAAAGAAGCTTCACCTTGGATCAAATACATGGATAGGTCACATGTCAGTGTGCTCTACCCTCAGGTTAGTTGCATACATGCATGACACGTCGACTCTAATCTTATATGGTTGGTCAAACCATGTTTGACTAGAGGGAATTTGTAGGGAATCTTCCTAGAGGAATCTCAAAATTGAGTGGGTGAGGTATGGTTGGAAAGCTCTTGATGAGACAAACAAGTGGGAGGGAAGGCCATGCTATTCTTTCTTGGGGGTAGAATATATATATATTGTTAGGTCTAATTCATCCATTTAACCATACAAAATTGGCTTTGAAGTTTTCAAGTTGTTTTTGACACTTGCCTTATTAGTAGAAGTATTCTTTTGGTGACACCTCTATCTGATCTACTTAACACATCATACATAACATCCTTTTATATGTTACCAAGCCAATCTTCATCTCTAGATAATATGTCTAGCTATTGGTATTATAACAAGAGAGGTGTGTGATGCTTGGGACAAACTCTAAGCTCCTTTGCATATTTGAACAAGGTCCATGAGCACCTTCTTGTATCAATGTATAATTTGCTCAAAATCAGTTTGAGCCTCCTCAAACTTGGTGTGAGGGTGGCCATATAGTTTGGTAAACAATATCTTTAGTTGATTGTTTGTGTAGGTCTTCATCTCTAGTGCACAAATTTGAGTATGCCAATCCTTTGCCTTTGTATGCTGGGAGGTCTTATTAGCCATGCACTCCAATTGGCTGATCAGTTGCATGTCATATGCTTGTTAATCATAAGCAACACCGTTAATTCACTTTTTAGATTGGCTTGTTCATTATCGATCTCATTTCTCATTTCCTTAAAAATCCTTTTTTCTTGTTCCAACAACTTCTCTTGTTGCTATTTCAAGTTGGTGGACAGGTTAGAGATGCAAAGGTAGATTACCTATTTTAGATTTTCATATTTTTTGTTTCCACAACCTTTGTGTCACCATGGGCCATTTCTAATTCATTTCACAAGGTTGCAAGTTTGTCATATTGGTTTCGGATCTCATCTTTGTGTTGATTTTGTTGCTCAAAGACTTGCAGAATGTAACTATCAACCTCCTTCTTCAACCATGGATTAGAGTTTATTATAGCTCTTGTAATTTAAGTTCTGCCCTTTGGAACTTCTCAAGGTGCTAATAATTTTCTTTGAACTTCTTGTTTGTCTTGGCTTGAGCCAACTAGTGCAAGTGGTGCACAAGAGCCACCAATTCTTTTATCATCAAATCCAACTTCTTGTACAATGCCATGATCTCCTCCAATGCCTCCATTGCTAGTGTCACTATATGGACTATACAGGCTACTATAACCATGCACTTGAATTGTTATTATGTCCTGGTTGTTTTTGTAGTGCCTTCTTTGTGTTAGGTGTGTTTCTTAGCTCCTTGTTTCTTGGCATTGTGTCCTCATCTTGACTCAAGTCAACCCTCTCTATTGCTTTATGAATAGGAGTTGGTTCTTTGGCTATGCTAGCCACATTATCATTGATTGGGGATTTCTTGTCTACAATAGTGTTGTTATCCTTTGTTTGTTCTTCCCACATAGAGATATTGGTGATTGCCATATTGCAGATTTCTTATCTACAATGGTGTTGTTCTCCTTTGTTTGTTCTTTCCACATAAGAGATATTAGTGACTACCATACTAGGTTTGTTGGATTTTGGCAGGATGTCCTTGCCTTGGCATCTTGGTCCCCCTAACAAAATTGGCCACTGGGCAAGTTAATTTGTATGATATTTTCAACTTGTAGTGCAAGATTTCTCCATCATCAGGAACTAGTTTGTGGCTTAAGCCATGGTACCAATGATCATGTCTATGGTTGATACCTTCCCTTATTGGACATCCTTCCTTTACAAAAAGTGGGAAAGACAATTGGGCTTTGTCATTTGGTGCCACACCCTCTTTGTTTACCTCAAGTGATGAAATATGCATGAAGGAATCCTTGCTCCCATCTTTGTGGTCTAGTCTACTATCATTGCTATTTTGTAAACCACCTCTTGTCCATAGAGTAGACCTTCCTCACTAACACTCTTTTTTTACCTCAAGTGGTGAAACATACATAATGGAATCCTTGCTCCCATACTTTATGGTCTATTCTACTATCATTTGCTTTTTTGTAAACCATTTCTTGTTCCTAGGATGGACCTTCCTCACTAGCCAACTTATATGTCTTGGTATTATTCCCACTCTCCCTTGATGAAGATTCTACCTTGCTATCTTTTTTGTTTCTTGGAGGCTTTCTTGCACCTTGGTTTAGGTGATAGAGGTGTCCATACAAATTTTAATCAAATTTTAGTTCAACCACCACTCATATGAAGTTCCTTGTCCAACCATACTCTTCATCAATGTCATGGTACTTTGTAAGTTATTTTGGCAAGTGTGGGTCTTTGTTAAAGTAGGTTGGATGGTGTAAGTGCGTTGGGAACTTCTCCTCCTCTTTATCTATTAGAAGGTTCATGCCAATGTAAAAATGTACAGTGAAGGGGGCTATAGTGGTGGCATAGCTATTAGTCATGTCTTTGAGCAACTCAATGACCCACTCACCAAACATCCTAGCCCAACTCACCAAGTTTTGCTTGTGTATAAGTTGAAATAGGATGGCATGTTTTGGGTTGATCTAGCTCTATTTTTTAAATAAAACAATCTTATTCTAGTTTTGGTGATGATTCAACAAGTAGGATCCTTCAAATCCTCTATTTTGTACCGTTTGTAGACTTCTCTCTAACAAATAAGGCATTGATTTGTTCTTTCAACCTTTTTTTGGGACAACCATGTGGGACATCTATATGAATTTCCCCATCTGAGCAATCAACACCCAACACACACTGCTAGTGGTCCTCTGTCCACATTGTGGAGCAATATTGCAACAATTTTGCACTAAGGTTCTTAGAATTTGCATGAATTTCCTACAACATGGTGACATTAGCAAGTGCTAATGTCACCATGTTGATATCACCATGCTAATTTCACCATGTTGATGTTGGCCTCAATCACACAACAAGAAGTCCATTTTCCTTTTCTTGATGTAATTTTTCCAACAATACGAACTCCACTTTGGAGATTTTGAAGGGTTTGCTTACAATTTCTACCACTTCTCCCTATTTCAACTAAAATCCACTCTCAAGAGTACATCATGTCATGAATGAATATTTGAACCATTGCTTGACATTGTCACTCATATACCTTCCTTGAAATTCTTCTCATTTAGCTCTCAATAGACATATGCAAAATTTTGCCAACAAAGATACCAAATTCTCATGCAACACCCACAAATTGACAATTGTAGAGAAATGAAACACAAAAAGTGAAAATAACAAAAAAAGATTTGACTCATGGGATGGGATTGGTGTTTTTATAGTCCCAATGTGTTGGGGTTTGTCCTTTGTCCATTGTAGCAGTTGGTGAAGGATTAGGATCAATCATTGCACGTGAGAGCAAGTACACAAAATGGCCAGAAACATTTCTTTGGCAAAATACGCATCTCTTGATATGATATTGAAATGGTGGTGAAAATTTATGAAATTTTGTGGAGGTGGAAATTTGTTGCATCTCCTTTCATTCTATAGTGTTTTGTGAATTCATAATTTCCTATCATGGTGCAATTTGTCTTATTTGGTGCCATGTTTGTAGGCATCTTTTTCATGCTCCGTGGAGCATGAAAATAAAAAGAGACAGACTACAAACAGAATAGTTATTCTTGTTCCTTGATCTTATAAGCCCATCAAATTTTCTTGAGTGATCTTGCTTCGCAACATTGTAGAGGTATGACCTGACCAAATCATTATGCAATGAATATGACACTCTCAAGACACCTTAACCCTACTATTTACTAAAAAAACAACTAAAAATAAAGAAAGCTAAGGATTGACAAGGAAGTGGATCAAGACAATAATTATCACCTTTGGTATATAAGTCAAGATATCTATATCTTGATTTTTCTCTTATACATATAAGATCTTCATGTTGGATTGTTGCATATAGTATAGTTGTAAAAGACCAAAACCGAGGAGAGAAATAGGAGAATGGAAATTCACATTGGGACACTTGAATGAGGGAAAACTCAGAATGCCTAGCATGAGCTTCGGCCTTGGTATTTATAGGTAGCATACAAGACCCTTGAAGCTTCTCAAGAAGCTTCCTTCTAGAAGCCACATACTTGGCGTGCAAGCTAAGCTAGTTAGAAGCTTCTAGAAGCTTCCTTCTAGAAGCTACCTGCTTAGGGCGCAAGTTAACTAGTTGGGAAGCTTCCTAAGAAGCTTCTTAGATGCTTCTAGAATATTCTAGGCTATTTTGTCTTATTCTCTACTTCGTAAGCCCAATTAACTTCGTCACTAAACTCCATATTGTTACAATAGTTGACTCCCAAGATGTGAAGTTTGTTGGTATAAAGACTATATGTAAGCTTTAAAGGAAAATAGTTTTAATTTTACCATGTGTATCAAGCCTATTGTGCAAAGAGAAACAAACAAGGATAAAAAGCCCAAAAAGTGATGGTTCATTAGGCAATTCAATGGTTTATAGATATTTTTCTAAATGGTTTTCCCAATAGATTACCTTTTGATCAAGGTATGCCCTTCAAGATTGAGCTATTTCCAAGTAGTATTCTAATGAGTTGACAAATCTATATTGGCCCTCACCAAAAGAATTAGAAGAAATTTGAACAATATTGACCAAGTTGTTGGAAATGAATTTTTTACAATATAATACATGCCCTTGGGAACTAGCAATACTATCTGTACTAAAGAAGGATAGAGTGCTTTGATTCCATGTTGACAACCATGGTCTTAATCAACAAAAAACAAAGAATATGTATCTATTGCCTAAAATTGATGACTTGTTTGATCAATTATGTGGAGCATGATACTTCTGAAAGTTGGATTTTTGAAGTGACTATAGGTATAATCTACTTGATGTAGAGGATATATAGAAGATTACCTTTTGTACAAGGTGCATGCATTTGGAATGGAGAGCTTTACTCTTTGTGCTCACTCATGCTTTTATAGTTTTCATGGATCAAATATATTTGGGTGATTAAGGAGCTATTGGATGATACATGGAAATGTTGTTGGATGATATTTTAACTTAAAATAAGGTGGAGGTAAAATAAAATAACAATGTACAAGAAGTCTTAAGACAATTATGCAAATAGAAGTTTTACTATAAGAAGTCAAAGTGTGCCTTTTGGCCAGATGAAGTAACCTTCTTGGACCATAAGATTTAAAGGGAGAAGATCAAGATGGAATAGTAGGAAATCAAGGCTATTACCAATTGGCCTACTTGTAAGGATGCTGTAGTAACCCACTTCATAGTTCCTCATGTAAATTCCTTGTGTTTTTTTCTGTAATTAAGTGATCATTTAGGTTAGGTTCACATTAGCAATTAGGATTTATGATGTATAGCTCAAGCCCCTAAGAGACATTCTAAAACATGCAGTGAAGGAGATATCATTGGAGTGAAGCTCTCCATAGAAGAGATGAGAGTTACAACCACAATGATAATGACGGTCTTGAGACCACAAGAACATGACAATTATCATGATCATGGGTATGGGATGCCATGTCAATATTTGGACATCATTCTTCAACTTTTTTCAAGCAAGTTTTTGCCATGTTGGGGGAAAGAACCAGATTTTGTGCCATTAGTCCTTGTACCACTTCACAAAATATGGGAATAACAACATTTTACCTCTAATGATTGACAAAAATTTGCAATTGTCTGATTGAAGGATATAAAAATTTTGCTTTAAGGAGAAGATTAATTTTTAGTCAATTGCATTTGCACCACTTCCAAATTCACAAGGCAATTTACTTTGGTGCATTAGGTGATCTTGCAAGATAGAGTCTTGACTTGTGAAGTATAGTAGAGGTTGTGCGAGCATGTAATCAAGATTTGGGAGAGTGGAAGGCAATTGAGGGAGCTTAATTTTTGAAATTTTGGGCAACATAATGTTGCTCAAGAAGAACAAAATGCAATGGTAATTGCCCCACAAACTCCACAAGTGAAGAAATGAGTGCACTGCTCCTATGCAAAGTATCTTAACTCCAAGCATTTGTGATTCTTACTTTGGATTTGGGATTTTACTTATCTCTTGATGGAGTTGGAGGTAACGGAGAAGAAGATCCCAAACTTTACTAACATGTGTAGTAACATGTTTGCTTGGATAGAGGAACATTGATAGAAGGTGCTCATGTCAAATTCTATGCCTAGGGTGATGTACCTTGATCAGGAGTGGCCTTGACCAACAAAGGTGATGATAAGGAACCTTGTGACATTATTCAAATATGCTAAGATGATGAGTGATTGGAAGGTAAATGAGTATAATGATCCTACACATTGCATGGTGGGGACCTATTCATGAAGATCTTCAAATCAGCAAGGAAAACTTACATCAACAATGAGCAAGCCACCTTCTTCCATTTGCTACACAAAGAGAAACCCATGGATTAGGTTAAGATGTTTTATCATCACGCTTATGAGATGATGAACAACTTCCAACACATGGAAGAAATAACTTCCTCTCTCTATTTTTCTTAAGCTTTTATATTAAGATGCAGTTTCTAAGAAAGAAGAGCAAACACTCTTCCAATGCACTACTACTTGGCAAGCTACCATCAAGCATAGCTTGAACATGTAGTTGAGACCAAGAAGTACAAGGAGGCCTTCTTGCAATACCAAAAGATAGGGGAATGAGCTCCAATTGATAAGGTTTAAAGAGCAAGCACAAGCAAAGGAAAGCCAACAACAAAGCCAACCCAATCAAGGAAGAGGCATGTGCCTAATCCTCAAGCCATGAGCTCTCATGACAAAGAGAATTCTTGATTCACGGGTAGGTCAAGGTCAAGAAGCAAAGATGGAAGTGATGATCACTCACAGGGAACTCCCCATGTTGAAGAACCTCAAGTAAGAGGGGAGACAAGAGAAGGAATTGTACTTGATGAAGGAGGTGGTGCCTCTAGAACATGAGACTTTCTTCTCCCAAATTGAAGTATCCTCCAAAGAAGATGGAGGTGAGGTAGAGTAGGGCGTGGAATTATAATCCATCCTTGTGGTCATGGTGGTTTTAGGAGCACTAGACCAGCCCACCACCAAGAGAGAAGAAAAACTTATGATGAATGAGGAATAGAATATTTTGATATCCCAATTACAACTCAAGAAGACCCATCCCTCCTCCAACACCTGAAGTGGAGATAGTGCAGAGTTCATCATGATACCTTTTGAAGGGCTATGGGTGGTGATACCACCCCACATACCTATACCTAAAGACATCTAGACCACACTCTCATGATTACAAGAGAGGACATTATTGAGTATAGAGAAGGGGAGGATTTATGGAGACAACTCTCCTTAGACCTAAACAAAGTGACTATAGCTTCAACAACTATTGTTAAAACTATAATAGCATTTGAAGTGTTAGGTGATAATAAGATTGGTGAGGGAGAAGGGAATATCAAGTTCCACACTAAAACCCCATGAAGACTACATTGTGGTGGCCATAATACCTATTTGTGATCACTCCCAAGATTGAGAAGCAATCCCAACACCGCAATAAGCAAGAATGAGAGCCTGTCTGAACTTACCATCCTACGAGGAACCAAGACTAGATTATAATATAAATTACCCACCCTTGTTAACCTAGATTGTTCACATGTTGGTGCCAATATGAAAAGCCATGGAAGACTTGTTGTTAGCATATCAAGACATTGACTTGACCGTGATGGATAATAAGTGTTTGATAGTTCCTACACTATCAAATTTAGAAGGCCATTTGGGAGAAGCTAGGTGCAAAGAAGGAGTTGTTGAGACTCATGTTGGTATTGCATGCCTAGAGGCTCAACTAGATCAGCTTTGGGAGCATTGCCAATACCAAGAGTGGAAGCTTGTGACCTCATGCCATTTGGGAGGGGGCTATGGTCACAAGAGGTAGAAGTAGTCATTATGAGCAAACTTCAGCAATTCAGACTAGACAAGGAGAAATGGTCCCGAGTGCCAATTCATTGAAAGCTTGTGAGCTAGAGTATGATCTCACAAAAAAGGATACAAAGTTGTGATAAGCTAGAGAGGAGCGAGATGTCTTGTCTTTGAGCCACAAGATATAGAAGAATGATAGTGACACCTTGTTGGCATAGTACCAAATAGAGCTACTTCCATTGAAGGTTGAGATTGTAGTGATGAAGGTTGGTACTACCCAGTGGAAAATTTTTTTTGTGGAGTACAAGGTGGCCCAAGAAGAGAAGCTGAAGGAGAAGGAAGAAGAGATGGACTTGATGAAGAAGATATCAAGAGCATGACAACAAATTGCCAACTTAGATTCCAATTTGCTAATATTCAAGGGGAGGTCTGAGTGTTTTGTTGAGGAGATGAAGAAAACGCACAAGGAGCAATTGAGTATTAGGGATGAGGAGGTGATGTCTCTCAAGTAGGAACTAAAGGTTCTACAAAGCCGGAGTACCAAAGATAAACATGCTCTCTACATAAAAGAGGAGAAGGCTCAAATGCACATTGAGGTATTGACCATAATTGTCATGGCCATAAAGACCATGGGGGATCAGGCAAGAGGTAGATATAGAAGTGCAATTGATCCGGGATACTTAAGATGAGGAGTGGGTGTGGATGATTATAATAATGGAGGACATTAGAAACCAAGTAAAAGTGCAAGTGAGAGTAGCGGCCTAGACTCAAGTTCATCATGCAAAACTTTAGGAATTGAATTCCAAGATACATGCCCTAGGAACAAAGAAGTATTCAATTGAGCAATTGGCCAAGTTAGATGAGAAGTTGCAAAATTATATCAATGACAAATTTGACAATCTCTTAACCAAGGTCACCCAAGAGCTAAAAGAATACAAGCAGCATGTGGATGAACTGATCATAAAATGCAAGGGAGAAGATATATTAGGGATGCTGAGTGGATCAAGGAAGTAGAGATTAGTTGTACCCTTGTATATATGTAAGATAAATTAACCCCTTGAGGTATGATTGTTATGCCATGACAATTTGAGCATCATGTCATTGGAATAAGACTACATCTTGGTGGGAGATCATCATAGTCAAGCATCATCATGATGACATACCCATGTGGACAAGATGCAAATGGAAGAACAATGTGTATATGAGTAGTGCAATTTCATGTGTATATACATCGCTACACAACATATATCACTATCAACATCCTACACTTTAGAATCATAACTCACGCAAAGACTCTAAAGTGCCACAATAATCAGTTTGTTTACACCACTCAAATCACTAAGCTCAAATCAATACTAGATATGTCACTCTATAAACTACCAACAACTAGGCACTAATTATAGTCAAGCCACACCCACTGTAGAAGACCAAATCCGAGGAGAGAAATAGGAGAATGGAAACTCACATTGGGACACTTGAATGAGGGAAAACTCCGAATGCCTAGCATGAGCTTTGGCTTTGGTATTTATAGGTAGCATAAAAGGCCCTTGAGAAGCTTCCTCAAGCCGCTTTCTTAGAGTGCAAGCCAAGTTAACTAGGAAGCTTCTCAAGAAGCTTCCTTCTAGAAGTTGCCTACTTTGCGTGCAAGCTAAGCTAGTTGGAAGCTTCTAGAAGCTTCCTTCTAGAAGCTACTTACTTAAGGTGCAAGCTAAGCTAACCGTGAAGCTTCCCAAGAAGCTTCCTAGATACTTCCAAAATATTCTAGGCTAATTTGTCTTATGTGCTACTTCGTGAGCCTGACTGACTTTGTCGCTAAACTCCATATTGTTACATATTCCCCCGCCACTAGTAGGTGACGTCCTTGTTGCCAATGAAGCTTCGAATTCCTAGATGGCCGTCTGTGCATTGTGGAGGTGAGAAGGAGGTTCCTAGGTGGCATCATGAAGTGGATACCCTTTCCAAAGGACCTTGTACTCCATATGTTGGCGACGGCCTCGTTGAATATGGCGACGTGCAAGGATACAATCAACTTTGTACTCCTCATGATCATTGATAGGGATAGGAAGAGGGGGAGGTTGGACTCAAGAGGAAAAGGAAGAGGGGTTAGGAACAAAGGGTTTCAACTTGGAAATATGAAAGACAGGATGGATACACATGTGACAAGGCAAGGCAAGATGATAAGCAACAAGAGAGACAATTTGGGTGATATCAAAGGGTCCTATCCAATTAGGGGCAAGTTAACGAACTTGGGTATCAAGTGGGAGAGGGAGGTTACTAGAGGATAACATGACTTTATCATCGACTTCAAAGGTGAGATCTCAATGATGGTGGTCCGCATATTTTTTTGGCAATTCTGAGCAACAAGGAGGTGAAACTTGGCTTGTTGGAGAGATTGGGATATAGTGGTCAAGAATGTGGAAGTATGAGGAACCTAAGATGGAGGGGGAGCAAGAAGAGAATCTGGAACAAGCGGATCTTGGCCAAAATTGAGAAAGAAAGGAGAGAATCCGGTGCTTGCCTGTTTGGAATTGTTGTACTCACATTTGGCAACGGCAAGACATTCATCCCAATTGGTATGGTGGACATTGACAAAAGTACGCAACATATCCTCCAATGTACGAGTTGCACGTTTGATTTGTCCATCAGTTTGAGGATGATAGGCCATGGACAAAGCAAGCTTGGTGCCAAGTATCTGAAAGAGAGCTTGCCAAAACTTCCCGGTAAAGCAAGGATCACGGTCAGAGATGAGTACGCGTGGCATTCCATGATGCTTGAAGACATTGTCAAAGTAGATTTGCGCTAAGGTTGGAGCATCTACGGTATCACAGGTTGGTGCCAAGTGGATTTGCTTACTAAGCTTATCCACAAACACCACGATGGCGGTGTGTCCTTGTTTTGTCTTTGGCAAGGATGTGATGAGATCCAAGCTCACATGCTCCCAACAAGCTAATGGAATGGCAAGTAGTTGAAGGAGTCCACCCGGCTTTTGGTTGCTGGCCTTGTTACGTTGGCAACTCTCACATGATTGGACAAATTCTCAAACATCTTGTGTCATGTTGGGCTACCACTATTGATGTTGGAGGGTACTCAAGGTCTTGTCCACACCCATGTGACCCGCAATGGGTAAATCATGGGCTTCTTGAAGGCGCACAAGTCAAAGATCACCTTTTGGCTGGAACATAGATCCGGTCCACATGGAATAGAAGGCCTTCCTTGAAGGAGAATGTGTTGTACTCCTTGTCACCTGTTGTTAGCCGACCATGTACCATTTGGAAGAAGGGATCTTGTTGTAGAGCTTACCAAAACTCATTATGAATCTTGGGATCAATTGACACCGTCGTAATTGCTACCGCGATGAGAGGAAGAGACTTCAAATTAGGTCGTTGTGATAGAGCATCAGGGATGACATGGAACCGACCTGGTTTGTACTCAAGTTTGATGTCGAACAATTGGAGTTGCTCTTCCTATCGATGATGTCTACTCTTCATGTGCTCTAGGTGTAAAGTCTGCAACAATGGCTTGTGATCAATTTGCATGATCACTTGTTTCCCCAAGAGATAATGCCTCCATACCTTGGTGGCATATACCATTGCAAGTTGTTCCCAATCTTGAGCAAAGTAATTTCTTTTAGCTGTATTTAGTCGGCGAGACACAAAGGCAATAAGATGTAGTCCATCTTGAAATTCTTATTGCAACACAGCTCCAATCGGAAAGTTGGAAGCAGCAAAATCAACCACACAAGGTAGGTGAGGATCATATGGTTGAAGAATGGGTCTTGAAGACACCATATGCTTTAACTTCTGGAATGTTTCTTCATGCTTGGCGGTCCATTGGAAGCTCAAGTTCTTTCCCAAGAGGTCAATCAATGGTGCAGCCACATGAGCATTATAGTGGATGAATCATCGGTAAAAACTGGCCAATCCATTGAATACTTGTACTTTGGTAGCATCCTTTGGGGTAGGCCAATCAGTAATGGCCTTGATCTTCTTTTCTTCCATCTTGATCCCCTCTGATGAGATCTTATGATCCAAGAAGGTAACCTCCTTCTGCCAAAAAACACACTTTGACTTCTTGTAGTAAAATTTCCACTGTCAAAGTCATCTTAGGACGTCTCGCACATGATTCCTATGTTCTGCCTCTGTTCTACTATAGATTAAGATATCATCTAAGAACACCACTACAAACTGATCCAATAGTCCCTCCAACACCTGATGCATTTGATCCATGAAGACTATTGGAGCATAAGTGAGTCCAAAAGGTAGAACTCTCCACTCAAAATGTCCATACCTTGTGCGAAAGGCAATCTTTTGCACATCCTCTCCTTCAATAGGAATTTGCCAATAGCCACTACAAAGATCTAGCTTGGAAAAGTAGCGTGCTCCACTCAATTGATCAAGCAGGTCATAGATCTGAGGCAAGGGATATGCATTCTTCACGGTTTGCTTATTGAGCCCACGGTAATCAATATAGAAACAAAGTCCTCCATCCTTCTTTGGAACAAATAGTACCGGTGCTCCCCAAGGAGAGGTATTGTGTCGTATGAAATCCTTCTCCAACAACTCTATAAGTGTTGTTTGCAACTCCTCCAACTCCTTTGGTGAGAGCCAATAGATTGGTCTACTCACTAGAGTGCTCCTTGGCAATAACTTGATCTTGAAAGGCATACCTCAATCAAAGGGTAGTCCCTTTGGCAGATCATCCGGAAACACATATGCAAACTCCTAAACTATCCAATCAACCGTTGCTTGATGCGGCACTTGGCCCTTCTCAGATTGTTCTTGTGCAATCAGCTTGATCCACAACCGTGAATATAGAATTATCTTCCTCCAAAGCTTTCTCTCTGGCTGCTTCATTAACAAACTTCCCTTCTAGGAACTCATCTCTCTTCCAAGCTTGTTCCATGGTTGCCTTCCTGGCAAACTTCCCATCTTGGGACTCATCTCCCTTCCAAATTTGCTCTATGGCTACCTTCTCAACAAACTTCCCATCTTGGGACTGATTATTCTTAGGTGTCTTACTCAGAGGTGCCAGACAACCTAATCTGAAATTCCTACCTTGGTGTTGTACTTGAATTTGCCATCGGGTCCAATCAAATTGAACCTTATGACGTTCAAGCCAAGGTAAACCCAGAATGATATCATAGTGTAGAGGTGCCACTACAAACCTCATACACTCCAAATACTCCTTCCCAATCTTGAAGGTAACAACAGGATGTGAGGTGCGGAATGCAGAACCTTTTCTACCATCCGCCATCATCAAACTACTTCCAATCACTGGCTTGATAGGAATATCCAATTCCTTTGCTACTTGCATAGACATGCAATTCTCTGAACTTCCAAAATCAACCAAAATCCTACAACCCCGATTAGATATCATACCTTCCAAGTGAAGTAGACTTGCATAGGTTGAGCCTTCAATCCCATTGGAACTAATCAAGCTTCTAGTAGGCGGCTCAAAATCTCCTACTAGGATTCCTTGTTTCCCTGATCATTCCGCTCCACAACCTCTACTTGGGCAACTTGTTGAGGTCATCCATTCTTGAGTGGACATTTAGCAATGCGATGCCCCAATTGGCAACAATAAAAACAACCACCATTTTGTCGTAGTTTCTCCCTGTCTGCCATGTCCAATGGTCTTTGTTGAATTGCATCAATCTACATTGGTGGTGGCTCCTCCACTTGTGTGTAGTGTATTAGTAGGCTTTATGGGAGTCGAGGTCGAGACCAAGTTGTTGCCACCAAGGAATCAAAATGTTTAGCCGACCGCATGGCTTCCTCCAAGTGTTGTGGCTCTAGCATGGTGACCTTTAATTTGGTTCTTGCTTTCAAGCCCCTCACGAATCGATCTAGAGCTTCACCTTCCAAAATATCTGGAATTTGCATGATGGTGTTTTGGAACTACGTGATGTAACTCCTTACAGAGCCAATTTGTTTCAACTCTGCCAACTTATCCCATGCAGCTCGTGTGGCATTTATAGCTTGGAACCAACTGATTATTGCGCTCTTGAATTCTGCTCATATCAAGATCGGTGTAACCATTTGTCGTTTTACTCGTTCCACTCAAAATCTCCACCATAGCTTTGCTACTCCATCCAATTGGCTAGAAGCCAAGAGAATCTGTTTTCGCTCATCTTGTAGATTGGTAGCTTCAAAATAACGTTCACAATCAAACACAAAATTCTCCACTGCACTCAGGAGATTCTTGTCTTCAAAGACCTTGGGTTTAGGGAATCTTATCCAATCTTCTCCTTCTTGAATTGGTACTCTCTCCCCTTGCTCTTGTCATTGAAGATCTCATCCATCCAACAATCAAGTAAGGTGCTCAATTTGTTGTTGCATAGCAAGGATAACATCAGGTATTGCCACCATGGTTGCTCCTCTATCACACCACTCTCAATCTATCTAATTGATTAACACATAGAAACAACACATCCACCGTTCTCCATAAGTTACAACTGGAAGCACGAAGGGTTCCTCAGATATGGTGATCATATGCAGAAAATCTTGTCCAAAGTGTGAGGTGATGAATTGTGTGAAATGATGCTTGGGTAGTATTTGGACACATAAATCCCAATGGTTTGGTGGAAGTGGATTTGGTGGTCCATAAATTCCATCCATCCCGTTCATACTCTGATACCAATGTAAAAGACCAAATCCGAGGAGAGAAATAGGAGAATGGAAACTCACATTGGGACACTTGAATGAGGGAAAACTCCAAATGCCTAGCATGAGCTTTGGCTTTGGTATTTATAGGTCCCATACAAGGCCCTTGAGAAGCTTCCTCAAGCCGCTTTCTTAGAGTGCAAGCCAAGTTAACTAGGAAGCTTCTCAAGAAGTTTCCTTCTAGAAGTCACCTACTTGGCGTGCAAGCTAAGCTAGTTGGAAGCTTCTAGAAGCTTCCTTCTAGAAGCTACTTACTTAAGGTGCAAGCTAAGCTAACCGTGAAGCTTCCCAAGAAGCTTCCTAGATACTTCCAGAATATTCTAGGCTAATTTGTCTTATGTGCTACTTCGTGAGCGCGACTGACTTCATCGCTAAACTCTATATTGTTACACCTACTCTAGTTAAGGGAATTTAGGTGATGCTCACGGTCTCTATCCACCATAGCCAAGAACTCAAAGGCTCAACATCATAAAAGTGAGCTCTCTATAGCTACACTTTGAAAGTATACCCTTGGACGCAAGCTAGGTCCAAAACCTAACGGTCTTATTGACAACACACCCAATGGTGCAAATGGTGCAAAGTGATGGTGGGCCTTACCATGAAGTAAGTACCCCAAACACAAAATCTGACAGTCGGAAACTAGTCTATGAGTGACTGCTAAAATACCTCTTACTACTATCACTGCAACTCAAGTGTTTGAGCAATCTAGATGCAACATTAAAAATGGCATGACAGTTGTCATGCCTATATAGATCCATGAACAACATACATTGCTATCAACCTCATACACTATAGACACATAACTCACGCATAAGTTATACAGAAATTCTAAAGTGCTACAATTGCCTCCTTAGCTGCCAATTAGGTACCTCTAACTCTAGATAACCATCCACTCTAAGTATATGGTATATACTATGATGGGCAAAGATCAAGAGGCCGAGTGCTATCAAGCTCCATCATTGGCGCCTATTTGCAATCTATTCCATATAAAGGATGAACTAACTATAGGTCAAGTACATCTAGGACATAACCATTGACCTTGAGGAACCACCATGAGAGGAGTCATACATGCCAAATGCTATCCTCTTGAATAGCTATCACAAACTAACATAGTAGCAATTCCACCAAAAGAGCCACATAACATACACCTCAAGCCTGCACGTACAAGTGCCAAGCTTGGATCAATAGTACCATCAATTTTTGGGAGGTGGCATGGCACACAATTGCGCACATGATCCTTCCAAACAACTCCATCACATCCTTCCAACACAAGGACTCTAGATTGCAAAACCTTGTGCACTCTCAAGATAATGCAGCTTGTAGAAACATCAAGTGTCATCAGTGTTGTCTATTACATATATACATAGTCCCTTGGATGAAATCAAACAGATTAAGAATCTATAAGTTCCTCCTTGAATAGTAGCATAATATAAGATATCTCTATGTTGAGCAATCACCAAGTTCTCAAAGGCCATTGACATCACTCTCCAAAAGATCTCTGCACGTTGAGAACATGCACTCATCCATACATCTAGATCATCCAAGTCCAAAACTACAATAGCATCTCAACAAATGGCTGCAAGTAAATTTGGATCTTGTCCATAGAGGAGAAAGTAAGGAGAAAAGGATGTTAAGGAGGCTTGTTGGCTGAACTGATAGCCCATGGCCAACCAAGGTAACTAGAGATCTTAATCTCCCAAGTGGCCTGTTTGCACACCATACTTTTTCAATCCTCTCTTCACCGTCTAAACCAATCTCTCTACTAAGCCATCAACCTCAAGGTGATCTTGGGAGGTAGTACAATGATCAATCAAAGCCTTGTTACATAAGACCTTAAATTTCCCCAAGAACTCTATACAATGATCAGTCAAAACTTCAATTGGTGCACCAAAATGATTAAGAACCCAACCTAGGCACAAATGAGCCGTCCCTTCACTAGACTTATCAAGAAGTACGCCAACTCAATCCACTTGGAGAAGTGCTCCACCACACCAAAACATACCAATGATGTCTCATAATCAATAGTAACGGTCTAGCAAAGTCCAAACTCCAATGGTAACCCAATCCCATGATAGGTAATGGATGTTATTGTGGCCTATGAGCATTGAATGACGATCTAACTTGGTCACAAACCACACATCTAGCAAGAAATTATTGTACATTAGTCTGCAAATCGTGCCACAAATAATGACTTGGGAGTAAGCTAATTGTATGCTTTACTCCAAAATGTCCTAACTCTTCATCCGCATGACAGACAAACTGTAATATGAGATGGAAGTGATACTACTCTCACTCTACCATCTTCCTATACATGCAAAAGGTGTATGCACTCCAATCTGAACCATCTAGCTTGCTGAAGAACATGGTCTCTCTCCTTGGCACCAATTGAGCCACACACAATACCAATGCAAAGATAGTCTACCACTAAGACATCATCATGAGTGTCTTATTGAACTATACCAATATCTTCACTCTTTGGATCTGTGACCTCAATAACTCCTCCTGTATGCAGTGGGAGAGATACCACCAAAGCCTTAGTAAGCAGATGGATGCTAACTTGGCACCATCTCCTCATCAAAGTCACCATGTCAATATGTTGTAGTCTAATCCTACAAGTTGGGACATGGGTTTCTACTCAACCCATTTGCATCATGGTTCACCGCTCTAGGTCAATGAATAACCATGAAATCATACTCTTGTAAAATTAGAACCCATTGTGCAAGCTTCCCTCAAAGCTTGTCAGACTCTATCAACCACTTTAATGGCTGATGATCAATGATGAGAGTAACCATGTTACCAAATAAATAACATTGGAAATGTGCTATTGCCCAAATTGCTACCAAGCACTCTCCTTCATATGAACTATACTTTGACTCTACTAAATTGTTGGAGCAACTAGCATAGGCCAACACAAACTCCTTCCCCTCATCATCATGTTAGGTGAGCACTACTCCAAGTCCCAACATACTCCAATCAATGTGAACCTAAAATGGTTGTCCTCTAATCGGTCTCCTCAAAATAGGAGTAGATGTCAACCTCTCCTTGAGCTCTACAAAAGCTCTCTCTTGCTCATCTCCCCAACGCCACTCTTGTGTAAGCTTGGTCAACTTCATCAAGGCCTTGGCAATGACACCTTATTATCTAACGTAGCAGCGGTAGAAGTTCACCAACCTAAGGAATGCTCACACTCTTCTCACATTCATAGGTCAAGGAATACGTGCAATAGCCTCCACCTTGGTCTATTGAACACCAAGTCCTCTTGGGTAGATAGTGTGACCCAAATACTCAACCTACTCATGGAAGAACCTACACTTCCTAAGATGTAATTTGAGTCCATGAGATCTCAATCTTTCAAACATCTATAACAATTTTCTCTCATGCTTGTCCACAATAGTGCTATAGACCAAAATGTCATCAATATAGCACCAAGCAAAATCCAATCTAGCTAGGATCCTATCCATGACCCTTTGTAACTCAACATGAGCGTTCTTTAACCCAAATGGTAAGAACCTCCAATGATATAACACATTCTTACAATAAGGATCAAAAGCCTAAAATGTTATCTTGGACTTATCTTCCTCCTTGATTGGCAACTGATGATATCCAACATGAAGATCCAAAGTACTGAAGACCTTTGCATGCCCAGTTGCATCAAATATCTCCTCCAGTGTAGGCATGGCATACCGATCAACCATAGTCTATCAATTGAAAGGACAATAATCTCCACACATATGTCTATCTATGTAGTTGCCATGCACATCCTTCTTGGCTGGCATCATTGTCACTGATACATACTCTCCATTTAAAATCTCCACCAAATTAGCCTCAAAAAGGTCACTACTCTGGTTCTAAATCAATGTTTGCTCCATATCATTATATTAATAGGGATGTTAAAAAACTAGTGTTTGCTAGTCAGCTCAATCTGTATACCAGGTCCTTTCAGAGCACCCAAATCCTTCATAGTGATGGCAAAACAACTCGTGTAGCTCCTCAAGAACCACCAAATTCTCCGTCTTTCTTCTCCTATAAGCTTGGGTCTAAGATTTGGCTCCCAAGCATTCTTTGTAACTATTGTAGGAGTAGAAGACATATTGATTGGTTGCTACATTGAGCCCTTGGGAGCAGTAGTGTCATACCCCCAGCCACTAGGGGTCTTAACCTTTGTGTGAAAAACTCTCTCCACTCTGGTTGCAAGCCCCACATGTCCTCTAGCAACATCTCAAGTAGATCAAGGATGTATCCCATGTAGCCCATGCTCACTTGGATGGACTCCAAGTAGACCAAATCCTAGATGAAGTCATCCAACTCAATGGTACCCACAGTACCAAAGTTACGCTTGGGGCCTTTAGAGGCTCCATTGATCTTGTCCATGTCCCACAACAACAATGCGGACACAACAAGTGCATTCTCAACTAGGTCAGCTCTTGTGTCAAACCCCAACTCAGAGTCAATCTCCTCCCTCATTGGAACCTAAGATATAGGCTAATATTGAGTGCCACTTCTAATAAACCCATTGCGTACTACAATTTTATCTCCTCCAAAATTCCCAAAGAACTTTGTCGTGATAAAGTAACCAAGAATTGCAACCCGCAATTGTAACCTTCACAAGTATCCCACCAAGTGCCAACACCATCACGTAAATGTCATTGACTAATGTAGCTCTAACTACAAAAACTACACAAGGAGAAAGGGCAACTTGTAACTTGCCATCACAACATGCACTCTCACAATTTGCATGTCATAACTTCATGCCTCACTAGAGAGAAACAAAGGTAGTCTTACTAGTCATCACTCCAATCTCACCACTGAGAGCATACTAGAGCACCAATGCTCTAAATTTAGTACACCTCACACAAACATAGTGCACAAACAAGAAGTAGAGAATGGAGGAGGTCCAATCACAAAAAATCTAAACAAAAATCCTTCATCTCATAAATCAACATAGGACTAACTTTGCCACCATTTGGCATATGACATAATAGGAGTTCCTATCTTCATCCTAAGCTACCAGGATCACCAAGAATGAGATCAAATTGCCTCTCCTAGCCAAAGCTATAAGTGTATAGAAAATAGTGGACCAGTCACTAGGACAACAAGTGAGGGTAGACCAATTGGCTCAAGCACCAGGCTAGGAACCAGAGATCTAGGGGTCAAACCCTATTGTGCACAATCTAACATGATGAGCTGATTTTGCCAAATAATGACCAAGATCTACTCTAAACTAGCTAGCCTCATGCCAACAAGCTAGCTTGTTGGCCTTCTAGCCTCTAAATGCCAAATAAGGCTTTTCTTCTTGCCACTTTGAAACCTCTCTAAATTTAGCAAAACTCCTCCAAATCTAGCAAAAATCCACCAACTCTGGCCAAAATCTACTACTTCAAAACTCCTCCAAATCTAACCAAAACCTGACATAAACTCTAGGAAAAATATGACATAAAATCTGACATAAACTCTAAAATTGGTTGATCCTCAAATCCTTTGTTAACTCTCCACTCATGCCAAACTGAAATGATGGGTTTTTCCAAACCACAAATTTACAAGGATAGGTTCTCAACTCCACCTTCAATTTATCTTTTTGAGCCCAACTCACAACAAATTGGTCCTTCTTTCATGCCTCTAGCTCAAAATCACAACTAGTGCTAAAAAATTGCTTCTCTTTGCTCAAAATTTGGCTAGCGCTTCTGCATACAGTCTACCTCATTGCCAAATCTACATCAGTCAACAAGCTTCTATGCACTAGGGAAAACTTGAACTTTGATCAAGCTACCAACAATCCACCGAGCTTGGAGATATCACCAACACTCGTAGTTCTTGCACCCAATTTCTCCCTGACCTCAATTCCCTAATATAATCAATTTATTTACACCACTTGAATTAACTTTACTCAGATCAATACTTGATCTGTCACTCTATAAACTGCCAACAACTAAGCATTGATTATAGTCAAGCCATACCCACTCTACCTAAGAGAATCCATGTGATGTTCATAGCCTATCCACCATAGCCAAGAGCTCGAAAGCTCAACATCATAGAAGTGAGCTCTCTAGAGTTGCACTTTGAAAGTATACCCCTAGAATTGAGCTAGGTCTAAAACCCTAATGGTCTTGTTGATGGCACACCCAATGATGCAAATAGAGCAAAGTGACTGTGGGCTCCACTATGAAGTCAGTATTCCAAACACAAAATATGACCGTTGGAAAGTAGTCTATTAGTGACTGTTAAAATACCTCTAACTACTTTCACTACAACTCGAGTGTCCAAGTAATCTAGATGCGACACTACAAATGACTTGACAACAATAGTCATGTAGAGTAGGAAAATTCTGCCAATGTCATCTTCCAATGCTTAGCTGGAGGTATGTAATTAGTAAAGTGTATAATAAGCACCGTTTAGAGGTGGTCCTATTGCAACATTAATTGGGTAGGATAGAGTAGATATATTTGATTAGTACCAATTGGTTCAAAACTTAATATAGGGATTGTGGTATCACACAACCATGGATGCACTCCATCATTTTGTAGTAGAAAGTATAAGGAGATCACCCCAACATAATAGGTGTTTAGTGTTCAATTAATTGATCATCTAAGTGCAATTTAGCTCATGATTGTGTGGAATTCCAAGCTTCATCATTTTTGTTATCCATATGTGTGTATATGTTCAAGTTGTGATGTTTTATATGCACGAATAAGCCCTTGCATTGGAGATAATGTGATAAGGACCTTTATAATCCTTAACATATCTATATCAATATTGTGTATAATTTGTGATCAATAGGTGGAGTAGTGGCGAGAAACTCAAAGTAAGAATGCAAGTGTTGAGGTGCTGGAAGGTATGGAGTAGTGATGAGGAACTCAAAGTAAGAATGCAAGTGTTGAGGTGTTGGAAGGCAATCAAGCTTGACCAAGGTGTTGGATCCTTGGATGTTCTAAAGGATCAAGGCAATATATAGATTGGCCATAAGGGTTGCGAGTGTGGTGAAGTACCATGCATAATGAAAGGCACTTCTAGTCACAAACCTATACTATAGTAGTGGGGTATGCCTTTTAGGAGAGTATAACTTTCTTATTGGCATTGTAGTATGCATGATATAGGTAATTTCAAGGATATAGACCTTCAAGGCTAATGACCTTCAATATAGACTAAACAATCATCCTTAGGAGCCATGTGCCAAGATATCTTTCATGAATGTGATTTGGATGTTTGATTTTCTTTCATGTATTGTGTAATTGTAGGATGTAGTACCATCTTTTGGGAATTGTCCTACCCAAGAGGATAAAGATGCAACAATAAACAACTTGTGACAAATTGACATTGATTCCTTCATGACTAGCCATTATGAACTATATCCTTGTGGGCATGACTTTTTCTTACTAATTATACTATTAGTATGCTGATATTGGGTTGTCATAGATGCCATGGAAGTTTGAGGATTTAATGGATGGACAAGTTTTTACCAATAGGTCATTCAATATTATGCTCATGTAGGCATGTTATTAATGAGTCTTTTGAAGAAAAGCAAGCTTCCAGTGAGCTACCAAGCAAAAAGAAGGAGTCAATAAACTTAAAGTATGATGTCTTCAAGACATCTCCAACCACATGATACTCAACTACCATGTGTGGTTGATTTTGATATTTCTAACTTTGCAATTGAAGTTGTGTTATAAGATGGGTTCTCAAATAGATTGCATCTCATTCTCTTTGTATCTCAACAATTAAATGTATAAAATTTATTTTAGTTTGCTCAAGATTGAGAACAACTTGCAATGGTATATGTAGCAAAGGTGTGTGTACATTATCTCTTAGAGAAACATGTGATAATGCATCCTCTTGTTGTTGTGCATATATACATCATTACACAACATAATTGTTGTCAAAATCATACACTATAGAAGCACAATTCACACATAAGTCATACAAGAATTAAAGAGACATAATAATTAGTTCACTCTTCTACTCAACCCACATCCAAAGCAGGTTTGAACTTGACCTTCCACTCAACAATCTACCAATAATTGAGCATTGATTATAGTCAAGCCACACCCACTCTAGCTAAGAGACTCTAGGTGATGTTCATCAGCCTTTGTCCAACATAGCCAAGAACTCAAAGGCTCAACTTCTTTGCTTGACCTAGGTCTCCAACCCTAATAGTGTTAATGATGGCACAAACAATGGAAGTGGGTCTCACCATGTGATCAATAGCCTTGATGTGAATTTGGCCACCATCAAGTAATCCATGAGCAACTACCAAAATAACTATGATTACCAACTCTACCATTCCAACATCTAAGCAAACTAGCTTCAATGCTACAAACGTCATGACATTGTTGCAACCCTTACATTGTAAAACATGAAGAGTTTACATTATTGATGGAAGTAAAAATTATAATTATTTGATATCAAGCTTGATTACAAACCAAGATATTTCCATGTAATTCTTGATGCACTATCACAACAAGGTGATTTAAAGTTTTTTTTGGAATTTCTCATCATAGCAACCATTACCAAGATGTTGACTAACTCAATGGTCCAAATAGAGTTCAAGACTACTTTACCATAAGACTTCTTCTTTCAATTGGTTGAAAGTCATATTGTAGCACATGATAAGGAGTACAACACCTTTTCATTCAAAGATAAATTTTTTATTCTGTGCGAACAAAATTTAAGTTCCAACTATGAGAGATCTATAATTTTGGCAACTTCAAGAGATCCATGACTTACCAATTGATGGTCATATGGGTATAAAACAAGACTTTGAGTACTCTATAACGTCAATGGTGGTAGCCAAACATGGAAAAAGAGGCTTGTGAGTTTATACAATCTTATGAGAGTTGCTAACACAACAAGTCCATCAACCAAAGATTAGGTAGACTACTCTAACCACTCCCAATTCCATCTTCTTGATGAGAAAATGTAAGTGTAAATCTCATCATATCCTTACTAAATATGGATCAAGTCCATATAGCACTTGTATACAAGCTTAACAAGTAGATTCACATTACACCCATTGTGTATGCTCCATCTTTTGCCCATAAATTCTTCAATATATATTTCAAATATCATAAGATGCCAAGGGTTTTTTTATCTTTGATCATGATCTTCAATTCATTGGTGAATTTTGGCAAGCACTTCTCAAAATCCTTGGCACAAAGCTTACCTTCTTTATAGTCTATCATCTTTGAATTCATGAGCAAACTGTAATAGCAAATTGCACTTTGGAGCATATGCTACGTGACTTTGTCAACATTCACCACACTATTTGGGTTACTTGTTTTATGGCTATCAAGTTTGCATACAATAATTCCAAGCATGCAAGTATAAAGCTTCCTCTCTTCTTCCTTAATTACAGGTAAGGTCCACTCATTATAGATTTTCTTCTTGCTCCGTTGCACTCTCATGTCCCTTATACTTTGACCTTCTTGTCCATGCTATCAACATCCTTGCACCAAGCTAAGTCTCATAATCTTGTTGTTCAAAATAAACAAAAACAAAATATTAATAACCATCATTTTGATCTTACTTTTCAAATTGGTGATAAGGTTATGCTTTCCTCTAATAACCGTCCACATCCTCTCTCTCGTGACATCCAAGTTTGTTAACTTGCTCCCAATTATATAGTCCTTTTGATATCATTTAGATCATTTCTCTTGTTGTCTGCAACAACCCTTAGCCCGTCATCTTTTCCCACTCATTCATAACCTCCTTCTTCTTTGATGTTTACTAATGATCCTTAAGAAAACAACATTGATCTATAATTGCTCATTGTGTTAAACATACATGTCCTAAAATCCAAGGTGAGCGCAAACAACAAATTGAATATAAGATTCTTTGGAAAGGATATCTTCTTCATAATACCAAATGGGAGCCTATTTCTCATCTCAAGAATGTACAAGCATATATATGCAAGTTTGAAGACTCCATGGTGATGAGTGCATCACCAACTAACTATAAAAAATATATAATAATAATATAGAGTTAGCAAAAGCTAATATATCTAACAATAGAGCTAGCATATATGTAGAAATTCTTAGAAAATTTTAGAAGCATCCAAGCAGTTTCTTAGGAAGAAGCTTCTAGGAGCCTTCCAAGGATTGAGTAATTTGTATACCAAGTTGATGGTTAACTTAGTTTACACATCAAGTAAACAACTAACTTAGCTTGCACTAGAAGGAACTCTCATTTGAAGCTTCTTTATAGCCTTGTACTTAGGTTATCTATAAATACCAAACATAAAGCTCAAGCTAGGAATTCAAGATCTACCTCATTTGAGTATTCCAATGTGATTTTCCATTCTACTATTTCTTTCTTTTGTATTTTACAACAAGAATTATATGCAAAATACTCTTTAAAGTTACTTGAGTGATATTCAATCAAAAATTTTGATTGTCAATATATACAAAATCTAAAAATATATTAAAAGAAAATATTGAAAGCAAGGATGAATTTTCTATAGAGTTGATAAACAATCGAGCATCAAGTACCAAGAACTAAAAGATGTTGCAATAACTTGGCTTTGGAAACTTGAATTGAAGATTGAAAGTTATGAAGTATTATTAAAGAGTCATTGGGGATTTTTATTTGGTTATTCCTATGGTTGAATTTATTTTGGACTCCAAAATTGTAAAGAATGTAACTTAAGAGAAAAGTTTGGATATTATTTTTGCAGCAACTCTATTAGTTATGCTTTATTTTCTATGATGTTGGTCTCATTCATACAAGATTCTAGAAGCATTAAATACTACAAAATTGAATATAGAATCTAAATTATAATATTTTGATATTATCTTACCTCTTCTAGATTTGGAATCCAAAAGGCTTACTAAGGGCTACTCATCCTTGAATGTTGAAATCGTTTAAGCAAAAAATGAAATTTTGGCTTAATAAGAAGACATTTTTGATTTCACCATAACTTCACAAATTTATCTTTCATTTATTATTATTTTGGTCCTTGAGTTTTATAAATTTGAATAATAGTATAAGAAAATGTCTTACTCAAGTTCCAAGTTTAGATACTTCTTAATAACTTTACTTTTTGAGTTAAATTTGCTATGCATTGGACTTCAATGTATTCACTTTTCATAGAGGTTTTCTTTGTCACAATAAACAATTGAAATTATACTATATGAAAAAGTTACCAACAATCAAAGATGAGAACTTTGAAGTTGTTGCAACATTTATAGATGTATGGCTTTTAAAATCATAAAATTGTAGATTATTTGACACCATATCTGTTCAAATATTTATTATTATTTATATATAATTCTATATTTTCAAATCTATAGATGAAACTTCTAAGTTGCAAATCATTAGTTGTTAATTTAATATATTTGGAATTGTGCCTAATCTCAATTATATATTTCTTAACAATGTCTTACTAGTACATAGTGCCTAGTTTAGTATCCAACCTTTTAAAGTTAGAAAATGCTTCTATCATTTTTAGAAAATAAACGTTATATTATTTAATGTATATCAGATCAAGATTTTGGATTTTTTAAGGTCCATTCCCATTATTCTCCGAGTTAATAGGAATAAAAAATATATATTATAAATATAATATGATATATTTTTAATATTATAGAATATAAAAAAAGAATATTAATATGAATCATGGTAAGCTGAAGCTTCTTATCATTATTTTTGATGGATTAACTTTTGATTACTAAAAAGAATGTAGATTTTTCCATATTTCCACTTGAATCCACCTACGTGGATCAATGCTAAGAAGTGAAAAATTTGAAACATAAAGAATAGTGATGATATTAATTTATAACCACCATATATAACTCTTTCCAACACCAAACTATTATTAGTTACTTTCTTAATTTTACTTCTTTACACGTGAGTTATTTTGCTATCCTTGCTTTTGTTAATAGTATATATATATATATATATAAAATTTCACATACTTTATTATTATTATTCATTCACTCTCCTCAACCCCATGGTCTTAGTAGGGTGTGTACCCGATGCCATACATTTATTACAGAAAGCACCAATTCAAACTTTTGAAATTCAGAAAGAATCAGGTAGAACCTAAACCAAATTTGGCTGAGCTCATTCTAATTTAAAAAGTTTCTTAAAAATATAGATAAATTTTGCCAGACTCGTCCCACAATGTCAGTAATCATCTCCTACCTATGAATCATCTCCATACCTATGCCCTCAGGCTTCTCCGCCGTTGACCCTATCGTCCGAAAATGAGATAGATTTCTTAGTGCCGAGTGCCTCCTTTGGTCACATTCCTCTTTATTTGCCGTCTAAATCAAGCACTATGGTGGGCCGTTACATCTTTTTGTGTATTACCTTGTCAATGTCCTTATTGTCTCGAAAGGGCATCAAAGCAGATAAGATACACACCACGCAGAAATTATATAAGTTTGGACTGGTCAGTTGTCAATGAGTAATCTGATTGGTTTATGCTACAAATTCAAAGTCCCAGGTAAGCTTTTCTTGAAAACTTTTTCTCGAGGAAGTTTGTTTATGCGAGAAATACATGTCTTATGGGTTAGAGAGGAAGCAAAATCTTCTACAGTTGCTTTTTGTTGCAGCAGCAATGCGCGTGGTCGCAAAGGTTAAGCATCGGTGCTAGGTGTATGTAATCTTCGATGGAAGTAGGGGTTCAAGATCGGGGGTAAAATGTTCATCTAACAGGATCTTGAATGCCAACATACTGTCAAAGCTCGGAAAGGGGATGAGGACCTCAAATACTCTTGGAGCACGTGCCGGTGTTTTAAAGTTCAGTAGCCTGTGTCCTTTCAGTTGAAAGTTGAAAAGAGATCAGCAATCGGGCCAGGTGACCCCACTTTGACTACTGCTCATATCACAAGTACCATATCTAGCATCCTGACTTTTTGGCCCCCGATGTGGGACGAATGGCGTAAAAACCTTTTTTCAGTTCAGAGTATGACATACTCAAGGAGGCGCGTCTGTGCGCCAGTGATACGAAATTTGCTGGAATCGAGATGCCAGAAGGGATAAAAAGGGTTATTATTTCGCTGGGACTCTTGAGTCTGCAAAAGGGTTACTGATGGTTGCCGCACTTTTGGTGATTGGTTTCAGCTCGAGGTCGTAAGAAGGAAGAAGCAGTCGCCAGATATCTGCTATATCATATCCTTGAATCAGAAGGAATTCGATGTTTCGGGACTCCGTCCGGGTCAAACATACACGCAGATAGACGGACATCCACAACAAGAAGAGGATCGAGAATCTTCAAAGCTACGGTGCTAACACCAAAAATTCAATGACAGAAGGTAATCGGGTAAGCTCGCCAGGCGACAGAAAATACGAATAGTGCGGATTGCTAACCCTATTGGTTTTAATCACATCTTCGATTGATAGCAGTAGACAGCGAATTTCCACCCAGTCTGGAAAGTCTCAAACACTTTCTGAGTGCAGTCCCTGTTTCTTCCTGATCTCTCCCTCTACTTTCAGATGAACTATATTTCCGAAAGGGGAAATGGGCGAAGTCTTCTCGGTCACTCTCGATTACAGTGATTGAGGCATATGAAAATCAATAGTAATTTAGAGCAAATTGGGCGAAAGGGAAGAAAAGAAGAACGGTTTGGTGTCTAGAATGGGGGGCTGTAATGAATGACTATTGACCGAGAGAGGAGATTTTCATTATACTTAAGGTTGTAAGATGACGTCCTGATAATGGCAGTGACATAATACAGAGGGCTCTCGAGCCTATCCCTATGGTTGAGTAAAACAACGCTGTTCTGTTCTTGTAATCCACAGGAGGAATGCTAAAATTCACAAAAATCAACCCCTTGTCAAGGAGGAGACATGTAGTACAGATACAGACGGAAGATCATATACAAGGTACGTTTAACCACTTATGACACTCCAGCTTCGGACACCCTGAAGGTTGATTGTCATCGAAGATATATGCTCATGCAAACAGAAAGTTGCTTCTTCAGGTAGATGGTAATCCTCTGAAGACTAACATAGGTGGATGTAATAGTAATTGATTCTTGCATTTCTTCTTGCTTGCATATGCATGCGTCAAGGGCGGCCCTAAGTGGGTTCTGGATCACCCGTTCTATGAGCGGCTTCGGTTCCCGTTACTCCAATACTAATTGATTCTATATATTCCTATCATAGTTGTAAGCTAGTCCGTTTCCTCGTATTTCGCTGTATTGTCTCTCCATGTAATTTCTCTGTATGTTTCCCTTCTGGTGACAGAGAATGATCGAACCTTTCCACTTGGATCTGATAATAGATTTTCTCAAACTTATGGATACAAGTCCCCAGTCTCCCAACAGTCCTTGTATATATCACAAGAGAGAAAGATCAAAGATGTGCCTACCGGCCGGCGGGAGAGCAGAACGAAAGGGTTACTCCCGAAGGAACAACCTTCCCAGCAGTCAATGCAACAGTTCCTATCATATCTTTTACCTACATTTGACTGAAATCATTGATCCTCGAGGTACCACTCGGTCCAAGTTAACCTCGTCCGGAACACAGATGATTTAGAATACACAGTCTACAGCACATCTGACTTATCACGGAATTTACTCTTGACTGCACTAATCCTCACCTGCAGGTACGAACCAAAAGGAGAATTTAGTCACCACTATGTATGAATGGTGGCTATGAGTTATTTGCTTCTCATACCTTGCCATACTTTATCCAGTCTTACGTGGGTATAGAAATGTGTTCTAACGAACGGAATCCATATTGAATGAGTCAATATATACATCCCCGGATGCTAAACAATATCAACATATCAAACAAAGCCGATATGCACCTCAGTTTGATTTAGCTGCTGATATTTGCAGAATATCAAGCTTTGTACAGGAAGTAGCACTTCATCCTCTTCCATCATTTAGAATCTGCGTGCTAAATCCTCCAGGGTTTTCTGTGGTAATTGTAACACCTTGAAACTGCACGAAACGACGTCAGATTGGGAACGTACTTCATAAATGCTAATAAATTGACAGTTATGAAGATCTCTTTAATGTATTGTCAAACGTCGGAGTCAGTCTCCTCAGACTGAAGTATGGAACCGCGCTGTTTACAACAGGTTCTGTATTCCATTACTAAATATGATCATGAACAGAGTTCAGGCATAGTTACTTTTAGTTGTTGTAGTGATTTGGAGCTTATGTAGAGATTTCTACCCATGACACACCGGCGTCGAGGTTCACCCTCTTGGTGAATCTTACACTTACACACAACCATGGATGACTACATAGACATATGCTTTCTAAGAACTTATCCAGGTTTGGGTGTGGGTTGTTTATAACGGGTTCCGCATAATATTACTCAGTACATGCTGTATAAAACTCCTCCACGATATTATCTTTGTAATTTGTTTAGGAGAACGGTATCCTACGCTCCACAACAATGTCTCAGTATCAATATTGAACTCTCCAAACGATCTTCAAAAGTCAATTTCATCGTCAAAAAAGTCTGAAAGCGCAACATCTGGTTCTACTCTGTAAAGACTTGGATAGACTGAGGCCACCGATTAGTAGATCTCTCACTGCTTATTAGAACTCCTGAATACTTTCAGCTGGAGCTGTGTTATGCTCCACCTCAATCGATTGGAGTTTTAGAAATATTTCTTTCGTTTGACTCTTCCTTCCAGTAGGTCAGAACTTCCTTCTCTCATCTTCTGTTCCTCTCCCACGTCTCAATTTCACTTTCTCTCTCCTGGACATGTGGTGATGGTTCTGGATCAGGAGGACTCTTTCAAATTCGTTTAGTTTTCCTTTCAGGGAGCTAAAAGTTTCTCCTTCCGCGATCTCTCGTAGCCACCCCCACTTATCGTTTGGAGATCTCTTTTTTTCTGTCATGATGATTCCGGATCGGGATCCGGAGGACTCTTTTGAAATCGTTTGAGTATCTCTGCGAGGCTCTAACTCCCAAACTCTCTTCAAGGACCATCTCCTTTTAATCTTCTCACTTCTTCTTTTCCTCATCGACAATATGGTCCATCCTCCACTAGAGCTATGTTTTCCTCCTCGCTCTGTGTTACCCCTTTGCTTCCAGTTGGATTTTCCTTCTCGCTGGATGATTATCCTCTGCTTTCAATTTCAAATGGTGAATCGTCCTATCATGGTGAATTTCTGTAGAGAAAGTTATTCTTTTCTCTGACCTTCAACCATTGTATAACAAATCGATGTAATATGAGATTTCCAGTATGGAAAGAACGCATCATGTATAAGTTGTTCACACATAGCCTGAACTGGTATGTAACCGGGTTGTTTACAACGGGTTCTGTACTTCATTATGCAATACGTAGCCTCACGCTTCGCTCCGACCCAGCCAAGACTCCATCCACTCCTCTCCCACTTCGCTCCACTTCACCCATCCTCAACTAAAGCTGTGTCTTTTGCTCCTTGCTCGATGTTTCTCTGTTTCATGGTCTTCCCCGACTTCATTTCAGATGCTTAATCATTGTTATTATTCCATGATGTACACTAGTTGTCTGTGGTTACTACTTATGATATGTATCAGTAATGTCTTTATGTCACCGCTTACGCCCTTTTCGTTGCACACCCCCATTTGTGAGAGCTTCGTGATAAGTATATCGATGGGTATGCCGCATGCGTATTCTACTGCGTGCGGCATACCCATCGATATACTTATCAGAAGCTCGCTATACTCGCTTGTGAACCGTCGCTTGTTGTACAAGATAATCCTATCCTCTATCTTGCATCAAGTTGTAATAGAGTCACACCAATTCAAGGCAAGAAACTAGTGCAAATTTCAAGAATATTAGATTTCTCTTTCCATAAGAATCTCTCTGTTAAATGGTCGGACAAAGACATCTTCTTGTCACCCACCGTCACTTTTGATAATGATTGTATTGTTAACCTTGACCAAGATGATTACGAAGTCTTGCTGCCAGTCCGGACCTGCCAAGACCAGGATAAACTTTTATGCATATTGGAAGTATGCTCTTGTGACAGCTCGGACAATCATACCACCAGCCACACTACCTTTGAAGAACAGGAATAGTGTCTTATACCTATGCCAACAGTCCCCATGTTACAGTTCCTTGTACTTTTCCCTATGTTTGTAGCTATTTACCCCCGATTAGCTGACACTTGCTCAGCTACTTGGGCACTGCGTGAGGCACTGATAAAGTCGCATGTGCTTTCGTGGAGGTTTACTATGGCCGCCTTCTGCTTCCCTCAGTTGTTTAGTGTCTCAGGACTCAAGTGTCCATAGCGCTTGCTGTGATATACTCTATCCAGTCCTCTGGATAGAGTTGGCCTTCAATTACAGGTTGTCCTCTCTATTTCGCTATATGTTTTGCTTAGTGCTGATCGATTACATGGGGTATATCAGTTCTCTACTGCTATTGATCAGGAGATATTGATATTTCGTTTGTGCTTAACCTTGCATTTAATCTGCTAGATTCTTTACCTCCTTTAGGGGTTTATTTCTCATCTCGTTTGCACATATCATGTTTACATTTCATCCACACTCCATATGCACGTAATGAGTTCTGGGCCCCCCATTCTTCGAACGGCTTCTGCTCGCATATCCTAATATACAGTCCACAAACAGTCATACTTGGATTTCATATGCACTTCATATGCACTTTCTCGGTTTCATACTTAGTGGGTTCTGGATCCTCGTTCTTCGAACGGCTTCTGCTCCCATTTCTCAAATATGTGATGTACAGATAAGATATGTCGACGACTCATAATATCTCATGAGTCAAAGGTTTCTTTCCTTCTCTGATGTTATTGTCTCAAAGCTCCCGCCTAACAACCGTTTGATTGGGCTATTGATGCAGGTTTCACTGGATCCATATCTTGGGCTGGAAGGCGCTAGCGATTCTTCGTGCTGGAAACTGTACCAATAGGGTACATTATCACAGTTGGCCACCCAAAGCTCATCGAGCGAAGTACTGGTTTCCGTTCAACTATCCTTTAAAACTAGCATATCGTCTGTTCCGTTTGCTCAGATATCGTTTCGGAAGAGTTCAATACTATCTTCCTGTTCGGTCCTGAGTGGGTTCTGGATCCCGTTCAGTGAACGGCTTCTTATCAATTATCTTTTCGGAAGTATGACATCATCCCATTTCATGATAATTCAATACTATCTAACGCACTTAATTTGCTTACTTGCATAGGCTGAGATACTTACACGGACATTTCTCGTGATACAGACCTTGATGAATGATCAATCACTTTACATAAGCGTTCTCTGTCTCAAGCAATACGCGAACCACGTGTGAAACTAATTGGGCGGGTTATGTTTACCTTCTGTTGTGAGCACGGCCTTCCAACGGCTCGTCCTTCTTGTCTTGCTATCTAATTTCGTGTGTTGCATGTTTGGACCTGCTTAGAAAGATAATGATTGTAATAGCAGATGACAGGTTGGCCGTATCAGCTCAACCTAAGTATGTGTCTAGATTGTAATGCATGTCGTTCTCTTGTGTCGATTGTATCAGGTCTTATTTGCTGTTCAAATTTAAAGATCTGGAGCGTGTGGTAACTGGCCTCAATCTAGAGACTAGGTGGTGAAGCAATGGATCCGTTGGCGGTACTGAGGGAGTACACAGTTCGTGGTGATCTGGAGAATGTGAAATTGATCGGAGATGAATATTACTTTGGGGATGACTATAGGTTTCCTCGGAATGTGGAAACGGCCTATAGATCGAAACAGGGTAGTTTGTACACTCTAGAATCGTTGGTTTTCTTCGTGAAGAATATACTTCTGAAGCACACGGAGTATATGAATAAGGCACGAGTCTTGAAACTTCAGATTGTTACCTTCACAGACAGAAAACCGCTACAAGATTTTTTGGAAGGTAAAATATCCACCACGGATGCCATCGAACTGTTGCCAACTGCGATAGGGATGCCTCTTCGGGAAGAAAGGTCCAAAAGGCACCCTGATGACGAACAGGAAGCGGTCCGAATGGACGATGCCATTGTCCACTCCAAGAGACTGAGGATGGAAGGAGATGGATATGAGAATGATGCTTGCAATTACGCGAATGATACATCAGGAAAGAGCTTGATTGAGCTTATTCGCGAAAGAGAGAGACCTGTTAGGGATAGGGAATCAATACTTGAGTGCCACAACAAAAGTTTTGAAGGCGTACTTGCACTACTGAAGGGAAGAGATGATGAAAGACGTAGAGCTGACGATCAGATGAAAAAGGAGACCGAGAAGCCAACGGATCAGCCTGGCATGCCTTCCTCGAATTCCGCCAGTCGCTACGTAAATGTCGAAGAGAAAAGATTCTGGAAGGATCACCTAGGAACAGATGCAGCGGAGGAACTCGGCATTGATCCATCTCAGTCTTACGCTGATTCCATCAAACCCAAGGATAACGCGAGACCGAAGCCTGAGTCAAAAGTGGGTCGTCCTCCCAGCCAGCAGTTGCACCACCGGCCTCCTCTCGCCTCTACTGGCCATAAGAAACCTGAAGGTCCACCCATCATCATTGTTCCGAGTGCTTCACAGACAATGCTCAATACTTACAACGCCAGGGAATTTTTCGAAGATGGAATATACACTGCACCTGATGTTGCAGCCAAAACTCAACCGAAGAAACCAGAGGACTTGGTCATCTACAGGAAGTTGGGCCGAGATCACCCGGTGAAGTACGAGATCAGGGATAAACCTGCCGCTTTCTCTAAGAAAGACTGGGAACGGGTTGTTGCCATTTTCGTACTCGGCAAAGAATGGCAGTTCAAGGACTGGCCCTTCAAGGACCACGTCGAGATTTTCAATCAAAGTAAGTTCTCAACTTGCGGTTTGCTTTCAACCGGGGAGTCTTGGTTCGGTTATGTATTTCCTGCACGTTGTAACACCAATTGTGCGAGAGTTTGATATTTGACTTTAGGTGAAGTTTAGTCTCTCTGTAAATTATCCTCCTTGGCGGAGTTGTTACAACTTCTGCGTTGTACTGCTTGTTCAACTATTTTGATTCTTGCCAAGTCTTAGCTCCTTAAGGTAGATCATAGAGCTGATAGTATAGTTGCGTCTGTACCTAGAATTGTATTTTGTGGTTTTGTTTACAAGTTAGTTTAATACCCTTCCTGAATATGTAAATGAACTTGTCTATATTAAATTTGAAGTAGATATGAGGAAGAGGAAGGCCATTGTTGCTTCTGTACCTAGAATTGTACTCTGTAGTTTGGTTACGAGTTAGTATAATCAGACAAGCAAAACCACAGAATACACCTAAATTAGAGTAGTCATGAGGAAGAGGAAGGCTATTTATACCTTGTACTTATGATTTTGCACCTCTGTGAGGACATGTGCTCCGGTCATAAAGGGAAGCTGTGTTAACGTGATTTCTGGTTATGGCGGGTTCCGTGCAGTTTTAGGAATCTTCTTGCGATTTGAAGATGACAGCGTGGAATCTGCACAGAAAGTGAAGCAGTGGAACGTGAAAATTTTGTCGGTATGACCGCCATTTTACTTTCGAACCATCCTATCTTTGTGGTCTTTTTAGTCCAGCTGCTACCCGACTATCGGAGATACGAATTCTACCTGTTGAGTATGTTTGTCTGGGTATTGACAGGTAATGGTTCAGTACAATCGAGTACGAAAATTCTTACCACATCGTTTTTGATACAGCTGAGCAAGCACAAGCGACACCAAGACAGAACTGCGGCTCTCGCATTTTGGGATAGTCTGGATAAATCTGTCAAGTCCCGGAAGCTAAACGTCGTCATATGAGACCCCTGTACGTTCCGTAACAAATCTATAGCAAGCAAGTAAAGGTGGAGTTTTAGATTTAAGTGCGACTAATAGCCACTTCCTAACATTCTGACTGTCTTTGTGCGCTCCTGTTCGTTTGAGGAAATAGCGAGCTATAGTTACTTTTCAATGACTCTTAAGACGAGGACGTTCAGCTGACGATTCGTGCGCGGAGAATCTTTATCGTGTGATAGGACTTTCTGTTGTGTCTGTCCTGCCCGAGGATCACGTTCGTGTTGTGATTGCCATGATTGACGTTATAACGCAACAGAGCTCCAGCTACTTTTTCTCTTGGTCACGATTCTATTTCCTGTGCATGCGCGGAGTATATCCTTCGAAGGAGGAGGAAATGGTTTCCGAACGTTGTGTGAGCTATTAGTAAATCACTCTTACACTGACTACTTTTTAACATGCTTTCTTTCCAGATACTCCAGCGATATCGTGTTTATACAGCACAACATTTTTGTCAGATTTAGGATTAGGTCATGGGCTACACAGGAGGATCTCTGTTAAGTCTCGAGGGTTTAGATGTACACATTGTATGTGGATTGTCCAGTTCAGTACCATGTCATGGATACTTTTGGTATGCTTCTCTAGTTTAAGTGAGATGGCCCTTGACCACATACCGGAGGGTCTGGGTCTGGAACAACTGTTTGCACATAAATATTGTGTACTACATGGGAACATACCTTCTGTATCAGTGAAATAAAGGATTGCATTTATTCAAGTTTCTGTGCATGAATGAATTTACAATGATGCATGATTGTAAATTTAATCACTCTTTCGACTTAAAATGTTCTTAGAAGTATGTAAGTGTCTATCAGGTTAGTTCTCATTATCACACCAAATCTGCCTGCAATCAAGTCTATTATCTGGATCTACTTTCTTATACTCGACCATTGTGCTTTTTGATGAACATGGATGGCAAAGACCACCTCCACAGAACAATAAAATGGAGGTTACGTATGTTGGGACTTTTTGGGTGTTTGTTGATTATCTTGGTTGCTAAGTATGATGTTAAGTTCAGAGAGGTGGAGTAGTAAATGGCACGTGATTAGGATTACTGCCATGGGCTGATGTGGTTACGACTACCTGGAAACTCCAACTTAATCCACATTCAGAGTACTTAGTCGTGATTTGTCACGTTGTATATATGACAGCGTTTAGGATAAGTATGAGGAGGTCATCATGTCCAGCAAACTCATTTGACTTCTAACAAAAAGGAAAGTAAGCAGTGAGATTTGCAGTGTTTTCAGCATCTAAGTTCTTCGCCCAGTCTATTGTCACTTTGATGAAATCAGGATTGTCTGGACCATTTGGTTGATTCTATATACCATCCTCTTTACTAGAATTATATACCATACTCTTTACTAGAATTATATACCATACTCTTTGGGAAATTAAAGTAGACTACACTGAATAAGAGATGCTGTACAAGAGCATGGATGCTAATAGTTTGGAAATGACTCTTTTTTTGAGTAGTCGTGTTGACAGTAGTCTGCCCTTATTTGTCTCTTAAGGTTTTGTTTTATTTAGTCGGAAAATATGAATAATACGAGATTGATAAAATCTATCGAGTCGCCCTGATCTCTTTCTATATACACATTGAAAGTCACTATCAATTTGGGATAGAAACGAATCACCATGTTCACTACAAAAGGGAATGCCTTTACTCTTGGTCTCCAATACTTGTAGACGAAATATGGAAAAGTGTGAATGTGTTGAAATGACAAGTATTCAATCATAATAATTAAATATATGATAGAAAATAATTTATTTTTCTTTTAGATTTCTTAAATAAAACTATTTCAAGATATCTTCATACATCCAATACTGGTTCATGATATTTTTATTTCCTTATTCTTAATGTTCAAATTTAATATTATTTTCTTATACTAGTTAGTGGTTAAAAGACATATAATTATCTAAAATAAGTCTGAAAATCAGTTATGTCAAAACATCAACTCTTTCAATATTTTGTACGATAGGAATGATGTATTTGAAGATCCAAGACATGGTATAAATCATCTAATGGATATAAAAATCTTAGTTACTAAATTTAAACAATCAGGGCACAAATAAAACCTTAAACTTTAATGCAATTTACCTAATGAATCACCCCTTTGTTCACATGATACTTTATTACACAGAGCAAGCGCAAATAGTGAAAGTATCTTAATTTTGTGCTAAAGATAAAGATATGCTTTCATATGCAGCGAATCATTATTTATAAAGTAAATCGCGTAAAAATAATTATTAATTTTTTATAATAGAAAATAAAATTTTTAAGTTTTTAAATTATGTAAATTAAACATATCAAATGTAGTTGATAATAATGATAATTCAGCAGTAATGCCAATACCCATCTCTAAATTCTAAATTAATCTAAAACAAGTCCATAGTCACGGGAACTCCTCACGGAACTTGAGTACCTCTAAGTCCCAAGAACATCATAGGTAAGAACTCTGTCCCGATCTAAGGGGTAACTGGTTGTGCCGGTTATCCTGGAGCAGAGCAGGTATGCTACGCGGATCGAATCGTGTCCAAACAAGTCCCAAAAGTGAAAGGTGAAGAGTCCAAGCAGCCGGACAGGACGGAAGGGGGAAGAAGAGAATTCAGTTCTCTTCGAATCCTTCTGCATCACGACGAGATTTTCAGCTTCGGCACGATTTCCTTACCACATTCGGGAATTCCACTTACTGGAATTCCATGTGCGATCGATGCCCAGAGGGCTGGAGTTTGGACGCGGCAGCGACACTCTTTTGTATGAGAAGCTTAACAATGGAGATCGTGATCATCGAGCACAGCAGCAGCAGATAGAGATCGATTGTTAATTGAGCTGCAGAGGACCTATAATCTATTTGTTCGCGTTGTGGTATGCAGATTTGCGATATATTGCTCACGTTGTACGGTTGTTTAACCGGGATTTGAAAAATGGCGGATGAGAATGAAGATTCTTTGGAGTCCACGTCTGAAAATAGGGAATTAGACCTTTGTGTGGAGTAGTAATACATGAGAGGTGGTGCAGCTCCTAAGCGAAAATTTTCGAGGTGAAATTAATAGTCTTTATGGGGACTGGAGGTTCTAGGGTAAGGATTTTAATAGGAGAAGCAGCGAGCTGTGACGCTGCATTGTATGGTTGTTAGGGGGACTAAATGACGCTAGGGCAAATACTTTAAGAAGAGGAGCTACAGTTGTCTCAGACTGAAGGATTGGGACATCGATTTTAATCAGGAGGGGAAATTACCAGCTATGGTTCTGGTGGATATTGGAGAAGATGCAATCGATGCTCTCTCGGCGACTAAAGATACAGCTGATGAGAGCCAATTGGAATCCCTTGGCACTGCTGCATTGGCGGTCATCTTAGGATTGGAGAGGGAGGACACTGCACTCGTTGGTCCTCCGTTTGAGGATATGGATGTAGATTTCATCAAGCGGACCTACTCTGCATTCGTATGCCTCTTTTTGGAGGCAGCAAAGAACGATCTCTCTCAATTAGAGGTGGTGTCATTTCTGAGAAATGAATGTGGGCTTGCAGATACAGGTGGGGATCTTATAGCAAATTTATTTAGAGAGAAAAAGGACGACCTTCGGGGCCTTTTGTCTCAAACAGCAAATCACAGCTATCTCCCCCAATTGGAAGGTGTTGACTGGAGGCTGGAGTGCTGCGTACCTGCTCCGGATAATCCTGCTGTGAGGGAGCTTCTATATCGAGTTTGTCTCAAAACAATAAACAGAGAACAAGGCAACGAAGACACACTAGAGTTTGTTGCGAGTGTGGAGGAGCTGCAGGACTTGGTTTCCCGCCTCAAGGATGCGTGCAAATCAGTTGAGAGAGGCCTGCAAAGATGAACTTCAAGTTGACGACTTCACAATCTTCTGTCACACGTTTGTTCGCTGGAGATGGATGCTTGCACTCAAACTGAATCGGTACGCTTCTTGCAGGTGGAATTCTTCTCTCAAGAGCCTCAACATATGAGCTAAATCGTTCTATCAAACTCACAATCAAATTCGTTCTTCAAGGAATGCCATGCATCGTAAAACTCCAAGATTCACAAGTCAGTCTCAAGTTTGTCAGATGAATTAGCTCAGAATTAGGTCCTGACTAACAGCACTGGTTCTATTGCATGCTGCTGTAACTTGTTTATTTGGAGGGCTTGACACGAACTACATCTCAAAAACATTTTTAGAGAGTAGACAGGAAATTAGCAACCTTCAGTTAGGTGAAGAGGATTGTGAATTTATTGCGACCACTTCATACAAGATACATTCTTATAGCGTTCAAGTCATCCTATCGTAGGTCAATTGTTACGGGGTATCTTGATCACTGTGACCACTTCTTTGACATTCAAGTCTGCTCAGACTTGAAAGTAAATGAATCCTGAGGACAGAACAGTCTCGTATCTGAGCTCAGATTAATGCTCATTGTCATATGCACCCATTACCATGCAGGAGAGGTTGGATGGCCCTGAACCTTCATTAAGCACCCAAAAGATGAGCTGAGTTCTGATTATTTGAAGGCCGACCGTTGAGCCGCAGGAATGAAAGGTGTATTAGGGCGTAGGCAGTTTTACATTGTTTATATTTTCGAGTATATCTCGAGGATATGAAGATGAGGGCCTCACCAGGTCGCAGGATGACGAGGAGTTACGTCATTTCTCGCTTTCCTTATTAAGTTCCTTCGCATGGAACTAAGCTTTGAGCACCTGTCCAGTAAATCTTACGACAGCCGACAGATTGAATATATAGCTGGGCTATATATTGCACATCTTAGAACCAAAGGGCTTTCTTTATGTAGAGTAGAACTTGTATATCACACATGATTCTTTTAATTAGTCGACGCATTCAGGTCTGACTTTCGTCACTTTCTCCAACCTCCCAAATGATCTGCCCTTGTTTCTTGTATTATGGGATTTGAATTTTGCGTCCGCAGGTAAGTACAACTGGAGTGCATCATTGTGCTTGGTGTAGGCAATCAAACACCTTAGAACGTCTGTAATATAATTAGATTCGTAGTTTGGGGAACTTATACACCCTATCAGACCTCGTTGACATGCTTACAGCTCAGCTCATCTGGAGCAATGTCTTTGGGTTCCAGTTTGCCTTTAGTGACTACACTAAGTGAGATGTTCTTTTTTTTAAATGATTAGCTGATGGTTGTTGGCCAAGGGAAATCATAAACCAGGTCTACCATGAATTCTTTTATCTCTTCAAGACCACTGAAGATGATTGTATGTTAAAATTGTTGAGGATCAGTAGATCCTCAACAATCCTCAAAGTCCTTCAATTCTGGTAATTCTGGTAAGGTGAATGGTCGATGTATTTTATCTAGAACGAAGTTCATATTTTCTCAAGAGATACATGAAATGGGAGATGTTCTTTGAGGTTTGAACTCTAGGAAATAAACCACTATGCAAATTTCTAGGATGGTGGTAAATTGGTCAACATACTATAGATTAATTTCTGGTGTTTACACCGAACCTTATTTTGAATGCAAGTTTCTAGTGGATAACCATATTTGAGCTCTATATCTTCCATCTTGAACTCTATATCTCATTGCTCTCCATATAATACTGAGAGAAAATGATGGAGTTATTAATTTGTGCCTTAAAATAAAATGGTATGATTTTTGTAGGTGTATTAAAGAAAACATGCCATAAAAACTTGCCAAGAGATAATAAAGTATCTGGTAGCTCTTATCCTTTCGAAGCGAATACTCATATAATAATAATAATATTTTCAATTTTCTATTTTTTCTTGTCTTCATTTACCCATCACTTAGAGAATGATAAGCAATAGATAGGATTAAACGTTTGCACACGATGCTCTTGAGTTGCAATTATACCATACGCTTTTCCTAAAATAACACCCAATACCAACGTAAAGGATTGTTGGGGAGATAGTTAGCATGAGGTATTGAGACCGAAGATGATTCCTATTTATTATAAGTCACAGATTTAATTCCTGAATGTTTTCTGGAAACTAATATTTGAATGTCATATCTCCTCTCATATTGCTATTGAGAAAGTCACTCTCTTCTTCAATACTATGTTCAATGAGAATATTCACATGACCAATCTCGAAGGAGTACGAGTTGTTGATGCAAAGCATGGCTAAGATAAAGTCAATGAGCTTCCGTACATGTTATCTCCTTAATGATTATTTTCTGATATTGCTTTATTGTATCAAGTCGTTAGATGATGGAGTTTTTGTTATGTTTAAAGGGAAATCCGTTTATCATCCTAGTCCCATATGTGATGACACATGAATGTCATGGATCATATGAAGGCTTGTTGAAGGAAGAGAAACCGGAGAGACTAATCGTTGCTTGGATATTGAGCTCTAACAATACATGAGCAAAGGAAGTATTTGTTAACGTAAACGGGAGATATAAAATGTGAGTTGAGTACTATCTACAATAAACAAACAAAGGGAACTCATATTTCCACACCCATTTATTATATTTCCACAACTCACGTTAATAATTGTGAGTGTCCCGCCAAACTGGAGTACTATATTTCCACAACTCTCGCTAATAATTCGGAGTGTCCCACCAAACTGGAGAGTTTTAAATTAGATGACGAAATTATCGGTCACGTGGGCATCCATCGGTGCGTCGGGAATGCTGTGGCAGTTGTGGAGACCTCCGATCCGGACCCTGTTTCCTATGCTCATCACGCGAATGTCGACAAGGCTGTGCGACCTGTGGTACAAGTTGCCCGGTGTAGAACGAGGTTTTTCTAGAAGCGGAAGCAATCCCATCAGGGCAGTAGAGGAAGGCTTCAAATTAAGCGACGAAGGGATTGTCTTGTGTTCAACCGACTTCTCTTGAGTTAATATTACATCCTCTCCAAAATGAAAAAGGCGACCAGAGAACAAGAAGGATGGAAGACCCCATCAAGGGGGACAAGAGAGAGACGAACAAGGTAAGATGGGGCTAGGCCCCAATAGAGTCTATATGAGAAATATGCCCTATTGCACGGAAGATATCAGAGCTATGCAAGTCGGATGGTCTACAAACAATTGGAGCATCTAAAGAAGCATCATCTAGTGTGATCGTTCTCCTATGGATTGCACCAACCATTGTCCTCTACATAGCAATGGATACACGTTGCCTAAAATATACTACAAAGTATGAGAGTGAGAGTGGTACCCTTTGGCACCTAACATGATTAGCTCTCGTGCACTCTCTAACAAATGTGTTGAATGCATTGTCCATAGCTCCATATAACTCCAAGGCTAGAGGGACAAAGAGGTGACCTCGCTGCATGCCCCTATACTTGGAGACCTTGCGACCTGCTGTTGCACTTGCCGCCCATCCCCTTGGATGGGCGGCAAGTGCAAGGGGATGGGTAATCACTCGCTCCAAAATTGTATCCCGCATAGGGTCCGTAACCATGACATCCACTACTGTCACCTGATCATCTCAGACCAAGTATAAATCTGCCCTGACACATATTGTTTGCAAAACATATGAACACTCCCTCCAAGCCAAGTATCCACTCTCTCGTGCCATAGAAAACACTATGTCCCTAATAGCATCATGGGTAGCTATCCTCTATCCTCCAAAAGAAGACCGTGTCGTATGGACCGCTGTTGCATCTAGTGTAGAACCACACTCACAAGTGAGTAATGAAGATGCAAATAGATGGACCAAACCTATGTGAAACCTCATCAATGTGGAGAAAGTAGTTAGTGCGAGTCGGAACGCCCTAATGCACGGTCGAGCTAGGATCCAAGAGTATGCATCCTTGCCGGAGCAAGAGCAAAGATGTGCTCTAGTAGCTTTGAGAATTGGACGAGTCAACTAAGAGAGAATGTAGCACTATCGCTCCATCAAGGAAGATTGTAAACCTCTAGTCCAATCTGACTATAATGAGGCAAAAGATAGAAAGTCATCTCGTGCCCGTGGGGAAGGACTATCTCTAGTATGCCGGAGTAACATTTGGAGAGAATAGGATCCCTCATCCACCTCTGCCACATAAGTCTCCAAAACCAGCCTATCAACAACAACAAAACAAAAGGAAAGTAGGGGTGTCGAGAGAGCCCAACTACCCAAAAATGCTATAGGTGCTGTCTCCTCCATAGATAGCAAACCAACCCCTCCACACGAGATCAACAAAGCCGTCTGTCTACATGCCAAATCCCTTATCACACACTCAAAAGTACTTGGTCCAATAATATCACCAAAGACTCCCATAATCCTCCTATCAAAGGCTCTGAGATGTGATAGGAAGGACAAGGAGGAGAGAACTGTGTATATGAGGTACATTGGTTGACAAGCGATACTCGAGGAGAGTATACCAAATGTGTAAAAGACCAAGATTGAGGAGAGAAATTGGAGAATGGAAGCTCACATTGGGACACTTGAATGTGGTAAGCTCCAAATGCCTAGCATGAGCTTCGGCTCTTGTATTTAAAGGGGCCATACAAGGCTCTTGAGAAGCTTCTCAAGAAGCTTCCTTGAGCCACTTTCTTGGAGTGCAAGCCAAGTTAATTGGGAAGCTTCTCAAGAAGCTTCCTTCTAGAAGCCGTTTACTTGGCATGCAAGCTAAGCTAGTTGGAAGATTATAAAAGATTCCTTCTAAAAGCTACATACTTGGGGTGCAAGCTAAGCTAGCCGAGAAGCTTCCCAAGAAGCTTCCTAGATACTTTTGGAATATTCTAGGTTAATTTGTCTTATTTGCCACTTTGTTAGCTCTACTAACTTCATCGTTAAACTCCATATTGTTACATATTTCCCCACCACTACTTGGTGACGTCCTCGTCAGAAATGAAGCTTCAAACTCTTGGATGGCCAATCGTGCATTTTGGAGATGAGAAAGAGGTTCTCATGTGGCATCATGAAAGGGATACCCTTTCCAAAGGACCTTGTACTTAGTATGTTGTCAATGGCCGTGTTGATGTGGCAACGCGCAAGGATATGATCAACTTTGTACTCCTCATGATCATTGATAGGGACAAGAGGAGGAGGAGGAGGTTGGATGCAAGAGGAAAAAGAAGATGGGTTAAGAACAAAAGGTTTCAACTTGGAAACATGAAAGACAAGATGGATGCACATATGACAAGGCAAGGCAAGGCAAGTCGATAAGCAACAAGTGAGACAATTTTGGTGACATCAAAGGGTCCTATCCAATTAGGGGCAAGTTTATGAACTTGGGAATCAAGAAAGAGAGGGAGGTTATTTGATGAGAGCATAACTTATCACCAACTTGAAAGTTGAGATCATGATGATGGTGATCCGCATATTGTTTCTATCGATTCTGAGCAACAAGGAGATGAGACTTGGCTTGTTGGAGGGATTTGGAGATGGTGGTCAAGAAGGTGGAAGTATGAAGGACATGAGATGGAGGAGTAGCAAGAAGGGAATCTGGAACAAGTGGATCTTGGCCAAAATTGAGAAAGAAAGGAGAGAATCTGGTGCTTGCCTATTTACAATTATTGTATGCACACTCTATAGCTGCAAAACATTCATCCCGATTGGTATGGTGAATGTTGACAAAGGCACAAAGCATATCTTCCAAGGTGCAATTTGCACATTCAATTTGTCCATTAGTTTGAGGATGATAGGTTGCGGATAAAGTGAGCTTGGTGTTGAGTATTTAGGAGAGTGCTCGCCAAAACTTTCCAATGAAGCGAGGATCACGGTTGGAGATGGGTACACGTGACATTCTATGATGCTTGAATACATTGTCAAAGTAAATTTACGCCAAGGTTGGAGCATCCACAGTATCAACAGTTGGTGCCAAATGAATTTGCTTACTAATCTTATCCACAAACACCACAATTGCTGTGTGACCTTGCTTTGTCTTGGGCAAGGAGGTGATGAGATCTAAGCTCACATGTTCCCAACAAGTAGATGGAATGGGGAGTGGTTGAAGAAGTCCACTCGGTTTTTGGTTACTGGCCTTGTTGCATTGGCAACTCTCACATGATCGGACAAACTCCTGAACATGTCATGCCATGTTGGGCCACCACCATTGGCATTAGAGGGTACCCAAGGTCTTGTCCACACCCATGTGATTAGCAATTGGTAATTCATGGGCTTCTTGAAGGTGCACTAGTAGAAGATCACCTTTGGCTAGAACATAAATCCGGTCCTCATGGAATAGAAGGCCTTCCTTGAAGGAGAAGGTGTTGTCCTCCTTGTTGCATTTTGTTAGACAAACATGTACCATTTTGGAAGAAGGGATTTTGTTGCAGAGCTGACTGAAACTCGTTTCGGACCTTGGAGTCAATTGACACCGTTGTAATTGCCACCGTGATGAGAGGAAGAGACTTCAAATCAGGTCATCGTGATAGAGCATCAAGGATGACATGAAACCAACCTGGTTTGTACTCAAGTTTGATGTCAAATAATTGGAGTTGCTCCTCCCATCAATGATGTCAACTCTTCATGTGCTCCAAGTGTAAGGTCTACAAAAATGGTTTGTGATCAATTTGCATGATCACTTGTTTCCCCAAGAGATAATGCCTCCATATCTTGGTGGCATATACCATTGCAAGTTGTTCCCAATCTTGAGTAGAGTAATTTCTTTCAATGGTATTTAGTCGGCAAGACACAAAGGCAATGTGATGTAGTCTATATGGGAATTCATGTTGCAATATGACTCCACTTGCAAAGTTAGAAGCATCAAAATCAACCACACAAGGTAGTTGAGGATTATATGGTTGAAGAATGGGTCTTGAAGACACCATATGTTTCAACTTCTAGAATGTTTCTTTGTGCTTGGTGGTCCACTAGAAGCTCAAGTTCTTCCCCAAGAGGTCAGTCAATGATGCAACCACATGAGCATAATAGTGGATGAACCATCAGTAAAAATTGGCCAATCCATTAAATGCACGTACTTCTATAGCGTCCTTCAAAGTAGGCCAATCAGTAATAACCTTGATTTTCTCCTCTTCCATCTTGATTCCTTCCGATGAGATCTTGTGACCCAAGAAGGTAACTTCCTTCTGCCAAAAGGCACACTTTGACTTCTTGTAGTATCATTTCCATTGGCATAGTCATCTTAGGACTTCTTGCACGTGATTCACATGTTCTGCCTCTATCTTGCTAGAAATTAAAATATCATCTAAGAATAGCACCGATCCAATCGTTCATCCACCACCCAATGCATTTGATCCATGAAGATTGTTGGAGCATTAGTAAGCTTGAAAGGTAGAACTCTCCACTCAAAATGCCCATACCTTGTGCAAAAGATAGTCTTTTGCACATTCTCACTATCAATGGAGATTTACCAATAGCCGCTACAAAGATTCAACTTGGAAAATTATCGTGCTCCACTCAATTAATCAAGCAAGTCATCGATCCAAGGCAAGGGATATGCATTCTTCAATGTTTGCTTATTGAGCACACAGTAATCAATATAGAAATGAAGTCCTCCATCTTTCTTTGGAACAAATAGTATCGGTGCTCCCCAAGGAGAGGTACTATGTTGTATAAGTCCTTCTCCAACAACTATGTAAATTTTATTTGCAACTCCTCCAACTCCTTTGGTGAGAGCCGATAGATTGGTCTACTCACTAGAGTACTCATTGGCAATAACTCAGTCTCAAAGTGCATACCATGATCAGAGGGTAATTCCTTTGGCAAATCATCCAAAAACATGTCCGCAAACTCTTGAACTATCTGATCAACCATTGCTTGATGAGGCTCTTGGCACTCCTCAGATTATCCTTGTGCAATCGGCTTGATCCACACCGTGAAAACAGACTTATCTTCCTCCAAAGCTTGCTCTATGGTTGTTTCACTAACAAACTTCCTATCTAGGGACTCATCTCTCTTCAAGGCTTGCCCTATGGCTACCTTCTCAACAAACTTCTCATCTTGGGACTGAATATTCTTAGGTGTCTTACTCAAAGGTGCCAAACAACCTAATCAGAAATTCATACCTTGGTGTTGTACTTGAATTTGTCGTCAGGTCCAATCAAATTAAACCTTATGATGTTCAAGCCAAGGTAGTCCTAGAATGACATCGTAATGTAGAGGTACCACCAAAAACCTCATACACTCCAAATACTCTTTCACAATCTTGAAGGTAACATGATGCAAGGTACTGAATGCAGATCTCTTTCTACCATCTGCTATCATTAATCTACTTCCAATTACTGGCTTGATAGGAATACCCAATTCCTTTGCTACTTGCATAGACATGCAATTCTCCAAACTTCAAAAATTGACCAAAATCCTACAACCTTGATTAGATATCATACCTTGCAAGTGAAGCAAACTTGTATAAATCAAACCTTCAATCCCATTGGAACTAATCAAGCTCCTAATAGGCGACTCAAAATCTCCTATTGGGATTCCTTATTTCCCTGATCATTCCGCTCCACAAACTCCATTTGGGTGACTTGTTGAGGTCGCCCATTCCTAAGTGGACATTCAGCAATTTGATGTCCAACTTGATGACAATAAAAACAACCATCATTTTGTCGTAATCTTTCTCTATCTATTGTACCAAGTGGTCTCCGTTGGATAACATCAATCTCTATTGGTGCCGATTCCTCCACCTGTGCATATTGTACTGGTAGGCTTTGTGTAGGTCAAGGTCAAGACCAAGTTGTCACAACCAAGGAATTAAAGTACTCAGCCAATTGCATGGCTTCTTCCACATTTTGTGGGTCTTGCATGGTCACCTCCAATTTGGTTTGTGACTTCAAGCCCCTCACAAATTGATCCAGAACTTCACCTTCTTGTATATCTGAAATCTACACGATGATGTTCTAATATTCGGTGATGTAGCTCCTTATAGAGCCAATCTGCTTCAACTCCACCAATTTATCTCGTGCGGCTTGGGTGACATTTATAGTTTGAAATTGACCAAGTATTGCATCCTTGAATTCTGCCCATATCAAGATTGGTGCAACAATTTGTCATTTAGCTTGCTCCACTTAGAATCATCACCAAAGTTCTACCACACCATCCAATTGGCTAGAAGCCAAGAGAATCTATTTCCACTCATCTTGAAGATTGGTAGCTTCAAAGTAACATTTGTAGTCAAACACAAAATTCTCCATTGTGCTTGGAAGATTCTTATCTTCAAACACCTTGGGTTTTAGAAATCATATTTGATCTTCTCCATCTCGAACTAGTGCTCTCTCTATGTATTCTTATCTTTGTTGGTCTCGTTCATCCAACAATCGAGTAAGGTGCTCAATTTGTTGCTGCATAACAATGATAATGTCTGGTATTGCCGCCATGGTTATTACTCTATCCCACTACTCCCAATTTATCTAATTATTAACACATAGATGCAACACGTCCACCGCTCTCTATAATTACAACTAGAAGTATCAAGGGTTCCTCAAACAAGGTGATCATATATAGAAATCTTACCCAAAGAGTGAGGTGATGAATTGTGTGAAACAATGCTTGGGTAATACATGGACACAAAAATCCCAATGGTTTGGCGGAAGTGGATTTGGTGGTCCATAAATTTCATAAATTCCATCTATCCTATTCCTACTATGATACCAATGTAAAACACCAAGACCGAGGAGAGAAATAGGAGAATGGAAACTCACATCGGGACACTTGAATGTGGTAGACTCCAAATGACTAGCATGAGCTTTCACTCTTGTATTTATAGGGGTCATACAAGGCTCTTGAGAAGCTTCTCAAGAAGCTTCCTTGAGCCGCTTTCTTGGAGTGCAAGCCAAGTTAATTGGGTAGCTTCTCAAGAAGCTTCCTTCTAGAAACCGCTTACTTGGCATGCAAGTTAAGCTAGTTGGAAGCTTCTAGAAACTATCTACTTGGGGTGCAAGCTAAGCTAGCCGAGAAGTTTCCTAGATATTTATGGAATATTCTAGGCTAATTTATCTTATTTGCTACCTAGCCCTACTAACTTTGTCGTTAAACTCCATATTGTTACAAAATGCCATCTACAGATCTCTTAGTAACGAAAGGTCATCTACATGGAGAACATCCTCTACAAGGGCAGCATCTAAGAAGCATGTGACAAAATCCTTTGGATCCTACAAGCACTCCAAAAACACGTAGTCCATATGTAGATGTGATACACCCCTTTGGAAGCTCAAGGTGGAGAGGAATACCTTAAGAGGACCATGCATTGCATTTTGACACCTTAACTCTCAAGCCAACGAGATGTAGCTTGGTAGTCAAGAGGTCAAAGGCCTGCCTAATCTGATCTATAGGACCCACAATGTGTGTATCATCTGCCAAGGAGTGAAATACACAACATGACATGGCCAAAGTAGTAGATAGGAGAGCTCTAAAGTGAGCCATGGCAAATAAGGATCCCCCTAAAGGATCTCCTTGACATGTACCAAAAATTGACTCCAAGACGGTGACTCCTTCCTGTGAACAACCGTGCAGGTAGTAAAGGGAAGCACAAGAGCCAAAAAAGAACTGCACAAAAGGAATAAGACTCGCCAAGGATCCACCAACCTCCTTAAGCTCTCTAAAGACGGATGCACGTGAGATGCTATTAAAAGTGTTCTCAACATCCACCTATAAGAAGACCCAGTCCGGATGGATATCTAAGAGTGCTCTAAGGCCTAGAGATATAGACTCACATTCTCTAGGTGTAGCTACTCCAAACTGATGTGGACCGAGGTGCTATCAAAATTAAAAACGGTGTTGAAGGACAATAATATTACTGACCAAACATAAAAAAATCTCTCCAATAGCAATTGGTCTAAAAGGGAGGAATTTGTATGGCTATAATATGCTTTACTTGTGCACTTTCTGTCTGGGTGTGACTTGGAGAGCATAAGCAGGGAGCCCGTCTAGCAAATTATCGTGCACATTCTTTTCCGAGAGAAACCTACGGTTTGCAACAAATTGGGCTTCTTAGATTCCGTAGTTCTTCTAGCTCCAGGTAAATCTTTCTTGTCACGAAACGAATGCGCTTCACGATAGACATACGGTTCTAGGAATTGAATTGTTATATACTTTGCATACTCGGCAAGGATTCGGCAACGACAAGATGGACCTGCTTTCCATTCTGAAACAACACTAGTTACAACATATGCTCTGCATTAACATTGTCATACGTATCTATGTATCCAAACTGGATATGTAGAATAGCTCCAAATATAGAGAAATGAGAAGCCGTTTCAGGAACGAGAAATTTAGATCTTGTTGAAAAGCAAATGAGATGCAAAATATGTAATGTATACAAGGTGGTGAATATTTGTTCGACTGATAACATAAATGAACGTAACTTGAATGATAACAAAATATATCAAAAGTAATGGACACAAAATATATCAAAAGTAATCCTAATATACAAAGCAGCATGCACCAAAAAAGTGGAGACAGAACAACAGTGCATATAGAGAAATAAAATTGACTTGAGAAGCCAACGACAAAGATTCAGATAAATCGAAGTCGAAAATCAATGTAGAAGCCTGGATATCGAAAGTCATGGAAAATCAGTGAGTCATCCCAAAAGTATGAAATCCCTCACAGAACGAGTGGAGTAAAGTGAAGCGGTAGCTAACTGGATATAGATTATATGGCTCCGGGTATGTTCAATTTCCTCCTTTTTGCTGACAGTAAGTGAATCTACTATACGCTTCAGAAATTTTGCCTGTACTATTGGTTAGAGACACCAATACTATTCCCGAGAGAACTGACTTCCTTGCAAACCAGACCGTATGTGAACAGGCATGGTCTTTAAGGTTTTGGTCACTTATACGAGCAGGTTCCGGCACGTCTCAATGTATAACTTTCGCAATTTCTGGAGTTTGCTCAAGTGTACCCGAGAGAGCCTGCAGAGTCAGGGATGACCCAAAGTACAAGTCCTACAACTGCTGGAGTTTGCCCGATTGTCCAAATGATCGGTAAGAAAGATGGACATGATTCACAATGCTTCCGTCTCCAATTGTTGGAATCGCCTCTGTATCCAGTGGTTCTTGTAACATTGAGAACATGCCAATCTATAAGTCCTGCAATCGCTACTTCGCTCAACTGTATCAATGGAGAAAGAGGCGACCGCATAGGAAAAATGAAGGATGGGAAGACCCCATCAAGCCGTACAAGGGAGAGACAAAAAAGGTAACATGGGGCTAAGCCCTAATAGAGTCTGTATGAGAAATCTGCCCTACCGCACCTAAGATATCCGAGCTATGCAAGTCGTACGGTCTACACACAACTGGAGCATCCAAAGAAACATCACCTAATGTGATTGCTCTCCTATGGATTGCACCAGCCACTGCCCTCTGTAGAGCAATGGACACACGCTGTCTAAAGTAAGCTACAAAGTATGAGAGTGAGAGTGGTACCCCCTGACGCCTAAGATGATAAGCTCTCACGCACTCCCTGACAAATGTGTCAAATGCCATGTCCATCGCTCCATATAACTCCAAGGCTAGAGGAACAAAGAGGTGACCTCGCTGCATGCCCCTATACTTGGAGACCTTGCGACCTGCTGCTGCACTCGCCGCCCATCCAGGGGGATGGGTAATCACTCCCTCCGATACTGTATCCCGCGTAGGGTCCGTGACCACAACATCCGCTACTGTCACCTGATCATCTCGGACCAAGTATAAGTCTGCCCTGACACGTGTCGTCTGCAATGCATACGAACGCTCCCTCCAAGCTAAGTATCTACTCTCTCGTGCCATAGCAAACACTATGTCTCTAATGGCATCATGTGTAGCTATCCTTTGTCCTCCAAAAGGACACCGTGTCATGTGGACCGCCGCTGCAACTGTATCAATAGGTCAAGGACTAAAAGAAAAGAGAGAAAAAAAAAGAAAAAAAAGAAAAAGAAAGAGTAGAAGCCATTCCCATTGCGGGTTATCCAACACCCATGAAATGCAAATTATCTGGAAGCAAGATGTAATGCAAATGATCTGGAAACAAGATGTACTTGAATTGCAATGCTAGAATAATGATAAATCCATTAAAGTAGAATGCATCAAATGTAACCTGAAGCAAAGGCATAATTGAAACAAATTGAGTCTAACCTCTATCTAGAGGACTAGTAAAGAATGAGAAATTGAGAACATCTATGCAAACAATTGCAAGAAATGTTCACGGGCAAGTGCAAAGAAAAGAGATAAAATCTGCCTCAAATGAAATGATGGACAAGGTGGGCCCTAGTGTTCACAAGCAAACCTTGAAAACCACATGGAAAAATACTGCATGTGAATGAAAATAGTTGTAGATATATAAGTATATGACAACATAAGCCATTTTGGGAACGGGTTATCATGAAGTGCAAATGATTTGATAAGCAAAATGTACATGATGCACAATGCAAGAATAGTGAGAAATCCATACGATAGAATGCATCAAATGTAACCTAAAGCAAAGGTATAATTGAAACAAATTGAGAATAACGTATGGCTAATGGATAGTAAACAACATGCATGAGATCGAGAACATATGCGAGAAATAGGAAATGTTATGTAATAGACTGCCGATAAGCAGTGCATGAAGGATACAAATTGAAATCATGGGCTGGAGTCCGGTAGGAACACTATAGACACTAGAGGTTGAACCAAGAATCAAGCAAAGTGCAAAGGAAAATAAATAAAGAGTGAATTAATTGGGAAATGGAGGAGTGGAACAATGCAAGAGCTATTGGATGGTGTGGCTGCAGAAACCTATCAAAGTATAACAGGGTAACAAGAGCAAAGTGAAATAAGACAAAATATAAAGTATATCACAACAAGCGCTGTGGCAGCTAAAAAACAAAGGGATTTAGTGGGGTATATATATATAGAGCAATTGCCCAATTGCATCCAGTAGCGCTTGTACTCGAGCACGACCATATGTATAACTTCTGTAATTGCAAGAGTTGCTAGAGTGTATCAAGTCAAGCTTGGAGGTTCAAGCATGAACATACGTTTAAGTCATGCATGTGCTCAAGCTGCATGATTATAAAGTCCAAAGGTTCTTGCACTCATAGATCTCTAAGGAGTCTAATGGTTGGGGTTGCACGAGTGCACCTAGTAGGGCTTGCAAGTTCAAGTGTGAGTCCCCTAAATAAGTCATACAGTGCCTGGAGTTGCATGAGTGTATTGGATAGAGCTTATAGGTTGGGGCACCCATGGATCCTTACCAACCAAGGTCACCAAAGTTGCCCTAGTGTATAAGGTAGAATTCAAAGGTTTTGGCACCTATAGATCCTTAACATCCATGGTCCTTAGAGTTGTCCCATTATATCCAATAGAGCCCATAGGTTTGAGCACTTGAGAATCTCTACTAGTATACAATTGCTAGAGTTGCCCAAGTGTCTCCACTAGAACCTGCAAGTTAGGTCACTTGAGTATCTTAAAATTTTATAGTGGTTTGAGTCAATCTCTTTCTATGTCCCCAACAATTGCAATTGTTGGACAGTAGTAGTCATAGCCAGTAGCCGGAGGTTTGGGCACAACATATCCAGCATAGCCTGCAGGTTTGGGCACGACCGTATCTCTACAATATCTTTTCTTTTTCAATTGCTAGAGTAGCCCAAGCGTATCCTCAATTGTTGGAGTTGTCTGAGGATATGCAATAAAGCATGGGGGTTTAGGCACGATAATATACATAATTTTTCCAATTGCTGGAGTTGCTTGAGCATATTTGGTATAGCTTGTTTAGCCTATAGGTTTGCTGGAGTTGCCCGAGAGTATCCGGTATAGCTTGCAGGTTTGCTGGAGTTGCTTGGGCATATAAGGTTAAGCTTGTAGGCACAAGCACAATAATATTTGACATTTGTCCAATAGATGGAGTTGCCTAAGCGTATTAGGTATACCCTATAGTTTTGGGCATGAGTCTATCCATAAGTCCTTCAATTGATGGAGTTGCTTGAGTGATTTTGGTACCGAGACATCTTTTGTGATCCTCAGTACCTTTGCTACTTTGCAGATAAAGTCCAAGGTGTCTCTTTCCCCAACATAAGAGGTGGAAGCCTCAACACCTAAATCTGATCTCCTTTGAGCTATAGCCATGCTACCCAATCTTTGCTCCAAATTGCTCAATCCGAGTAGCCATAGTTGTATCAAAAGCAAGGGCAAGTATTGTGAACCGGCTGGTCTCTCAACTAAGATAAATGACTAATGGCTATTGAGGTAGCGCACCATGGACTAAGAAGGCAAGGAATCCCAACTCCATCACACTCCACCAAGGCTAAAACTCCAATACTTAAGACATTGCTTAGTAGAGAACTCAATGAGAGAGCGATAGTTGCAAATGAAAGGATGATCAATACCTCCTCACTCCTAGCTTATATACTTATAAAAAATTTACACACCAATGTTAATAATTACTGGAGTAACTCAAGTTACTAGGCTAAAAGTCAAATAAAGTGAAAATTCTAAATGAATATCCAAGTACTTAAGAATAATAATCCCATGGGTAGGTGGTCTTATCCTCACCTACAAACTAAGTCAAGGATTTCTTCACATGGGCTATCTTTGGACTATAAGAAAAGACCACACCAACAAGGCTTGTAGGCCTAAGAGCTTTCAACTCTTTCCTCAAAGTCAAATAACTAGGAATAATACAAAGTCAATAAACTAGAAGACAAAATAGTTGTGCTCACTCTTTCCTTTCTTCTAGAATAGGGTCACCTTTATCTTAGCTAGGACTAACTCTAGCTAATCATGACTAATATAAAAGCTTAGCTAAACTCTAGATCATATTTCTCCACTACTTGCAATACCAAATTTAATATCCCTATAGAGCATACATGCATCAATGGGTGTTACAATATTACACCCCTATAAGGTGTGGATCCTCTACCACCACTTCTACTACCTCATCCTCTATGACTTGGAGCTCCTCTACCACCTGCCATAGCAGCCCTACCACTTTGTAACTCCGGGTGAAGTTCAAATCATCAATCATTAGTATGACCAAATCTATGGCAATGGTCACATTGTTTATGTGCTGGCTATGATACACTAGAGATATCATGTCCACTACCCTGAGTGCACTCTCTCTTGTGATGAGGTCCACCAAAATCTAACAAGCAACACCACAACTAACTAGCTACTGTGACCTGAAATGAAGGTAAGGGTCTAGCTACACTAGGCCCTCCACTCGCTCCATAGGATTTGGGCTGTCCACTTTGTCCTTGGAAGCAAACATGGCATGGTGCACTCTATTGCTCTCTAGAACGAGTGAGAATTAATAACTATGGATGAGGTCTCCCTACCAAATCTAGATGTCACCACTCTCTCCTCCACCATGTTGAGCTCAATGCGCTTAGCTAAACTAAACTCCACTGTCAAAGTAGGTGAAGTAGCTTGTAACAATGTAACATCATGTACTCTACATCACAACTCCTTGTCTAGGATCCCATACCAAAATTGGATCAATCGGATCAATAACTCCTTGAGTGAAACTGATAAGCAGTCTCATGCAAGTGTATGCCTTGTGTAGGCCTTTGGTTGGAACTCCTACAAGCTCCTCAACTTGTCAATTTACACTCCCTAGTAGTTTTGCCTCAAGCACTAGAAGAACTACACGATGGGGTTAAACTCAAGTACTACACCACCTCTTGTAATGGTACACTCATTTGTTGTAGCATCATTTCCAACTAGTGCACCTCCACTAGATCCATTAATGCTACTAGAGCTAGAACTCGTGGGTACTATTGATCTATCCCTAGCAATTGAGCATGAAGTGATGGAGAAGTAGTTTGAAGAGCAATACTATTTCCATAGCTTGATCTCCTCCAAGTGAGCTCTCTTGAACTCATGAACTCATGATAGTCATCCATAGGTGGACCCTCTAAGTGTTGAAACAACCCTTCCATGCCATGAAGGGTGTGAACAAAGTTAGGTTTTGCATCTATAGAAATCACATCAACTATCAAACTCTTGGATGAAGTCATCCAACTCAATGGTACCCATTGTACTAGAGTAACACTTGGGCCTTTGAAGGCCACATAAATCTTATCCATGTCCCACAACAATAATGCAGACACACATACCAAGTGCACTCTCAATTGAATCAACTCCTATGTTAAACTCCAAATCGGAGTCAATTTCCTCCCTCATTAGGATTTGAGATACAAGTTGATACCGAGTGCCACTTTGTATAAACCCACTACACAGTATAGTGATATCTCCTCTAGATTCTCCAAAGAACTCTGTTGTGATAATGTAACTCAAATCGTAACCGTAACTACCATAGATACTTCACCAAGGATCACCACCAAGTGCCACCACCAACTAATATAACTGTAACTATGATAATTGCACTAGAGGAAAGGGTGACTTGTACCTACCATCACAAAATTCACTCACTTCTTGCCTCATTAGAGAGAAACATAGATTGTATGATTGGTCATCACTCTAGCCACATGTAATACCAATAGCTAAATATATTATCTAGAGGTGAAAATTGGTTTGGTAAAATTTAGGAGGGAGTTATATATGCTGGACTAAGTAGATTAGATAGAGATATCACCAAAAGAGTACTTCTATTAATAGGGCAAGAGCCCAAAATAGCCTCAAAACTTTAGAGCCAATTTTGGAGGCCTAAATAGATGAATTAAGCCTCAAAAATGTATAGATTTTCCTCCTTCCCAATGCAAGAAAGGCTAGCCTTCCTCCCATTAAGTTTGTTTCATCGAGAGCTTTCCAATGGTACCTCACCCATGTGATTATGAGATTCATATAAGAAGATTCTATAAAGATTCCTTCTAGTTGAACCTATTTAACCAACCAGATAGGACAAGGACCGACATGTCACACATCAAAGCAACTAATCTAAGGGTAGAGCTCGTTGATATGTCACCAATCCATCTATTTGATCCAAGGGTGGAGCTTCCTTTGAATGGATCCTTTTTGCTATATCATAAAGAAAAGGTGCTCCTTTAGGGCATTAGAGTATTGAATGTGAAGCTCATATTTTCTCTCTTGCATTTCTCTTGGAGAGTTCTTCTATCTTCAAAGTATTACACCTCACTACCGAGAGCATACCATAGCACCAACACTCTAAATTTTAGGCACCTCACACAAACATGGTGCACAAACAAGAAGCAAAGAATGGAAGGAGTCCCATCACAAGAAGTCTAAACCAAACTCTCCATCTCATAAATCAACATCGGATTGACTCTGCCACCATTTGGCATTTGACATAATAAGAGTGTCTACCTACTCTTAAGCCACCAAGGATGAGACCAAATTGTATTTCCTAGCCAAATTTACATGTGTATAAGTATCAATCTACTAGTCACTAGGACAACAAGTGAAGGTCGATCAATTGGTTAGGGCATCAATCTAGGAACCAAAGATCTAGAGTTTAAACCTTATTGTGTACAATTAGAAGAGTGAGTAGATTTTTGCAAATGGTGATCAAAAACCCATCTAAACTAGCTAGCCTCATGCCAACAAGTTGGTTTCTTGCCCGTTGTAGCCTCTCTAGCCCACAACCTTTTTGCCTCGAAGCCTCTAAACTAAAATGCAACCAAATAAGGCCTTTCTTTGTGCCAATTTGAACCCTTTCTAAATTTGGCCAAGCTTCATCCAACCCAAGCCAACTTGAGCACTAGCTAGAGAAATTTGTGCAACATCCAACTCTAAGCAACTCCCACTAATCTGATACATCTCCTCTATAATTGGCTGACCACCAAATCCTCTTCTAATTCTCAACTCGAGCCAAATTGAGATGATGAGGATTTCCAAATCTCTAATTCAAAGAGATATGTTCCCAATTTCAACTTCAATTTTGCCATTCAAGCTCAATTCACACCAAATTGACCTTAATTTCACCTCTTCGGCTGTCATACTATTTGTAGTCTCTCATCTAGATTGCTTGGCCATTCAACCTGCAGTGATAGTAGTTAGAGGTATTCTAGCAATTTCCCATAGATTACTTTTTGACGGTCAAATTTCGTGTTTAGGGTACTGACTTCATGGTGGACCCACCGTCACTTTGCACCATTCGCACTGTCGAGTATGCTATCAGCGAGACCGTTAGGGTTTCAAACCTAGCTCAAGTCCAGAGTATACTTTTGAAGTGCAACTCTAGAGAGCTCACTTCTTTGATGTTGAGCCTTGGAGTTCTTGGCTATGGTGGACAGAGGCTGGTGAGTGTCACCTGGATTCTCTTAACTAGAGTGTGTGTGGCTTGACTAAAATCAATACCCAGTTGTTGGCAGTTTATAGAGTGACAAATCAAGTATTGATTTGAGTTGAGTTAATTTGAGAGTTATAAGCGATCTGACTACATTAGAGAAGTGAAGTTAGGGGGAAATTGGGTGCAGAAATTGTGAGTGTTGGTGGTATCTCCAAGTGTAGTGGATTGTTGGTAACTCAATCAAAGTTCAAGTTTTCCCTAGTATGCATAACCTTGTTGCTTGATGCAGATTTAACAGGAAAGCAGACATTGTGCGGAAGCGCTGGCCAATTTTTTAGCAAAGAAGAAGCAATTTTTGAGCAGTGGTTGTGATTTTGAGCTCAAGAGGTGAAGGCATGACCAATTTGTTTCAAGTTGGGCTCAGAAAGTAAAATTGAAGGTGGAGTTGGGAACCTATTCTTGTGAATTTATGATTTGGAAAAACCCATTAATTTAGTTTGGCTTGAGTGGAGAGTTAGTGGAGGATTTGGCGGTTAGCCAAATTTAAGGTTTATGTCAAATGTTTGCTAGAGTTTACATCAAATTTTGGCCAAATTTTGAGGAGTTTTGCTAGATGTGGAGGAGTTTTGAAGTTGCAGATTTTGGCTAGAGTTGGTGGAGTTTTTGCCAAATTTGAAGGAGTTTTGCCAAATTTAGAGGAGGTTCAAAGTAACAAGAAGAAAGGTCTCATTTGGGCATTTAGAGGCTTTGAGGCAGAGGTTGTGGGCTATGAGGAGCTACGAAGGCCTAAAAAGGCTAGCACGCTTGCTTGCTGGCGTGAAGCTAGCTAGTTTAGAGTAGATCTTGGTCATTGTTTGGCAAAATTTGCCCATCTTGCCCATCTTGCTAGTGCACAATAGGGTTTGACCCCTAAATCTCTTGTTCCTAGACTCGTGCTAGGGCACCCGTCTAGGAACAAGAATTTTAGGTACTGGTACCCCATCACTTGTTATCCTAGTGATTGGACCATTATTATCTATACACTTGTAGCTTTGGCTAGGAGAGGCAGTTTGATCCCATTCTTGGTGATCTTGGTAACTTAGGACGTAGATATAAACTTCTCTTATGTCAAATGCCAAATGGTGGTAGAGTTAGTCCCGTTTTGCTTTATGAGATGGAGTGTTTTCATTTAGATTTCTTGTGATTGGACTCCCTCCATTCTTTTGCTTCCTGTTTGTGCACCATGTTTATGTGAGGCACCCTGAATTTAGAACGTTGGTGTTCTAGTGTGCTCTTGGTAGTGAGGCTGGAGGGATGACTAGTCAGACTACCTTTGTTTCTCCCCAGTGAAGCAGGGAGTGATGATATGCAGACCATGAGAGTGCATGTTATAATGGCAAATTACAAGTTGCACTTTCTCCTAGTGTAGTTATCTCAGTTAGAGTCACATTAGTGGGTGGTGTTCCGCGAGTATTGGCACTTGGTGGTGCTTAGTTGGTGTTGGCTGTTGGTGGGGTACTTGCGATTGCGATTGAAGTTTATGGTTCCGGTTTGAGGTTGCAATTGCAGTTACTTTGTCACAACCAAGTTCTTTGGGGATTCCAGAGGATTGAGCCCTGCAATATGCAATGGGTTTACTTGGAATGGCACTTGGTATCAACCTGTATCTTAGGTCTCAATGAGGGAGGAGATTGACTCTTAGTTGGAATTTGACACAAGAGCTAATTCAGTTGAGAGTGTACTCGGTGTGTTCGCACCATTTTTGTGGGACATGGACAAGATTTATGGGTCCTCTAAATACCCTAGGCGTTACTTTAGTACAGTGGGTACCATTGAGTTGGATGACTTCATCTAGGAGTTTGATAGTTGGTATGATCTGCAACATATGCAGAACCGACTTTGTTTACACCCTTCATGGCATGGAAGGGGTTGTTTCAGCATTTGGAAGGTCCACCGATGGACAACTACCATGAGTTTAGGAGAGCTCATTGAGTTATGGAGACAATATTTGTCTCCAAACTATATCTCCATCACTTCAAGCTTGGTTGCTAGGAGTAGATCGGTTGTACCCATGAGCTCTAGCTCAAGTAGTGTTGGTGGATCAGTGGAGGTGCACTAATTGGAGATAGTGCTACCATGAGTGGAGGTACCATTGTAGGAGGTGGTGTGGTACTAGGGTTTAACTCCATGGTGGAGTTCTTCTAGTTTTTGAGGTAGAACTACCAAGGAGTGCGGATTGACAAGCTAAGAAGCTTGTAGGAGTTCAAACAAAAGGTTGGAGAGAGCCTACGTGAGGCATACACTTGCATGAGGCGGCTGATCTCTTTCACTCAAGGAGTAACTGAGGCCTAGGCAGTCTTGTTTTGGTATGGGATACCGTAGAGGGAATTGCAACGTAGAGTTCGTGATGCTATGTTGTTATAGGCTACTTTGCCTACTTTGGCAGTGATCTTTGGTTTAGTTGAGCATATTGAACTCAACATGGTGGAAGAGAGAGTGGTGACATCTAGATTTGGTAGGGAGACCTCATCCATAGTTGTGACTTCTTCTAGAGTGCAACAGAGTGCACCATACCCAATTGGTTTTTGAGGACAAGATGGATAGCCTAGATCCTATGGAGCAAGTGGAGGGCCTATTATAGTTAGACCCTTACCTTCATTTTTGGGTTAGCAACAACCTATGAGTGGTAGTGTTGCTTGTTGGACTTGTAGTGGACCTCATCATAAGAGAGAGTGTACTCAAGGCAGCGGACTTGATACCTTTGGTGCATCACAACCAGCATAGAGACAATGTGAGCATTGTCACAAATATGGTCATTCTAGTGACCGATGCTTTGACCTACACCCAAAGTTATGGGGTGGTAGGGCTGCTATGGCAGGTAGTAGAGGAGTTCCAATTCATAGAGGATGAGGTGGTAGAGGTGGTGGTAGAGGATTTACACCTAGTAGGGATGCAATACCTGCCTTTACTTTTGATACAACTATGGTTACTCGGATTGAGCAATTGGAGTAGAGATTGGCTAGTATGGCTATTGCTCAGAGGAGATCAGATTTGGGTGCGGTGACTTCCACCTCATATGTTGGTGATAGAGATGCTTTGGAATTCATGTGCGGAGCAGCATAGGTGGATGCATCTACAACAGTCACTAGGAGTGTAATACGTGCTCTAGAGCCTAGAGGAGCATCAAAGGAGTTGGACCTACAAAGAAGAGAGATTGGGAGATAGGTCACACTTCTCCAATCTTTCATGCTATTTGAGGCATTCAGATGACATCCATGGCTCCTAGATGTCCTAGTGTAGGTGTGGTAGTTGGTGATGGGGTGCATGATGGACTACCTACTAGTCAGCCACCTACTACTACACAGATAGAGTCTAGCATGATGTTAAGGGCGGCTCAGTTGATTATGCGATGCCCTTTGTTTTCAGCCAGTGACATGTTTACATTGGAAGTTGACCCAACCCCAGTGTTCCGGTTGGCTATCACGCTTTTTGAGGGTAAAGATGATGTGGTACTTATTACAAGAGCAGAGGTGGTTGATAGTGGAGTTGACTTGGTTGAGGAGCATGAGATCCGCTCAACAATGAGTGGTTTACGGCAAGCAGCAATGGCTAGATTGGAGGAGTTACCAACTAGACCAACCTTTAAGAGAGTGCGGTTCACACCTAGTGTTGTCCTATTGGATAACCAAAGGGGGATTTTCCATTTGGCAAGACCTTCGAGTAAGGTCTATATACCACAAAGAGTCTTATTTGACTCTGGTGTGCAACCCCTTATGTCGGGGAAGGTTGTAGTTGTCAATTTGGAGTTACAGAAGACCAATGTGGAGAGGTGTCCATTTTAGATCCAAATATCTCTAGGTGGTGGTTTGATATAGTACATCACACGTGAGCAGCTTGTTGTCCAAGTAGTTTGGTCATCCAACTAATAGCTCGATGGTGAGAGCTCAGGCTATTGTGACCATAGTTGAGTCATATGATGTGCTAGTGGGTGGAGCAATGCTATACCCCATGGGTTTAAACATTGACTATTAGGAGGAGACAACTTCCTATAGACCAAGTTGGCAGTCTGGTGAGGGACAAGTATGTTGCTTAATAGTACGCTTCAATAGTGGCAATCTTAGCTCACTACAATTCGGGACCATGACAACATCAATTTCAAATTTTAGTGGTGCAGTTACTTGGCTTGGTGACTTTTTGGAGAGGAATGCCCATGCCGAGGATACTCTAGTACTAGAGGAGATCACTTAGATTTGGAGTACAAGTGTGATTGTTCCATTCACCTTGGATGTTTCATTGTGGAGTTCAGAGGAAGCAACAACATGCAGATTAGTTGGTGCAATAGGCTTAGAGCATAGCCTTCATACCATCAAAAGATGAGTGTGAGAATGAGCCTCCAGAGTCGATCACCTTGACACCTCTGGATACCACACTCATTGCTTGGCAGTATCTAATAGAGGAGATATGTATACTGGAGTTGTTTGGTGGGATTAGCACTGGACTAGCTGCGGTATTACAGGTAGGTATACGAGTATAGAGGTACTTGTATGTGGAGAGAGATGAGATTGCTAGGCGAGTCTCTTTACATCATGTGGCACACTTGGCCTATCAGTATTTGGAGTTATTATCGATGTCAGCAGTCAAGGATTACCAGAAGACCCTACATGCAGACATTTCCTAGCTGGGAGGCATGACTTGGAGAGAGGTGATCCCATTCACTTAGTGATTGCTAAGTGGCCATGTTAGGGACATACACGTGTTGGCCAAGGTTTGGGTCTTCAGGATATCCGTTCTAGAGTATTTTGAGAGATGTTACATATACTTCGACATCTCCATGTCTATCAATCCATTTCTCTAGCTTACCTTTTGGAGAACATTCCTTTGATGGGTAATTTTCACACCAGAGTGGTGGTGAATACACATCAAGTCCATTCTTGGATGGGACCTGCTATACTGTTAGATGCATCCAAGGTAGGATCACGGGCTCATTGTCTTTGTCTTTAGTGGACAAGCCTCTTACCCAAAGAGGTTTTACAACGTGATTATGATGGGTTCAACGACTTGACCATATCCTTGTTGATGATATCTTGGAGGTTGGGCGTTAGTCTCAGACAATGGTAGTGGCTGACAGGTCACCTACGGCAATGGTGAACCTAGTTGGACAGCCTAGAGCCACATTTCCCACACTCATGAGTTTCCCAAGCTCTCATGCTTTTTGAGAAGGATGACCTTGACTTGTTTGGAACTCATAGTTACAACAATTGGTGGAGCCCAACACCGATGAGAGACAATGGGTGATGGGTTTTCACACCGGTATTATTGCTGTTTCAGTAGTGTTAGAGGTATCTAGGCGTTTGGTGTTAGGTCAAGCTATGGATGTGAACTATTTGACTTGGATTGTGAGCCTTGGCTTGGCAGAGTAGCGTAGGATGCACTTGATAGGCATCATCACTCGGGCACTTGTGAGCTCTATGCCTACCGAGACAATTCAAGCACATGTTGGGGGTGATAGACCGAGTGGACATGGTATTCTTGGGACATAGCCAATAGTTACTAGGGAGAGTGGTCTACTTGGAGTCTATCCAGGTGAGCGTGTGCTACTTGGATTACACTTTTGGTCCACTTGGGATGCAGCTAGAGGACATGTGGAGCTTGCAGCCAGAGTGGAGAGAGTTTTTCACACAGAGGTTGGGACTTCTAGTGGTCGGAGGCATGACACTACTACTCCCAAGGGCCCAGTGTAGCAGCTAGTCAATACATCTTCCACTCTTGTGATAGTTATAGAGGATACTTGGGAGCCAAATCTTTGACCCAAGTTTATTGGAGAGGAAAGACGGAGAGTTTGGAGGTTCTTGAGGAGCTACATGACTTCTTTTGCCTTCAGTATGAAGGATTTGGGTGCTCTAAAAGGACTTGGTATATGGATTGAGCTGACTAGTGATACACTAGTTTATTGATGTCCTTATTGCTATAGTGACATGGAGAGGACATCGATTTAGAGCTAGGGTAGAGACCTTTTTGAGGCTAGTTTGGTAGAGATCTCACATGGAGAGTATGCATCACTACAATGATGCTAGCCAAGAAGGATATGCATGGCAACTACATAGCTAGACGGATGTGTGGAGATTACCGTCCTATTAACCAATAGACCATGGCTGATTGGTATGCCATGCCTATATTGGAGGAGATTTTTGATGCGATTGGGCATGGAAAGATCTTCAGTACTTTGGATCTTCAAGTAAGTTATCATCCGTTGCCAATCAAGGAGGAAGATAAGTCCAAGACAACATTTAGGCTATAGATCATCACGGTAAGGATGTGTTATATCAGTGGAGGTTCTTACCATTTGGGTTAAAGAATGCTCATGTTGAGTTCCAAAGGGTCATTGTAATACCAAGGGTTAGCCATATGATCTAGATGTGAAATTTGGTTTGGTAACATCTAGAATGATGTTATACATGATGGTCAAAATAGATCAGATAGAAGTATCACCAAAAGAGTACTTCTACTAATAGGGCAGAAACCAAAATAGACTTGAGAACCTTAGAACCAATAGCTAGACATATGATTTAAAGGTGAGAATTGGTTTGGTAACATCTGGAAGGATGTTACACATGATGGACTAAACAGATCAGAAAGAGGTATCACCAAAAGGGGACTTCTACTAATAGAGTAGGAACCGAAATATGCTTGAAATCTTTGAAGGCAATTTCGGAGGCCTAAACGGATGAATTAGGCCTCGAAAATGTGCAGATTCCCCCCCCAACAAAGGAAAGGCTGGCCTTCCCTCCCCCCTGGTTTGTCTCGTCGAGAGCTTTCCAACGGTACCTTACTCATGTGATTCTGAGATTCCTACAGGAAGATTCCCTAAAAGATTCCCTCTGGTCAAAGCTCGTTTGACCAACCAGATAGGACCTAGACCAGACAGGTCACCCATCCAAGTCAGTAATCCAAGGGTGGAGCTTGCTGACATGTCACCTATCTATGTCCCTAATCCTATGGTGGAGCTTCCTTGGAGGAGATCCTCTTTGTCTATATAATAAAGAGAAGGTGCTCCCTTGGGGCATCGAATGTTTGAGTGTGCAATCTGTGTTTTCTCTCTTCTCTTGTCCTCGAAGCATTACAGTCATGGATAGGATCCTAGTTGGATTGGATTTTGCTCAATGCTATATTGAGGACATTTTGGTCTATAGTACTATTGTTGAGGAGCATGAGAGACATTTGTTGGAGGTGTTTGAGAGGTTGAGATCTCATGGAATCAAATTACATCTTGGGAAGTGTAGGTTCTTCCATGAGCAGGTTGAGTATTTGGGTCACACTATCTACCATGGAGGACTTGGTGTTAAGCAGACCAAGGTGGAAACTATTGCACGTATTCCTTGGCCTATGGATATGAGTAGAGTGCAAGCATTCCTTGGGTTGGCAAACTTCTATCGCCGCTATGTTAGAGGATTTAGTGCCATTGCCAAGGCCTTGACAAAGTTGACCAAGCCAACACATGAGTGGTGTTAAGGAGATGAGTAGGAGAGAAATTTTGTAGAGGTCAAGGAGAGGTTGACATCTGCTCCTATTTTGAGGAGACCAATCAAAGGACAACCATTTCAGGTTCAGACTGATTGGAGTATGTTGGAGCTTGGAGCAATGCTCACCCAACATGATGATTAGGGGAAGGAGTTTGTGGTGGCCTATGCTAGTCGCTCCAACAATTCAGCGGAGGCAAAGTGTAGTTCATATGAGAGAGAGTGCTTGGCAGCCATTTGGGCAGTAGCACATTTCTGATGTTACCTATTTGGTAACCCTTTCACTCTCATCACTGATCATCAGCTGCTGAAGTGGTTGATGGAGTTGGACAAGCTTTCAAGAAAGCTTGCACAATGGGCTTTGATTTTACAAGAGTATGATTTCACGGTTATTCATAGACCTAGAGTGGTGAACCATGATGCAGATAGGTTGAGTAGAAACCCATGTCCCAGCCAACAAGATCAGACTAGAGTATGTTGGAATGGTGCCTCAAATGAGGAGATGGTGCCAGGTTGGCATACATTTGCCTTTCTATGTATATTTTTTGAGACTTTGGTGGTATCTCTCTCAATACATACAAGAGGAGTTATTAAGGTCACAAATCCAAAGAGTGAAGATATTGTAAAGTCTAGCAAGACATTCATGATGATGTCTTAGTGATGGACTATCTTTGCATTGGTGTTGTGGGTGGCACAATTGGGGCCAAGGAGAGAGACCATGTTCTTCAGCAAGCCAAACGGTTTCAGATTGGAGGGTAGACACCTTTTGCATGTATGGGAGGATGGTAGAGTGAGAGTAGTACCACTTCCTTCCTGGAGACTACAGTTGGTTTGTCATACTCATGAGGAGCTAGGACATTTTGGAGTAAAGTATACATATAGCTTACTCAAGAGTCATTATTGGTGGCGCGGTATGCAGACTGATGTACATCAGTTTGTTGCCAGATGTGTGGTTTGTGACCAAGTTAGAGCATCATTTAATGCTCTTATACCACAGTTGCACCCATTACCTGTCATGAGATTGGGTTACTGTTGGAGTTTTGACTTTACCGGACCTTTACCATTGATAGTGAGAAATCATTGGTATGTTTTGGTGATGGTGGAGCACTTCTCCAAGTGGATTGAGTTGGTGGTACTTCCTGGCAAGTCCAGTGAAGGGACGACTTACTCATTCTTAGACCGGGTTCTTAGTCATTTTGGTGCACCCGTTCAGGTTTTGATTGATTAGGGTACAAAGTTCTTGGTGGAGTTTTAGGTCTTGTGTGAAAAGGCTTTGATTAATCATCATACTACCTCTCAAGATCACCCTGAGGTAGATGGCCTAACAAAGAAAGTGGTTCAGACAATGAAGAGAGGATTGCAAAAGTATGGTTTGCAGAAATGCCACTTAGGAGATTGGGATCTCCAGTTACCTTGGTTGGCCATGAGCTACCAGTTCAGCCGGCAAGCTTCCTTAACATCCTTCTCTCCTTACTTTATACTCTATGGACAAGATCTAGATTTACCTGCAGCCATTTGTCAAGATGCTACTATAGTTTTGGACTTGGATGATCTAGATGTATGGATGAGTGCATGTTCTGAGCAGGCATAGATCTTTTGGAGAGTGACGCCAATGGCCTTTGAGAACTTGGCAATTGATCAACATAGAGATACTTTACGCTATGCTACCATTTGAGGAGGAGGTTATAGACCCTCAATCTGTCAATTTTATCTAGGAGACTATGTACATCTACAATAGATAACACCTACGACACTTGATGTTTTGATAGGCTCACTATCTTGAGAGTGCATGAGGTTTTTCCATCCGGATTCCTTGTGTTGGAAGGACGTGATGGTGTTATTTGGAAGGATCATGTGTGCAGTTGTGCGCCAAGCCACCTCCCAAACATTGATGGTACTATGGACCCAAGCTTGGCACTAGTATGTGTAGGCTTGAGGTGTATGTTATGTGGCTCTTCAGGTGGAGTTGCTATTATGTTAGTGTGTGATAGCTATTTGAGAGGATGGCATATGGCATGTATGACTCCTCCCCTCATGGTGGTTCCTCAAGGAAAATGGTTATGTCCTAGATGTATTTGATCTATAGCTAATTCATTCTATATGTGGTATAGATTGCAGACAGGCGACTAACGATAGGGCTCCATAGCACCCGGCCTTCTGATCTTTGCCCATCATAGGGTATACCATAAACTTGGAGTAGATGGCTATTTGGAGCTAGAGGGACCTAACCACCAGCTAAGAGGGCAATTGTGGCACTTTAGAGTCTATGTATGACTTATGTAGGAGTTGTGCTTCTATAGTGTATGATGTTGATAACAATGTATGTTGTGTAGCAATGTATATACGCATGATAGTTGTGACTCCATTTGTAGTGTCGCATCTAGATTGCTTGGACATTGGAGTTATAGTGATAGTAGTTAGAGTTATTTCAACAATTTCCCATAGACTAATTTCCGATGGTCAGATTTTGTGTTTGGGGTACTAACTTCACGGTGGGGCCCACCGTCACTTTGCACCATCTGCACCATCAATTGTGCCATCAGCAAGACCATTAGGATCTTAGACCTAGCTTGAGTCCAGGGGTATACTTTTGAAGTGCAGCTCAAAGAGCTCACTTCTTTGATATTGAGCCTTTGAGTTCTTGGCTATGGTGGACAGAGGCCGGCGAGTGTCACTTGAATTCTTGTAGCTAGAGCGGGTGTGGCTTCATTGTAATTAGTGCATAGTTTTTGGCAATTTATAGAGTGATAGATCAAGTATTGATCTGAGCTGAGTTGATTTGAGAGTTATAAACAATTCGATTATTATGGCACTTTAGAGTCTATGTATGACTTATGTTTGAATTGTGTTTCTATAGTGTTTGATGTTGATAACAATGTATGTTATGTAGCAATGTATATATGCACAACACGACTCAAATCCAATACACATTGTCTCAAATTAACTCAAGTTCTCATAAATTTGGCTAGTGCTTCCGTATACCAATGTCATATTGTGATTTATGTAACTAGTGAAAAAAATATTTTTTATAATTTATCTCCACATTATTGGAGTGGATTATTAGATAGATCATATAGTTGAGCTTTTGTCATGTAAGCAATCTATGTACATATACAAGATAGGCCACTTGGATTATGGTTCAGTCCTCTTATGTATATAGGTGGTGGAGTTGATAGAGATTGAGTGTGTGTTAGTTTTAGGAATCTCAAGCGAGAGGAGGACAATTGAGAGTGAGAGTTGTAGCAAAGTGTGGGCATTAGAGCATTGGAAGAAGCATTTGAGTAGGAGATATTTTGTGCTCCCAATTTTCCCCTCGTGAATCCTTTTCTATTCAAGCTTTAAATTTTACTCTATGATGAACTTCGGGGTTGGATGGTAATGCAATTCGGGTCATCATTCATAGAGTTGATGATGAGAAACCCTAATCCAATTGTTCTCCCTTTGCTTATTTATGAGCAAGTCTGGGACTTGATTATCTATGTGCTCTTATAGATGGAGAAGAACTTAATCTCATTCAATGGTTTCAAGTTTGAGTTGTGGAGTCCATTTGGCAAAAAGAGAATCAACTAAATGACAAAAATACAAGTGATTGGGTCCCAAGAAAATCTGAGTTTTAAACCATTGAAGGAGTTAGTGGAGTGCATTTGAGTAGAAGAGATCAAGGTTGAAGAGAGTAGCTCCCAAGCTACAATTTGGAGATAGAAAACAAGTGATTTGAGCAGATTCTTAAGGAGATGTGATCGATTGAATCAAGGGGTTAGAATTCATAGTCAAGTTCACAAACTAGACAATTTGGTGAGCTTTGTGACACATTTCCATAATCTGTCAATGTGATTGGAGAGAAGCTAGAGTGCTTGTAGTGTTGAGCATAAGAAATTCCAATTTTTTTTATCAATCTTGAATTAGATCTTGTTGATTGAAGTCGGAGCATTTTTTGGGAAGTAAAACTAAGGTGTTTGAGATGAGCTTATGATCAGGTTGGAGTTTTGGTCACTCCCTAAGTTGTGGTTTGAATCACCTTATAACAATTTCTAGTATTGTTGGTGATTAGATCTTGCATCTATGTAAAATATTTTATGTAAATTACTCAAATAGAGAATTTGGGGTCTTGGGTATGAATCGATAACTCCAAAGTAGTGTATAGTGAACCCATGGTGTCTATCCCCTAGAGAGGCATATGCAATCATTGTATCTCATTGCACCAAAAGGAATAACTAAGTATAGGGTTTGCATCATCTATGGACGAGATTCCTTTAAGATGGGTGATCGTGTGGCTTGGTAGCCAGGACGACTCCCTGGCACGCCTGCCACAAATCACCTTGAATAGAAACAACGGTATGGTACTTCCGCTTTAAGTAGCTACATCTCTTCAATCTTCCCATCCTCCTATCATTCTACAAGGCTCACAAGTTAACCCACTCAAGAATTGATCCATATCTAAGGATCATGGTTGGTTTAGCTCATTAAATAACTATTGTTAAAAATTTAGTTGGCTTTGAATCCATGGAGAGTGAGAGTTAATGCAACAAGTTCTATTGAAAATACTAGCATAAGCTCGATAAAATATTTCTTTCTTCAATCATGATTGAATGTCAATTATCTCATTTTTATGACTATGATTGAGGATTATTTGTACCTATGATCTAGAAATATGGGGAAAGTTGCCAAGAACCAAGAGCAAACACTCGATTAGGGATTTTGAAATTAGGATAGAAACTACAAAAAATTAGTCAAGTTTGGGAGATTGTCAAGAGGGCGGTAGCAATCAGATTGTGGTTTGCTTCAAACAATTGGAAAGCTTATCTTATAGGCTTTTCATTGAGCTCTAAATAAATTAAATCAAAGTAACAAATTTTTTTTATTTTTCTCTAAGTTGCATAGAGTTTTCCCATCAAAAAGGACATAGAATTTCCCCACTTGGAGTACCAAATGGTTTGGAAGTTGGAGTATAGCTGGGAAGAAACTTGGAGTATAGATTAAAATTAGCTTGAAGACATGGTAGGAGGCTCTTACGCTTTAGAGACTCTAGCCATGTTCTCAAGCTAATTGCCGCAAGAAATCATGGAAAGTTGTAGTTGAATTCTTGTGGGTGGATCTTCTTTGTGCTTGCATGCTTTGTACACCTAGTTGGCTTGGATAGGTTTATGACCATTGTGCTTAGATTATTTCTTTCTAAGAGTGATGTGTATTTCTCCTTGGTCATACTTGAAGTGATGACCAACAAACTAAGAGTGTGATGACATCTTAGGTTGCAAGTTACTCCCCTACCCAATAGAAGGAATACTAGGAACAAGAGTAGAGGGTTGTGATGGTTAGGTAACACACACACTTGGAATAATAGGGAAAAATTAACATACAACCTCTGATCAGTAAGCTCCACAACTAGACACCCTATGTGTTCCTAGAGAGAGAAAGGCAAAGTACGACACCATCTACCCCAATGCCAAATTTGTTTCAACTCACACAGGATTCTGCATAAGATCACTCTAAGGGAAATCTAGGATCACAATCTAATGTACCAACAATCAGCCAAGCTTGGAGATAACACCAACACCCTTAGTTCATGCACTTGATTTCTCCTTGACTCTCACTTCTTTGATACAATCAATTCATTCTTCCACTCAAATCACACTCAAATCAAATATGTACTCTATCCTTCACTCAACATTCTGCTTACAACTAGATACTGATTACAGTCAAACCACACCCACTCTAGCTAAGAGACTCTAGGTGATACTTGCCAGCCTCTATTTTGTGACACTTGGGAATTCATAGCCAAATTTGGGAAGGATGTGGAATCATCACCTAATTTAGAACTCTACTGTTTGGCAGACATTAAAATTATTAGCGAGAGGTGTGGAAATATTAGTCCCCTAAATAAATATATAAATATAAATAAGCATATAAATAGAGTTTCAATTTAAGATAGTGAACTTGTGTACAAAACCATTACTTGGATATTGAGATCAAACAAGACATGAGCAAAGGATGCAGTTTTTAAGGTCAACAATAGATACCAAAACTTATCTACAATACATAAAAAAATCACTATATAGACAATTTCAATTGCAATATAGTAAACTCGTGTACGATACCTTAGCTCCAAGCAAGAAGTTGTCCATTATAGAGGATTGTTCTACTACTCTTAGTAAGGAAAAACTCGATGTGTTAACTATTCTTCTGAATAAGATGCTTATATGGCTAATAAAAGCCACTTCCATTACTTATATTGCCAAGTACCAAAGCAAGTCCAATATGTGGCATGTCCTCCTTGGAGGCTAATTGGCTGAAACACTCTTGACTGATCTAGGGTTCCCAAATGTCAAAACTACTAAACTCTTCTTACACAACCAAAGCACCATTCTATTAGAAATAGGGAATTGTTAAATACACCACACTTTTTACTAAATACACCACAACTAGTGTGTAATATTCTTAGAAGATACCGCACCATTTCAAAGACCACACCACACCACTAAGTGCGGTGTATTTAATTTAGTGGTGGTGCTTGGTGTGGTGTATTTAGTAAAAAGTGTGGTGTATTTAACAATTCCCTAGAAATATAACAAGTTTCATGATATGATAAAACATATAGATGTACAGCATCGCTTCATTAGGGTCAAAGACTATTACTACTACTCGGTGTGCTGCATAAGATATGGTAGCAAATAGTTTAGACAAGAGTCTACCTACACCAGAATAGATATATGTCCTTCCCTTGCTAGATCAATAAGTTAGTTGAGCATAAAATATAAAATAAAAAGAAAGAAAGAAAGTGGAATATAACTTCAATGTTTTGCATCAATTAGCCATTTCGGCTGGATATAGCCTTTTCATATATCATAACTTGTAGTTGAATTTGAATCCTTCAGAGTGTTAGTGACCTTTAGATCTAGAACCATTATTCCATTTTTCCTCGTTTCCTCGGGGTTCATTACTGAATACTAGTTTTGCGCCACACCTTTAGCTCTTGATCTTCCTTACATTCGGAATTCTCCATAATTTCTACGTCACGATCATTCGAAACCCGTACATAACCAGGGTCGAAAGTCGACGCATCGTATTACTTGGTATTACCAAAATGCAATGTGTGCAATGGGGTGCCTACATGGACTCCCGTAGTGCTGCTCAATCCGAAATTCATGTGCATTGTGCGCGCGTTCCGGAAACGTGAGGGGTTGTGCACCTGAAGATGCATGGAGAATGAAGGCAGCTTATACTGCAAGTGTGTTTTACAAGCGAGTCATCACCGCAAATAGGAGTATGAACTGTGCTGGTACTGTAGGATCGCGCAAAGACTGGAGCGAGCATGTTGGATAAGAACTGTAGAGAGTAATCGATGCAAAACGTTCCACAATCCCGAGTTTCAGGAGAAGCAAATTTTCGTACGGAGTGGTCGTAACGTGAATACCTCAAATCCCAGCACCCTTATGAAGGCGTCAACCAAGGTGATTATATAGTCCACGGACTTCGCTTACAATCCGGAGACTGATGGAACTCTGACCCATCCCATGTTGGAATCATGGGAGAATTGGCTTGACTCTTCCGTCTTCAACAGTCCGCATTTGGGGCCAGATCCACTGCCTGGGAAATTGTAGGGCTTCCTGTCGTGCATGTTCTTCAACGGTATATAACATCCCGCCTGCTTTCGTCCTTTCCCAAGTGAGTAACACTACCGAGGCACTTCGAGGAGAGCTCAAGTGGTACAAGCTTTTGATTTGTAGAAGAATGTCGGGGAGTTTACACTCTGGGCGTGGTTAGCAGCTGATCGGACTCAGAACTTTTATCTTAAACACTGTCAACATGGGGAGCAATTTATTTATGTGGACACTTTCTGTCGTCTTACTTCTTGCCTGGAGTACGAATGGGAATGCTGCTGCAACATGCAACTCAGGAGATTCTGCTGCGTTGATGAGCTTTAAGGCTGGGTTCTCAGAGAAAGGGGAAGTTTTTGGGACCTGGGTCTGGGGCACTGATTGCTGCTCATGGGCTGGTGTGACATGTACTGATGGAGGCCGTGTGAAAGCAGTGGCTTTGGTTGGCCCTGAACCTTCGGTTGGTGTTCTGGATTACACTACTGTATATCAACCAGGAGTGAAGAGAAAACCATCGTACCCAGTTGTAGGAACATCTCTCAGCAAACTCACTGCTCTGGAAGTCATCAACTTCCAGAATGTGTTCTTCAACTCCAAGGTTCCTGATTCTTGGGCAGAGCTCACCAGTCTCAGGACTTTGCAGCTGGACACTTGCAACATCACTGGTACAATTCCCACGTCCATCAACAAGCTCAAGAATCTGGAGACGTTGCATATCACTCCCGGATGGTACAGTGAAGCTGGTTTGACAGGCTCGTTGCCCCCTCAAGTCTGTGATTTGAACAAACTCATTTTCCTCGGGCTCGAGGGGAACTCTCTCAGAGGTTCACTGCCTTCTTGCTTCAACCGCTTGACAGCACTCAAGTACCTGCAGTTGGAAGAGAATGAGTTTACAGGAACAATTCCGTGGGGCATTGGGTCTATGACAGCTCTCTCCGAGGTCAATCTTGCAGACAACCAGATCTCCGGATACATTCCCGGATCAATAGGTTCTCTTGCCAACCTTACGTACTTGAACTTAGAATACAACCAGCTGTCTGGGCCCATCCCTGAGGCCATCTCCAATCTGGTCTCTCTCGTGGAATGTAAGCTAAGCAACAACCAGCTCTCGGGTAGAATTCCTCTCGGAATTGGCAAGTTGACCAAGTTGCAGGTACTGGAGATGCGTGACAATGAGTTCTTCGGTGAAATCCCCGCTTCGCTGGGGAAGCTTGCGAGCTTGGCTGTACTAGAGCTTGACAACAATAAGTTCTGGGGCTCCATTCCATCAGAGCTGGCCAGCATCAAGGGAGGTCGGATTACACTCAGCCACAACCACCTCAGTGGAAGCATTCCTGCTGTTCTTCTGCAGAATGAGGATTCAAACGCAGCCCTCCATCTCGACGTCTCGCACAATTTCCTGTCAGGAACCGTACCCACCACCGTTGGCAATGTATGGGCACTTCTGGCATCGGACAACAGTTTATCGGGTGGATTCCCTCTTGCACTTTCCAGCGTTAACACGGTGGATTTAAGGAACAACAAGCTCGACCAGAGCAAAAGACATGGCAAGATAAAGAATGGAACTTACTACAACCCTCTCTACCCCGAAGCTAGTAAGATTAGAGAACTTTATCTGAGCAACAACAAGTTCAGTGGCCCCTTCCCTGAGTGGCTGTTGGATCTCAAGAGTCTCAGATTTCTCGACATTTCACAGAACAAGTTCTCTGGAGCTCTTCCTGATGCTCTATTTGATTTCAAGACTCTGTGGGCTTTGAATGTCTCCAACAACGCCTTCAGCTCAAAGCTTCCTCTGACCCCTTACAAGTATGTCGATAATCACGACGTGATTCAGATGCTGGACCTGCACGGCAACAAGTTCTTTGGCCCAATCCCCTACTCCTTCTTGGGCGCTTTGTCGAAGCATGGAATCATAGGACTCGATCTTTCGCACAATGATTTTTCGGGAACTGTTGATCCGGAGATCGGCTCGATTGGTGGTGCCAACAGTGATCCATGGACCCATCACCTGGACCTCTCAGACAACAAGCTCACTGGTCCAATTCCCAGGACAATTGGAAACTTGAAGAATCTCAAGTATCTCGATTTGTCTAAAAATGACTTTACTGGAGCAGTCCCAGCGTCCATCTCCTTGCTCAAGGAGCTCATCTACTTGAATTTGTCCAAGAACGCCAAGCTCGGTGGCGTCACAGGCAATCAACAAGGCAAGACGGAAAATAAGTACTGATAGGCAGTGCACAACCCTCAACTTCACAGATTTTGTTTCCGCCCATTTCGTTAAACGTATCAGACTGGAGTCAGTACACTTCGAATGCAGGTAGCATGAAGATGAATCCAGCTGGCTGCTATCGAGCTAGTTAGGGATCTCATGAAGATGCTCCACCGGCACTGAATTCCTGCAATCTAATAACTAGACCAATGAGATTACTGTAATATAGTTCCCCGTCATCAATGTTCTGCAGATCAAGTAGGGTTTCGAAGTCTGAACTGTATCTACTGGGTCTATATAAAATAACAAGATACGGTTGATTGATCATTGATCAATGTAAAGTTGGACGTCTTGAGGTTCATGGTGCTATGGCTTTACGTTGGAATTTGGAATCAGCTAATAATGTCGAGATGGGCTCATTCATCTAGTTCAATTCGCAGCACGTTCTGCTCCGAATAATCGGTCGTGTAACCTTCCATTCTTTCTTCTCTTTATTCTGTGAAACATCATCATCCTTCAATTGATACTCATTTGTCGGTTGACCTGTTCATTCACTGGTACAGTACTGATTTCATCTCAGTGACACTCAAGATGAAATCATCAAACCCATCAACATCTTCCAGTAACGAACCTTACGATAGTCATTTCCGAAGTGGCAGGCGGCCTCTTCGTTACACGAGCCGTTTTGACTCTTGTCAGACATTCTTTAGTCCAAGAGGCTTTGTAGGCCTTCAAGTGCAATTCATTGATTGTCTGGTGCTGTTGGGAACGTGAGGCCTGCAAATTCACAACTCAGCCTTTCCGGGGATCCACTACCAGTTTCGAGCTGCTAGCATGGTGTGGTATGTTGATCGAGACTATGACATACGGTGCGTTTTTGTGAGCGGATACAGAAAGAAAAGACATTGTAGGATCCACTATCAGAGCAACCAGATATCAAATTGCAAGTACTGTAATTTCGTCAAAACACAAGCCCGATCAATATCTACACTGTAGAGAAAGTATCTGAGAAAGCGAGGGTTTCTTAATCCATACTTCATCCGGTAGATCGATAGATCGATAGATCGACATCAACATCAACACACTTCATATCAAGGAGATTGCGTTGACTTAATGCAAGCAAATAAAAGAGAAACACTTGATTCTTCTAGATGATAAAGTATCTCAGAAGCTCAAAACTGGAGGAGAAGAAGAAGTCACTCGTTCTTGGATTTGCTGTCCGTTGCACCAAATTCTAGCCAAACTGTTGTCTCAATATAAAAGAAGAGCAAGAACCGACAAGAGTAACGGAAAGCATCCCAGAAGAGTGATTTCAGCAAGTAGGAAACAAAAGGATTCAAAAAAGAAAATGGTGACAAGAATTCTACAAATTCGAAGTGTTTCCTTTGAGTAATTGTAGGTTCTGTTCGAGATCATAAATAAGAGCATCATTTGGCTTCTTCAATTGCAAAAGATTCATAGCAACAGAGAATGGGATTTCAATACGTGGATTGCACCATGTGAGCATAATTCAAACTCAAGTGCAAGTTTACTGTTTCTACGGTGTAATACTTAAATGAGAGTTTGGAAGCTTATCATATTAGAACGGTTTTAAAAGAGCAATTCTGAAGCTACTCCGGAGGATTAGCAAGAAAACAGAAGGAAATTCTCTTCTTTTTCTTTAGGTCTTGGGACTAGCAAATATAATATTGCAACTATGTGTCCTTAGTAACTACGAAGAGTCACCCTTAAAGATTCCACATCCTGGACCTCATGACATTCTTCTATACATACACATGTCACATTATAATGGTTGTTAAATAATTGGTTCTCTCTGATGAAGTTGGGCTTGCTTGGTATGCTGCAAGTGATCTTAAATAAATAGCATCATTTTCATTAGTGCTAATGCAAACAATAAAACGTCTTGTACTTGTTTAGCTTAGTAAGATAGTATCACTTACAATCGCAGCGTTTTTCCCCTCAGTCTACTGGATTATAAGTTTCTCCTTTGAAGTTTCTTTTGATCTTTAATCGTCGACTCTGCAATAATCAGAATGGTTTTACATTTATACGGCGACCCCACACTAAAATGAACATTACACGAGGCTTGTGAGGCTTGTACAAACCCTCGTTTAATGAATGAAGGAATGGTAATGAAGCAAGGGCTAGAAACCTCTTAATTGCGAATGATTCACAGTTGGTTCAGAAGTGAGGTCCAGTTTAGCAAAGTAATGAAGGATTAGTCTATTAATATTAAGCAGGATTAGAAGCTTGTAAGCTCATCCGACGGGAGTGTCTGTCTCGTCTGCGACGTGCGTGGGTCGGATGCGAGAGATTCCAGGAGAACAAGTCGTAAGGGACCAACGACGCGAATGGAAGATTCTTGCGATGGCAGCAGGAGGAGTGCTCGGAGTCTTTGAGGAAGGAGGGAGTCGAATAATGGGGACGGGGGCGGTCAACGAGAAGGACGAGGATTTAGATCAATTCGGATTTGTTGCCGAGTGGATTGATCGGCCGGTTGATTGCATCTAGCGCTAGCTACTCTAAGACCTCCCCATGAGCAATCACCGGCTGGCAATCTTGGAGAAAGAAGTTAGGCGCCTATGGAGAGCTTCATGTGCACTCGATGGTCTTCACTCGCACTCTTGCTGCTGCTGCTGGCGCAAGTATCTCTAACTTCTGCAGCTGATGCTGCTCAGAGAAATTCTGGTGTGTGCGAATTTTGCAAAATTTTGTTGCTTGGTAACTTCTCAGATGAGCGGTTCTGAGTTCTTTTCTCTTTTCAAACGATTGAGGAGTACGAATTATCCTGATTGGCCTGCGAAATGCTTGCTTTCAATTTCCAGTAGTAGTTTTGGAAATGGACTTCGTGAGTTGTCCGAATTGCACTGCATTAGACCAGAGGAGGACCAAAACAATGCCATTCCTTGCAGGCGGTTTCTTTCGCAACATGCAATTATTTAAGGCAGAATAGTATGTTTTTGTGACGAACTGCAGAGGTTTATCGATATTATCCCCTTTCGACCAGAAATTTGACCTCTGATTACCGACTTTGTCATGCCTTCGAGTCAAGATTGAAGTCAATTTTTGGAACCGTATCCCACACAGATGAGAACTGAGACGGTCCTTCTTCTTGGCTCGCTGCTAATTTGTTGCTGGAAATGGTATCTTGTTGAGGTAAACAGAACAAGGACAGTATGTGACAAAGATCTTCACTAAAATTCTGCAGAGGCTGAGGATAAAGTGGTAGAAATTTTGGAGTCGTTGTCCCTTGATAATAACAGCTCAATCACCGGGAATTACTCTAATGGGGAGCTTTTGGGCCAACAAAACGGCACAACAGCTTCGGAGGATCCCTCGATCAAAGGTGCGCCAAATCTGTTGCCATTATTTGACATCAAAGATCTGTAGTTTGGCCTACTAAGGGGCAAGCAGGCCAAAACAAGGTCATTTCGTAGGTAGGTTTTGGTGTAGGACAATTATTTTGTCACGCATAACTGTGCTTCAATGTTGCTACGAATTTGCGTGCTAAATTCGCTTCTCCTGTGTACCAGGTTACCGGAGTAATGCTCAACTCTTGAAGGCTATGGAAGACTTGTCTACCAGATGTAGAAATATATCTAGACTGTATAGGTACTCCTGTTATCCTCCTCATATGTTTTGAACCGCAGTGCTTTATGCAGTATCGGTCGTTCGCGCCAGCAGAATCTACATCGTCTGTATATTTTACTGAACAGGGTACTCGAGTTTGTGAATCGTTTCGTTTGTACAAATTTGCAAGATTAGTCTGTGGTAAAGATAGTGTCTGCTCTTCTCTAAAAAAACAGCGGCACACTGGAAAATAGTCATGCTTAAGCCCAATATATATGGGGAATTCCGCTGAACGGGCTACTGAATGGCATAACCGCGAAAATCACAATCCGTGGAATACTAAGTCTGGACTACTGTCGAAGTTGAGCTTCTTTCACCTATAATTTTGGAACTAATTCTTATTCTGCTTTCTTTTTCTTCTCCAGTATCGGGAAGAGCGTCAATGGAGTTCCTCTGGTAGAGTTTCTTCTTACAAACTTGATCAGTTTGTATTGTTCAACAAGGATTTTGTGATACTGCCTGTGAGAAAAGGATCTTAGATCCTTGAGCAAGCTGATCTTCTTTTCATGGTGCGATAAACTTTGGTGCAAGTGGCGCAACATAGACATCATAAGAAAGTATTCCAGTTCTACTACATGCATCTAAACTAGCCGGTCACAATTCGACGCACGTGCAGTATGGGGCTGTTCTCGTTGAAGTATAAACCCAATGGCTGGCATGTGAGCTAAATGTTTTTTGGAGTATTATATCTCATTCCGTCGAACCGTCATTTTTGTAATCTGCAGACAGTACTCGAAATATCAGATAAGCCTGGAGAGCCCGAGCCCGAACCTGCTTTCAAGGTAAGATCTTAATATTAAGGCAGCTAGCTACTGTTGGCGATGAATGTTAACAAATGACGATGCAAGAAAAATGCGATGGTTCCCTGATAGCAGATGTTGATAACTTGCTTACTAGAATTTCTGAGAAAAGTTACGCCTTGTGAATGACTTGCACGGAGCTGCACTGACATTATTTGCATATATTAACTGTCTTGATTGTGGTCATGTAGTACGTCGGGAACATGCACGGTGATGAGCCTTCCGGACGTGAGCTATCTCTTCACTTAGCAGAGTGGCTCTGCTCCAACTACTTAGTAGATCCTCTGGTACATGATGCAACGGCTTATTTAGATAATTCAAGACTCTACACAATGCTTCTTAGACTTTGGTTTGCGGCACTTTGTCGATTGTCTTGAGCACTAGGCTGGCGACCGTTTATTCCTCAATTTTTATCCAACTTATCAGATCTTCGGTTGAAGTTCTCGCTTAGCTGTGTATCCTATTGTGAACTGGATGTGATTGGGCTTTTTGTCCTAAGCGACGGTGTTGCTTACAAGCAGATAATTTAGCTTGTTTCTGTGTATACGTACTTATGTCGGGAAGAATTCCAGGCGACACTCATTGTCCAGAATGTTCATCTACACCTTCTTCCGTCTATGAACCCTGATGGGTTCGAGAGCGTAAACCGCAACAATGCCAACGATGTAGACTTGAATCGCGACTTCCCTGATCAGGTATTCTCCTTCCTGGTTCGTACTGATAAACATGTATTCTGCATGTCGATGATGAGTCGTTTATTGCAATCACGTTCGGACATGAGGCAACAATGTCCAGCACGTTAATATGCATGATGACTAGGCTCCCTAGTAGTTTGAACCTTGAACCAAATATGTGTTTGTGTCGGTAAGTTAGGCACGCATAACAGAGTTGGTGTTTATTCCGGTATACCTGAATCACGAGCGATCAAGGGGCTTTCTCAATGACACCTACAAGAATTGCAGTTTTTTCCAGACATTAACAATGAGAGATCGGGACAACCGGAGACCAGAGCCGTCATGGGTTGGATACGGAATAACCGATTCACCGCATCGGCAAGTCTACACGAGGTAAACGATTCTGAACATTCAGAACATATGTCTTCCTCAAAGGTCTAACATATTCATTCATTCACAAGCTCGATTCTGGTATTAAGCAAACGCATCTTGGTTGCTTTCCAAAATTTCTTCTCCAAAAGTGCAAGTCAAGCATCTGGAAAAAGAAAAGTAGTCACATTATTCAGAATCTTGCGCAGAGGCTAATGAAGTTGCTCGTGGTGTTTGCTTGATATCTCTTTCTATCAGGGAGCATTAGTTGCGAGCTATGGTTGGGATGGTACTGCTAGTGGAAGGTAACTTCAAAGGCATTTTGTAGTTAGTGATACATCTCACAGTTCATCTCTTGATCCACGTTAAACAACACTGCTGCAATCAGTATAGCACCCGGAATTCATCTCTCGCATTCAAGTAGTATGAGCTTGCGTATTTCAGAGCTTTCCAGCCGAGCAAATCATTTGTTTTCTAACGTCTGGTTCAACTCATGGTGGAGGTTGTGACTCAACATTATTTTAATGTAACAGGACAGGTTACGCTAAAGCTCCTGATGATGGTGCGTTTGCGTACATGGCAGCTCTTTATGCTGAGCACAACCCCTCGATGAAGAAAAGTATAGAATTCAAAGGTGGAGTTACCAATGGAGCAGCCTGGTGAGCTTCTCCAACATTGCTCTATGTTAGATTTAGTTAATCCCTAGTTTAGGTGGATTTGGTTTAGATAATCTTATTAGGGTAAAGTGGGGCGCAGCCACACTTAGGGCTTAGCAAAGCACCCTCCCTGCTTGTGCTTCGCTGTATATATCTGTGTTCTCTGGGCTTGGAATGTTAAGTTCTCCTACAAGGAGTCATTCCACGCACCTTGTACATGGTTTCAGGTGTTTTCTGTGCTGTTTAGTTTGGAGTGTCTTTCATGCTGCGTGAGTGAACTGTTGTGTACTATCTCTGAAGGCTCGGAGAGAGAGAGAGTGAGTTGAGTATTGCTGTGTGTAATCAGAAGTGTCTACTCTGGTGGGACTGGAAAAGCTGAGTGCTAGGATGTCTGATACAGAAGTCAGAGTGACTGAGGATAGACCTTCAACTTTATTCAGAGACAATAACAATTCTTTTCACTCTAAAGCTGTGTAGGAAATTAAAATTTCTTTTTTCTCCACATTGACGTGATGAAAGAGAGCGATAGTTTTGAACGGCATATTTATTGATATCTGAGCAATTTTTGTGTGGAATTTATGGGTGATGGGGAGGTAGGTATCCTCTATATGGTGGTATGCAGGACTGGAATTACATCCATGGCAACTGTTTTGAAATTACGCTGGAGATGAGTGATGCCAAGTGGCCAGATGCAACCAAGGTTTTTTCTTGCACATGGGCCCGGTCTTCCTGCAATTTTCGGTAGAAAACTGCTCGTCAAAACTGGCCACCATGTAGTTTGTTTGAAGTTTTCTGCAATGTGTTGGTAAGTCAGCAAGCCGCTCAGTGAGTTGTTTCCTTGATGCAGATACCTGCTTTATGGAAGCAGCACAAGCAGAGTATGTTGATGCTTATCGCAAGTCTCGTGAAGGTATCCTCCTGTCAGTTGAACATTTCATGGATATTTGAGATCATCGGTTGAGTTTCTGTGAATATAAGTTCTACCAATATACTAGGTGCATATCGTTCCAAGGATCTTGAGTTCCAGGCGTTCAGAAGCTATCCTTTTTCTCGTGTTCATTGTTTGTGAGTGCATTGTCAATCTTATCTATCGTCATATCATAATTCGTTTTCCTATGGATGATACGCAGTCTGGTGTTCATGGAAGAGTTATGTCGTCCAAAGATGGCATGCCATTACAAGCTTTGATAAGTGTGGCAGGCAACAGCCACGATGTGAGTCTAATTCTATACAATTTAGATAACTTCAACACGTATCCTTTAATAAATTCATCTTTGGATCTTTAGGGTTGCAGTGGTCTCCCTAATGCAAATGCTGGTTGTCCGGCAGATCAATGCTAGTTCAAAATTTGGTGATTATCACAGGATTCTTCCCCCTGGCAAAACTTATGAAGGTAAGCACTCAGAGCTGATGCATGCAAACTAGGAACAATCAGCGTGAGCTTGTCTAATGTTTATGTCATCTTTCACTTGCCCCAGACGGGCCTTTATGGACATGTCGTTGAGTATGTATTGCATAGAGTACTCTGTAACTCATATACCTTGTGTCATCGTGGTCCCTTTTCGTTCTTGATTCTCTTGCTCCAGTACCAATTACTTTCTCCGAGCAGCTGGTTTAAACGAGACTTCGTTTGAGTTTCGTCGAGGCCTTTTATGTGCTAATCTTATCTGGAAGATGATCTTTTCCTCTATGCAGTAACAGCAAGTTTATCAGGATATTTGAGCCGTACAAAGACAGTTCTTCTACCGGAGGACAAGGCATCCACTCTCGACTTTCTCCTCGATCCCGTACCTGCAATTGAGAAGACACTAGAAGACTTCCCACTTCTGCGAGGAACAACAAGGAACAGAAAGTCAGAGAAGAGTACCACCGAAGAGCTTGTGGGCACCAATACCGTTGTTAATAATTTGGAGAACCCTGATCAGACAAGTAGGTCAAAACTTCTCTACCCAGAGACAAGAGTATTCGAAGAAGCTGATATAGTTTCAGGGATGCTCGTAGATCATTTGCGGTTTGTCAGTTTTGGAGCTACCCTAGCTGTGATGGCATGTGTTTTGTATCTCCTATTTACCTGGAGAGGGGGACTCAGGGGACAAACTAATCGTCATCTTCCGAGAAGAACTTAAAATTCTGAAGTTGTTCTCAAGCTAAATGTATCAAAACTTTAGCACTGAAAGAAACCACTAGTCCAGTTTACTGGTTCCAGACTTCGGCACTGAAAGAAACCAATAAACTCAAGTTTAATAGCTTCTTTCAGTGCTTTTTCTTGGGACCTTTTAGGGTCAAAAGGTCCGACCATGGAGAGTGTCAGGAATTTGTTGATAGGAGAAAATGAAGGTTCTTCATGGGCCCATCTTGTCATACATTAGAAATCTTGCAGAATTCCTGCTGCCTGTTGTTCTCTGAGGATGATGTACCAATTAGGTCTCGAGCCATTTATACAGTTAGATGAAAGAAGGCAGGTGGCTCTTGCAGGTTTGATCGACCAGTTAGGAGCCACATAATTGTACACTGAAATTTTAGGCTGCCACACTGCCGGGCGAAATAGGAGATTCAAGCATGGTGTCTTCAAACTGAGATTGCATAATGAATTGTTTATGCCCTTGGACTTAGTAAGTCCATGAAAATTTACTGAGTATACTGAGTAATGTCACAGTTGTGGAAATCGTGTACTTGCATCATTTGCAAATCGAAGTCATGTCAAGCAAATAAACCAGGTTCAATGTGGAACCGGCAATGTCAGGCCAAGTCTTCCTCGATGTCAGGTTGTCAATGCGAAAATAATCTTTGAGAAACTGTTTCGAATTCAAACGGTATAGAAAAAGGTTGAGCTGTGTACAATCCATTTAATCCAAATTGGTGCTTCAGATCATTAATCACCATTTTAACTAATAGCAAGTGTTCTTCGGTGATACTTGAGCATCGACTTGTTATTCGCTCTTTCACTTAAAATAATGTGTCTTGTGAACTCGACTTGTAAAAGATCAAAGAGTAAATGTTCTACATATGACCCTACATACTACATTGAATGTGCCATTTATCTATTCATTTCATGAGGTGAAACGTTTCCGTTTCTTGGAGACTCCTTGAGAAGCTCAGCGGAGACAAGAGGAAGGCTGCGACTTATCCTCCGACTTGGGCTACAGCCAGGGCTAATACCTCAGTCAAAGAGAGATGGAATTGTTGTGAGTATGATTTTGTTAGCGCTATATTCTACTATATAGCGTTGAACTAAAACGGGATGTTTAATGTACAGAAATTAGACAATCTTTGGTGGAGAGTTTGTAGTGCATAAGCAAGGTCCAAAACAGCCAATGCCAACCATCTGCAAAGCAGACAGAATTGTTAGACCGAAATTTGAATTCGCCTTATTGTAATTCAGGCACATTGTTATGTATTGTATAAAATAAAATACGTTCTAATGCTCCATGTATTCACATCGTCATCCGCAGTATTTTAGTCCTTAGAGGCACCGGATTTATTCATCCGACCGGTGGTGTAATTGCCGTGTCCAGAATTAGATTTTTAGCCGGAAATTGTTCTCGACGAAAATTAACAAACGAGTGTTACCCAAACCGAACCAAATTCGATACAGTTTTGAGTTCTGATTTCAGTCCTAAGTGAACGGGCCGGCAATCCTCCAAGAATTTCTAGGTGATGGAGTTTGTATGGTGGTAACGTAATAATATCATGTCTGCAAAGCAGACATGAGACCGGTGGCCGATGCTAGCATCTGGGTGGTGAAGCGGCCACCTGTAACCCAAGCGGGAGTATGAAATTGTGAAGTTGGAGTTGCCCAAGAAGACCGATAGTGACAGGTGGAAGGCACGTCCACTGGAAGCGTGGAGTCCGCACTCTGGGCTCTTCCACGGAAGTGAGAGCGGTTGGAGGGCACAGCTTTAGGCGGGTGACCGACCAGCGATTACTTCCCGCTCCTCACAGTCAAGTTCCCGCTCTGCACAATCGAGGGATAGCGTCTACGGTGAAACCTTCTCGTAGTAATCCTATCATCCAATGATTTGCTCTAAGGTGAAGTGTCATCGAGATTAAATCCAAGTACTTTAACTACTTATTATAGAAGGCATCCATGGCGAAAATGGCACAGGACAATTTAAGTAAAAAATGACATTATACTATATTACAAACTTCCATTGCTACGAGATTAAAAAGTACTGCCACTGAACCCCGTGGATCGTTCGTTGAACTACGTCAGTTGAACGGGCTATTTGTAATTTAGACATCTTGAAATAAAGAAGTAACTTATGGATAAACACGACCTTGGAAAGACTAGATGATAAAGCTGTATCGTGTAAGTTATCGTAATGTATGAATTATCAAAATAGATTTAGGATGCAACTCTTTGACTACTTATAAACTTCTCATGTATAGTTTGTTAATCTAGCAGTGTCATAGTTTGTACTTCAAAAGGTTTAAGGAGGTCAGTAGGAACCAGGTTCCTTGCAGCGTAGGAGTCTCGTGAAGGGCTGATACTTGCCGTCCACGAGAAACTAGAATACTTTTCTTGATATAAACAACTTGCAGATTAGCTGGTAACCATCAAGACCCTTCCTACGTCCCCAAAATACGTGCAGGAGACGGAACCGCGATGAAGCTGGTACCGTGGGTATCATGGCGGGACGAGTGCGAGAACTGTGTGTGACGACTTTTCTACTCTAAAGGAGTACAGAGTGCAAAAAGACACCCAAATCAAACAAGAGAAAAACAAGAAGGTCGAGAAGGGCCCTCTTAAACGAGATTATGTACAGCGTTCGGTTCCGAACTTTATTCCATGGCCATGACTAGACTATAAACGTCTGATAGGCACTGTCTATCTGCTGACCGCTGTAGAAAGAGATTCCTCTTTAAATGGATAATTTGTCTGCATGCTACGTCTTCTTCCCCAGAAGACTGCGGTCATCAAACATCGCGTGGACAAGGAGATACACTCTTGACATGTAAGACGATTCTTGCTGTATCTCACCTACTGGGCTGAATATCTCATCGTGGTACCTCAGTTTAGGTGGAGGCAGGTCCACCGTGATCATTGTCTGCTCGAGAAGAGACTTGGCGAATATAGAGGTGTCCACCTCTGGCAATAATCATTGATGCTCCCTTCGCTCGTATCAATCTCTGCTTGACCGTAAAACTTGAAAGTCCTTGCAGTGCACGTTCTTATCAACACTTTATCCCGAAAGCCCAATCTTTTTGAAGGCCCGCTTTCCCATCAAACATGAGAGCTATGTTCTCTCCGACAGCAAACCGACGCATCAGTGGATTTAGAGTTCTCACTCTGGCATAACGACATGATGTTCTCTCCACTAAGTCGACAGATGTTCATACATCCTGTGCCGATGCAAAAGTCACTAGCTCCATCACTGTGTACTCATAACTCACTGCTTTGACCTCTCACCTTGCTGAGAAGTCTTGGAGGGGAGTTCACACTCCCTGCATATAGCTTTAGGTCCTCTCAGTCGCAGTGGTGTACCTTTGGCAAAAACGGCGTGCACTCACGATTCGCTCCTCTTGTGACTTCTGTGGTGCGCCTCTACCTCTCGCCCTCTCTTCAGCCTAGGTTGCTAGATTTCAGCCCGCATTTCATATTGATCGCATCTGCCTAACTAAATATGGTCGTCTCAAATTATTGTCTGAAGGCGCGGCAGGGAAGGCAGTAAGTCTTAAGGAGGCTGTGTCGACTCTTCCTTAGTGTATAGCAGGGGCAAAACTAGTGACTGGTTCCCATAGACTCCTAAGTTCATCTTGCGCTACAAAATCGTTCTACGATTACGTCTCTTCATGAACCTAAGACTCTCTTTAGTACATAGCCGTCTCTATTCCGCACTTGAACCAGTTCGTATGAATTCGTGTTTCTCTCTGCTATACGACATTCCTTCCTCCCCCCTTCGCTTTTATCTTTGCACAAAACAAGTAAAAGATGGTTTGTCCCTACATTTAACTTCCAAAACAAATATTAACAGGCAGTTTCAATGGGTGGTTGTAAGGACAGTGACCGCAAATCTGGCATGGGTAGCTCTTCCCTTCTTGGATAAGGCGCCTGCCTAGAGTCATGCAGGAGCAGAAGTGGGAGAGTCTTGGGATCCCTCAGCCAAGCATAAACAACCCGCCCGGCCGATATGAGTCTCCCCTCGTTGTACTTGGCCACTTGAAAAGGTGCTCCGATTTCTTGCAACCGAGTTTCTACTGCTTTCTTCACGGCACTTGCGCCAGCTACCTTACTGTGCTTTCCCCATCCAGTCAAAATACTGTTCCACACGTACAAATGTTAACTGTTAAGGTCTGCAGATCTCAATCTTATAGACAAAGCAGAGTCAACTGTGTACACACTCGTGTGTACTTACCCAGACTTTGATAGAGCAGTGAAACCGGTTCCAGAAAAAAGAATTACCTCAAAAAGCGGGGCAAGTCATGGCCTTCCCACACTAAAGCACGAATGTCTAGCAGCCATACATGAAGCATGGCTTGCGCGGCACCAACGGACATTAAATGTAGGTCAAGGCAAAACTGCTGGTCCGATCGCCACCAGGCGTTCTCCCAAACTCTACGCCTCTTCGCTGCCACGGCTACCTTTTGAGCGCCTTCTCTCTATGGGACCATCAAAAGCGTCACTAACCAAACATACAGTAATAACAATCCACTACGCAGCAATTACTGAATTACCAAAAAGTCAGATGATTCTGGGTGGCATACAAGGTTCGGTATTCGAAAACCTCCTTGATGACTAAGTGTATGCCATGACGGCGTTAGCTAGTAGATCAAACTCCAAAACTTCGAGAAATTGCGAAAATGCACCAGAAGCCAAAGTCTCTTACCTGGCCGAAATGCCACAACACATCTGTCAAGGCGTTGTAAAAAGCTGCGGCTGTTGCGTAATCCATGAATGCAATTTGGTTGAACAATACTTCAGCTTCACCCCAAACATGTTCCCGTGACCCCATAAGCAACCCGTATGCGACACCGTAGACTCTGCTATCAAAAAGTCTCATTTCCTCCAAAAGGACAGATGCCTCTTCGAAGGACGCACAGCGGCTGCCAAAAAATCCAGAACTGCCATGTTAAAATGATGGTAAAAGAGCGAGCCAAGGAAATTTCTCTAGATACCGACGTCTTGGCGGAAACAGATGACTGACCTTTAAATGCAGCTCCTCTTCAAGGCAAAGCTCGATGTCTAAACAATGGTTTGTCTTCAAAGTTTAGGTTACAACCTAGCTAGAACCATCTGATCTTACAGCCGCTTACGAAACAACGACCAAGCATGACTGACAAGCCTTGGAGTTCGAATTTGTGCGAGTTTCAGACACATTTTCAAATTTCTTAGGAGTGGGTGTCTTGTAGAAGAACAAGCGGGCTTGGGTCTTATGCCACCGGGTCGAGAGAACAAACCTGCACGCGTTCAAAATAGCCGAGAAAGTCACCACGTTGGGTTTCAAGCCAGATTCCTGCATGTCGTGAAAAATTTTTACAGCTGCCAAAATGTTGCCATGCTTGCCCTTAGCTCGGTTGGCTGGAGTAACGGAGTCATCACTCGCCTGCCTAACCGTGGCTACTGGTTCATTGTTGGAATTGTTGCAATTGGGGTCTTCGATGTACACATTCCCCTTACGATGTGTATGGTAACTGGTGTTCACATTTGTACAATCAGGGGTGCAATTTTCATCCCTAACTGACTCTAGCGTCTTCCATGCTTTGTCGACCTGCAAGCAAAGTAACGTGCTCAGCATTCCCAATCAACAACACATCATGACATTCGTGAGGGTTTAACTTGATTTTCCTACCACTCTCGATCAATCATTCAAAGTAATGCCAACTAATGTGCAGTGGAAATCTGAGTTTGTAATCGTAATCCGGAGAAAATCAAAGCTGTCTATCAGCAAAGACAACAAAATCAGGTACTATGAATAACGTAAGTCTAAGAAAACTCTTCCTGCAGGCATGCAAATCAGCAGCCAGTGAGCCACAGACAATGATGACACGGATATGGAAACACACCTCGCCCCTTCTCCCGTAGGCATCGATGAGGGAATTGTATGTAACTATGTTGGGCTGGATTCCCTGCTTCATCATCTCCTCCAACAGAGCCACTGCCTCATCTACCAACCCATTTTTGAAATAGGCGTCAATCAGGGCACTGTAGAGCACCACATCTGGTTGTAAACCAGCCTTCTTGAATTGCTGGAAAACCTCGCTGGCTTCTCTGTGCAACCCACCCTTCGAATAGGCATCTATCAAAGCGGAGTAGGTCAACACATTCGGAACAACACCCTCCGATTTCATCCTATCAAAGAGATTTGCTGCATCCTGATATTTGCCCTGTTTACCGTAGGCATCTATGAGCGCGTTATATGTCACGACGTCGGTTTTCCAGCCGGCCCTCTCCATTTCAAAACAGGTGGCGAGAGCATCGTCAAATCTCCCAAGCTTCGCATAAATGTCGACTAAAGTGTTGTAAGAAACTCGATCAGGATGAATATTTGCATCTTTCATTTCGTGATACAGATTGATAGCCTGATCAAAACATCCAATTTTTCCGTAGCCATCAATCATGGTGCTGTACGTGACAACATTCGGGCTTATTAACTTATGCCGCATTGTTGCTACGATCGAAGCTGCTAACTCCATCTGTCCTCCCTTGCACACAGCGTCTATCAGAGTATTGTAGGTGAAAATATCTTGTTCGATACCCCGGCGCTGCATTTCAGCAAAAACTTTCTGCGACTCCTCCCAAAGACTGCCCCTGCTGCAGACCGCGATGAGAGAGTTGAAAGTTATGCGGTCGGGTTCAACACCTTCCCTCTGCATTTCTTTGAATATTTCGAGCGCCTTGTTCAGGTCAACTCCACCTTTCCCGCATGCGTCGATAATGGTGTTGTAAGTAATGAGATTTGGTTTGCACCCAGACTTTTTCATCAACTGGAACACTTCGAGCGCTTCCTTGCATCTGCCACTTCTTCCATAGGCACTCACAAGAGCGGAGTAGGCGTAAACATTATCACCAAACCCAGCAACATGTGCTTTGTTGAACACCTCCTGCGCAAGATCCACTTTACCCAATCGCCCGAGGGTACTGATCATAATGCTCGCCAACTTGCTCCACTCTCCACAGAGTCGAGGCTGCCTCAACATCCACTCGAAGCTCTTCAAGGCCTTGTCCCATGCACCCCAGTTACCAAGCTCTCGCAGCAAGTACGGGAAATCTTCCACGCAGACCAATTTGTCCGACCACAGATCCAGTAGCGCCGCCGTTCCCACAGCCGAAGTTGCTTTAAGGACCCTCTCAGCCACCAAGTCCGCCTCGGGACTGTGTTTACCAAGGTAGAGCTTCTGGCGTCCATGGTGGAACTTGGACACCAGGCGAGTGGATCTGCGTCCGCAAAACTCTGCACTAAGCGCTCCTTGCGATTGAAGATTATGGTGAAGTGAACCTACTCCTTCTAGGCCAGGACGTTGAGACACCGACGTCTGAGAACGAGGGCCACCTTTCCCTTGTCCAGGAGCTCCCACGGCCAACCTCTGGTGCAACGGCGGTCCGTTCCACGCCTGCTCCTGATGATGGATCTCGTAAGACGGGCGGGCACTGGACCTCACTCGTCCTCCACGCCTCCGGCCATTACTACGAGTTTCTGGTGTTCCATTCCCATGCTGGTTATTCGTAAATGCAACAGAAGCTGTCGCAGCAGCCTCTGCGCTTAAGAACGACGCTCGGCTCGCCATAATTCTGCTTCTTCACAGTATCCCTATTCAGCCCCAAATCTGTCCCGTCACTTCCAATTGCGTCTGTCTAACCCCACCAAATTCACGGAAACTAAACTCCGGCCCGTCTTCTCTCTCCTAAAGTCACAACAACTCCTAGTCTCCCTCAGTCTGCGAAGTCCCGCGACCAGGTTCTTCCACAAGCTGCTGCTGGTGTTACCCCCTCTCCTGTATCCTTTTCCTTCTGCTAGCCCTCAAGATGTCTTCGTCGTCCTCGGCAGAAACTAATTCCCCCCTCTCATCCGCACGGCACACGTATCGTTCCAGGGTTACCACCCTGGAACGCGGAAGAAGAAAACGACGCAATCAATCTTCCGAGGACCATCATTCCTCAGGAGGTACACCAACAACAGACAGACAGTAGTCACCTTCACACGAACTATTTTTCTTCTTATACTTCAACCTCTTCTTACTCCCTCCCCTACGAGAGAGAAAGAGATCCCTACAAACCTTACTGCTACGGCGACGAAAACCTGATCGACACTTTTCTTACTATCCGCCCTTCAACATTTCACGATCGATTTTGCTCGACGTCGCATAGAGCATCTCGGTCCCCCTTCCCCTCCTCCTGCTCGTTGTCCTCCGGCTGTCACATCGTGGCCATAGCCAGTGAGGTCAATAATTAGATCGTTGAAGATGATCGACGACGATCTAGCCCTCGCGGTATCGCGTGGTGTGGTGCGCTGATGCCCGTCCGTTTGTGTGTTTCCTCTTGAGTGAAGAGTGACTTCTTCCCTCGTTGTTCTCCTACCAAGCGAACTCAGCCACACTCATTCCCGGCCGACGCGTGGCTTAAGTAATTTTCTTCTCGGGCCACCTCATCGTCCACATCGCGTAGATTCCCTTTGCTGTACTCCTTCACCTCTGATGCACAGAAAAGCTCCGCTAAACAAGCTCTGGCTTTACTGTTACTACAGAGCTGGGTAGATGCTCCGCTCTATGCTCTGAGTTCACTATTCCGGGACTCTTTTCGCGGGACCTGTTAAAAGTCGGGTGAAAATTCATCTGTTCCGAAGTTCCTTAACATTTAGGCACAGATTCTTCTTTCGTGCTTCCTGGTTATGTGATTTCGAGCATGTGCTTCAGATGTTACGTGCATTGCACCGGAGCCGATTACACTCGCCGAACAGTCCTTCCGTTCCTCCGAAAGTCTGAGTTCAAGTCTGCCCGTCGGATGTGCCGATCCGACTGCTGGATTCCCCCCACGATTCGAATCCTGGTCCTGCAACAGTTGGTTGCCGTACTCCATCACTGACGTGGCCCGTTCTTCGGTACTGTTCGGCTAAGGCTTAGTAAGGGTGGCTTGTCGCCACCGCGTACGGTCGCTTACCTTACCTGGTTCTTAGTAAAAGTGCGGTGTTCATTTTTGCCTCCCAAAGAACTACCTGGTACAGTACAGGACTCAATCTGGCACTGGTAGCGTAGGCAGCCTGACTATCAATCTTATTGGCATTGGGACGAGACCACGTCGTGACCATACCGAAAGAGACAAAGACAAAGCCCAATCCACGAGCAGTGCACAGTCCGTGGTTGTCTTCATGAGTGAGTCCTCCTCCTGCTAACAGTTAGATCGAACTAGTTAAAGTTAAGTCCAATAGAGGAGTTTCTGTGCAAAAGCCAGCCAAGTCTGCAGCAGCAGATAGAGACACGACAATCAGCTTCTACGTAAATTAGAGGAGACCGAGCACCAGTTAGAGAACCATTTAGCTCCAGTTACAACACCACTGTCAGCCAGAACTGCACTTTGACTGTTCAATGTGGCTACGGAGTGGGGCGTGTTCATTATAAAGACAGGGACTCCACTCCGCGAGGGTTTCTCCACTGTTCACAGAAAACACTCACGAAATAGCCTAACCTCCCGGAAGGTCCGTGACCGGCTGGGGTTTCTTCCGCCTCGCCCTTTTTGGGGGACTTTCTCGTTATCACAACCACTGACTTTGGCTCATGCTTTCCTTACATTGAGGCGGTTGGTGGTGTACTGTATGGGAGCAACTTCTGTCACGAGATATGGTGCATATCGCTCTCGGCTTCACTTTATGATTAACGACACTTCAAAGTCTACAACGAAATCTGTCATTTGTCAAGTTGTCGAAAGGGTCCCCCAGTTATGAATAGCTGTTTCCGTTTCGAACAACAGATAGACGTGCACAGAATTTAGATATGGTTAGATAACTGACGACACAGAAGAGCTTCGAGTGTGACGAGTTCTCCTTAGGTTGCTGCGCAAGCAGAGAATATCAGGTAGTAAAGCACATGAAGATAAATATCAGAAGAGCATTGAAGAGACAGAAAGCTTCTCGACTTTTGGTTGTTGACTTCTCAACTAACTAATGGTGAACGCACTATTTCACATTTGATTGATTTGCAGCATGAAATGGATATCTTCTCACGTGTGGACTGTTGGAAATAATTCTGCTCATGATCCAAAGAGAACTTGCTGAAAATAGGACCGACTAGTAATACTCGGAACTCATTCCGCATCCATACACTGCCCTGTTTAGATTGACTTTCACTATTATGAAGCAGTTCTGGTTAGATTTTTCTCAAGTAAGAACTGTTGGAAATAGGTGGTAATTCTGTTCATGATTTAAAGAGAACTATTGTATGATTCAGGATTCAAGAAGCAACCGCTGGACATAGGAGATAGTTATATTCAGATTCAAAGTATCTGAAACTTGACTTTTAGATAAATGAAAGTCCGCCTCTACATGTGACAAAGAATACCTCTTCCCAAATACTGTACCAAATTGAGCTTGACTTGGTGTTTGGTGTGCCTAGAATACTCGTGTGGAAGCAACGTAGGGTTGAGAAATCAGTGTTTTTGACAACCAAGGGGAGGTATACTCTTGTCTGCACAGTGCATGACCAGCGAAGGAATCTCAGAATGAGCATAGGAAGAGGAGAAATTCTTTTCTTTACACTGACTGTTCTGAGGACACTGTTCTCTTAGATAGTTATTGCAAGAAATTGGTGACCTTCCCTGCGTCCTTAGAACCTCAGTACTTCTACGAGGTTGAGATTTCCACGTAGAAGCACGTACCCTGGAACCGTAGAAGATCCAGAGGCAGTTCCCAGTTGAAAGACTTTAACAGTTCCTGTTGAAGATTTGAAACTTCCTTGGAGTAATTGAAGTCTTCTAGTGCTCCTTTTATGGGTCGTTCCTTGGATTCCGGTACTTTTTGGATCAAGGTGAAATTCTTTTCGAGGGTCCGAGAAACTGTAGGAAACTGTTACAGCTTCTCGTTAAGAACATTACTCGATACCAACCCCGATAAACCTCTCCATGTCAGCTGTGATTTCTTCGTCTTACTCTTTGTGAATGTGATCTCTCAAAACACTGTTGTTGGATCAGGCTGGATTCAAGTGATTAGCCTTCATTCGAATACCCATAGGTTTTGACTTTAATCAAATATCATCTCACCTTCTGTCTGGTTGTGTGCAAGTTCTGTATGGGTTAAGTGTACATCTGTTGAGCTTTTGAGTATCAAATCAACAGATTTTCTGTTCTGCAGAATAGGATCGGCTTGAAAAGCCCTATGTTCTGTCCTGGCCTAAATTTTCTCACTAAAGATTTGCACCATGAGGTTGGGTTCTAGGACAAAGCAAAAATGGACTCTACCCTCGTCCATCTATCATATCGAACTCAACGAGTTCATCCGTAAACACCCATGAAATCCTCAGTGTTCGTGGTGCCTTATGATGTCTTTTATTGTAATGATTTACAGATCACCAAATAGATCCATCTTTATGATAGTTCCTGACTACAGGAACGGCACATCAGGACATTACAGAGTTTAGTCTTTTGAAAACGCTTTTAGGTATTGGAAAAGATTCTTCGTGGACAACTGTCGAATACTGTTGTCTCTTGGCTCACAAAGCATCACACCAAAACGTATCTAATCCGATAATTGACAGCTTGTGTTCTTAGTATCAGGCGAAGACACCTCCCGGCTTTGTGGTAGAGACAATGGTTACCTATGGGCTCTAAACTTTTAATCAAAGTAATAGATACCATCTTTCTTGGAGAGTTGATATCAAGATGCGAAAAGACGCAGGTGAGCACGTCAATTTTCCTGAAGCCACTAAAATGCAACGCACAGCAAAACAAAAGGATGAGAACAGGTAATCAGATCCCAAATTGTCTCGTGGACATCCCTCATAATTAGAATACGGAGTGCTTACGGGCTTACTAGAGTGCATGGTGAAGCAAAACATGGCTCCGGAGCCGTATGTAGGACACGCGCACTCACAAGCACTTCGGCACACTCAGGCGATATGAGGTAGATTGGACGCTGTGGCGAACCAAGGTGACCAGTCACATTCACAAAGTCACAATGATTATATTTTAACGAGCTACAACCATAGTTGTAGAAATGAAGCCGAGTGATACAGTAAGTCGTGGTTTCTAAAAGGCCTATGTTTGAGAAGACTCCCTCAGTTGACTGAGTACTTTCAATCCCCTATGATGTCTTGGTTGACAACTGCCCAGTTCGGGGAACCTCAACGAGAACTCTGCCCGGTCCAGGAAGCACCAACTACCAATAGGACTCTGATCTCTGATCTCTTCCCTCGAAGGTGAGCTAAGAGATATTAGTCTCAGGCCTTGGTTACGAGCGAATTTGTCAACAGAAGAGCCAAAGTCGATTGTTTCACAAACTCATTGTCGATCCTTAAAGTTGCTCATCTAAAACGAGCTGGTTGGAAGCTTTCCTTACAGTAGGATCCTACACTCTTGAATCCTGGAAAGAGGAAGTACTCGTGCACTGCTGCTTCTTGTAGGTTGTGACTAGCAAAACTCTAAACAGCATACGAAACTCGCACCACCTTGTTCGTTCGGCATATCCACAGATACAATAAACTGATATGGTCGAGATGCCAGCATGGTCCTCGACAGATGAAAATACTACCCTGTAAGAACACTCTTCACGGCCGAGTACTGACGAGGGGAGGAATAATAAAGGATGTAAGGTGTCATGTGATAATGTTAACATCTCCCAGTGCTAAAGTCTACTTCGAACTTACAATTTCTGTGTATTTTTCCACTTTATAGACCATTTCACTCATGACAGTAATTCAATGTCACTGCTAATCGCAACACCACCAAGTGAAAATCTACACCAGCAACAATGAGTTTATCGTCAGCCATTGTCAATCTTGAACATAATGAAAGTAATCAGCTCATACTTAAGAAAAATACCATGTGATCAAGATGCATTCTGCGAGGAACGAAATGTAAAAAACAGAATATGCGTTTGCTCTTTCACCTATCATGGCTAAAAGACTTCCGAAAGCAAATTGCAGATCCTTCGATGGAAACTAGCAACCACTGTTTATTCAGTCCCAGCTATATAATGTTGTCCTTATAAAGTGGCAAGCTTACCTGTAAAACGTGGCGACCTTATTGGACCTGGCGCGGTTCCCTTCATTGCTTCCAGTGACGGTTTTTATCTATCATATAGCAGCAAAAGCGTATAGCTTCCAATCTATCCTTAATCCTTGATCTCAAGGAGCTGGTCAGAGGGTGGCAACGTTTCCTTCCTGTGTCTCTTCCACTGAGTCAATTCTCTGATGACTGCAAACTTGGAGCTCACTACAAGTTTGCCTGCATATTAAGCAACCCCACGAATCAGCTCTTGATTTTTAGGGTCCACAATGAAATTTCGCCATTTCCTTTCTGCAAAGTAGCTGTTTCTCTCAAAAGCTGTCTGAACAAAGGGAAGTCTCTAGGAGACAGGCGATCCTTGAAGTGATTCGCGATAACAGCAGAGGCGATAGTCCCACCATTTGCCACAAGATACGCCTTGATTTGAGCCAAAAGATGCTCCCTGCGAACTGCTAGTCGGTTAGTATCTGAATCCATGAAGGTCGGACTCCAGAATTCTCTAGCACTAACAAGTGAGTCCTGGCTACCTAACATTGAATTCGGAGTACCGCTTTGCAGGCCCCCAGCACCAGGAACTTGAACTCTTCCTGCTGCAAACGGAGACCCTACTGAATCACGTCCATTCACATTTTGAGCTGCTGCAAATTGTATCACTGGTCCAGCTTTCTGTAAAGGAGGCGACCCGCTCCCGTCTGCGGACTGAGAATACTGTTGCGAGACAGATGGAACTGCTAAAGGCTCCCGGAGAGGTGATGAGCTTTGAGAATTACGTCCCGTTCTTTGTACTGAACCTCCCCCGAACCTAGGAATAGATGACGGAGGACCAGGAACTTGGCCTGCAAACGATGACCCTATAGAACCACGTTCATTGGCAAATTGAGCTGCTGACCCCCTCCCGCCTGAAGATTGCAAGACAGATGGAACTGGTAAAGCACCCCGGTATCCTGGATGCGGTGCTGAGCTTTGAAGGTTTGTTCCAGTTCTTTGTACTGAACCACCCCCGAACCTGGGAACTGATGACGAAGGTGAGGCTCTTGAACCTGGACCTGCACTCTCCATGCTAGCACCTAATGCACCCATGTGCCGTTCTCGCATTCTACTGAGCACATCACTCGATGATAATGCTTTTCCCGCAGCACTCCCTGCCACAACACCTGCCAACCCCCTAACGTTGGTGCCGTTCTCGTTGACAACTTCTTGAGGGGCACCATTCTGACCGGTCACAATCCCTGTTACCGGACTCGCAGCCAATCGAGAGTTGGTGGTGGATCCAAACCTTCGCCTCAAACCGGCAGGAGCTCCGGCCTCTCCTGATCTGCCAGTCCAGGTTGGAACCGCGACGTTATCACTTGCACGAATCATCCTCGATTGCCTTAATGCATCTGACGCACGCCGAGCAACTCTCTGGGCCTCTTGATCGACCATTACTTTCTCTTTGTCACTTACCGCCATGATAGCGTCATGATCCATAGCGGACTGCGAATGTCCAGACGACACCAATATTACTTGCAGAAAGATTGTGAAAAGTTCAATCTGCCTGCAGTATTGAAACTTGTGTTGTATCACTTGGTGGAAAGAACTAGACTACATACAGGTGCAAACCAGAGCAGACATCTACTTACGTGGATTCCATTTGCTGCAAATAGATCTTGAAGAATCCGCGATTCCTCCTCTTCCGGTTCTTCGTCCTCCCCTTCAACTTTAACCTTGCCTCTCTCACTGGAGCCGTCAAGCACGTTGCATTCTTCGGGGTTTACCTCACCACTTTCTAACAAGGGATTCAAGATAGCACTCAATGTTTCTTCGGGAAGATTTCCAGGCTCTGGATTGGCCATGAGGTTTTCTACCGAATCTCCAAAGAGAGAAGCTGTCTCCGTTATAGCAGCTCCGCTCTTGTCCTCTTGTAAAGTGAAAAGATCACGCATGTCTCGAGCTTTGAAGATGCGCCGCTGCTGAGGATCTTTCAGAATTTTGTTGGTCAAAAATTGCTTGTAAATCTGCCGATGATAGACTTTCTCCTCTATGGTACCTTGAGTGATTAATCTATAGATGGTTACATCTTTCTTTTGCCCTATACGCCAGGCACGCTCCCTGGCCTGCATATCAGTGGATGGGTTCCAATCTGGATCAAAAATGATCACTCGATTTGCTCCAGTTAAATTGGTTCCAAGTCCTCCAACCTTTGTTGTCATGATGAACAAAAATACATGCTGCGATTCATTGAACTCATCTATGAGATTCATTCGCTGTCTCACTGGAGTAGAACCATCCATCCTCCTGTACTCGAAACCTTGAGCTGCAGCAAAACTCTGAATGATATCGAGCATTTGCTGAGTTTGAGTAAACAAGAGCACCCGGTGTCCTTGTTTCTTCCAAAGACTCAAAATTGGAGATACTAACTTCAGCTTCCCACTGCGCTCCGGGTTTCCATAATCAGGATGACTGGAACCATGCTCCCTCTCTAGCAAATCCGGATGATTACAAATTTTTCGCAATATGTCTATACCAAACAAGGAGTTTCTGTTGCCCTCAATTATCTGTTCAACCTCAGAACTCCCAAGAAAGGCACGGTAAGCAGAACGCTGCGCCTGACTGAGTTTGCAGAAGATAACGTGCTCTGTCTTTTTGGGTAAGTTGGCATTCACATCCACCTTCATCCGTCTCAGGAGGTACGGTAGTATCAGATCCCGCAAAACTGCAGCACACTTGTAAGCAGTGGACACTTGGAGAGGTGTGGCGTTTGCATAGCCACCAATTTGAATGGGTAAAGAAAACTGAGCTTGGAACACAGGTAGCACACCTAGCTTGCCAGGGAATACAAAATCAAAAAGCGACCACAGCTCCGTGAGTCGGTTTTGGATTGGAGCACCAGTCATGATGATCCGATGTATCGTCTGCACCTGTTTGCATACAAGGGTTACCTCGGCATCTGGGTTCCTTATTCTATGACCCTCGTCAAGCACAGCATAGCCCCAATTTATGTCGAGGAGTTTATCCCGATTAATTCTAAGTTGTTCGTATGTTGTAATCAACAGGCCCGCTTCTGAATTGGTAACACGATCAATCATGGCATACCATCTATCTACGCCTTTCACGGATTTCCCTTTTTTCTTCACGTCCTCCTCACTGGCCCTTTCCTCTTCCTGTTTCTCTTCGTCCTCAGTGCTATTATCCTCGTCCCATTCTCCTTCGTCCTCTTTCACTCCATTCTTCTTCTTGCTTAACTTCAAATGCCCCTTTACAGCTGAGTCGTGTAAAACCTCTGCTTTAAAAGGAGCATACCACTTTTTGACCTCGCGTTTCCACTGTCGCAGGAGGGTGACTGGACAGACAACAATAGAAGGTCGGTACAGACCACTGTAATGCAGAGCTGCCAAAAACGCAGTTACCTGTACAGTCTTGCCTAAACCCATTTCATCCCCTATGATACCTCCAGACTTCTGACAGTGTAGCTCCCACATCCACTTAAGCCCTGTCTTTTGGTAATCAAACAACTTGTGGTATATTACCCCAGGTATTTTAAGGCCCCCATCCAAAACCACATCATCTTCATCGTTTTCTTCATCACCATCCTCATCCTCCAGATCTTCCTCCTTTGGCCCATCTTCATTGCCCACGTCTCTGCTGTAAGCACGCCGTAATCTTCTCCTCTTGGGTTTTGTCGAAGTCTTATCTCTTTCTGTTTCAGAGCTACTGTCACTTTCATCACTGGAGTATTCTCTCTTTCGTCTCCACTTACTGTCCGCCTGTGGACGTCTCCTTTTCACACCGGATTTAGCTTTAACTTTCGCTGGCTTCTCTGCGCCTTCTGCTGTCACCCTTTTGAGTGGAGTTCTTAAATGCCGAAACTCACGTGTAGGGAGTTCAGCCTGTGGAAGTTCCGAGCTATCAAGCAGTCTGGTGGTTGGCCTCGCTCTGTTGAATGCAGCCATTCTCTCTGTTGCGTTAGCAATTGACCTCCTGACCAGCTCATTATCCTCTTCAGATGGAACTCTCTCTCTAGTTGCTACATGAACCCGCTTCTCAAATCCTTCAACCTTGCTGAATGGAGTGATAACACCTGTGCGAATGAGCCTTTCCCTCTCGGTTTCGGCAAATTCTGTTGCTGCGTCCAAGGCAGCATCAAAATCTTCATCTTCAGTGAAGGATGCAACCTTCCCTTTCGAAGAGGGCTTCGACGTACCTGCACCTCTAGAACTTGCTCTTCTAGCAATATCTGCATCAAGAGCTGCGTCAAAATCGTCATCATCACATAAAAGAGCAACCTTTGGCTGTGGTTTTTGACTCCCTGAGGCAGAAGCATCTGTATCCCTCTTCTTCGATTGGCCACCTGCCTTCTTGCCATCACGACCACCCTGTTTGTTCTCCAAATGCCTCAATTGTGCCCGTAGCTTCTTCCTCTTGTTCATCAAACTTGCCAGACGCTCATCCAGTAATGTCAAGTGCATCGCTGTCCCACCATCTCCACTAACAAGTTTTTTTCTCCGAGAGCGTTTACCTCCCTTGCTCGAATCAGCACCATTTGCTTTCTCATCGGCTGAATCTGGTCCGGTAAATACGTCTCGGCCAGCTGCCACTGCGGCAATCTCATTTTCCAAATTCACCAGGACTTCCTGTATACGACCTCGTCTCTCTCGACCTTTTCGATCTTCTCCTTCTTTCAGGAAACCCAGCGCTGCATCCACATCCTGCTCCTCAACTTCCTCACCTAAAAGATGTGATTTAGCAAGTTCCTGCGCATGGGCAAGTTCTTGTGCTCGAGCGATGACCAAACGCTCATAGTCATCCGGCCGTGTGGCAACCACACCCAGTTCAGCAAGCAACTTCTCATCAGCATCTCCGCCCATCCCAGCCATCTTGACTCCCTGCTCTTCAAATTCTGCCCACCATCGAAATTCCCCCCTTCTCACAGTTGCTCACAATCCCACTCCTGCTCTCGTAGCTCCATCAATTGCTTCCAGAGCCTCTCTCCAGAACCTGCAACAACGCACCTCCTTGCTGCACAAAGATCTCCAAACAGTCTTCCCGCGCTCCCCATCAAAAACTTGCCCATTGCTGAAAAAGGCAAAATTCACCACATTCCCTACATCTGTGTCCGGCTTTGCATTTCGCAAGCTGCTTCCGCTACCAGTCCTCACATTCATTTCGACTATAGCTCCGAGACTTAACTTCGTGATATCTCTGCAGCAGTTTCTATGAACCTCGAGATTTCGAAGCCATCTCTAGCTCAATTCAACTCCAAAGCCTTGCAAGTCGGATGCAAACGTACCGTGAAGGCTTGCCTACCCTAACAGTCGATCATCACTACCAGGCTGTTGAAGATCGCTGTAACAGAAATCATCTAAGTGGGGCAATCAGAGCACGAGATCGACCTTGTATGCTTCACCGGCGACAATAATCATGACCCCCAAATTCACGATCTCAAAGACAAACCACGGCAGTCTCCATCCTACATTCATAATCCTCCCCGCTTTAAGTCAGCATCACAGCTACAGTAAGGCGTTTTGCCTTGCACACTTGGACCGCGGCCTACCATTCCAAATCGTACGCTGACTGATTGCCTCGTATTAGGAAGAAAGCTCCTATGTTCCACGCTTTTACGTGGTCAATGGGGAGCGTCGCTCTCACGCTGGACAACGCAGAATCGAGTGCTGTACTTTAGAACAGAGTAGGAAGACCTGTACTCCAGGCAAACGACCTGACTGGTTTGGTTTCGTGGCGAGCATATGAACCCGAGTCAGCTGTAGTTACTTATAGTTGATTACTTTTGGTTGGCAACGCGTTTCTAGTTTTGATTAGTTTGTCTTGTGTTACTAAAGTTCTTTTGTGCTCGCTCAGGCTTAATACAAGGAGGCAACACAAACTAAAAGCCTTAGTTGTGGCTAAATATTGAAATGTTAGAGCTATGGCTAACACTAAAAGATTACTTATTGGATTGATCTGTTTTATTTAAGTTAAGAAGATACACATTTGTCAAATTTGGATCTTTTTTGGTGGCGTAAGGAGAGATGTATAAGCAAAAAGCTGTACCAAGAAGAAACTTGGTAACTAGAATTCTGGATCAAACATACAACGCTCATTGGTGTATGTATACTTTGGAGTGTCTAGTTTTCTCTAGATTTGTATTAAGAGTTTCTAGATTTTTTTTATAGAGTTGATTTAGATTCTAAAATTAACCATGAAGATAAATGATGCACCGTGAAGATAAATGGTCTTATTTTAAAAGAGTTTGAAAGCAAGAACACTACTGATTTAGATTCTAATGTATAGAATTTGCAGTATTTTAGATATTTTTATAGATTTGAGAAAGAATTTAACTTAAAATATTTATAAGTCTTTAAAGTGTAAATTTTTCTTATAGTCCAAAGATAATCCATGTGAAAAAATCCTTGATTTAGTTATTGGTTCAAGATAAGATCATAGGGGATTATTTCATGAGTTTGTATATTCCCTTAGATTTTTATTTTAGATGACTATTTTCCCATAATTACTGTAGTAACTTTAATAATTAGTAAGTTTTGGATGTAAGAATTTCACAAGTATATGAATAAAGGATAAGAGATACTTATCATCTTTTTCATTAGTAACTATATGACTCATGTAGTTTTCTAATGAGTAATATCTTGAGTCTTGGAGGTTCTTTGAAGTTTTAACTATCAATTGGGTTTCTTGCCTTCTTAATCTATATTGCACTACGTTAATAGCCCTAGGATCTTCATCTTAAATGAGAGATAGGTTGCACACAAACCAATTCAGAAATCATTCATTTAGTGATTTTTTTCAAGGCTTAGGTTATCTTTAATTAATAACTAATGTAAAATACTCCAACTTAAAAATTTATCCTCTAAAGCAAGGGTTTACTTTAAGAGCCAAACAAGCAAATTTGCCATGCAATGCAATGCAATGGCAAACACACACACACACACATATATATATATATATATATATATATACTTATTTATTTATTTATTTATTTTAGCATTGGGTTGGAAGAAAGGCATAAAAGTAAAAGGAAAATGCAACATTTGTCTATTTAGTCATCGCCAATAAAATTTTAACCTTTAGCATAAGATAATATTTTATGGGTTTGATATACATTTGATTTATCGTGCAAACTCATTTTTGTAAGTTATATTACTTTGTAACTTATAACATGGACTAGAGTAGTTTGGTAGCTCCCAAGATTCATGACTCAAATCTTTAACAAGGCACATTGTATGTTAATCCAAACAAGTAACATGTTTTTATCTAGGGGAAATAAATAACCCCAGAATTATTTTGTAAAAATTAATTACAAACTTACTGTGGCCATAGATACATATCTCAAGACCTTGTTCAAAATCTTGTGCATACTTACTTTGACTTCCTTTACTTCATATTCTACACTTTAAATGCATATCCATTTTTTTTGTTTTTGAATCACAATCTTAAACTTATGCTTAAAGAATAATTCTAAAACAAGCGCTATGGTTGGCATAAATGCTAAAGGATATATTGCTAGTTGTCATTAATTTTCCTATTGAGTATTTAAAAACTGAAAATTTAGTATAATATTGCAAATTATAAAAATATAAGCCAATATCAAGAACGAGTATGATTTGTATGAATTGGATCAATGGAAAATCAAAATATTCCTTTTGCATGATTCCTTCATTTTATGACAAATCTAAGAATTCAGATTAAACTTATGTTGTATGTTCAGAAACTTATCCTAATTCCTATAGTTCCAATAACCATTTATTTGTCTTTCTCTATACAAAGTTTATTAAAGGATTCTACATGAACCATTGTATTCGATATATGCTTTGGTTTAAGAAAATGCAACCACATAGGATAACAAGATTTAGATAGTTAAAATATACAAGGATATATTTAGGACGATGATTTTTGGTCCATTATTTTAGTATATGATATAGCACTAACTAAAGATATCAATAATTAATGATGATTTTGGAAGATCCTTAAGCTTGCAAAATATTAGATTATTAGCTTGAGATGTGTGATAATTTCAATCATGCAAAAGAAGCCTGCGGTTTTAGTACAAGAGATTTTCTATACCATTGTGTGTTCTTATTATGCTAGAGCACCACACAAAACATGAAGATAAGATTTGGGACAGAAGTGGAAGTAATTTTCAATTCTAAATTGTTATTGCTTAAATATATGTTATAATAATTATACAAGGTGAATTGATTCAGTTTTCTAGTTGTGAAAAGTACAATACATTGATTGCACATTGACTTGGGCTCCAACCTCAAGCTTAGAAGGGGCTTAGACGTTAGACTTTGAAGTTTGAGAGCTTGGAATTTTAAGCCCAAGTTTGAGCTTGAGCATCCGGCCATGGTATTTGGAGGGTGCATAAGTTCTAGGAGCCACATGGTTAGGGACCTAAACCATGGGGCCTAGAGGTTTTCATCTAAAGCCCAAAATTTTGAGCAAACTTCTTACCCAATTTTTAGCCTTGAAATTTTAGGCCCAAAGAAATTGAGTTTGGACTCAAAACTCTCAATTTTTGGGATTTTTCAAGATAAACATCAAGCACAAATATCAAAGCTTGATTGTGCACCTAGATTTCTAGGCTAAAACTCTATGTCTATACTTTTGGACCTCCATTTTGGCATAAAAAATTCCAAAAGACCTTTGGATAGATTATTTATAGCATTTAAACCAATTTGACTATAAGAGTAAACATAATTTTTTAAGAATGAGATATTTACACCTCAGAGATATTGTATCCAATTTCTTAAGATTGAGATATTTACACCTCAAGATATTGTGTGATCATTTCTTAACCAGTTCAAGAAAAAAATAGATAAAGAGACTGAAGCATAGTCACAGGTTGTAAATATGCAACTACTTACATTTATCATGTTGGTCCCAAAAATTATACACAATGTCGTTTCACTTACCAAGGTATGGAAGATAGCAAATACCAAGTAGGTTCTATGAATGCAGCTACAAAGAAGATCAAACAATACTTTCTAAATTTTGGTTGTATCAAATACTTAATTTTTTGCATGCAAAATTGAGGTCAAGAAATGATAGAAACCTGTTCTACATAAGGTCAAGCTAGACGTGATGAAATGAGCATAAATTTTAAAATTAGATTTATACAGTTTACAAGAAGTCTAAGATCTTAGTCCAAACAAAGTATGGTCAAGAAAAAAAAATGGATAGTAAATGACACTTCTTTTTGCATTTGGTACTTGTAAGATGTAATAAAAGAGATGCACATGTCCTTAGGCATGAGATGACTAAAATAATTTTTGATAGAATATATGTTAGTTCTACATAGATACTAAAAAATGAAGAACAAGGTTTATTGGATTAACCACAAGCCATCAAAAAACACATCAGGATATGGAAATTCAATCTAGCAAAAACAACAAAATATGAATGATCACATTTTTTTGCAATTGGATGCATCTCAAAAAAGTCATGATACATATGACCTACAAATAATTTTCCATGTTTAAAATCTTGTATGATATTATAAATTTTCATAAAAATCAAGAGTAACCTAAGTAATTGTGCTAATTAACTAAAGGAATTTTTTTGATACATCAAGCTAATGAAATTGAAATAACAAAGCAAATACAAAACTTAGAAAAGATTGGTAATGGAGACTATAACTATTAAAGCAAAAAGTAAAAATTCAATTTTCATGTGTGAAGTTTTATATTGAAATTCATGAGTAATACCAAAGAGAAAAAAAGACATTTATTAGAGACACCAAGATATCTAAATCTATAACCACTCCCAAAAATGAAAGATGGCAGCAATACTCCAAGGACAAGAGAAGAGAGAAAACATAATTTCACACTCAATCATCCGATGCCCCAAAGAAGCACCTTCTCTTTATTATATATACAAAGAGGATCTCCTCCAAGGAAGGTCCACCATAGGATTAGGCACACAAATAGGTGACATGTCAACAAGCTCCACCCTTGGATTACTTACTTGGATGGGTGACATGTCAGTCTTGGTCCTATCTGGTTGGTCAAACAAGCTTGGACCAGAGGGAATCTTTTAGGGAATCTTCCTATAGGAATCTTAAAATCACATGGATGAGGTACTGTTGGAAAGCTCTCGATGAGACAAACCAAGGGGGAGGGAAGGCCAACCCTTCCTCCATTCAATGGAAAGGAGGGTGGTGTCAGCACATTTTTGAGGCCTAATTCATCCGTTTAGGCCTCCAAAATTGCCTTCAAAGATTTCAAGCATATTTTGGTTCCTACTCTATTAGTAGACGTTCCCTTTTGGTGATAACTATTTATGATCTATTTAGTCCATCATGTGTAACATCTTTCCAGATGTTACCAAACCAATCCTCACCTTTAAATCATATGTCTAGCTATTGGTTCTAAGGTTTTCAAGTCTATTTTGGTTTTTGCACTATTAGTAGAAGTAATCTTTTGGTGATACTTCTATCTGATCTATTTTTACTATCATGTATAACATCATTCAAGATGCTACCAAACTGAATTTCACATCTAGATCATATGGCTAGCTCTTGGTATTATAGACATCCCTCCTTTTAAGACGTAACGTCCTCATTGTGCATTTGTTGCTCAACGCTTGCACAAACACCGGTGCATGTGTCAAATTTGCAGCAGGCTTCCATGTTGCTTCATAGAGGGGGAAACCTTTCCATTGTACTAGATAATCCACCCATGCATGGCAAGTACCATGCATGTGTTTTTGGAGAATACGCTCCACTTCATATTCCTCGGTGCCATCAATGAGTGTGTGACAAAGTCAAATGTCTTGTGTGAAATGACACTAGCCTGATCGGGGAGCATATTTATGTAGTAGGGAAACATGGAACACTAGATGGATCTTCATGTGTGGTGGTAGCTTGAGATGATAGGCCACAGTGCCAACTCGACAAAGAATCAAGAAAGGCCCAATAAAATGAGGTTTGAGCTTACAAGGTCCAACTAATGTGAGGTTGGTTGTTGATAGCCACACCTGATCCCCAACATTGAACTCCATGTGCTTATGGTGTGCATCAACATACTACTTCTATCAATTTTGTGCAATCTGTGCTTGGCGCTCTCCGCACCTTGTTGGATTCTAGAAACAAATGTGTTGACTGCGTCAACCTTGGTAGCCACTGGACGGATCTTCATCAAGCTAGAAGATGTGAAGAGATGCTCACCATACATGAGGAAGAATAGAGTGACCTGGGTGGATGCATTCACTAAATTGTTGTAAGCAAATTCCACCAACAGGAGTAGGGTGTCCCACCTCTCTTGCTCTTCTAAGGTAAAGCCGTGTAACATGTCTTCAATAGTGCAATTAGCCCACTCTATTTGTCCATCTGTTTGTGGGTGATAAGCTGTGGACATGGCCAACTTGGTTTTGAAAAAACCAAAGAGTGTTTGCCAAAACAAACTAGTGAATTGAGTGCCTCTATCGGTTATGAGTACTCAAGACAAGTCATTGTAACAATATGGAGTTTAGTGACGAAGTTAGTCGGGCTTACGAAGTAGAGAATAAGCCAAAATAGCCTAGAATATTCTAGAAGCATCTAAGAAGCTTCTTAGGAAGCTTCCCAACTAGTTAACTTGCGCCCTAAGCAGGTAGCTTCTAGAAGCTTCTAACTAGCTTAGCTTGCACGCCAAGTAGGCGGCTTCTAGAAGGAAGCTTCTTGAGAAGCTTCCTAGTTAACTTGACTTGCACTCCAAGAAAGCGGCTCAAGGAAGCTTCTTGAGAAGCTTCAAAGGTCTTGTATGCTACCTATAAATACCAAGGCCAAAGCTCATGCTAGGCATTCGGAGTTTTCCCTCATTCAAGTGTCCCAATGTGAGTTTCCATTCTCCTATTTCTCTCCTCGGTTTCGGTCTTTTACATTGGTATCAGAGCAGGAATGGGATGGATGGAATTTATGGACCACCAAATCCACTTCCGCCAAACCATTGGGACTTTCATGTCCAGATCTTACCAAAGCATCGTTTTCACACAATTCATCACCTCACGTTTTGGGCAGGACTTTCTACATATGATCACCGTGTCAGAGGAACCCTTGATACTTCCAGTTGTAACTTATGGAGAACGGTGGACGTGTTGTATCTATGTGTTAATCAACTAGATAAATTGAGAGTAGTGGAATAGAGTAGTAGCGATGGCGGCAATACCGGATGTTATCCTTGCAATGCAACAACAAATCGAGCATCTTACTCGATTGTTGGATGAACGAGACCAGCAACGACGAGAATAGATAGACAGAGCGCCAGTTCGAGATGGAGAAGATCGCATTCGATTTCCGAAACCCAAGGTGTTTGAAGGCAAGAATCTTCCAGGCATAGTGGAGAATTTTGTGTTTGACTGTGAACGTTACTTTGAAGCCACCAATCTTCAAGACGAGCGGAAACAAATTCTCTTGGCTTCTAGCCAGTTGGATGGCGTGGCAAAACTTTGGTGGCGATTCCGAGTAGAAAGAGCTGAACGACAAATTGTTACACCGATTTTGACATGGGCAGAATTCAAGGATGCAATACTTGGTCGATTTCAGACTATAAATGCCACCCGAGCTGCACGAGATAAATTGGCGGAGTTGAGGCAGATTGGCTCAGTGAGAAGCTACATCACACAAGTTCAGAATATCATCATGCAAATTCCAGATATCCAAGAAGGTGAAGTTCTGGATCGATTTGTGCGAGGATTGAAGTCACGAACCAGATTGGAGGTGACCATGCGAGAGCCACAAAACGTAGAAGAAGCCATGCAATTGGCTGAGCGTTTTGATTCCTTAGTTGCAACAACTTGGTCTCGACCTCGACCTACACAAAACCTAACCGTACCACAAGTGGAAGAACCGGTACCAATGGAGATTGATGTTATCCAGCGAAGACCACTTGGCACAGCAGATAGAGAAAGATTACGACAAAATGGAGGTTGTTTTTATTGTCACCAGTTGGGGCATCGCATTGCTGAATGTCCACTCAAGAATGGACGACCTCGACAAGTTGCCCAAGTGGAGGTTGTGGAGCGGAATGATCCGGGAAACGAGGAATCCTAGTAGGAGATTTCGAGCCACCTACTGGGAACTTGATTAGTTCCAATGGGATTGAAGGCTCGACCTATGCAAGTTTGCTTCACTTGCAAGGTATGATATCTAATCGGGGTTGTAGAATTTTGGTTGATTCTGGAAGTTCAGAGAATTGCATGTCTATGCAAGTAGCAAAGGAATTGGGTATTCCTATCAAGCCAGTGATTGGAAGTAGTTTGATGATGGCGGATGGTAGAAAGGGTTATGCATTCCGCACCTTGCATCCCGTTACCTTCAAGATTGGGAAGGAGTATTTGGAGTGTATGAGGTTTGTAGTGGCACCTCTACACTATGATATCATTCTAGGTCTACCTTGGCTTGAATGTCATAAGGTTCAATTTGATTGGACCCAACACCAAATTCAAGTACAACACCAAGGTAGGAATTTCCGATTAGGTTGTCTGGCACCTCTGAGTAAGACACCTAAGAATAGTCAGTCCCAAGATGGGAAGTTTGTCGAGAAGGTAGCCATAGAGCGAATCTGGAAGGGAGATGAGTCCCAAGATGGGAAGTTTGCCAAGAAGGCAACCATGGAGCAAGCTTGGAAGAGAGATGAGTTCCTAGAAGGGAAGTTTGTGAATGAAGCAGCCATAGAGCAAGCTTTGAAGGACGATAAGTCTGTATTCGCGGTGTGGATCAAGCCGATTGCACAAGAACAATCTAAGGAGGGCCAAGTGCCGCATCAAGCAATGGTTGATCGGATAGTTCAGGAGTTTGCAGATGTGTTTCCGGATGATCTGCCAAAGGGATTACCCTCCGATCGAGGTATGCCCTTCAAGATCGAGTTATTGCCAGAGAGTACTCCAGTGAGTAGACCAATCTATCGGCTCTCACCAAAGGAGTTGGAGGAGTTGCGAACAACACTTAGAGAGTTGTTGGAGAAGGATTTCATACGACATAGTACCTCTCCGTAGGGAGCACCGGTACTATTTGTTCCAAAGAAGGATGGAGGACTTCGTTTCTGTATTGATTACCGTGGGCTCAATAAGCAAACCGTGAAGAATGCATATCCCTTGCCTCGGATCGATGACCTGCTTGATCAACTAAGTGGAGCACGCTACTTTTCCAAGCTGGATCTTCATAGCGGCTATTGGCAAATTCCTATTGAAGGAGAGGACGTGCAAAAGACTACTTTTCGCACAAGGTATGGACATTTTGAGTGGAGAGTTCTACCTTTCGGACTCACTAATGCTCCAGCAGTCTTCATGGATCAGATGCATCGAGTGTTGGAGGGACTATTGGATCGGTCCGTGGTGGTGTTCTTAGATGATATCTTAATCTATAGCAGGATAGAGGCAGAACATGTGAATCATGTGCGAGAAGTCCTAAGACGACTACGACAGTGGAAATTTTACTGCAAGAAGTCAAAGTGTGCTTTTTGGCAGAAGGAGGTTACCTTCTTGGGTCATAAGATCTCATCAGAGGGGATCAAGATGGAAGAAGAGAAGATCAAGGCCATTACTGATTGGCCTACCCCGAAGGGTGCTACAGAAGTACGAGCATTCAATGGACTGGCCAGTTTTTACCGACGGTTCATCCACTATTATGCTCACGTGGCTGCACCATTGACTGACCTCTTGGGAAAGAACTCGAGCTTCCAGTGGGCCACCAAGCATGAAGAAGCATTCCAGAAGTTAAAGCATATGGTGTCTTCAAGACCTATTCTTCAACCATATGATCCTCAACTACCTTGTGTGGTTGATTTTGATGCTTCTAACTTTGCAATTGGAGCTGTGTTGCAACAAGAATTTCCAGATGGACTACATCCGATTGCCTTTGTGTCTCGCCAACTAAATACAGTGGAAAGAAATTACTCTACTCGAGATCGGGAACAACTTGCAATGGTATATGCCACCAAGGTATGGAGGCATTATCTCTTGGGGAAACAAGTGATCATGCGAACTGATCACAAACCATTGTTGCAGACCTTACACTTGGAGCACATGAAGAGCCGGCATCATCGATGGGAAGAGCAACTCCAATTGTTTGATATCAAACTTGAGTACAAACCAGGTCGGTTCCATGTCATTCCCGATGCTCTATCACGACGACCTGATTTGAAGGATCTTCCTTTCATCACGGCGGCAATTACAACGGTGTCCATTGACCCTAAGGTCCACAATGAGTTTCAATCAGCTCTACAACAAGATCCCTTCTTCCAAATGGTACACGGTCGTCTGACAGCATGCGACAAGGAGTACAACACCTTCTCCTTCAAGGAAGGCCTTTTATTCCATGCAGACCAGATCTATGTTCCAGCCAAAGGTGATCTTCGACTTGTGCGCCTTCAAGAAGCCCATGATTTACCAATAGCTGGTCACATGGGAGTGGACAAGACCTTGGGCACCCTCCAACGCCAATGGTGGTGGCCCAACATGACACGAGATGTTCGAGACTTTGTCCGATCATGTGAGAGTTGCCAACGGAACAAGGCCAGCAACCAGAAGCCGAGTGGACTCCTTCAACCACTCGCCATTCCATCCGCTCGTTGGGAGCATGTGAGCTTGGATCTCATCACATCCTTGCCAAAGACAAAACAAGGACACACCGCCATCGTGGTGTTTGAGGATAAGCTTAGTAAGCAAATCCACTTGGCACCAACCTGTGATACCGTGGATGCTCCAACCTTAGCACAAATCTACTTTGACAATGTCTTCAAGCATCATGGCATGCCATGCGTACTCATCTCCGACCGTGATCCTCGCTTTACCGGGAAGTTTTGGCAAGCACTCTTTCAGATTCTTGGCACCAAGCTTGCTTTGTCCACGGCCTATCATCCTCAAACTGATGGACAAACTGAACGTGCCAATCGTACATTGGAGGATATGTTGCGGGCATTTGTCAATGTCCACCATACCAACTGGGATGAATGTCTTGCAGCTGCAGAATTTGCCTACAACAACTCCAAACAGGCAAGCACTGGATTTTCTCCCTTCTTTCTCAATTTTGGCCAAGAACCGCTTGTTCCAGATTCTCTTCTTGCTCCCCCTCCCTCTCAGGTTCCTCATACTTCTACATTCTTGACCACTATATCCCACTCTCTCCAACAAGCCAAGTCTCACCTCCTTGTTGCACAGAATCGCCAAAAACAATATGCAGACCATCATCGTCGTGATCTCACCTTTGAAGTTGGTGATAAAGTCATGCTATCCTCTAGTAACCTCCCTCTCCCACTTGATACCCAAGTTCGTAAACTTGCTCCTAATTGGATAGGACCCTTTGATATCACCCATATTATCTCTCCTGTTGCTTATTGTCTTGCCTTACCTTGTCACATGCGTATCCATCCTATCTTTCATGTTTCCAAGTTGAAACCCTTTGTTCCTAACCCTTCTTCCTTTTCCTCTTGAGTCCAACCTCCCCCTCTTCCTATCCCTATCAATGATCATGAGGAGTACGAAGTTGATCGTATCTTTGCGCGTCGCCATATTCAACGAGGCCGTCGCCAACACACGGAGTACAAGGTCCTTTGGAAAGGGTATCCCCTTCATGATGCCACATGGGAACCTCTTTCTCACCTCCAGAATGCACAGATGGCCATCAAGGAATTTGAAGCTTCACTGGCGACGAGGACGTCACCAACTAGCGGCGGGGGAATATGTAACAATATGGAGTTTAGTGACGAAGTTAGTCGGGCTTACGAAGTAGAGAATAAGCCAAAATAGCCTAGAATATTCTAGAAGCATCTAAGAAGCTTCTTAGGAAGCTTCCCAACTAGTTAACTTGCGCCCTAAGCAGGTAGCTTCTAGAAGGAAGCTTCTAGAAGCTTCTAACTAGCTTAGCTTGCACGCCAAGTAGGCGGCTTCTAGAAGGAAGCTTCTTGAGAAGCTTCCTAGTTAACTTGACTTGCACTCCAAGAAAGCGGCTCAAGGAAGCTTCTTGAGAAGCTTCAAAGGTCTTGTATGCTACCTATAAATACCAAGGCCAAAGCTCATGCTAGGCATTCGGAGTTTTCCCTCATTCAAGTGTCCCAATGTGAGTTTCCATTCTCCTATTTCTCTCCTCGGTTTTGGTCTTTTACAATCATGGTGAGAGAAGACTATATCTAAGTATAATTGAGCTAGTTGTGGAGCGGTCACATCCTTGATGGTAGGGCGTACATGAGTCATTTTGTTGAGCCGGTCCACAAAGATCACAATGGAGTCAAACACTGAGGTGGTCTTGGGTAATTCACAAATGAGATCCATACTCACTTGTTCCCAACGTTGGGTAGGAGTGGGAAGAGGTTGAAGGAGCCCTACAAGAGCTTGATTAGAAGCTTTGTTTTGTTGACAAAGTAGGCAGCTATGCATGTAGTCCATCACGGCGTTGCTCATCTTGGGCCAATAGTAATGGCACCAGACTGCATCCAAGGTCTTGTCCACTCCGACATGAATTGCAATGGCCGAATCATGACATTTCGCTAGAATAGTGGTACGTAATTTTGAGATATTTGAGATCCATAATCTGCCATCATGAAAGGTGAGTTCTTGAGTGTTGGTGAGACCTTCAGATGGTTGCGATTCTACAATCTATAGATCAGTTTTTGTAGTAGCCAAAATCTCTGGCCAAAATTTAGGGTTAATCTTAACCTCTATAACCAAGTTGTTTCCCATTGGCATGCGGGTGAATGCAGCTATAAGTTGCTTCATACCTTCCATGGAGGTGATTGTCATGTTGAAGCATTGTCATTATTTTGCCCACCAAATCTAGCGACAAGATAGATCCTTTTGCGTCTTGAGGTAGACTTGAGGTAGATTAGAGGTTCATGGTCTATTTCTACTACAAATGCCTTCTCGTGCAAATAGTGCTTCAAATGCTTGGTTGCAAGAACGATGACCAACTCTTCTTGTTTGTGGTGTGGTAATTGCGCTCTACTGGTAACAACTTCAAGAGAAATGTGCAATTGGATGCCATCCATCATGCCATTCTTGTTGTAGGACTGCTCCTATTGCTACACCTGATGCATATGTAGCCAACTTGATTGGGCGTTTTAGGTCATACCACTTCAAGATTGGTGCATGTAGCAAGGCAAATTTCAATTCTTGAAAGGCCAACTCTTGTGCGGTTCCTCATATCCACTTCTTCCCCTTGCCAAGTAGTGTCGTTAAAGGCTGTACAACCTTGGAGAAGTCTTTGACAAATCTATGATAGAATCCCGTAAACCCCAAGAAGCTCTTGAGTTGAGTTTGATCTTCTGGGGCACTCTATTTTTGAATGATCTCAATTTTATCCATCAATACTTGAATGCCCTCTACACTTACTCTATGCCCCAAGTAGTCTACTTTAGACTTGCCAAACTCATACTTTGAGATTTTGGCATACAATTGATTTTGTCTTAAAATCTGGAGGACTTCTCGTTGATGTTATTTGTGTTCCGTCATTGTGCTACTATATACTAAGATGTAACAATATGGAGTTTAATGACGTAGTTAGTAAGGCTAATGAAGTAGAGAATAAGCCAAATTAGCCTAGAATATTCTAAAAGCATTTAGGAAGCTTCTTGGGAAGCTTCCCAACTAGCTAACCTGCACCCCAAGCAGGTAGTAGGAAGCCTCTAACTAGCTTAGCTCGCACACCAAGTAGTAGGCTTCTTGAAGAAAGCTTCTTGAGAAGCTTCTTGGTTAACTTGGCTTGCACTCTAAGAAAGCGGCTCAAGGAAGCTTCTTGAGAAGCTTGTCAAGTGCCTTGTATGCTACTTATAAATACCAAAGCCAAAGCTCATGCTAGGCATTTGGTGTTTTCACTCATGTGTCCCAATGTGAGTTTCCATCTATTTCTCTCCTTGGTCTTGGTCTTTTACAAAAATGTTGTCCAAGAAAATGATAACAAACTTATCCAAGTATGGACAAAATATATCATTCATTAGACTCATGAAAGTGCCAAATGCATTGGTGAGGCCAAAAGGCATCCCAAGATATTGGAAGTGGCCATACCTAGTTCAAAAGGCAGTTTTGTACACATCTTCCTCTGCAATTCAGATTTGATTGTAACCACTCCGCAAGTCCAATTTGGTGAAGTATCTTAATCCATGGAGTTGATCAAACAAGTCATCCATGCAAGGTAAGGAATATTTGTTCTTCATTGTTTGCTGATTGAAACCTCGATAGTCAATGCACATGTGCATTGTACCGTCCTTCTTCTTCACAAACAAGATAAGAGCCTCATATGGTGATATGCTAGGTTGGATGAACCCTTTCTGCAACATCTCCTCAATTTGAGTCTTACACTCCTCCAACTTATGAGGTGATAGGCAATATGGGGCCTTACAAGGAGGTGTCTTCCCCGAGAGTGTCTCAATTTTATTATCTACTCTCCTTTTTGGTGGTAATCCTGAGGGTAGATCATCAAGAAAGATATCTTGAAACCCATCCACCACATCTTTCAATTTCTTAGGAATTTGTCCATCAAGTTGTGCACTCTGGACTTCTCTTATTAGACCCATGAAACATCTATTAGTCTTACAAACAATTGCCATCCCTATGACATATAGAGGCAGTTCTTGCCTGTGTGATTTTTCTTTAATCCCAATGATTGACCATTGGTGAGTTCTCACTACTTTCTTCCTCCAATCTACCATAGGGTTATAATGCTCCATCCATGGCATGCCTAAGATTGCATCATAACGAGCTAATTGTATCACTTGTCACTCAATTGCTTCCTGATATTCTCCTACAAAGAGTATTATCCATCTAGGTAATGATTCATCCTCTCTGTTTGCTCATTAGGTAACTCTACTTCATCACTCTCATCTCTCTCTAGATCAATTTCCAATCTTATTGCAACAGAGCAAGACAAGAAATTCTCTATTGCTCTCCGATCTATTAATACCCTCACTTGATTGCCTTCTAGGACTCCATTCACAACAATCAATTGTGAGGTTGCCTTTCAGGACCTTTGTGCATTCTTCTTCTTCCTTCCCTCACTTCTCTGCTTCCTTATTGAGCCAATAAGGCCGTGAGGTACATTTACTAGCAATCTTTATTTTCCAAAGTGATTTCCACCTCTTCTTCTTTAGTGCACCTCTCCATGTTGTTCAAAGATTGCTTGTATGAAGGCCGAGGGCTTCTAAGAGAACAAACGCGATAGTTGGTAGATATGTGCCCAATATGGCCAGAATTGTAACAATGGGGTTGTTCTCCTTGAGTTCCTTCTCCTTGTGGGACTCCATCTCTTTGTTCTTCTACCTGTCCATGCTCTCCTTGAAGTGCTTATGCTCCTTGATCTTGAAATCAAAGTTGCCCAATTCCATTAGTACTAGTCCACCCATGTGTGGCATTTTTGCCAAATAATGTTGAGGTAGAACTACTCCTTCACCTCCACCCAATGCTCATGCTATTCTCTTTGCACAAGCAATGGCTTCAAATACCGTGCAAGGATTTTGCACCATGACTTCTTGGCGAATCCGCTCTTTCAACCCTCGTTTGAAATTGTCGAGAGCCTCTGTTGGACTCATGTCGGTTATTGCAACTTGTAGATCCAAAAATGCCTCCACATACTCTTGTACACTATTCTTCTATCTCAATCCCCATAGTCGGATTTGGGCCGTATGCACGAAATCCACCGATTGGAAATTCTTCAATAATCCTTCTTGCATTGCTGTCTATGTGACCTCCCTTCTCTCTGCCAACATGGATCGTTCCCAAGCATCATACTATGTGAAGGCTTTATCGGTTAAGTACCCACATGCAAACACACCTATAGCATGTTGCGTGATCTCTATTGAGAACAATAAAAAATATTGATTCATTCTTGAGATCCAATTTTCTACTACTCCCATCGTATGTTGCCCCTTGTAAGGCTTGATGTTGCAAGTCTTCTTAATTCGGAGTAGCAATGTGGCTTCATCATTGACAAGGTTCATAGGCACAAGTGCCTCTCTAAACTTTAGTCGCAAGTACTGGGTTTTGAGATGGCTCTTCTTCTTGCGTTGCTTGATCATTCTTAAGAATCTGCACTTGACTTTGTAATGTCTCCATGGTCATCTTAATATCTCAAAATTCATTCAACATCCCTTTTGTTCCTTGCACCAACTCTTGCAATTACAGATCCATGGTTCCCACAACACTCAATTGCTCATGTCTACTTCAATACAGAGTCAATATGATCACACTGGAAGGCGTACAAACTATCAGAACTACCATTGAGACCTCAGAAGCTATCACTTGTTGATAACACTCCTCACCAAAATTCCTAACCACAAAATCTCTAAATATCACTTTCGGTCTCACTACATAACAAATTTCTACTTGAGTGTTGAAAGGGAGAGGATTTGGGACATTCACATCCATAACATCATAATAGAATGTAGATTGTCAAATCCTACTCTCTATCATATACCACCATAGGTAGAATCATCCGGTTTGGTAAATTCATCACACTATCCATGAATTCTGCTCCAAAGAGATAAACTAGCAATACTCTCATTTTTGCATGTTGGATGTACATAACCTTGATGTGGAATGGATTCAAGAATGGAAAGATAGGTATGGGAAATTGTCCTCCCGGTGCATCCATCCCATCTGCGCTCTAAAGTCCTTCCTAAGTCTTGTAATTAATCTATGTTATCCACCTCAAATTACTCAATTTCAGTAGTTTGTGTTCTTCCAAGAGGGGTGATCTACTCTCTTGGACTAAAACACTCGCTCTGATACCATTGTAATACTTTGAAGACAAGAGAAGAGAGAAAACACAGATTTTACACTCAATCATCTGCCCCAAAGGAGCACCTTCTCTTTATTATATAAACAAGAGGATCTCCTCCAAGGAAGCTCCACCATAGGATTAGGCACACAGATAGGTGACATGTCAACAAGCTCTACCCTTGTATTATTTACTTGAATGGGTGACATATCGGTCCTGGTCCTATCTGGTTGGTCAAACAAGCTTTGACCAAAGGGAATCTTTTAGGGAATTTTCCTATAGGAATCTTAGGATCACATGGGTGAGGTACAATTAGAAAGCTCTTGATGAGACAAACCAAATGGGGAAAGGAAGAGGGTATTTGCATATTTTTTAGGCATAATTCATCTATTTAGGCCTCCAAAATTACCTTCAAAGATTTCAGGCATATTTTGGTTCCTACTCTATTAGTAGAAGTCTCCTTTTGGTGAAACCTATTTCTTATCTTTCTTAGTCCATCATGTGTAACATCTTTCCAGATGTTACCAAACCAATTCTCACCTTTAAATCATATGTCTAGCTATTGGTTCTAAGATTTTCAAGTCTATTTTGGGTTCTGCCCCATTAGTAGAAGTAATCTTTTGGTGATACTTCTATCTGATCTATTTTGATTATCATGTATAACATCATTCCAGATATTACCAAACCAAATTTCACATCTAGATCATATGGCTAGCTCTTGGTATTACAAAGGCCAACTAATGAGGACATTTAACTATTACCTATCCAAGCCTAAAGTTGGATCTCAATATAACTATCAAGTACCAAAGAGGTAAAAATATTTGCTAGTGGAGAATGTAATACCCATTGGTGCAAATATGCTCTATTGGAATATCTTGTTTGGTAAAATGAGTAATTGAAAGAAATTATTTCTGTAGAGTTCAACCAAGATTATAAATTAGCTATGATTAGCTAGAGTTATTCATAGCCAAGATAGAGATGAAAATTTTTTATTTGAAAAAGTAAGCACTATCTATTTAGAATTTAATATATTTAATTTGTATTTAATTTATTTATTTAGCTTCAAGAAAAGAGCTTATAACCTCAAGGTTTACAAGCCTTGTTGTTGTAAATGTTATTATAGTCCAAGAATAGCCTATCTAAAAGAAAACTTGATATATGTATTATGTCAAGATAAGGCTCTATGTGTACGTGGATTATTCAAATGAGTTTTTATATCCTCTTAGATTTTTCATTTGGAAAAAAATTTCAAGTTAATTGTGGTTACTCTTGTAATTAGTAAACTTTGCTTGCAAAATTTTCAAAAGTATATAAGCAAGGAATGAGGAGGTTCTCTTCATCTTTTTATTTGTAATTATTGCATTCTCATTGAGTTCTATAATAAGTAATGCCTTGAGTCTTGGAGGTCACTTGGAGGATTGTTATGGAGTTTGATTAATCACCTTCTTAGTCCATGTTGTGCTACTTAAACAACCATTAAAGGTTAATCTTGTTTGAGATAAATTGGCTCATTAGAGATCCATAAAATTTCTTTTCAAGCACAAAGGTGGATATGCTAGAAATAATAGTTTAAATATAGTCACCCAAATGGGCATACAAGAGTGTTTTAGCTCACCTTTGCACAATTATAATCCTTGTGTGTCATGTGGTGGTTAAATAGCAATGTACTTGTGGTATAATAGGTAAGAATATGTTGTTCCCTCAAATATACGAGTTGGAATTAACTAAAATGAGACAAATGGGATCAAAATGATGACAATTCATTATTTTGTATTTAACCTCTTTGGTAGTGTCATCCACATAAGAAGGTTATGTCACCAAAATGAATGACATCACAAAAATCTAAGCAATCTACTCTCCTATGTACTAAAAGGTCAAATCCAAGAGATTCCTAAGAAAGGATGGGTTCATTTAGAACAAAGTTCACTTCATTTCAAAAATTCTTGTCTATTGGTCATTTGTCCAAGCTTCAAACTACCATAGTGTGGTTCATAGGAACCGTGATTCTAATGTTACTCTTGACATGAGTTATACAAATTGCTACCCACTACTACCTTGCATGAATGGTGTTTGATGAATTTATAAACCAAACCAAAGTAAGAAGTTTTTGAGTTTCTATAACTTTGAAGACTATGATAGCAACACAATGTTCTACCCTTCCTAGAAGGTGCAATGTTATTGGAGTCTAAAATAATTTGTAATACTCAATCATACATATGGGTTTTACTTGACAAGACACCAAACCTATGTAGGCAAGTTGTTGTATTGTTCATGACTTTGGCAAAATTCCTAGAGTGATGCATTTTAGCTCCATATGAATGCAACATTGCACTCTAGTGCTTAGGCTTGTACCTTAGGATTTGTCACTCCTACATTTGTTGAGCATACTATCATTCATTCACAATGCAGACTAATACAAATACATCAACTCATGAGTCTTGATGGTATAAACTTTGTATTTACTTGCAAAAGGATGACGTAGGATGAAGATAAAAGATAAAAGAAAGATGAACCAAATAGACTTGGTGAACAAGGTCTAAGGCTTTTATATATCATATTGAGCTATCCTTTTATACATCCTATTTCCTACTTGGCTGTAGAAAGATCCAATGGCTATAATGGATGGAAATTTTCTAAATACATCTAAACTGCTCAATCTTGATTGTATCTTATCTCCTAACCATAAATCTAAAGTTAGGTAGACATAGCTATAATGAACTCAATTGGAGGTCATCTACTTCCAAGAGATTGACTCTATTTCTTGTATGAATCTAGGTATCTATCTACAAAATATGTATATCCATGAAGTCCCTAAGTTTGTGACAATAAAAATGCTAACAATATGTACAAAACAAAGTTCCATCATTTGGAAAAAGAAATGACCATGACTACTTTTGTTAAATCATGCTCCATTAATTATTCCTTGGTGGGAGGGTAGGTGGTGCTTGGAACAAACTCTTAGCTTCCTTGCATATTTGAAGAAGTACCACAAGCTCCCTTTTGTAGCCATCAAAAATTTGTTCAGTTTTAGCCTCCTCAATAGGGCATAAGTGTGGCCTTGGAGTTTTATAAATAATGCCTTGATTTGCTTGCTTGTGTATGTCTTCCTTTCTAGTATGTTAATTTGGGTGTGCAGATTGTTTGCCTTCATTTGTGTGGAGGTTTTGTTGGCCATGCACTCCAACTGGCTGAGTAATTGAGTGGTCATATGCCTAATAGTTATGAGCACCCCACTCATTTAGTTTCTAGATTGGCTCCTTTGGTGTTGAGTTTGTCAATCATTTCCTTATAGATCATCTTTTCTAGTTCCAATACCTTCCCTTGTTGTACTTTTAGGTTGGTAGACAGGTTGAAGATGCAAAGGTCAGCCATCTATTTCAGATTTTTGTTTGGTCCCCATTAGTTTGTATCTGCTTGGGCTATTTCTAGCTTGTTTTGTTGAGTTAGAAGTTCATCTTGTTGGTTTTGGATCTCCTCTTTGTGTTGAGTCTGTTGGTGGAAGACCTATAGGCCATAATTATCAACCCCCTTCATCAACCCTTGGATAAGATTTTTGTACTCCTCTTGCCATTTTAGTTCCTCCCTTTGGAACTCCTCTAGGTGCTCCTCACTTTCCTTGTCCTTCTCATTTCCCTTGGATTGTAGGTGATGTAAGTGGCATATGAGGACTACTAGTTCTTTCATCTTCAGATCTAACTTCTTGTACAATGGCAAAATCTCTTGCAATGCTTCCATTGTTGGTATCACAATATGGATAGAATAGGCTGCCATTAGCCAAGGTAGAAAATTTCCATCCTTTCTCAGTTGTTTTTGTAAGGCCTTCTTTGTTTTGGGTGTAAGGTTCTCAACTAGGCTTGGAACAATCTTCTCCTTTGACTTGTGAGTAGGAGTTAATTCCTTGGCCATGCCTTCCTTGTTTTTTAGGGGGGATTTCACATTGGCAATGGCATCATTCTCATTTTTTTGTTCTTCCCTTACTAGGGATATGGAGGTTGCATTGCCGGTTTTATTGGACTTTGGCAAGATGTCCTTGCTTTCTATGAGTTGTCCTACTAATTTTGTTTTTTCGACTCTTCATTTTGTAATGCAAGACCTCTCTTTTGTTAGGAGCCAAGTTATAGATTGACGCCATGATTGGGGTGCTAGATTCCATAGTTGGAATTTTGTCCTATTTGGTAGACATACTTCCTCTTTGACAAGCAAGAGAGATGACTAGGCCTTGTCATTTAGAACCTCTCCTTCATTGTTAGCCATATGCAAAAAAATGGTGTAAAGGACTCTTTGTTCTTGGACTTTGTGGTTTGCGCAACTATGGAAAATTTTTTGTGAAGCACCTCTTGTCCTTGAGGTGGTTGTTCCTCACAAGCCAACTTGTATGTCTAGGTCTTACTCCCACTTTCCTTGGACAAAGATTCCACCTACTAAGGTGTTTTTCATTTCTTGGAGGCTTGTGAGAGAAAACCACCTCATTTCTTATACCTTGGCATTGGAGATAGGAATCTTTCTACAAATCATATTCAAGTTCTATGTTTCCACCATTTGTGCTAGCTTCCTATTTGGTCATACTCTTTGTCCTTATTGTGATATTTTATAATCTCCTTACGCAAGTCCAAGTCTATGCTAAAGGAAGCTGGGTGATGTAGGTGGGACGAGAACTTCTCCTTCTCTTTGTCTAGAAAAAGATTCATATTGATGTAGAAATGAATGATGAAGGGATGTAATACCAAGGGTTAGCCATATGATCTAGATGTGAAATTCGGTTTGGTAACATCTAGAATAATGTTATACATGATGGTAAAAATAAATAAGATAGAAATATCACCAAAAGAGTACTTCTACTAATAGGGCAAAAACCAAAATATACTTGAGAACCTTAGAACCAATAGCTAGACATATGATTTAAAGGTGAGAATTGGTTTGGTAACATCTGGAAGGATGTTACACATGATGGACTAAACAGATCAGAAAGAGGTATCACCAAAAAAGGGACTTCTACTAATAGAGTAGGAATCGAAATATGCTTGAAATCTTTAAAGGCAATTTCAGAGGCCTAAACGGATGAATTAGGCCTAAAAAATATAGCAATTCCCCTCCCAATTGAGGAAAGGCTAGCCTTTCCTCCCCCTGCTTTGTCTCGTCAAGAGCTTTCCAACGGTACCTTACTCACGTGATTCTGAGATTCATACGAGAAGATTCCCTAAAAGATTCCTTCTGGTCAAAGCTTGTTTGACCAACCAGATAGGACCTAGACCATGTCACCCATCCAAGTAAGTAATCCAAGGGTGGAGCTTGCTGACATGTCACCTATCTATGTCCCTAATCCTATGGTGGAGCTTCCTTGGGGGAGATCCTCTTTGTCTATATAATAAAGAGAAGGTGCTCCCTTGGGGCATCGAATGTTTGAGTGTGCAATATGTGTTTTTTCTCTTCTCTTGTCCTCGGAGTATTACAAGGGAGCTACAATGGTGGTAGAACCCTCTATCATATCTTCCAATAGCTCAATAAACTGCTCCTCCCAAAACATCCTAGCCCAACTCACCAATTTTTGCTTGTGTATAAGTTGGAAGAAGATGGTCTGGTTTTAGTTGACATAGTTTTTGTTTTTCAAACAAAACAACCACATGATCATTTTGGTGGTTGTTCAACAAGTGGGGTACTTCATGTTCTTGATCTTGTACCCATTTTTGGACTCTCTTTTGACAAATGAGTTGTCAATTTGTCCCTTCAATCTCTTGTTATTACAACCATATAAGGTACCTATATGAGTTTCATTGAATAGGAAGCAATCTACACCCAACACCTACTGCTAGTGGTCCTTCGTCCACATTGTACGGCAACCTTGTAACAATTTCACACTCAAGTTTTCCAATTTTGTGTGAATTTCCTACAACATGGCAATATCAACAAGGCTCAATCCCACAACAAGAAGTCCATTTTCTACTTCTTGATGTAGTCCATCTGAAAATACAAACCCCACAAACTCAAAATTTTTGAGGAATTTGTTTAGAATTTCAATTACTTTGCTTTTCCTTAACTCAATTTCTCTCATGGAAGTGCTTCATTTCATGATTGAATATTTGAATCCTCTTGAAAGTGTAACTCATTGCTCCACTTCCATAATTCTCCTTGCTTAGCGCTTGATAGTCACAAAAAAATTACACAATCAAATATGCAAATTCCTTACATGATGTCAAAAGAAATATTGGTCATAGAGAGATGACATATAAATAATGAAAAAGTGAAAAGTGAGAACACAAAAAGATTTGACTCATGAGGTGTGGTTGGTCTTTGTATCATCCCAATGGGGTGGAGTCCATCTTTTGTTCATCATCCACCCCATCTTTTGTCCATCATAGTGGTTGGTGAAGGGAAAAAATTGTCCTTCACACATGAGTCTAGGCACAAAATGGTTGCCAATAGTTCTTTGGTGGCATGTATATCTTTTTGCATGATCTTGTAATGGAGGTATAAATTGATAGAATTTTTATTGTAAAAAATTTATCATGTCCCTCATAGTCCTACTAAATTTTGTTAATTTGGCACTTCCTTGTGGAGTGGCTTGTTTTATTTAGTGGTAAATTTTTAGGCTCCATGGTACAAAAACAAAATGGGCCCAGAAACGTCTTGTAACATTGAGCTCCAAACATTTGCAAATATTCTTGTTCATTTTACATACTCATCCTCAACTCAACTTCAACCTTCATCTTAACACTCTTTGCATTCTATGGTCTCTCTACATTAGCAAACCACGCTTTGATTATCTTGGTGGCCTCTTTTGCTACAAGAGAATCTACATCTTTTGATGTTATCTAAAGCTTGACTTCCTTGAGTTGCACTTGCAATAGATCAAATTTGGAGTTCAACTCAATATACCCTTTAACCAAAGATCTTTCACATCTTGAGTTTTTTTGTCTATATCATCCAAAAATTGTCATATAAAGATATAAGACAAAAGAAGCAAGAATTTTATCCTAGCCTATAGCAATATGTAATACCAAGAGCTAGCCATATGATCTAGATGTGAAATTTGGTTTGGTAATATCTAGAATGATGTTATACATGATAGTCAAAATAGATCAGATAGAAGTATCACCAAAAAAGTATTTCTACTAATAGTGCAAAAACCAAAATAGACTTGAAAACCTGAGAACCAATAGCTAGACATATGATTTAAAAGCAAGAATTGACTTGGTAAGATCTGGAAGGATGTTACACATGATGGATTGAATAGATCAGAAAGAGGTTTAATAAAAAAGGGACTTCTACTAATAAAGTAGGAACCAAAATATACTTGAAATCTTTAAAAGCAATTTTTGGAGGCCTAAACAAAGGAATTAGGCCTCAAAAATGTGCAAGTTTGCTCCTCCCCAATAGAGGAGAGGCTGGTCTCTCCTCCCCCTTTCTTTGTCTCATTGAGAGCTTTCCAATGGTACCTCACCCATGTGATTCTGAGATTCCTACATGAAGATTCCCTAAAAGATTCTCTCTGGTCAAAGCTTGTTTGACTAACCAGGTAGGACCAAGACCGACATATCACCCATCCAAGTAAGTAATCCAAGTGTGGAGCTTTCTGACATGTCACCTATCATTGTGCCTAATCCTAGGGTGGAGCTTCCTTGGAGGAGATCCTCTTTGTCGATATAATAAAGAGAAGGTGCTCCTTTGGGGCATTGGAGGTTGAGTGTGAAGTTGTGTGTTTCTCATGGTTTGTTTCTTCTCAGGTCTCATATCCTTGGAGGATTACACAATATAAGGCAAAGACAAAATCTAGAAGGAAACAACCAAAAGTAGGATATAAAGAGTAGCTAGAATAGTGATTATAATTAAAACAATTGAGAACTTAACTTCTATGAACCTACACCTTCACTATTATTGATGGATTGGCTCTATAAATTGAGCTATCTCTCACACACAAAAAAACTCTAATGGCTATTAAGGTTGCAAATTGTGGACTTAGAAGGTGAGGAATCAAACTCTATGACACTCTTCCAAGGCAATTCCAAGACAGGCCATTGTTCATTATACAACTCAATGAGAGAGAGATGATTGCAAGTGAAAGGATAATGAGCTCCTTATCATCTCTAGTTTAAATACTCATGAAATTCTTATATACACAAGTTACAAATTACTAGAGTAAATAAATTTACTAGGCAAAATCCATCTAGATCAAAGGTCAAGGAATATTCAAACTTACAAGAGTAATCTCTACATGGCTATGATTTAATATTGACCCAACAAGTAATTCAAGGATTTCTTCACATGTGCTATACTTGGACTATAAATTTTTTTGTACAAAAAGGCTTATAAACCAAAGAATTTTGACTCTTTCCTCAAAGCTAAGTATTTAAGAATAATATAAAGTCAATACACTAGGATCCAAATTAATAAAATTCCCTCCTTAAAATGCTTCCAAAACAATACCACCTCTATCTTAGCTATGACTAACTCTAGCTAATCATGCTTTAATTTAAAAGCTTGGTTAAACTCTATAAATAAATAATGTCTTTTAAGTACAAAACACAATATCCCAATAGTGCACAAATGCACCAATAGGTGGTATAGATACAGCTCCATCATTCTCAAAGCTCCAACTCTAAAATTTACCCTTAGAGGAGTGTGATGGTTTTGTTCCTTCCCTTTTTACTCCATAGTGCACTACCTAATAGCTATCAGAGGTTAGTTTACAATTGGAGACAAACGTACTCATAGATCCTATTGATTTTAATTGTATGACATATTAGATTAATCTAGTAAAGATCATTGTCATGAGTATCAATCACATAGAGAAACAAGGATGCATAAATTTTCATTCTAGTGTTAATTTGATGTTATGATGCATCAATACCTAATGTACTATTAGTGTGAGCAAGTGTAACTTCAAGGAATGTGATATGAGAACAAGATAAAGATGTTAAAATGAACATATTAGTGTATAGTAAATAAACTACATAAGTCCAAAACAACTTCAAGTGTTTAAAAATTAGAACTAACTCCAAATTTCCCATTTCAAGATGAGTTTGTTACACTACTAAAATAAAATTAGAAACAAGTAACCTTTGTCCGCATAATGATACAATCAATTCATTAATATTGTATAGAGTGCAATGCTAGTATCTCATATTCTAAGTTTCTATTCTTTTGTTGGAGAGTGCAATGCTAGTATCTCATATCCTAAGTTTCAATTCTTTTGCTCATGAGTGCTAGAAAAAGCTTGGCTCTTCTTGAAAGGGATGATCATATAAAAATTGGTTACATATTCCCAAACATAGGCTACAAGGCAAATAATAGGCACTTATTATCATCAATAACTCTTGAGATGAAATTAAGGGTAAAGAAAATATATCAATGATAAAAGTCTAGAAGTGAAGCTAATTAAAAAATTCCCTACTACTAGAACTGATTTCCTAACAATCTTTGGTAAAATAAGTTTAGGTCAAATGCACTCCAATACATGTAAGATATATGAAGATCTATATTATCAGATCATAAGTATATCATAACAACATATTAAATATAACTGATATCATTTTCAATAATATAAAAATTGCAAGTCATAGTCAATTTTGAGTTTCTAAATGAGACCAACTAGACTTCTACTCTTTTATGGTATTAGAAGATTATGTCACTATAGAAATGATTGAAACTTGTAGGCTTTGAATGTGGCCAAAAAAAAACTTATCTTTGAATATGTGATTGCAAAGCTTTATGATTTTGAAGTCATCATGCCAATTTGTAAAAGGAACCTCTACTAAGTGGTGCATCTTAGTGAACTTTTAATTAGATAAGATTGTATTGTGAAATCTTTAGAGAATTTTATATTAGAGTGTATTGGGGTGGAATTGCCATCCTGGACTTTGAATGAACTTGGGATATAAGAGGTGTCAAACTCATATTGGCTTGTATTAGGTGACCTTTGGTAGTAGAGGTGGGTCAAGTTAGATAAAATTAAATTAACCTTGGAATGAATTGTATTTTTTGATTAGAAGAAGATCCTAATTCCCTCAAGAATACGCTTTGAAAAGGAGGCATATGAGGACCCATTGACCAAATATTCCTTATCTATAATAATTTAGGAAAAGATCTTACTTTGCTATAGAAACAATTACTAAGGTAATTGTGATGATTATATAAGGAGAAGTTTAGAAGTGAAAGAATCCATTCCTTAATGAGATTAGACCATGGATTGAGTGAGAGGAATGAGACTTTGTGAGAACTACCTATAGTTACTAAGTAAAGAAATTTTTTCCACTTGAGTACTTCTATCATGGTGTTGTTATTATCATAAACTATAAATATATAGCATTCTTTTGTGAGTGTGAGAGGAGGTCTTTCTATGTTGATAGTGTAAAGCTTTCCCTTGGAGGCCATTTTGCAAGAGCTTTGGCATTAGAGAGAGATTCTTTGATAAGAGGAGAGAATGAGAGATTTGAGGTGTAAATGAGAGTTCTCTCTTTGAGTGTTATCCTTGAGTGTGCTTGATACCAACATAGTGTTTCTTCTAGCATATGGTGCATGTAACTATATATGGACTATCACTAGAAGCATCTCTTGGGTGAGGTACGATCATTTCAATTTCTATTTGCAATTCCATTGCAAATAGATCCATTGCAAAGATCCGGTTCCATTGCAAAGATCTTGCTAGGATTATAGATATGTATCAAGTGCAATTCTACATTTATTGAAAGAAGGTTATGAGGACACACGTGTTAACAAATCTTAGGGTAAATAGAAAATGAAGAACCATTTTACTACCTTGTGGTCCACCATGATATCTTAAAGAATATTTTGTATGTCTTGCAAGAGAGCATAATTTCTTTGGTTGAGTAGACAATGTTCTAAATTGATTTCAATTTGAATTTGCTATGGAAGTTACTAAGATAATAAAAAGGAATATAAGAAACATATTTCAAAAATTACATAGAGAGATTATATCCAAGGTTTAATATATGGATCTCAAAATTTCACTATCTAGAAAAGTCCAAAGTTGAATGAGCTCTCATACGGAAAGTGCAACTCTTGGTTCCTTTTATCCAAAGTCCACCATTTTCTTTATAATTTACTATTTGCCTTACCACTTTAGGCAATCTATATTGGCAACATATGCAAATGTGTGCCATAAGAGTTAGAAAGATATTAGGTTTGAGTGATGAGATAGATTTCTAAAGTGAAGGGAGTATCAATTCCATATATTATTTGGTATATGGAGGAGTTTGATGATTTCTCTAGATTGGTTTGACAAGATGAGCTCAGATTTTGTGAGCTTTTAGTAAAGATAAAAGGTATTATAATTTTTTGAGTTGTCCAAAGTCTAAAGTTGAAAGGAAAGAGAGGTTTGAGTTTTGAAGCTATAAGGGTCAAATTTTGAGTTTTTGAAGTAGTTTTCTTTATCTTTTAAAACTATCGTAACTCCAAGAAATGATAGAATTGAATGAGTAGTAGAGTGTAAAGTATTTTAAATTTTCTTTATGCTTGAGGTTTTCATCATTTCCTAAGGAGGGAGGCCAAAATAGAATTTCAAGGAGAGTCAAGTAAACATTCTAATTTCTCTCATTGCAAAATTGGTACTAAAGTGTTTCATTTGTGAGAAAAAGCGCCAAAAACCTCAAGCTTGAACATCCAAGGCAAGAAGACCCAAGAGAGGAGGAATATAGATAATCTTAGGTTACTCATTAGACCTTCTACCCAACTAGAGTGTCTTTTCATCCTTCTTATCTTATGTATATGGCATCTCTCATTTCTTGATACACATTGTTTTCTTTTCTTATATACATGGTGTCTTTCATTTCTTGATACACATTGCACTAGTTACTGGAGAGAAAACTAGGGTAAACCCGTGCATCATGTACCAATACAAAGACTACGGAGCTTAAAGGCTTTTGATCTAGATTTCATGCTCTCTCGACACATGAATGTACACCCTAAGATGTTATTATTGGAGACTTATGCTAAAAGTGAGTACTGCTCTGGGCACAATGAGTACCTACACTTAGGCAACGGGTACCTACACTATTATAGACAAAAATTGTCTCCAAAGGTAAGTAATACTACTATAGGACAAAAATTGTCTCCAAAGGTAAGTAATACTAGTGGGTTTATATCTAAAAGTGGGGAATGCACTTGCCACAAAGTTACCTAAACTTGGGCAGCAAGTATCTATATTACTATAGGGCAACAATCTTACTTACTTACTTTTACTGCTGAGCTACATCTAGTAGGCTTGAGAGTCAAGGTGTCAAAGTGTAGGGCATGGTCCCCTTTAGGTATCTCTCCCCATCTTGAGCTTCCAGAGGGTCGTATCACATCCACAGATGGACTTTGTGTTCTTGGAGTGCCAGTAGGATTGGAGGATTTTGTCACATGCTTCTTAGATGTTGCTCTTGCAGAGGATGTTCTCCATGTGGATGACCTTCCATTACTAGGAGATCTGCAGGTGACATTTGGTATACTCTTTTCCAGTATTGCTCATCGACCATCCTACCTCATCCGTATAGTTCCACCCTCACCGTCCTTCCTATCACGTCTGAGAGCATTTGATAGGAGGATTATGGGAGTCTCTGGTAATATTATTGGACCAGGGACTTTTGAGTGTGTGAGAAGGGATTTGGCTTGTAGACAGACGGCTCTACCAATCTCATGTGGTGGGGTTGGCTTGCTTTCTATGGAGGAGATGACACCTATAGCATTTTTGGGTAGTTGGACTCTCTCGGCACCCCTACTTTCCTCTCGTTTTGTGGTTGCTGATAGGCCAGTTTTGGAGACTTATGTGACAAAGGTTGAGGGAGGATCCTTTTCTCTCCAGTTGTTATTACGGCAGACGAGAGATCTATCCCCACGAGCACAAGAGGATTTTCCACCTTTTGCTTCACTATCGTCAGATTGGACTAGAGGTTTATAGTCTTCCTTGATGGAGCGATGGTGTGAGCATACGCTTCATTCTCTCTTAGTCGACTAGTCCATTCCTCAGGCTACTAGAGCACGTTTTGCTCTTGCTCCGGCAAGGGTGCAGTCTCTTGGATCATAGCTTGACCATGCATTAGGGCTTTTTGACTCGCACTAGCTACTTTCTCTACAGCGATGAAGTTTTGCCTAGGTTTGGTCCACCTATCTGCATCTTCATTACTCACTTGTGAGTGTGGTTCTACACTAGATGCAGCAGTGGTCCACATGACATGGTGTCCTTTTGGAGGACAAAGTATAGCTACCCATGATGCCATTAGAGACATAGTGTTTGCTATGGCACGAGAGAGTGGATACTTGGCTGGAGGGAGCGTTCGTATGCTTTGCAGACAACACGTGTCAGGACAGACTTATACTTGGTCCAAGATGATCAGGTGATAGTAGCGGATGTCGTGGTTACGGACCCTACGCGGGATCCAGTTTTGGAGGGAGTGATTACCCATCCCCCTGGATGGGCGGCGAGTGCAACAGCAGGTCGCAAGGTCTCCAAGTATAGGGGCATGCAGCAAGGTCACCTCTTTGTTCCTCTAGCCTTGGAGTTATATGGAGCGATGGACACGACATTTGACACATTTGTCAGGGAGTGCACGAGAGCTTATCATGTTAGGCGTCAGGGGGTACCACTCTCACTCTCATACTTTGTAGTATATTTTAGACAGCGTGTGTCCATTGCTCTACAGAAGGCAGTGGCTGGTGCAATCCATAAGAGATCAATCACATTAGGTGATGTTTCTTCGGATGCTCCAATTGTGTGTAGACCGTAAGACTTGCATAGCTAGGATATCTTAGGTGCGGTAGGGCATAGCTCGGATATCTTAGGTGCGGTAGGGCAGATTTCTCATATAGACTCTATTGGAGCTTGGCCCCCATGTTACCTTTTTTGTCTCTCCCTTGTACGGCTTGATGGGGTCTTCCCATCCTTTGTTTCTCCTACGCGGTCGCCTTTCATTTCTTTTAAAAGAAGACTGTCGACCCTATAGTACACTTGGCGTTAAGTACCTGTATTACTATAGTGCAACAATCTTACTTGCCTAAAGACGATTGTCTTACTATAGTGGAACAATCTTACTTCATCTTACTTCTTATAAAAGACGGTTTTCGCTCTCTAGTCGAGTAGGACCCGTTGGCAAAGAGCAGTATCCAATAGTAATATATTGGGGTGGATAATCAATTAAAGAAAAAGAAATGAAGATTAAATTTTTTGAAATTTCATTCCAATAATAATAAATTGGGGTGCACAATCACTCGGATAGAAGGAAATGTAAATTAAAGCTTTTTATATTTCATGTCCGTATCGTTGCATGATACTAGGGGCTTACCCTGGTTATCCTTTTAAGGTAAGGACGATTCAAACTAACGAATTGAAATCATTTGCAAAACTTTACTTTTGTTTATTGCTGGCCTGAATGGCGACTTGGTTATGGAATTATCAGTTGCCATATGGGCCCTCGTGTGCCAAAGCTGGAAACGGAGCATACCGAGGCCGCTGATTGTAGCAGGCTCCAAAACTCCTCGATCTTTAGCATGTTAGTCACGAACGTTCTTGCCGATGCATGAAGGAGAACGCTGCTTGTCCTACTTACAATATTGTTTTGTCGACCTGTTCCAGCTGGTCTATGATGGCTCTATGAGCAAAAGTCTTGATTGAGCCGATTACCTGGGGTGCGCACCCGATGGTATCTGTTCAACTCGGATCCATGTTTGGTCGCACAACGTCATATGAACTCCAACGCTTATGTCCAGGAAGTTTTATTGAGATGCATTTCCTGCTCACTCATGTGCCAAAACGAACGAGTGGACAAGATAGCTAATCGGAAGAACCAGAAAACAGAAATGAGCAGTACACGAGATAATTAGAGAAATAGCATCTCTATGTGTTTCACAGCACATGTCCCGATTTGCCAACTTTCACTGCCCGCAAGTTCGCATTTAAGATGCATACTCCATAAAATGGCCGAGGCAACTGTTCAAGTCGAGCTCAACTCAAAGTTCAAACGTAAAGAGTACTCAGGAAGATATTGGATGTCGAAACTCTTCAACAACTGATTTCAAAATTGGTCTGTTGAGCACGAGAGAAAGAGTCTGCCAGGGGCGGTGAATGGCACTTACCCCGACATGTCTAATCCCAACGAGGTCAAGGTAGAGGTTTTGAAATTCGTATATGCTTCTGCACTAGTAGCTGTGTATGAACTGTGCTTTTTGATATGGGCAAATTCAGAGCAGTATTTGGGGCATCTCTGGCCATGGTGTGGGTCCCCAACATATTTCCAGTGTGTCGTTTCGAGCGAAACGAAAATATTATAGTTTCTCACACTTGAGGGTTGGAAGATTTTAGACACTGCAATATCCTAGCCAGCCAAGAGGTAGTTGATAAAATAGAGAGCTGTAGCAACTTAACTCCAACCTATCTGAACGAGCTGACCTTGACAGGTTCGTACGGAGAATCAAATATATGTGCAGTAACCTTACACGGGACAGCCTAATCCGCCAAGATCAAAAGCATATGATACTTCTAGCAGGTAAATCAAGTGCTTAAGGTGACGGTCGTCTGGAATCTGCAGTAGTACTGGCGTTTCATCTTCACGATTAGGTTCTTTCGGCAGATCTAGGATATTCTGGGTAACAAATATATGCAGTTGGAACTCTAAAAATGATCGATGTAGGCCGGATTAATTCCAAAAATACTGCACACGAACAACCACAAGTCTCCAACACACGTACGGGAGTTTGCCTCCTTTTTCAGTAATGTAAATAGCTCAAATAAGTACTCATCGCTGTTTTGGATTTGGCCACCAATGGAGATTCACTTACTCAGCTGGAGAGCAATTCTGTGTTTGCACCTGGCGTCCTTGTGAAACCGATTCGAATTATACTCCGTGTTCATTCAGCAAATAACAGTGCACTTTCAGTGCTTGAACAAATTTGCAATTAAAAAAATAATTGATAGAAGGACAGTCAGTGGTCATATGGGCAGAAAAGGACATGCATGTCCGTTACGTAAGTTCTAAAAATGTCAATGTCCCCGGAGTTTGTTTCTTGCTGAACTACATTATTGCGAGTTGTTGGATTCGACCATCGGAAGGGAGATTCAAGGGACACCCTCGAATGTATGTCATTATTCTGGCACGCCTTATATAAATAAATGCACCTCAATGTGTTCCCTCACCACTTACATACACAGCTCTACTTATACAGTGTGAGCTGAGCTACAACTTCAACTAGATCTCAAGCAGTTGAGCTTGGAAAGTCAATCAGCGAAGAGCTCCCAATCGTTTAGTCGGGAGTTTAGGTTCATACATATATACACATATATACACACGATGGGTCAAAGTACGAAGATGCTCTCCCTTCTCTTTGTGGGGTTGGCGATTGTAGAAGTGATTCAAGCATCAGATCCAGACCCGCTGCAGGACTTCTGTGTAGCCGATTTCAATCAGCCACAATTTGTTAACGGATTCCTTTGCAAGGACCCTTTAACGGTCACTGCTGATGATTTCTCATTCTCAGGCATAGCTGAAGCGGCGAATCTAACGGGCAATCCAGTTGGTGCTGCAGCCACGTTCGGGTTTGTGCGTGACTGGCCTGCACTAAATGCCCTTGGACTCTCTATAGCTCGTCTGGACTTTGCACCAGGAGGCGTGATCATGCCTCACACACACAATTTGGCGACTGAAATTTTGTTCGTTCTGGAAGGAGAAGTGTACACTGGTTTCGTCACGAACAGCGACAATTCAAACCTTCAGAACAAGCTGTATGCCAAGACTGTGAAGAAAGGCGAGGCGTTCATCTTCCCCAGAGGCCTTCTGCATTTCCAGATTAACAAGGGAACCGTAAATGCTGCTACCGTGAACATGCTGAATGGTCAGAATCCCGGCATCCAACTCTTGAGCATTGCAATGTTCGGCACTGGCATCGATCCGGAAGTGTTGATCAAGTCGACCTTCATGCCGCCGGAGCAAGTGGCTAACGTCTCAGCCATCTTATCACAATTCGTGAAATTATTCTGATCTCACGCAGAGCATTTCGATGTGTGGCTTTTTAAAAAAAATCTTCAAGAAATCTAAAGTTAATTTTCTTGATATTCTTGATATTATATGATGTAACATCTGGGTTTACCCGCAAACTTATTTGGACTCAACTTTCTTTTTTATGGTGTGATGGCCCAAACTCTACAATGAATGGTCGATCCTTTAGACAAGTTAATGTTCTATATATTGCTATTGTCGTGCACGCGATCTATATATTGATGCCCTTAGCATTTTACTGGCTGCAGTTGAGCTCATAATGAGTTCGTTGAATTCCTCAGTGGCATTCAGAACTTCATTACTTATAGAGCCGTATGGATTTCGCATTTACTTTCCAGGTACTGAAAGATCTGATACAATTGGACCTGATTTGTCTGACGGAAATGGAAAACCTTCTAGTGAACTTGGAGATTAATTTGAAGACCATGGAGATAATCAGATCAATGAAGCATTAACAAGTAGAACAATCCACCATATTATAGCTTTTGTAGAGGAAGCCAAAAAGCCGCCATTTTGCGAGGGCTGAACGCATAACAGTTGCAAATCCGCAATCTTCACGCTCAAGGACTGGCGATATTGTGCCTTGTGGCTTTTACTTTTGACCAGATTGGCATAGAGCACGCAGATGAATTCCCAACGAGCCACGAAAGCCCGAAACTCCCAGTTTTAGTCTGAACTTCGTTCTCTGGTTTACACCTTCCGATAACAAAGTCTGAATAGTTGCAATACAAAAGGCCTGATTCTGCAAGGCAACTTTCCGCATGTAGCTGGGAGAACCAACGCACAGATATTCCTCCACACCAAAAGTGATGGTATCCAGTTGTCCATTACATAAAATATTCAAGAAGTTTGTCTCCATTCTGCATGTCCCTTTGCCGCTTGTTTGATGTGCACTTAAAACTTCAGTCCTCGGCGACTCCGGCATCGCAAATGAAGGGCTGGAAGAAGTGACTGCAATGATCATGAGTGTTCGGATAGATTCAAGTAATGCAATCTCATATTCCGCGAGACAAAGGACTGTTTCGAGGGAGGCTAAAGGAAAGAATCATCACTCCTTCCATGGCGCTTTACGCCGAGCGATCTCCTCCATATGAAACCGATCCAACACCGGAAAGCTAAGCCGAAATGGTGATGTTTGTGTTCGTGATCATGGGTACTCACTCAGGCATCATCAAATATGTGCTGATACCTACCTACCTACTTACCTGTCTATCAAGAACTGGACTTCATCTCCATCAAGACGAGCCTACATTGATATCCAAACAAGTTGATGTTAACTCCGTGAAAGCTTAAACCGTTACCGTACTTGGGTAAATCTTAACGCGCAAATTGACTATTGTGGCACCTTATTTCAAAGTAACTTTGCAAAATGACATCACAATAATACTAGCAGTTGCACCAAGTAAGAGTCCATGTTCGTCCAAATCAAGACAATCCGTGTATACAATCGACGCGCAGATATTCGGGTTATTTCCAGGTCCGAGAACCGTCGAACTCATCTTCTACTTCACTAGTGGAAGAGTTCAGGGATTTCAATAGTAAGTACCGTCCACTGGCTGGGACCTTTGATAATGGGGAGTTTAGATCCGAAATTTATACAAGAGTTACAGTACTGGAGTGATTATCCATACAATTTTGAATTTCGTGAAGATTTCATAAAGTTGATTTGTTGGAAAGGTTCAGAAAGTCTTTTAAAGAGATTCCAAGAATGTAAGATAGGATGAATGACAAAAAACTTTCATTGGGTTGATGATTATGAATACAAATTCGACCAATTTAACGGAGTACCACCAAACGTGTGTTTGGTGGTACAGTTTTATAGACCACTCATGGATAAATTGTATGAAATGACTGGGAAAATCCACAAAGACAAAATTGAAACCCATATTGCTTTTAAAGTGTTATGAAAGTTCAACGATAAAGCATGCAAAGTGCAACGAAATGCTCCATTGACTCTCATGAACGCACCAATAAAAGTCAACGTTTAGCATCAAGCACCAATGAGCTCATCTGTTAAACTTCAGAGGATAAATTAACCCCCCCTAACTATCAGATTCATGTGAAGGGCTTTACCTTTGATTAGCACCGTCTCTCTACAAACTCAAAGCTCCCGGCAATTGTTTAGGCACTGATAAGTTATCGAACTGACCACAAAGGCCCGAGGCCCAAACGCTTTCCACATAAGGACCCTATCTTCCTATTGGCAAAGATAATAATCAGAAACTTGGCTGGAGTGCCAATGACCCGCCAATGAGAATGGTGAAGGAAATCTCGGAACGATCAGCATTTGAACAAGTGGCAGCAGGAGGAGGAGCGAGGGTAGAGAACAGTAGTAAGTTATTAGGGGAAAGGTAGGGTAAGACGGTGGGTTAAGTGAACCGTAGTCACGGGTTTAGAGTATCCCGGGCTTGTTGTTGTTCTTCCCTGGCCCGCTCCACAGATTTTGGCGCCAACTCACGCCTTCCTTCCCTCGCGTCTCTCGCATCTTTCGAAGCAGCAGCAGCGGAAGAAGCTGCTGCTGTTGCGATTGAAGGAGGAGTTGACGTCGACTGAGGCGGACTGATTCCGTTTGCGACCGGGAATTGCCCCGTCCGCTCACCGCTCCTCGTCCTCTTCGTGTGATGTTGTTGTTTTTGTGCTTGTCCACCTTTAGAGGTTATGAAATTCTTCTCGGTCCTTGGTTGGCTGGAGGAAACTAGCTAGGACACGAGAGGAGGGGACACGCGCACGAGAGAGAGAGAGAGAGAGAGAGAGAAAGAGATTCGAGTTTGGATTAGCTGTGTGCTTGGAGGTTTGATGATAACTCCGACTCCCGCACGGTGTTCAGCCGGTCGCATGAGCGTTGAGCGAGCGGATCGTCTTCTTCATCATTTTCTCCATGCAGGAGTTTGACGATATCCTCTTCCCCGATCAAGTAGATCAGCCGGCGCCTGGATTCTAGATCGGCCTGTTCAGGAATCAGATTTATTATACTTTGCTGTTCGCGATGGTGGAGAGTACAATGGTGGAAAGCAGGGCAGCATTTCCTAGGCCGAGCAGCAGCAGCAGCATTAGTAGCAGCGCTCATGGAAATAGCAATGGACGAAGGGACTGGCGGAAAACCGTCGCCATGAAAGCTTCGACAGCGTATGATAGCGACGGAGGTGTTTTCCTTAACAAACTCTCTGCCCGGTTAATGAATGGCTTAGCCAAGGTCAAGGCATCTTTCGAAAGAGGGCCGGATGGCGAGATTACTCCTCCTCTGTTTGGGCTAGTAACCAAATACGTCTCCGTTTTGTATGACCACGTGGACCAAAATGCTATGGTCACAGTGAACAAAAACTGGCGCAATCTGGGCGTTAAGTACGTTCGAGACATCAAGGTGCTTTACCCTCTCGTTTCATTTGCCCGATATGTTTGCACCCACTTCATTTGCTGCCGTAATTCGAACTGGAGTATCAGACCTGACTGAGCATCCTGTACAAAGTACTTGTCATCTTCTTAGCTCGAGTTATGATATGGATGTTAATTTCGTTGTGTTTCTTGAGCTGAAAGTCCCTCCTTTGCCCGTGTGCAGGCAGAGCAAGGGGATCTCACACTGACAGCGACCGCGTTCAATGAGAAGTATAGAGCGGAATTAGGTTTCGAAGTCCCTCGAACGGGAAGTATGGTATAAACTCTTTCCTTCACTCTTATAGTTCTACTTGCTTGTAAACCTTTACATGTTAGAGTGATCATGTTCGGGATAATGGCAGCGGGTTGTTCGATGTGTTTTAATGAAGAGCATCACTCTCTGCTTTACCTTGCAATACTCATTCCCTGGGAGGTCGCTTATCGATCATTTTCAGTGTGGTTATTCTCTGCCCTGTTATCTTTGGCAACTTGAACGCAAAGCTCTGCGCCATCTTCTTCTTTCACTAATTGAGTGATGTAGTTAACAAATGAAATATATTATTTCCTGATCATCTCTACCTTGCAAAAAGTAAGAATCAATTGAAGGTGGTGTTTGTTTGGGGATCGTACGAGGCGTTCCTTGTCGTCTTATTAAAAGAGTAGAGGATATGTCTTGCATATTAAAAATTCCAATGAGAAAATGTGCAATTCTACTCTTCCGAAGCTGATTTGGAGGAATGACAAGGAGTGAGCAAAGTTCTTAAAGTTTGGCACGGTTCTTGTCAACCACATCTTTAAAAGCAGGGGTGTGCGGAAGGGAAGTTAACTACCAGCGGAGCAATTCCTTCTCTTATGCCTGGAAACATCTCAGGTAGCAGTAGTTTGCATCTTAATAATAACATTATCAGGGCAGCACGTCAGTTTGATTATTCTCCATGAGTCCTTTCATGAGGATCATATGTCCCATCCAAGTTTTGTAGATTACATGGTCTCGTCTAGGGGCCAGATCCTAAACATCCGCCTAACTACTGTCGCCTTCAGGTCAATTGTAGGGACAACTTGTCTCATGGAAGACTAAAGATGAGCTTCAAAGTGATTTGGAGACAGGCTCTCCAAGTTCATATTTCGTTAGTGGCGTCTATACCCTTTACCGTTTACGGCAGTGATTCGTTCGAATGGAGGTAAAGAAGTTGAAAATAAACTAGATAAGGGTCCTATGTACGATTAGAGAGGGTGAAGAATCAGACTGGTTTCATATTGTACACAGTTTTTGATTAGCGTATTAACACACAGGAAGAATCAGAAATGGACGGCCTTAAGTTAGACGACTTAGACGGTTTACAAGGATTTGGGGCCACCGGAGTGACAGTGGTTGCTCTGGAGGCGTAGGAAGTATGGAGCGCAGAGCACATCTGGGAAGTCGTGTATACAGTTTCCCCAAGGAATCAATGCTGTTTCCTGGGAATGCCTCTACGCTTGAATTTGAGTCCAAACTGTGATCTAAGTGGTGGGAAGCCGAATGGACAATCTTATGTCCGTGGAGGAAGAGAACAAATCAGGCTTGAATCGAGCGAACCTAGTGGTTGGAGTATTCATGGAGGTCAACATGTTTTGGACCAGGAACAATCAAGACGTTGCTTTTAAGTCATGCCTTTCCAGGATCAAAATCAAACGCATGCAGTTCAACATAGATATAAGATTGTGAAAGGAAGTCCTCTTGCTCTCTCGCTAGCAGTAGACCTTATGCCAAGATGAATTTGTAAAGAGGGTAGAGAGTATATGCAAGGAACACATAATCTCAGACACTACTTAGGACCTCTACACTTCAAGTTTTGCCTCTTCCCTTAACATGTTCTGTTGTTAGTAGTATCGCTCCTGTACGAAGAAGTCCTCCAGCTGCGTCTCGTTTTGGTATGAAACTCGCGTTGAGTTCCTGAATGTTTAAAGCTTGACATGCATTTTGCTACTTATTCTTTCAGGCAGTAGATATTTTATACACTTTACCGTAGTCTTCGTATGTAGTGTTTGATTGGTAGCTGTTCTGGGCGAAATCTAGTTCTCGAACTTCGAATCTAGTCTTCGAAGTGAAATCATTGCTGCTCGAATGAAGTTTTCAGTTGGTGTTAGAGTGCATTTTTCCTTTCTGTACTTCTTTCGTATTTCCTGTTTCTCTGTGCACCAGTTGAGGAAATCAACGGACACGTACTAAGCACATATAATACCTGTGTTGATGTTGAAGATCATTTGCGACCTATGTGCGGACCTTAAACACTATTAGAGTCATCCTTCCCCCCTGTTGTAGACTTTCTCCTTCTACCCTACCCTGACATTCTACTCATTTGTGTCTGGCTATATTCCTGATCCTCTCTCAGTTCGGTGGGCCCTTTGTACGGTTAGTTGATGGCCTCTCACCAGACACTTGGTTTTTCGCTTCTATCTTACAGCCTAGGGCAAGTGTGACATTTCCTCTTGGCGAAGTTAAGGTCTTTGAGGAGATCCGAGAAGATGAAGAAGGTGATGAGTTTAGAGTATTGGCTGCCAGCGGATTTGTGGCAGGATCGGCTTTCGGCAGCCTGTTCGTAGCTGATTACAGAGACGAGGCTGTCAACTTAAAATATGTGTACAAGGTGTGGTATTAAAGACTCCCCTCACTCCAAATACTTCATTCGTTAATGCTCCTGCTCCAAGTGACAGGCTATGTATTTTAGCTTGCCCGGCTTCAGTTCAGCTGTACTTGGTTCGTGTAATTCTTTAACGGATCTCGCTGTACAGGACGATGAGATGACTCTGATACCTGCCATTAACTTACCTTCACAAACTGCATCCGTAGCGTTCAAACGACAATTCGATCAAGCGAACAAACTAAGGTAGCATTCTCCATCCTCATCTCTGTTGACTATCGAATTCGAGAATACTAGTGCACATTCACGATCCATACTACATTTCAGTCGATGTGTAGTATTGATATGATGTATTTTAGGAAGGTTTTAGAGTACTAGTAGTCCCACATGATCAACCATGTGTAGCAAGAACATAACTGCTCTGCACGTTTTGCAGTTATTTGTACAATTTCTCCACGACTGGTTGGAATGCCGTGTACAAGCATAAACCCAACGATGCATTCAAACTCAAGCTGGGCTACGATTCTGATGTGCGGATGTTTTGGGGTTCTAGCTGGGTATTCGTCTTTGCCCATACTTATTCTTGTGAAGCAGATTCCATTTTTTGAGGGGATCGCCCTCCCATTACTGAAAACTGTTTGGCATGGTTGCTGAATGACTCCAGTTGCCTGTGTTCTTACCCTACTAAACATAAGCCTGTTTGATTGGTTGTCCAGGTCGGTAAAGAGGATTCCGGTGCAAAGAAAGCACCCCGGAAATGTAAGGTTCAGGTTATGTTACAAGTCCCCCAGGACGAAGTGAAGAACTCGGTGGTTCTCTTCAGAATAAAAAAGCGCTGGGATCTGTAGGCACAATTTTAGCCACCGAAAGAGAAGGTTAGCTGTAGCTATTGATATTTCTGAATCTCGGCATGTCCTCCCTTGTCGTTCAGATGATCAGCATCCAAAAGGCCATCAATCGTTGGCGACGTATATCAACTCAGGCTTCCTGTTCTGATTCTGTTTTTCTACCAGTGGAGGGCAGTTTACCGAATTTCCGCAGTCATTGTCGGTCTCAGATAGCAGACGGTATTCTTGAAAGAAACTGGGAAGGCGCAGCTCTGGCTGGTACTTTTTGTACGTCCACCCTTGCATCCGGTGGGATAGCTACATGTCCTTGTAAAGTAGGGGTAGGGCTCAAAGGTTCTGCCCCACGTAGATCAGGTGATCGATGATATTCGGATTATCATGTAGTGAGTGGAATTTGTGGATTGTCCACCGTGCTCTTTTTTGTCATTCATTAGGGGGACTCTGAGTGAGGTCGTTGCCAATTTTGCAGCGGTGAATGGAAGCTTTCGGAATAAAGTCAGAACAGTCCAAACCTGGAACGAATCAAGTCCCCTCTCTACTCTCAATGTATATGCCTGTGAGCGCGAATATATCCAGACGGGTCGGCAACCAAGAATCTTTGCATGATATTCAAGTCTGTGCAGAGGTATTTCCTCCCAAGCGTATCCTAAGAGTCCTGTGTCAAAACTACTATGTTGAATAATGTCCACTCCAGATGAAATGCTGCCATCAAAATAGGTTATGAACGATGTCGAAGCCGAGCCGGAGAATCCTTTAATACCGGTTGACACCACTGCCATATGATAACCCCTGCAGGGTTGTACCTGTTTTCCCCTTTCTCGTTGACTCGTATCGATGTACTTACTAAGAAACTCTTTCTTGCTTTAGAGATCACCGTATTTATTGGATTCCACTGTCAGGAAAGTTTTCCTTTTCTCTAAACCATATCGGTTACAAATATTCAGGGAGATGGTTTAAAGTGAATACTCGTGCCTTTGACAGGGGAATCACCAGCAAGAGAGAGGATATGGTCCTTAGGAAAAGTTTCCTGAAGGGACCTTTTCCTATTTGGGGAGACGGAAACTTCACCAACGATGAAATGTATATATTATTTAGTCAGATACTAATGCCACAACTCTTGGAAGAACTTTACCAACAGGGGATAGAGAAAAGCTGGACTGCAAAAACAAAATGACTGAACCGCTTTTGGTGATACATACTAAAAGAATTGTTCGATGCCGTGGCTAGTAGGTATATGGACCAGACATTCAAAAGTATTCGGATTTGCTACATGCACTCTTAAACACAGTCCCATTACTGTGGTTATTAGGAGATATTAAGAATTAATATTGTTGGAATTCCATATTAATGTAAATGATTTTGTCTTTGTGTATGAGCTAATTGACTTTGGATGAATGCCCTTATTGTTGACTCCTCTCCTTCAGAAACGGTGTTTGAAGGGCAGATTTCTCATATCGATACTATTGAGCCTATACCCTTTTTACCTCTTTTGTCTCTCCGTTGTACAGCTTGATGGGGTCTTCCCATCCTTCATGTGTTTTACGTGGTCGCCTTTTTCCTTCAGAAACGTTATTTGACCTTTTACTAATAACTAAGAGAAGAGAGACAAAGTACAAAGCAGATTGCAAAGAAAGGGGAGCGAAAGGTTTTTGGAAGACGAGTAATCATTCACCCAATAAGACATCTAGAGAGGAAGTCTAGACTAGAATTTAAAATGAATGAAATCCTGTTAGAGGCAACTCCCACATGAGGATTTAAGTTTTCCGATTTGTATTAAGCCGTACAAGAAGGTGGAAACCCGAAGACTATTCTGCACTATCTAATTTTCATAATAAATAAATGGATCCCCATATAGGTACATGAGTTCACGAATGTGCTCGTTAAGGAGATGGTTGGGAAATACCACATATAAAACAAGTGATCATTATCTAGTTTCTGCATTACAATGCAACTTTATGTGTGTTACCGTTTTATGTGAATTGGAGGTCACTCGCTTCAGTGCATTTTATTTGGAAAATTGCATTTATCAAAGGCATAAGTGGTTGTCTAGTTCAATAGTGTCAGATAGCGAAGATATCTTAGGTGCTGATACTATTGGGGCTTAGGCCCATCTTACCCCTTGTGTTTTACCCTTGTTAGGCTTGATGGGGTCTTCCATCCTTCTCGTTATCCTACGCGTTTGCACTTCTATTGAGTTCAAGAGTGTCCCATCAGAGAAGAAAAAGGTTGTTTAATTCAAGAATGTTCCTTTTAACTTTATTCTCTAGCTCAAGAGTGCTGATCTCTATGGGGCCCCTCATAGTGTGCATACCCTCAACCTATTTGCGACGAGCAGTACTGGCACTCGCCAAGTTACTTAGGCACTTATGAAGAGAGCTTATCATGAAAGTAAATCTCGCATATCGCGAGGGCTTATCACGTGAGACGCAAGGGTACTATTCAAAAATAGAGCTTATCATGTGTTCATTGTTTTAAAGAGTGCAATGGTTGGAGCAATGCATAGGAAAGCAATCACATTAAGTAATATTTCTTTGGAGGTTCCAGTTATTTGTAGAAAGTATGATTTGCTAACTCGGATATCTTTGATTTGCATAACTCGGATATGTTAGATGCGAGAAGGCAGATTCATCATATATACTCTATTGGAGCTTAGCCCCATTTTACCCTTTTCATCTCTCCCTTGTAACACGGCTTGATAACACAACCGACCTCATAAATCGTTTGTGCTTTCTTGGAGGCGTACTATGATCACCTTTCTGCTTCCTTTGGTGTTTTAGGGTTGTGCTTCCTTTGGTGTTTTAGAAGTGATATGTTTATAGCACAGCGATACAATCTATATCCATTACTCTAAGGCTTCGCTCTACTTCTCGCGTTCTCTAAGCGATTTCATACTTTATGGAGTTCATATGTTCGAGTTGATTCACGGATCTTCCTCGACTTTCAATTTCCTACCTGCTACATTGATTTTCTACTTTCGTTTATCTGCATCTTTGTCGTCTGGCTCGTTATAAATCGAATTTATTTATCTACTTGCATTGTTTTTCTGTTTCCGCTTTTTAGAGATATGTTACTAGTATTACTCTACACAATTTTCCAGGTTAGATTTATGTATGCTATATTTCGATCATATGTTCGCTATCTTGCAATCTTTGATACTTTAGCTTGCATCTCATATCTTTACATAACTTTGCATTTAATGAATTCTGGATCTTCCGTTCCTCATTTCTCTGTACCCTCAACCGATTTCGATTTCGAATTGTGAGACATTGTCAATACCCGCTCTAAATGAGAACTCCAGTCAAAATCGTTTTCAAACGTAAGGCCAATGAGAACTATCATCTAACCCGATTTAAACCGTATGATGTTTGATGTCGTATTCTTGGTATACAATAGATAATATAGTGTTTTATGATCAAAATTTACTTCCATTCTAGATTTGTCTTGCTCAATACAGAGAGCATATCACCTACAAAAGCAGTGATCATAATACCTCAAACGTTTAGATCGCTTTCTAAAATATTACAAATCTTAGCGAGTAACTCCTGTTCTAACTCTTACCATGTAGCTCCAATCAAATTTAAAGAGAATTATGATATAAGTTGGATAATAAGAGTTTTATCAAGAAAACTTACTTTATATGAGATACTTATCTCACAAAAGTCAAACAAATACATTTCAACGTAATCATATGTAATTGATTCACATGTTCATGTGTGGTCATGTTAATTGCAAGATATAGAAAATTTCAAATGTTCTAGTAAAATTCTCTCAAACTGTCCCATATAATCATGTTTGGTTGAATCTGTCTTACTCTCGATGATGGGACATGTATATGTAAGAATCTAATCGTGCAAGGGCATATAATAGTCGAGGAAATATTTTTTTCAGTTGATTTAGTCTTAAATATTGGTAATTCTTTTCTATATTTTGCCCTAACCTCTTACTTTCCCAAATGTTTTTTCCATACCAACCTGGTCATTATACCTTTAAATAGATTGACGTAATGTACATTCTTTGTTAAGTCTCTCACTAGTCAATATAGGATTAACCTTAGCTATATGAGCATTGCTTCTATCTCAAATACTTTATTACATCATTTTATTTACATTTAAAATACCACATTGATCGTTTGGTTTATGTTACATGCATTAACTGTATCTTCTGTATCAATTGTATTTTTAAGTAAAATATTTTACAATGTGCTTTTGATGTAGATCTACTACAATCCATGATACTTTTAAGAATAAAATGACAAAGGTCCTATAGCCTACAAAATCCTCATCCTACGGTCTACAGGTATTGGTTAGTTTGGCAAAACCCACCAAATCGGATATATGAATGTCACGCTTATGTATTTTCTTGGGAAAAGTCAATGTGGTTACCAGTCCCTTGCAACCATAATCGTTGATACACACAAACAAGGGTGAAAATAACCAATGCAACCAAGAACCAAGAATAAAGAGTATTAGTACTACTCATCCGAACTAGCTTTGGATATCTTTGTACTTTTAGTATTTTGTTATTAAGTTTTGTGAACCGTAACTATAGAGTTGATGATCCCTCCAAGAAACAACTCAGTCTCGTGGTAGAGTAAAGCATTATAATTATTTTACGATAAAAAATTTTGTATATATATATTGATATTTTGTACTCTTGGTAGTGGGGATTTATTACATCTTCATTGTCGAGTTGATAATTTTCAAGACATGGTAGCGGAAAAACACTATAATAATTTTAATAGCCATGCTCCCACCATACTCATATTCATACTCACAACGAGTCTTAACTCTTTATATAAGAGTGTACCTTGCAATAGGAAGGAGTTCCCCTTACTCCCTCCTCTATGGAATACACCCTTAAAAGGACTTTCTTTTTTAATCACATTTCAACATTAGCCATTTTAGTTAGACTTCAAAGTTTATTTATTAGTCTTTTCTTGCATTTGGCTCACATTTCTTTTCTTTTTCGGTCTTGATATGCTTTTTGGCTCCGTTTTCTCACTCGGAGTTCTTCATGTAAATTAGGTGTCCAACTTCTTTTGAAATGATGAAAATGAGCGAGTATTTCTAGCATGTGTAATGGGAGAAATAACGTTAGTAGAGTTTTGCAAGTAAAAATCATTTAATATATATTTAGTAAAAGACTAGAAAAGCAGAATAATACAGATATGTTTTAGTAACTGACTGAACAAAGGAGAACATTATACTAACTGTAGTGACATCCTGATGTAATTGAAAATAATGTTATGTGATTAATAGGTACTTGAAAATATGAAGTGAGACTGCTTTCCACCTTTTGTGGTAAAGGAAAGAAATTCCGTCGGGTTGTCTCATTCGAGCGTGAAATTACTTTTACTCCGAAGTAATTGGTGGGTTAATAATGACTAAACCTGGCGGGAAGGACAGAGTTCAGTGCCCTACAACAAACAAGATTCAGTCAAGTCTTCTTCTGACCAGGATTTGATTCTTCTGAGAAGAAGGAACACTACACTAGTGCAGTGCAATGTGTCCTATTGTTGCTGCTATCTGTGTCGTCGGACGATCTCGTCTCTAGAGCTCTCTCGAGATGGTTTCCTTCGTGGTAATTGCACTGCTGTGTGCGTATGGACTGACAGTCTGAGACAGAACATGAGAGAAGAGAAGAGAAGAGAAGAGAGTTGTAGTACATGGTCGAGGCGGAGTTGAGTGGATGCTGCGTGAGATCACCTTCGCATATGAAGAGCGAGAGCAAGAGGAGGAGAGGAGAGAGCAAAGACCTAGAGAGTGAACGTCAGCGTGAAGCGGGAGAAGGAAGGAACAAAGATCGATGATGTTGAGCATGGATGAATGAGGAATTAGGGGGGGATTGGAGGAACGATGAAAGAAGGAAGGGGAATTAGCGGGGAATGTGACGGTAAGGAAGAGAAGCGCAAGGAAGGAAGGAGTGATGGAGTGTCAGTGATTGTCACCTCGAGGGGAAGAGGAGTGGGAATTCACGTGGTTTGTTGCTCTATAGGCGAAGTATCAGCTGTATGCGTGTGTTGGATGAGTACTTTGATTTGAGTAGTAGGTTAATTGACGATAGATAGGCACCGTGCAGCTGCACTCATACCATCTGGAGAAAAATGAGGAGATGCGCAGTGTGTTTGAGTGCTTGGGGAGAGTAGTCTGAGCATCTCTGCGTCGAATTAGAGTTGACTCTCCCTCGGGTTGGATGATCCTTCTTCCTCTTGCCAGGATTTTGAACAATGAACGTAAAGTTGTGAGCGGAACGTTCTTCGGTTAGAAATTCGCTCAATGCACTTTGCACCTGGTTCACCGAGTGGAGTATTCTTCATGATCGTCTTTTCATTCTCCAGGATTTTGGACCATTTACGCATTTACCAAGTGAATTGTATGGTTAGTGAGATTGGGTAGAATGGGCACTGTATCCAGTTACGAAGCTTTCTCTTTCCCTTGAACAGAGGAGGTGATCGAGTTGTAATATTTTCAGGAACGATCATAAACGTAGGTTGAATCAATTTGAAGGACACTGAAGAGTCGACGTGAATTTCGCAATTGCGCAAATCTGAGTGGGAGGGCGACTTGAAATGATGTGTTGATTTGCACCGTGCAAATCCAGGACGCGATGAGGATAACATTCCTGCCCGATACTATCTGAAGCCAGGGAAGTAAAGTGGGGAATCAGTATGTCAAGATTCAATGGACCAGCAGCTATGGAATTGTGCCAGCAGCAACACTCTGGTGGTTCCATCTCCTCGATATCCTACGGTTCCCAGGGTGCCCTTGGTGGTTATGTTGACCTTGATGGAGCGAACTCAGATCCCAGCCCTTCTTCTGGGGCTCTCGGAAATTTGAACTCGTCTCTGGCTTCCAATATTACCGCAGACTTCGGGAGCTCTTTTCTTGAATCTTCCTCTCAGAACTCGTTAAATCGCGCTTTGGGATCCGCTACTGTTATTCCTCTCTCGCAGTCTCAACCACAGTCACAAACTCAAGCTGGGTCTCTCATTGTCGCGGATGAGTGGTCTGGTACAAGCAACGGAATGCAGGGGACGTCCAACACTCCCACTCCGACTCCCACTCAGCCCCAGGCCCAGTCGCAGCAGCAGCAGCAACAACAACAAGTCGCGCAAACCTCATCTTCCCACAGCCTAGCGCAACCACCCTCCGGTGCAACGGGATTTATGTCGTCTAAGCAGCAGCATACGCAGCCACAACAGCATACTTTTGACGCTCACCAGGGTAACAAAGCGCAGGGTGTTCAGGACATGCTCGGCAATCAACAATCAAGTACCGCCGAAGGAGACAGTTCAGATTTGACTTTCTCTAGCAGCAGAGGTGTGGGATCGTTCCATTCACCAAATTTTCATAATACAAACCAGCTTCTTAATTACTCAGGAGGAACTGGTCTTAACAATGCCGAGACGGGAAAGGTACAGAATCAGGAATTAGGCTATCCCGCAGGACAGGGCCAAAATCTGCAGAATGGACTCCTTCTACAACGGACTCACCCGACTATTGAAGGCCAGGAGCTCAACTTTCATGCTTCCACTATCTCTAGTCGTGCAGTACGGATGGATGAACCGGAAATGTTGAAGGGGGTTCTCGAGAATTTGCATAAGGGAAATGCACATATGGGCATGCAAAGCCAACTTGACGCAGCCTCAAATTCTCTGCATCAGGGTCAAGAGGCGGGAAATTTTACAGCCAATTTTCATGGTGGCCAAGCATCCAATCAACAACTTAGTTATCGAGGCCAGTTGCTGTCTCCTCAGGCCAGTCTCACGAATCCACATCATAATACGTTACAGGGAACTCTCTCGAATTTGCAATCTCATCGAAGTCTTGGGAGTCAAGGGCAAAGTGGTCTGTATCAATCACAACTACGAAGTCATGCTTTGCAGGCGAATGGTCAACAAGTAGGGTACCAAAGGCTGCTAAATACTGCTGGTCATCTATCTACTTTATCAGGACTTTCGAGTGCCCAAGCAATTCTTCAGGCCCAAACCGGTGGAAACCACCTTAGTACGTATCCAAATCAGGTCAGTGTCAGAGCTTTCTGTGGATGTAGTCCTCGTAAGGTCTTCCATTCGTGTGGGATTGATAATACGAGTCTCAAGCAGAAAGTGTTCTTGGGCACCTTACATGCAAGTATGAGCGTGATCTGATATAGGGAGGTACCACGTTAAGGCTTAGCGTCTTGATTAGTGTGTACTTCACTAGTGAAATGTGAATGATAAGAACCTGTTGATCAGAATAGTTCAGGGTCATGTGAGATTGCCTCATGATCTCGCATTTTACTCGCACATTTCACACACACAGGTACATTTTACTCGCACCTGAGGCACTCGTGTGGGTTCAGGAAATTAATTGAGGAAGCACGATCCATTTCCACATTTTCGCTTAAGTCAAGTTGCTATTCTTACACAGGCGCAAGGTCCGAACCAGCAACTAATGTACAACCAGCAATCCATGCATCAGGCAAGACAAGCACAAGGCGGAAGCCAACAACCACTTTTCCATCATGTCCCTGGTTATCAAGCAGGGCAACAGCAGACCTTTCAGGTACAAGTCATGCAATTTGTTTCCTGTCCGGAGATATATTAATTGGAAGTGGTAGAACTCATATGCACTAAGAACCAACTGAGGAGATACACGAATTACTCATCCTAGGGACGGACGTGGTCGTTATTCAACAGGCAAATCAACCAAACATGGAGAAATAGAAACAACCAATTTTTTCTAGCCCTGTTGTTTTCCCGACCTTAAGTAGTTTCACTTTGTCTTTATGTACCAACCTGGAAGAAATTTTTACCTGGTTCCCGGAACCTTGCAAAAGCACTGAATGACGTGGCTAATGGTGAAGATATAGGGAGGCGCTTTTCATCGTTCTTCTAGTTTTTCGCCAGAACGAAAGGCATGGGTTGTTTATTAGCATTGACTGCCCTTAAACAAGTATTTCTCGTCATCTCACTCGAAATCCCTAACAGTCTATAGTCCTCGTAATACGTATTTATTGCTTATGATGACTTTTCCACCTAAGGTGAAAGTCACATTTGTGTTCACAAACAAAAGATATTCAGTTGACGGCAGATTAGTGTAGAGGAATAGGCTTATTAAAGTTGCTGGTTAAGGGGGCTCAAGGACATCAGTTTCAGTTTAACCGCTAGCTGCTGTTGCTGTTTATTACTTCGCGGTTCCATATCTGAGATGTAGACACAGAGTTTGAAGTACCTGTTGATCAGAATAGTTGAAGGTCTATCCTCTCTGAAAATTTATACACAGTATCTGAAGGGTACGTAATGTAGATTAATTTGGGGGGTCTATGTCTTGCTACTGATATATGTCAGCAAACCCAATAATAAGATAGAGACGCTCAGTCCTAGAATTAGAGTTCCCTCGACTGACTTTCACTTCCAATTCTCACTTCCGCATCATCTCTGATTTTAGGTGCATTCTGGTGCTGGTAATCCGGGACCACAACCGGTTAGAACAGCAGAGCAGGTGCTCGCACAGACAAGGCTGCAAAATCAGATCATGCAGAATTTAAAAGCGGGGAACCGCCAGTTGTTACATGCTGGACCTTCAGTTCTTGGCACTACTACAAGAGGGCTATCTGATGGAAACATCAGAGGCCAAGTGAACATTGCTTCAACGTGCAGTCATGTGCTCATGCAGTTCGTCCAAGAGCAAAGGAAACGTCCAGCAGTAAGTACTTCTATTTCATCTCGTTATAAGATATTGAATCCTGAGTAAATTACCGATTCTCAGAGCGAAAGTCTTGTCTTCGTCTGTCGCTATAATTCTGGCGGTGAATTTCATTACACCTTACGGTGGGGCAATTAACTCATTTGAAGTCATGAACAGCTATGGAACTCCATATTCTTGAGCGTGGGTATGTCAAGTAAGCACGTACTTGACGGAGAGCTCACAACCCAAATTGCTGAGTATTTACACTTCTAATTCTCCTAAATTCTTAGTATTTGTAGTCTGCAACAAGCTGAAGTTTCTGTGACTAAATTGGACGTTGGATCCTTTCCAGGACAACAATATAGGTTTCTGGAAGAATCTGGTCCACAGTTTCTTCGAACCAGGAGCAACCAAGAGATGGTGTTTGACCAGCTACAATTCACAACCTGTGGGCCGACATGCACAAGGACTTTTCCCCATGGTCTGTGATTTTGTGTTATTTCAGTTCAACCTGAGTGTGCTCCCATTTAACCCAAATTCCAGCGTCACGATATTGGAAGTCTAGATACCTCTGTGGTTGCTTTAGCAGCTAATCTCATCCCTTTCCTTTTTCTCTTGTTTTAATCCCAATTCGTTTTGCTGGCTGATATCTGTTTGCTCGCCGCCCGTCTCTAAACTTGTGCGTCTTGTAACGACTGTAAACATTAAGGTGATGCTGCACTAACGTGGCACACAAACAGCTATTTATTGTCGGGGGTATTCTCTGGTATACGTGAGGTATTCATTTGGCAGTACCGTACTTGTGCAGGAGTTTTGGTATTGCAATCTATGTCAAGTGCACCCTGGTCGAGGATTCGGTAAGTTGGGAAGTCGAAAAGATCCCCTCACTACATAGTTGGATAAACTGGAATATTTCCATGGGTATGATAAAATTCAATCTAGAGCTTTAGCCTAATCCTTGCTGTCTTTCTGCAGAGTCGAGTATGGACATGTTGCCTAGGCTTTTGAAGATTCAGTATGACAGCGGATTGTTGGACGAATTGCTCTTTCTGGACATGGCTGAAGAGTAAATCTTTTTTTATCTGAGTTATATTTCCAAGATTGAGTTTGCATTCCCTGTTCAGTTTTGCTTTGTCTTGAGATTGCAGCTCTTCTTAGTCCTGCTGAAGCTAGTTACTCCCCCAATAGCGATTTGTTCTAGGTAACCAAGATTCTCTCTAGGTGATATTGTTGTTCTGCCATGGTTGATAGTGATTTTCTCTCGTGCAGAAGGTGTGTCTACTCATCATCTGGTGTCATGATATTAGAATATCCGAAGGCCGTACACGAGGCAATATTTACTGAGTTGAGGGTAACTGTGTTTAACCCCTACGGGACCTATTTACATTTATTGTCTCCCTTTCCGCCTAGTTCTGTAGTTTATATGATTGTGAATGGTCACCAAGTGAGCTTTTCACTCTCTATCTCTAGACTCGAACAGAATAGACCTAAAAGTTTTGGAAGTTTAGATTGGGCTGTTGAGTAGGGCACGGTCCTTCATGTCAATTTGCCTCTCATGATTCTGCCTCGACCCAGGTGGTTCGATATGGGCGCCTGCGGGTGAGCTTTAGTTCTTCGTTTAAGGTACCACCAGCCTTTCAATTCCCTTGTGCTTGTCCATGTGGATGTTTTACTTAAAATGGCTATCGTGTTGTGTTTGGTTATTATGTCTTAATTCTAGAAAAGTCTCAGAAGGGTTCCTTGATGACAAAACATGTTCTTTTCCATCTAATCTCTGCTCGCCAATGCTCAGATGAAGTCATGGGAATTCTGCACCCAGAGTCATGAGGAAGTTGTACCTCGCAAGAATATAATCCAGCAGGTCATTCCTTCCTTCTTTGAGTTGTATACATTATCAAGCTTTCAACCTTTGCAGGCACTTGCATTAATGTACTAACGATTAATGCATGCGAAGAAAGAGTATATTGAAATATACAAGTTGAGAGTTGAAATTCAGGGACAGAATTCACTCCAACTAGAGTTTTCAGCGATTTCTAGATTTGTTGCATTTTGTTTTACATGTTACCATCAGGTTAACCTAGTCCTCTTAAGATGTAAATCCGAAACCTCAAGTAACAATTTTAATTGTGGTTGGATATGCACAGGTTCAGCAGCTTGCATATCTAGTCAACGAAGCAGATGCAGAAGACTTCGACAAATCAATCGAGAATCTTACGAAACATTGCAATACGTAAGGCGCCTCTTACAAGATTAGTACATGGGAGAGGTCTGATATTGATAGGCAAGGGATAGTGGAGACTTGTAGGAAACCATCAAAGCTATCTTCCGATTGAGCCATAGAAATTTACATATGCCGCTTTTGAACTTGCTTCAGACCTAGAGAACCGGCTGAGAAATCGCATTTGTTGTATGAGAACCTGATTACGGGAGCTTGTGAACAGAATCAACCCTGTAAAGGAGTTTATTCTGAATGAGGGGATCTCTTTTGTGATATCGCTTAAGGTGTAGTATGTTACCACAAAGTTATTGAGCTCATAACACTCTCGTGGACCAGATTCACCTCGACGGCAAAACAACTAGCGGCAAAGCTGGAGGCACCGATAATCAACGATCTGGGTTTCTCCAAGCGATATGTTCGTTGCCTGCAGGTAACCTCTCCGGGGCCTGTGGTACAGTGTTGAAGTTTCGCAAACCCCTCACTTTCAACCAAGAGAGTGTGGTCTTGTCAGGACCAAGTGCTACTGTTGGATATATACGACTATCAGCAGTATATCGGAATCGACTTTAATGCATTCATTCCCTTCTTCTAATCATCATTGACACTAGACGTATCCTTATCCGGGCAACTTGTAAAGCAGTAGTATTTGATTGACGTTCATTCCTCCAAGATAGGGTCAAACGTTTGCAAAGGTTCAATTCGCTTGTGATAGAAATTTCATCAATGTTTACTGCTCTAACTACTGGATCGTCTCTTGGCAGATCGCAGAGGTAGTCAACAGCATGAAGGATCTCATGGACTATGAGTGGAAACACAAGTGTGGCCCGATAGGTAAGGTGGCTGATTTCAAGTTTCTTATCCGATGTCCAGTCGAAGGAAAACGTTCCATCTTATCTTCTGCTGTTGGTTACAGACAGCAAGGTCAACCAAGCTCCAAGACATGTGAAATGATTCTTAATTTGCTTGATGAGATGAAATGTTCATGTTTGCAGCAAGCCTCGCCACGTTCCCGACCACTGACAAACTACAATTGGAGTCTGTCATCACCGGGTATCCTAGTCTGTCTCAAGTAATTGAGCACATGAATCAAACCTCATCCAGTGGAGGTCCTTCACCAAGGCAGCAGTCTTCAAGTTTAAACATTCCTGGTTCTCAAATGATGAGTCCTATTCAAAGCCAAGTTCCAATTGCTCTCAGCTCTTCCTCACCTTTGTCTCGCATGTGGGATCCTTCTATTGCCAAGTCGTCTCCACCTCCTGTGCGTAGCCAGATTGACTCCCGGGGTGTATTTAGTCAAATGCAACCACCCACGAGTCTGTATAGTTCCCTTGGAAACTCACTTCATGTTGGGAATGTTCCTGGTAATCATCCGCATGGCGCATCATTTCAGTACCCAAGTTCTTCTCATTCTTCTCATATTTCCCAACTCCAAGGGCAGCTTCCTTCTTCACCTTCCGGACCGAGTCCACAGTCGCCGGCTTTGAGTCACCCTCTGTACCAGCAGGTTTTGGCAAAGCAACAAATGGTTCAACAACCGGGTCAACTTCTCTCGCAGTCACAGTCCTTGAATCAGACAGGACAGCAAAGTCTTCCTGGAACTCCACAAAGTGAGATGAGTGACATGCGGTCATGATGTGGACCCTCCTTCTGTGTAGCAGCAGGAACGAGGAATTGCAGTCGGACATCAACATAATGCTGTCAGCGAGCTACAATCGGACGTCTGCAAAATGCTGTCAGCAAGGCATTTCAACAGCTAATGTCCTAACTTGCTTGCGAAGGATCAGATCGGGAAGTTTATATATGTCAACTTGGAGTCCCGCGTGTCAATTAGAATAAAGAAGATGCATGTCCCCTGGAAGGGGCCATCCATGAGGGTCGATGAACGGGATCACCAAGCATGAGATGGATAAAGGGTTGTTGGTCCAAATCAAGATAGAATTTATGATTGTCCTCTTCACTCATGAGCCTTGTATAATAGATGTCGATACACGCATGAATACTTTTCATCGGTTGTAGCTTTTATTTGAATTACTGTTACTTTGGTCATGTTCAAGCATGGCAGTTTTGCAGATAGATTGGAAGTAGGGTCAGATTTTTGCATCCGACTCTCACTTACGCATGGGGCAGTAGAGTGGTCCCGATGGACATTTTCTAGTAGAATTGGATTCAGGAGTGTTACCTCCCCCTTTCTCACGGGGGGCTTATAATTTTGGATAATAATCAGATGCTTCCATAGTCACCTGAATCCTCCCCGACTTGAAGCCGTGATACAGACCGAAATAAAGTCTTCAGTTTGACTTAGACACTGGAAGCATCAGTTTTTTTGATGCTGTGGAGAATGTCTGCATCTGATTGACCTTGGTTACAATCCTCGGTACTCCATCTACAACATCCATAAATGGTTTTTTGGACATTTTTCGAACTCTCTCCTACTGTAATGCCGGCGACATCCAAAATGTTATGGTGGTCTGTTCTGTTGACAATGATCCATGCACATTTCCTCTTGTTTCTTAGCTATTGAGATTCAAAAGGCCAATCAGAAGGCACGGCTGGAACGAGAATATATTAACAAATCGATGGAGTATGCACTATCCGAAATCAGATTTCGAAGAGGACGCTTCTGAAATTCACTTTTAAAATTTGCTCTCTTTGTACGTCTAAGAAGGCTTAGACTCGAATGCAAATTCCGTGGAGATAGACTGCTGTAATTCTCATCTATAAACTATATAGAATCTTCTCTTACTCCACATATGCGGTTTCTTCGTATGCGATATTATCTAAACCTGAAGAGAATACACGTATAAGTGGAGTCCAAATTTGCAAGGAGTAGTTTGATATAAGAGTAAGATAGACGTTTCATTCGTTCCTTATCTTTTCAATCTATAGATGAAATTTTCAAACTTGTAAACCTTGATGTTGTATTTTGATACATGTGAACTTGGGTTCTTTATCCTAATTTCTTAGTTCTGAGAGATATTTTCTAGGAAGTTGTTTACTACTCAAATCTTTCCTTCTCATTGGATCTACCTTATGCTCTCAAATCAACTCAAAGAATCGTTAAAATTTGAATTTGATTCTAAACCACCTTTGTACACTCTCCTTAGAGATGATTTTAACATCACCAAGACTTATAGTTAAGACTCGTGAGCATCAACTAAGGTCCTAATTGAGTACTCCTTGTTAATAAAAGTAAACTATGAAGATTGCGATATATGTGGATTGAAACAAAATCTTTGATGTATGAGAACTCGAATAACAATAGCAGCTAAAGATACAACCACAAACAATTGGACAAAGTAGTAATGAGTGTGAACTTGAGATAGTAACTTTGTTTGGATTCTAAAGGAGTGATACAAGAAACTTGGCTGGAAACCAAATTCTTGATAACCGGGAATTTGAAATAAAGATAGAGGTTAAGGGCTAGAGAATAAATAAAAAAATTTAAAGGATGAAAATAAATAACCTAATAATGATTATAGATTATTTTAGTTATTTGCAAATTACAAAATACACAAAGAAGGATGTAAGAGATAAGAGGAGAACCCAATGATTATCATCTCCTTTATAGCTACCAATAACCGGTTCAATAGTCAAAGAGTCATGTTTGTATGCACATTTGAGTAGAAGTGTTAGATTTAGATAATTGCTACTTATCAAAGCTAATGTGCAATGCTTAGGTTACAAATACGGTGCTTAAGTAACGACAACTTGTTTTTTTAACTCTTTATAGGCTTGGTAATGTGGATCTTAGTTGATGTGCAGTAAATTAAGTCATGCACTCGGTTCACTCTAAGCTTTGAGTATTGAATAAATAAGCATAAATTCTCATGTATTTTGAGCAAGTAGAATCATAAAAGCAATACTTTTAGCCAATTTAAAAGCACAAGCTTCACTGGAAGAAAGAAATATTGTCCTAACCTATGATCAAGCACTATGGTGTAAACATCTAAGAGTTATTAGAGTAATATATAAACCTTGTTGACCAATCCATTAGATTTAATACACCCAACATGTTAAGAGATTGGTTATTGATTATATCTACTTCTTAATTGTGCCAATAATGATTCCTTCTAAACTAGGGTAAAATTTGCTTTACAATTTCATGTTGACCAGTTTCTCTTCCTCCCTTGGTTAGTTCAAGGACACTAATTCTTGAGTAAATCTCTACTCTTATATTATTAACTCATAATAGACTCACTCAAAATATGAATGAAATAAAGACAACGATTTGTTGAGCTTTCCAAAGGCATTGGTAGTATTCTATACCTCTAAAATCATCCTATAATCACAGTCTTTTCTATATAAATGATCAATATAGGGACCTTGTTAGATATTACGAATTTAATTTATTATTATAGTAATTAAAGATTACTTAGAATTGGAGGAACTCTTTATGGTCGTGTGAAAAAGAAGTTTGTGAAATTTTTAGGGATTTTCAGATCTAATCGTATCTCATTCTCACAAGTGAGGTGTCAAAAGAATAAATCCTACTCATATACTTACAATATTATTTTTGGATGAAGTAAAGTATTTGCTTCATCCAAGCAAGCATGGCAAGACTTTGATTAGACTCTAGAGCTATTATTTTAGGTACGATTTTATGGAAATAATTTTATCCATAAAATCCTACCTAACTACCAAACTTATTCATCAAGTGTTAAAATATTGCTAATTTTACAAACCCAAGAAGCATGATCTTCGAAACACTATCTCTAGAGGCAAGGTGAATATAATGAACTATTGATGCTCTGGTGATTGATATCTTGATTTAAATTTTGAATTATCTTAGACCATCTTCAAATAATAATTTTCATGACCAGAATCATTACATGGCAAGAAGTGCTACTCTATTTTAAATTTTGATAACTGATTTAAGCTTCTTGGTAATCAGAAAATATATGAACAGCTTGCCTTTCCTTTTCTCACAAATCATAATAAGAACTATAAATTTCGAGTTTTCGAGCTCAAGATCAATCATAAACGTTTTAAGTTTCCCAATTGACTACTTCACAATTACAGATTTTGATGGATTAATGCCACAGTGTAACATGGCAAAAACACATGTAAAGTGTGGCACCATATGTTTGAGTGGACGAGGGGTTGTAAAACAGGCGCTATGTACCACCACCATGTCCGGAAATCAACAGCAAAGATAAGCGAAGCTAAGCCATCCGCTTGTCTTGCACTTGAAGGATTGTTTCTACTCATGCGCTCGTTGGGTCAGTCCGAGCACGAGAGCAATTCCGGTCTTGCTTCTGCTCTTCTTCTCCTTCTTGAATCGATACGAACTACTTGACAATGCCCAACACCGAGAAACTGCTTTTCCCCCTCAGACACCCCACAGCTAAATGACTTGAAATTCGCTGCATTCCCCTCCCGATGCTCTCGATCATCCATCCACACAGAATTTGAGGTTGCATCACTATGACGCATGAAACCAAAAGAGGAACATTCCCACCAGTGCCATCGGGCCATTGAGGCAAACATCCGCAATAACTGGTCGTCAGCTAGCTATGGGGGAATAAATCAGAACGATTTGGCTTTCTTGTAACTGGTGACTTCTTTATCTTTGAAACCAAATCAAAGTTATAGATTTACTTATAGAAGTAGTACTTGTCTTTGCTACTAAACCTCTGAGTTTTGATCCTCAAAAATTCATAAATAAAACAATAAATATAATTACATGATTTAAAGTTAGAAGATAACCCTTAATGAAAAGTTATTATTTTAATCATAAGGAAAATTGAGAGTTCATTAACTTGAAGTACAGGTCAAATAACATAGACTAGCCTCCTTGTATTTTGAATCTTTTTTGCAAGTTTTACTAATAAACACTTTGGATATGTTTTGGAAATTCGTATTCATATATCAGGGATGTCAGTTTACTATTTTGCTAACAATATCATATTTTAAGTATTAACTCACTATCCAGTAATATCTTATTCTTTCCAATACAGGATATAACTACTACACCTTAAGAAACTGACATGGTCAACTTCACAAGTCCCTTTCAACTATTGAGATGAACATTCTAAACTAATTCAGAAAAGCCTAATCTAATTATTAGCTTGCATACCAATTTGTAACGTTCAATCTTCAATTCTAGTACTGCAAAGTACTACATTCAAGGTAATGATTTTAGTTGTTATGACTTTTCTAATGAAAAGGAAACTACTATAGCTTAATATCTTGACTATCAACTAAAGCGACAAAACAAAATTTGTATATCATGCAAGTAAAACGACTCATACATACAAGTTGTCCAAACTTGGGAATGTCGCAATTTTCATATTATTTATTTTCATATTCTAAGTTGACTTGGTCGAAGCTGTCACCTTAAACATATACGAAACGAGAGCAGAGGCCGTTCGAAGAATTGGTATCCAGAACCCAATAAGTGCATATGAAGTGCGGATGGAACGGAAGCATGAACGTGTGCGGATCGAAATGAATTGCAACTAAGGAAATGGAAATTAAGTGAAACTAACTATACGAAGCTAAGCTGAAACAGAGAACTGATTGAAACATCTCATGAGTAAAACTTGCAGATAACTAAACATCGTGTAAAAGCAAGACAACGAGCGATTGAGCATCTGAGATAGGAAGTCGGGTAGGACCATGGAGCAGGGAAACATCGAGCTAAAGAGCAATATAAAAAGCATTAGTTGAGGATGGGTGCAATGGAGTGAAGCGTGAGAGGATTGGATAGTCTATATATCGTAACATGCGCTATGAATGCATGAACCCTTCAACCGCTGAATACTTGAATCCTAAAACGCTGAACACTGAGGGAAGCAGAAAAGCGGTCATAGTAAGCCTCCACGAAAGCAGAAACGACCTCATCAATGCCTAACATTGATGAGGTAGGGCCGAAGTAGCTACCCCTCGTACAGATTTTTCTAATTAGTGCTAAGAGGCAAACTCGGTTGCTTCCAAAAGTGCCCGCTCGGAAAAGGTAGCACTGCGAAGTTTGGAAACGCTGGAACTTACACGGGAACCAGCAAGGTCACGTAGTAGTTTCTATAGAGTCGATCATGATTTGGTGGAAATTGGAAGGGAAGGGTCACCGAAAGTGCAGGAGTAAGAATAAGCAGAAGCACACCTTACCATAGTTCCTTTTGGGAGGTTCTACTCAAGATGCAACTCTCAAAAAAATCAAATATATTTAAACAACCAAGAACTTAAATAGAGTATTGTAGCGCTTAACTCGAAAGATTAAGTTTAATCAAACATTAGCATACAAAGCCTAGACGTATACTTCTTTGAAGCAAGAGGTCGAAGTACCACTTAAAAGGAAGACAAGTAAATGAAGCTGTAAACCTCGTCTTCCTCTTCTCACATACATGTAGACCATATGATGTTCTCCGTGGACTTATGATTCAGTTCAGAACATATAGAAACCAACTATTTGCATCGAGCTGACCTGCGCACTCACAGTAATCGTAAAGATAAATTGAACCGGTAATAAATTTATTTTCGATTAGATCATTGTCATTTGGCGCTGAACTCGCAACTGGTTTGCCAGTTGAACCCAAAAAGAGACAAGGTAGACGGAGAAAGATGCTGAACAGAACACGTTAGGAAACTTACGTGCTACTGAGGAAGCTTACAGTAGAGCACCTCTATGTCTCAACTTCAAGCTAAAGCTACATGATGATTGATGATCTAGCGGGAACGTCAAGCATAACTATCGAAAGTAAGGAAGCACCACTTTTTGGGACCCAGTATAGTGAGACACGTTTGACAGTGAATTCGTGAGTTACATAATAGATCGATTCATGGACTATTTAATCGTTCTAAGGTGGAGAGGCCGCTCTTCCCTTACATCTGATAGTGTTCACATGTTTTTCGTTCACTTGCAATCTTAGGCAGCTACATGCCCGTCGGGTGAAGAAACAGACATACCCTTAACTTCACTGACATACTTTGCGGCCATACTTACACCTAATTTAACTTGTGAATCCGTCGTCAAGTGAAGATTATCACGTTTCAGGTCAAGTCCCCATGCATCAACTGTGTACACATGAGGAATATCTATAGCCGCTTGAGCAGTTCGTACTTCCTCTAAATGAGGTAACACAGAAGTCATGCCAGTTATCCTCACCTGTAATGACAGCCACAATTTAGGATTGGAAAGGTGATCTTCATCACGGTTGTTGTATTTTAATCCATGTTTATCAGTCTAAGCCAACTGCTAATCTTGAGAGAAAGAAAAGTCGCAAGAATATCCAACCAACCTGAATAATGGGAAGCTCCTTTTCATTCAAATCACTCCGGACGTCCGCAAAGAAGGTCTCCAATCTACTATGGTATAATTTAGCCCGCTCTTCAGTTTCTGCATCACTCTCCCCTTGATACCATAGCAAGGCCTTCAGATTTCCTCCGCCTCGACGTGCAAAGTCAGCTCTAGTAATCATCTGGTTGTAAAGTCTTCCTCCTTTTGCCCATTCTCTAATCGATGTACCACCAATTGCACAAGGAACAAGACCGATGACTGGAATGGTCTCATTTCTATCTTTCAAAAGTCGAAGCACCGTACCCGCAAATATAAGACCCGGGCCGACACCGCAAACCTTTCCTGGGTACACCCCATCTTTCTTACGAGGTCAGAAACAAACACAGAAACCACTTCAAGATCACAGCCACTGTACTGAATACCCCAACAAGAACCTAGAAATTGTGGATTCGGAAATGTTTCCTGGTCAGGATCCTCCTCTTTCATGGTCCAAGCAGAGAAGGACTGGTTTGGGGCCAGTCCTTTTCTGCTCCCGAATTTCTTGCTAGACTCAAAGCTTGACCATGTTATTGAAAGTATTCAAGACACTCAGATGCCCCATACATGTCCATTTTGGTGTCCGAACATAAATATGCCCAACCAGTTAAACTTACCGAGATCGATATCATAGTGCAGAGGATCTTTAGCCTCCGCCCAATCCAGCTCTGCTGACAGCCTTAACACTGAACCTTTTGCAACATGAGATTCCTTGGGAACAACATGATTCCATGCTCGGGAACCCGCAGTAGATACTACGCCTCCTCGTCCGGCCATGTTGCTCTGCCCTGAAAGGACAAAGATGTCCAGACCTGTTTTGCTGTTTATATCCATCTCTATGAGCTAGATGATGAACCACCTGAACAAGAATCCGAATCTAGTGTCTGCAAGCAAGGATGATATTGTCCCGGGAGTTAGCTCGAGAGCAACAATGTGATAATTACTGAATCGGAAACTTCGGAAGACGATGTTGTCAATTATTTCAACATCAAAGGGAAAATAATCTTATCTAGAGCCAAGACCTTCGGTAAACCTGATTTGCAAATTTTACACTTTTATACCCAGGTGAATCATTAAAAGTTAAGCAAGAAACGGCAAAAGCTACACTGAGCCCGTTTGCCCATTAGGATGTCCGAGAACCTTGCACAAAATTGTTCTCTGTCTAGACCCTTCAGTTTAAGACCAGAAAGGACATGACATATGTTACCCTCTGGCGTCCTGCACAGTTTGAGCAGCAAACACCTCCATCAATAAGGGAAAGATCAGAAAATGGCGACTATTAACGTTGGTGCCTCACATTAGAGCCAGAACGCTGCAGGTTGTAAACGGTCCAGCATTATAAAAACTCTTGCAAACCATTGGTATTGTCCTCAGCTGGTTAAAGAAGTGAATATTGATGATGTATCTGAAGAGAAATAACTTCGATACAAGGATTTTACAGCTGCAGTGATTTGCAAACATTCGGAGTCGGAAATTGCATAAGCCAACATCCACTAATACTACTCCACAAAGTCTTTCTTGACACAAACGGTGGGCACTATAATCGTTCGTTCCTTGGAAGCACACAGGAAGAAGTAAACGCAGTTCACTCTACTTGACGAGCTATAGAATGTACAAGAATCCATTCATCTGAGCGGCTTGACTATTCCAAAAATCAACATCTACTAAACAACGGAGGGTACCCGAGCTTAATAGCTGATGCCTCGATCCTTACTGCTCGCGAGATGTCTGCACTCTATAAACTATTTATCGGGAGAAGTGCGAGAATTTTTCAAACATAGTGCAGCCCGGGACAGACACTCAATTAACGAATTGATCACGGTTTGTGGAATCATACAAGTGAAGGGCAAACTTCTCTTTAACGCCTACCCAGAGGATGGACTCAGCATTGATGCACAAGAATTGCAGCTTACCCAGAACAAGAGAGGACGCGATCCGGTAGCCCACATTCCATTGGGAGCAATTCCAATGCCTTAAGAAGGAGCCCATTTCACCTGAAGTATGACTACAGAACACATGACAAACGTGCAGTGCAATTCCAGATCAAAATAAGATTGTGGAGCAGCAAACGGTGGATAAGGCACAGATGAAAAACGTGTTTTCACAATCGCACTCTTCATTCCCTTCTTTTCTTCCTTCCCTTCAATCTTCACACCTCTCTTCTTACGTGGTTCCATGAAACCACACTACAACACTGTTTCTGTTCACATCATCTATCAGTTTCTTCATACTCCTCTGCTGTTGTGTCTGCTGCGGTCAACCGGTCCATAGTCAGCTGCGTAGTTACTGTGCTAAACCTGATCTACTGCGTTAAGAGGGAACAATGTTTGGTTTCCTACACAGACAGTTGCTACATATTATCTCCTCCACGTCCGAATTCTAAAGTTTCGGATGGCATATAACGTGATTATTAATTGTCGTGCTTAACTTTGCCAATTATCCTAATGTGGTTTCCATAAAAAATAATTAACATTTACACAAGAAACTAACAATGAAATCTCAAGTTTAAAAATGGAATCATGCTTAATATTCATTATTGAAAGGACTAAAGTTTCTAAAACTTGGATTTTTTTTGAGTGGACTGTGCATGTGCATTATCCCAAGCTTCAAGTGCTTTTAAACTATTGACAATGTTTATAGCTGGTATATTCGAGTAGTTTAATTTTATTAAAGTTAATCTATTTTACAATAAGATTCTCCGATATGATGTTTAAGATGATATGATGATAAAACCTCTTGTGACAAGAAAAGAAATTTACGCTCAAAGGGTATTAATTGTGGGCTCAAGGGTCATTCACAAGGTCCCATACGATTTCACCTTCCAATACTCCCAAACTACCACTCTTTTGGATCTTACATTTGGAATTGTTGAGGTAGAATTATCCTTCCATTGGGATTTTACATTCAAAAATGGGAAATAAATTATTACAGCTTTCCATTGGTTGATTATTTTGCCCAAGACTGTATCTGTAAATAAACGGAGAGAATGTCACAAAATTAAAGAGAAGAGATTACGAGAAAATTAAGGGAAGCGTAACTATGTGTTTTAATTGAACTTCAGTTTGTAGGGTGTTAATCTTTGGGATTCCAAATCTGAAAAAAAATCATTTGCTAAACTAAGAACGAGCTCAGAATATAATACAAAATACACAGGTTGGAAGTACATGCACTAAGAAAAAAGATTTTTTATTCAAAAGATAAAAGAAGAATGGAAAAATCCAAATCAGTAAATTACTTTTATTAGTTATCTTAACCCAGAAAATGTCCTGAAGATAAGCTTAGGATTTATATGTAAGCACATATCTCTGCATGTATATTATGCAGGCAAACTTTACAAGATGGAGATAACTTAGATTATGCGTAGACTTTTGATAATTAAAGTTCATTCATATTTTATTAGGTCAATGAACCAAATCTTCCGCAATTAATCTCTATTGTCAGCCTAAAGCTCATAGGAGATACCAATATTCTTCACTATGTTATATATTAGCAATAGGAAAAAATGTCTAATGATTGAGTATACTAAGCTTTGTATATGAATAAGAAATAAAGGTTTTCTTGAGCATACTGCAAACTTTAAATTGTGATTGACAATACATTTCGTCTAAACTGCAGATCAGTTTCCAGATTTTAACATATTTTGTACTTTTATATCCATCATAATATCTTCTATAAAGTTTTTCATTTCTTGTAATGTTGTAGTATTTTATAATTTATTATGAAAATAAAATATCTAATAGATTTTAATTTTGAGGTTGGATACTTAGGTGGGAGTGTAATTCATCATGAAAATAAATTATCTAATAGATTTTGGTTTTGAGGTTGGATACTTATGTGAGAGTTGGTGATAAAAACAGAATCAATAAGTGCTAATAATATCATCAAAATATTTAGTGGATTGTAGTGTTATATTTTCTCACTAGGTTATATATTTTGAGAATAAAAAATTATATAGGATAGATATAGAGAAGATCAATCTATTTTGATCAGCCTGTAATAATGGTGCACGGGACAAGATAAAGTTTGATAGCTTTCTTCTATATCTGAATTTGCTAAGGCTTTTTCAATTATTAAGGTGGATATGCAGTGTCCTAGACTAATATCCCTATAAAATATTCTTTATATGTAGAGAAAATTGAATATAAGTGGAATATTCATCATTGTAACTATACCTAAACCATATCAGTCAGAAGAAATCATTCTATATAGATGCTTAAAAACGACAAAACCTTTTTTATCATGGCAATAGATACAATTCTAGATCTGTATATTTTATAGTTCTTCCAAAATTATGAAATATAGCTACAATAGAACTTAAATATATTTCTTCTGTCAGGAAAAGCGTTGTAAGAGAGGAAATAAATGGGGTATGCATTATCTAATAGTTAATACTAATAACATTGTACACATAAAGCTGATATGAAATATAAGTTAGTATTCTTATTAACTTTTATAAGAAAAAAAGGATCATTTTCTATATTTTAGTGAAAAACATAAAGCACCATTGAACTTATGAATAGACTGTCTCTAATCACGAAATGATTGAAGAACAAAAACTTAAATAAATTGAAGTGTCTTAATAACATATTGATTTGTGTCACAATTTAACCACCAAATTACATAAGAATTTCATATAATAAGTTTCCTATGTTTGTTAGTCGGGTGTTAGGTGCTAGTTGACTTCTTGCAATGGAGAAGGACACAGGGGACCAATTAGACCAATTGTTATTGGAGAGATTTTTTTGCATTTGGTCGGTCGTACCATTGTCCTTTAGTATCATTCTCACTTTTGATAACATCAGTCCACATCGGTTTGGAGTAGCTACACCTGAAGGATGTGAAGTTATATCTCTAGGCATGAGTGCATACTTAGATATTCATCCGGAGTGGGTCATCCTACAAGTGGATTTTGAGAACGCTTTTAATAGCGTCTCATGGGCATCCATCTCTAGAGAGCTTAGGGAGGCTATGGATCTTTGCCGAGTCTCATTCCTTTTGTTCGATCTTTTTATGGCTCTCCTATTGGCTTTTACTAACAGCACAGTAGTTCACAAGAAAGAGTCAATGTCTTGGAATCAATTGTTGGTACACGTTAGGGAGATCTTTTGGGGGACCCTTATTTACCATGGCTCACTTTAGAGCTCTCCTATTTACTACTTTGGCCATGCCAGATTGTGTGTTTCTCTCTTTGGTAGATGATACACACATCGTAGGCCTTAAGAGGTGATCGTCGCCTACTACTAGGGACACGCACGATGGACGAAAGTGTTATGGGGACGGGAACAACGGATGAAGATTCGGACGGAATTATCTCTGGATAAGAAGACAATTGCCGTTACTACTTAAGGGTACTTACGGGAATGGAGACAACAGACAGGGAGAGAGACGAAGGACGAAATTGTTTTGGGGACGAGACAAAGGGTTGGGAGGGGGACTGTATATGTTTAAGAGTGTCCTTTGTACCGTGTGCATCATGCCCGGGGCTATGTGAGATTTTGCAAGTTTATGTAGAGTATAGTATCGGATCTGGAAATCCAATCAATAGCTTTAAATTGTCAACGATCTTGCGACTGACCTAGCACTATTTGTCTAATCCAGCTTCGTCTTCATTTGGAGCGATTGTCATTGTTCGAGAGGGGATTTCGATCGAACCTGACTCAGGTGAACGACAATGGGTTCTGTATTCGAAGGAGTGAAAGAGAGAGTACCGACTTTGGAATGTGGAATTTGGCGTTTGCTTGTTCTTGGAATTTCAGCCAGGAGTTGCATAAAGGCAGGATGTTGAATAGGTGGATCGTGACCTACTGATCGGATCGGAGATCGAGGCTTACACTGCAGTACTATTAAAACAACCGAATCGTGAAAATTAAAAACTGTGTGTTAGAATGACCAAATCGAACGTATGAAAATACATTGAGGTGGACACGATATTTACAATTAAAGAGTGGGTGAAAGGAGATGGAGAACACATAGCTCGCAAATGAGTCCGTGTAACTTGACTGATGTGAACTGATGGAAGCACAATAATAAAAGAGTCGATCGATATTCGTGCAGCCAATTAGAGAACATTGAGATTGACAGCTTTGAAGCTTTGAGATCGAAATTGACAAGAGATGAGCATCGTTCCGCATTAGCAAACTGAAAAATTTTGCGAGGTTGATTTTGTGATGGATCGAGCGATTTGTGTTGGTAAGGGAGTTACTAGACCGAGGAGGAGTCGGGTCGCGGGCTGGCCGAGTTTACCTTGATTGTTACTAGAAGCTCTCACATTAGGTATTATAGATTATTGAAGGATTAGTGCTACCGGAACCGACCGCATTAGTGATTTACTATTTGTAGGTGCAGTTTACCTACTCTCGGGGTTGTAGTGGTGAGTGGATTGCTTTCAGATTCAGTGGTAATAACAATTTAGGTTCGGGTGTTTCTTGGAATCAACTCAAGGAAACCCAGATTTGCAAAGATCATCAAAAGTGCGATAGGGTCATGAGAGATGAAGATATCAATTGGTAGTGGGGATTGGATTTGATTGTAAAGTCAAATTGGAGAAAGGTTGATCCTTTCGGATTGCATATAAGCCATTCTCACATCTCTTCTTTATCCTTTCTTTAGTTGCTCTCCATTTTTTCTTTACTTTAAAGTAAGTAATTTGTGCTCCATATGTGCTGGCTTTTTTAAGGAGTTTCAATTTCATTTGAGAATTCAATATGAGAATGGAAGACCATTCTCCTATTTTTCTCTTCAATTTTTTACACATCTTATACATAGAAAGCCATTTGACTTTTATGTCTTACCATTTGCCTTTACATTATATTGAATAGTCTCTTGGTGCTTAATTTGAAATTTTTTTATTAGTCCCTCAACTAAGGTATTCGATAAATGTACTCCTATGTCATTAACCAATTCGTACGTGCAACCAGAACAAGAGATGATATACAAAAGAAAAAAATTGTGATTGTTTTGGTATCATCATTTCAAGACTTCTATGTCTTACCATTTACCTTAACATTATATGGAGTAGTCTTTTGGTACTTAATTTGAAATTATTTTATTAGTCCCTCAACTAAGGTATTCAAGAAATGTACTCCTATGTCGTTAACCAATTCTAATGTGCAACCATAACAAGAGATAATATACAAAACAAAAAATTTGCAATAGTTTTGGTATCATCATTTCAAACTATCTCTTCCTTATGCTCATTACATCCTATAGCAATAGAGGGACTATCCCTAGGGGTTTTAGATTATCAGCTTTAGCAACCTTTATGTCTTGATTGGTCACTTTTTGCACAAGCATTGTGCACCGCCCCTCGCCTTTCCTCAAGATGCTTTTCAAGGATGGTTTATGAGCACCTTAGAGATTGCTTTTAGGCAGATGATCCTTCTAGTGGTTTTACCAAGTTGTTTCAAGTGGTTGCAATAGGAGCAAAAAGAGACATTCATATGTCTGTTAGTAGTGTATTAGGTGTTAGTTGAATTCTCGTGATGGTGAAGGATGTGAGGTGCATTAAACTGATTCCAATTGGAGAGATCTTTTTTTGTTTGGTCAGTCTTACCATTGTCCTTTAGCATTGTTCTAACTTTTGATAGCACCTCAGTCCACATCACTTTGGAGTAGCTACACATGGAGGATGTGAGGCTATATCTTTAGGCATTATGGCACTCCTAAATATCCATCCGGAGTGGATTGTCCTATAGTTGGATGTTGAGAATGCTTTTAATAACATCTCACGAGCATCTATCTTTAGAGAGCTTAGGGATGCTGGTGGATCCTTGGTAAATCTTATTCCTTTTAGGCGGTCTTCTTATGGCTCTCCTACTTCCCTTTACAACCATCATGATTGTTCACAAGAGGGAGTCATTGTCTTGGAGTCAGTTGTTTGTACACATCAGTGAGATCCTTTAAGGGGATCCTTATTTGCCATGGCTCACTTTCGAGCTCTTCTATCTACTACTTTGGCCATGCCATGTTGTGTATCTCCCTCCTTGGCAGATGATATACACATCGTGGGCCTTGTAGATAAGATTAGGCAGGCTTTTGACCACTTGACTACCAAACTACATCTAGTAGGCTTGAGAGTCAAGGTGGCAAAGTGCAGGGCATGGTCTCCTTTATGTATCCCTCCCCACCTTGAGCTTACAGAGGGGTGTATCACATCTATAGATGGAATACGTGTTCTTGGAGTGCTAGTGGGATCCAAGGATTTTATCACACACTTCTTAGACGCTCCCCTTGCAAATAATGTTCTCCATGTGGGCTACCTTCCCTTACTAGGAGATCTATCGGTGGCATTTGGTATACTCTTCTCTAGTATTGCTCATTGACCATCCTACCTCATCCGTACAGCTCCCCCCTCCTTGTCCTTGGAGACTTATGTGTTAGAGGTGGAGGGGGACCCTTTTCTCTCCATATGTTATTGTGGCAAATGAGAGATAGTCTATCCCCCGTGCAAGAGAGAACTTTCCATCTTTTGCTTCACACTTGTTAGATTGGACTAGAGGTTTATTGTTCCTTGATGGAGAGTCAATGTGAGCATACCATGCATTCTCTCTTAGTTGACTTATCCATTCCTCAAGCTACTAGAGCACGTCTTTGCTCTTGCTCTGGCAAGGGTGTAGACTCTTGGATCCTAGCTCGATCGTGCATTAGGGCATTCTGACTTGCACCTCCTACTTTCTCTACCATGATGAGGTTTTGCTTAGGTTTGGTCCACCTATCTGCATCCCTATTACTCACTTGTCAGTGTGGTTCTACACTCAATGCAGCAACGGTCCATATGACACGGTGTCCTTTTGGAGGACAAAGGATAGCTACCCATGATGCTATTAAGGATATAGTGTTTGCTAGGGCACGAGAGAGTGGATACTTGGCTTGGAAGGAGCATTTGTATGCTTTGCAAATGACATGTGTTAGGGCACACTTATACTTGGTCCGGGATGATCGGGTGACAACATCGGATGCCGTGGTTTTGGACCTTACGCATGATACCATTTTGGAGGATTGATTACCCACTCCCTTGGATGGGCGGCGAGTGCAGCAGTAGGTCACAAGGTCTTCAATTATAAGGGCATGCAGCTAGGTCACCTCTTTGTTCCTCTAGCCTTAGAGTTATATGAAACGATGTGTCAGCCTTAGAGTTATATGAAACGATGGACACAACGTTTGACACATTTATTAAGGAGTGTATGAGACCTTATCATGTTAGGCGCCAGGGGTACCACTCTCAATCTCATACTTTGTAGTATATTTTAGACAACATGTGTCCATTGCTCTATAGATAGCAGTGGCAGATGCAATCCATAAGAGAGCAATCACACCGGGTGATGCTTCTTTGGATGTTCCAGGTGTTTGTAGACCGTACGACTTACATAACTCAGATATCTTAGGTGTAGTAGGTGATGCTTCTTTGATGTTCCGGGTGTTTGTAGACCATACAACTTGCATAGCTTAGATATCTTAAGTGTAGTAGGGCAGATTTCAGATATAGACTCTATTGGGGTTTAGCCCAAATAGATATAAAATGAAAAGAGTAAAATGGAGCTTAGCCCCATTTTACCCTTTTCATCTCTCCCTTGTACGGCTTGATTGATAGGGTCTTTCCATCCCTCGTTTTGTCTCAATATATAGAGAAATATACACAGTTCTTCTACCGCACTTGAAGTCTCTCGGCGTGGTTCTTACTGCGAATGATCGAGTTCACCTCTTCAGGTGCTTCAAGTCTGCGTGCTATCACACTTTCCCGTGGGAGAATTGCTTCCGAATATTGGTGCCATACATCAATCCAAATTTTTGTTCGTATCCATGAAAGTATGAGGTGAGTACGGCTTCTGCTAGACAAGTATCCCTGCTCTCTTTTTCGGACCGGAACCTTTGATTAACGCGAATTCACCGTAATGGGACAATATTCAACTGTTGAATCTTCTACAATGGAGCAGATGCTTATGACATGCGGCAGATTCTGGATCCATTTCGTAGCAGGTCGTCGTCTTAATGGCCTAAACTCGAAAATCTCCCCTGCCCCATCCCATACTTCAAATATTCTTTCACCTGGTAATACTCCTTTCACTGAACGTTCAGTTTGGGAAAGGTTTTGTTTTACTGGGTCCCATCAATATTTTACGGAAGCGCCCCATAGCGGTAACTATCCAGTAATTTTCATTTCTGATACCCCTAATGGCGACCGCGCAGTATAACGCGAAGGATGAGAAAAAGAATCACATTAGGTGATGCTTCTTCTCATGGGCATGGGCATGTAGAGGAAGTCAAACTGCAATCACCTAATGTGATTGCAGTTTGACTTCCTCTACATGCCCATGCAAAGGAAGTCACCAAATTTGCAACTGTGGTTGCAAATTTCATATCAGTTTATGCTTACGATGTGAACTACCTCCGCTTTTGAATTTGGAGTCCTGGAGATCATTTCACCTTACAAAACTCGATAGTATCCTTGGAAGTTCAATATGTAACCGCAATACCTGCTGATCGTACCTTTGCCACTTGACTAAAACTACTAAATGCGAATCCGGGGAGTGTCTCCGAGAAAGATCAGCATTTTACACTAGAAGCTCATCACTAGTTTCTGGATCTGTCCATATGCTGATTCTGACAATGATGATCGACCTTCTTGAAATCGCGAAAACTCTAAGCTTGTTCTGCACAACAAATTTCTCTTTCATTTGGAAGACTGAGGAATGTATATGGACAGCCCGATAGTTTCGATAGCGACGTGATTGCTCTCATGTCGATGAAATTTCCGGTCAAACTCTACTGCCAGTGTCCTTGAATCTCCTTGGAACCTCTGTGCGCCGAAGACACTAAGAACATGGAGAAACTATATTTCCAGTCCAAAAGAGCAAGGGTAGTTATTACGCTTATTAGTCTAGCTCCTCCACTATCTGTATCTTCTCTGGGTAGGTATAGAGATGGCAGTTCTTGAAAGAAGTTTCACAGACGGCACTTGGTGATCGATGGTTTCTCAACCTGAACATCTTGGGAATAAACTGATACTCTAGAAAATCTTTGCGCAACTCTTAGCATAACCCGAGATGCAATTTGACTTAAAATACGTTCATAGTCGAAACATCTGAGGCTGAGGCACAGATCTCATGATCATGGTGGAGCCTCAAGTGCACAGATTTCATGTTGGATTTCCACCTTGATATCTCCGTCATGGGTCGTATGGAGTGGTGTTAACATGGTAATCCACGGAACAGTCACATGTATACTGTACGTTAATCTGCTTCAACTGCTTCTTTCTGAAGGAAATGAATGATGAACCGATCACGATATGAAAGTTAAGACTAATAATCGGGCTGGCATGTCTCATCAGATACAATTTTCAATGACCGGTTTACAAGATTATGTCCGTCTTCATATGGGAACACAACAAACAAGAAGGAAACTCAAACGAGAGTTCATAATTTACGCCTTTGGGCCTCAAGCCGAACCGATGTCGATACGCATCGGCTCAGAATGGCGATTTTGTTATCAGCCCGCTGTCTAGCTTTTGATCTGAACTCGGTCCTACATCTGTATGTACCCGATCTAGACAAGGCAGCAGACAAGGCCACGACTCCAGTAAGCCAAGAATCGTGAGGTCTATTTGGTGAGTGCGCAGTGTGAATTTCGGGACGGGTCATGCCATACTCCACCATGTACATTCATCATACTAACAGAAACTACAGCGTAGGGTACCCCATCATTGTGGTAGTCACTTTTGCAGAAGCTAGGTGGCAGAATCGATGATGATCATGATGTCTAGTTCGTGCATTCGAACGATAAGTGTCCGTGAAGTCTATGAAGGTCTACAGTGAACTGTATGAATCAATGACTGACAGATTCAATAAACACACTACTTTTGAAGTAAGAATTGTCAGTTCGTCACTTCTTGGCAGTACATGCCTGAGATGGCTAGACGGCACAGAATATCTTCGTATATTGTGATTCAACCTTAAGACTCTTCTCAAATCTATCGAATCCACTTCATCGTGAATCCCCCACCTCATCCTTCAGAGTTTCTTTGGACCATCAATTCCGCTGCCCTTAGTAATTTTCGCCTTAAATGCTTCTCACAATGTCGCCCCTAAGATATGGATGTACGAAGATTCGGGTCAAACATGTTTGGAAGGAAACAATCAATCACCAGCTAAGCCACACAGCTGCATTACCTAGTATACACAGTTCCACCTCCACTGATTCCGCTACAATTGCTCGGACTGAATCTTAACAGCCTAATCTAAATGAGAGCTTCCAGCTCCTTCTAGAACTTGCACATTAACCTTCCAAACTCTTTGAGAGTGTGTTACTCGTGATCCAACTCCAAATCTCTTGTCTTTTCATGGTTGAGACACATATTTTGGCTGAAAACTAAACCTTTACCAATCGTCAACAAGATGTGGTGACGATGGAAATGATGTCAATGGCAATGAATCCATCAAACAAGGTTGGGCAGACATCCATTTTGCTTACTACCGTATACACAATCAACCGGAATTATAGATGAGGACATGGTCAATGTCATATCCGTTTTGGTACAGGTGAAACAGAACAGTACCCGCACATATGCATATTGATGGAATCCAATGCACATGGTGCCTGTAAATCAGGTGTGGAGATAATCTGCTTTGTAGAATTTGAATCATGAGATATACAGCCCAGATTGTCCATGCTAGATCTGTAGATCCGGCGTAGCTGACGACGATATGGAGAGATCATGACTTACTGCCACAGTAGTTATGGAGTATGGCGGAAGTTATATGCAAAAGATATTATGTGTCTTGACTATGCACCGAAGCTTGCAAGAAAATAGGTGGAATAATCGCAAGGAGCGTCGTGAATTATACATGTGACGGTATGTGTGCACTATTGCAAGAGCACCCATCCTAAGTTAGAAATACTGATCTGTATTCTTGATCGTCACAAATGTAATTTTGTGGCAGCCTTCACCCCCTCCAAGATCTGGAATGCCAGCCACTCAAACATCGAGTGGTATTTTATGGGATCCAGTTATCGGCTCTGTTGTTCAAGAACTGATGGAAAGTAGCAAACTTAGCAAATGAACTACTTTCAAGTCTCTGAGATCCTCCAAGGAGGCCCTACATTCGCATAGGCATGTGTACTAATTTCAATGACTCTTAGAGTATGGATTATGGACAGAGCTGAGCATCTGTCGATCGATTCGAATTCCCAACGAATTTGTGATCAAAATTGCACCAGGTTGACATATTCTTCGAGTATCAGGGTACAAACCTCCCCTAATACATGTAGCTATAGAGTTTCGTCTCATACATCTCTTCCATCGACATATTCTAGAGCTGTAGAATATGTACAAATCCGTGGTCTACTTTATCGTGCTTTTTTCGATTCTGGGAACTCGACATTCTTTGTTGCCAGCGGAATGTGCCGATCTAAACTTCACTTTGGATGACAATTTCGAGTGCAATGAGAATGTTATATGCTTGGGGGATGCTGGTTCACAAGGAGGCAGGTTAACGCTCACACCAGATTCGCGGCAGGTGGATGTAGCTTCATTCAGGCTGGCGAAAGGAATGGCTCTGTATGCAATCCCTGTTCGGATGTTAGAGCCCTCGTCTAAACAATCGGCATCCTTCGACACCAGCTTCACGATTAGAGTGACCCCCTTAGGAACAGTGAACGCAAATGGAGGCGATGGATTGGCATTTGTTATGATTGCAAGCAATACTTGGATCGGAAGCGCTGGACCTTTCCTAGGTGTGTACGACAGAGATCACGCTGGGCAGGAAGGACCAAAGACCTTGGCGGTGGAGTTCGACACGTTCAAGAATCAAGACATGGATGACCCCAATGGGAATCATGTAGGTGTGGATCTGGAGAGTATCTACTCCAAGGCCATTGCCAACGCTTATGATGTTGGAGTCTTCTTCCGGGATGGACAACCGACTTTTGCGTGGATCAACTACAATGGTACAACCCACGACCTGGAGGTTCGAATCAGCAACATTTCCTCCAGACCCAGTACCCCAATGATTCGATACAACACCGATCTCTACGACTCACTCGAGGAGATCATGTGGGTTGGCTTTGCTGCAGCAAATGGCTGGGGTGTAAGTCTGTACACAGTGAGGGATTGGGTGTTCCGCAGCTATGGACTTCCAACCGGTACCCTTTCCCCCTCACCTCCCGAATGGCCAGCAGGAGGAAGACCTTTGAATCCGGTTCCAGGTAAGAGAATGGCGCTTGTGAGTTTTTTGGGACTCTCTATAGCTATACCGTGCGTTCTCTTTTTGACAGCAGTTTTGCTCTACAAAGCCTGTCGGCATGGGAAGAAGAGAATGCTGAGCTTGGCTTCAAGAAATGCAACTGAGCAAGAAAGCATATGGGAGATGGGCTCCATGCCGAATACATACAGCTACAAGCAGCTCAGTGCTGCCACCAATGCATTTAGTGAGAAATCAAAACTGGGACAAGGTGGTTTTGGCAGCGTTTACCGTGGCACTCTGACATCTTCCGGCATTTCGGTAGCAATCAAACGAGTGGCCGAAAACTCCAAGCAGGGAGAACGAGAATTCATGTCGGAGGTTTCAATTATCACTCAAATCCGACATAGAAACATAGTTCAGCTCTTAGGATGGTGCAGAAATGACGGCAAGTTCCTCCTTGTTTACGAGCTCATGTCCAATGGGAGTCTGGACAAGGCTCTGTTCGAGTTAGATGACAATGGACCAATACCTGTACCTGTAACCGGCATGGAAACATCGGCGACAGTGCAGCTGTCTTGGCATCAGAGGTTCAAAATAGTGCATGGTTTAGCAGCAGCTTTAGATTATCTTCATGCGGGCTGGATACAACAAGTCATACACCGGGATGTTAAGTCTAGTAATATCATGCTGGATCGGGAGTTCAATGTCAAGTTGGGAGATTTTGGCCTTGCGAGGATGGTGGATCATCAGAAGCTGGCGGCTACAACACAGGTCGCTGGAACCTACGGATACATAGCTCCCGAAGCTCCATTCCAAGGGAAGTTCACTGTGAAAACAGACGTATATGCTTTCGGAGCAGTGGCCTTGGAGGTAGTTTGCGGAAGAAGAGCTTTTGACAATCGGCTCCCTGCTGATAGAATGATTCTGGTAGACTGGGTTTGGAAATGTCTAAGTGAAGGTGATCTCTTGTCTGTCGCTGACACCAAATTACTTGGTGCTTACGACGAGACAGAAATCACCATCGTTCTATTACTTGGCCTGATTTGCTCACATCCGGATCCAACGTCCCGGCCTTCCATGAGGCAAGTTATTCAGATACTGTCTGGAGATGCTCCCATGATTCCTGTTCCTGCTTCGAAGCCTGCGCCCATGTACTCGACAGATATGCCACAGATTCATTTTGAGGCGCTTCTGAAGACATCTTCCGGATCAACGGACTCTAGCAGTACCATTAGCAGTAGCAATAGTTCCTCAAATATCAACAAGACTCCACGCTCAGAATTCATAGGGTCAACAAACAACTCGGAGCCTTTACTCTTGATCTCTTCGCCATCTTACTGAGTTCAACTGTTTGAGTTTGAGCACAGGAAGTCGATCTAACCTGTATATACTTCGTTCGTCGACTTGAATAGAATTGTTGCGCGGATTGGGGTTCAGTAGATATGAACATTCAATCCCGTAGATGTGTATCATAACATCTAACTCATTATAAGACAAATGTCTCTGTGAAGTTGATCATAATTCAGGTTTTTGTGTCTATCTGAACAGCATCAAATAAACCAATTGGATTTCATACCCGTCTACGCCACTTTTGAGCTTGGGTCAAGACATGTGATTCTTAGTCTTGTGAATCCAAATAAGTCACAGCTGAAATTCCACCTGTAGCCTCCAAGAATGTCTGGCCTTTAAATAATCATATGACGTTTGGCATCAAGGTCATCTTAAAAGTTCCTTTGCAATACCGATCACCTCTTGCAATATACGAGGGCCGGAACAAGGTAAGACAAAAGCAAGCGTAGCTTTCTATTCTCTGGGCTGGAAGAGGTGAGAGAACCTGCACTTGGGTTATCCAGAAATGTGGAATTAAGTGGGTATCGGTCATAGTCTTAATACCACGATGTAATTCGGATGATAGTAGTCACCTTTATGTATAGTAACACTCTTTTATGTAATCGAGTAGTCCTCAAGATGGCACTAAAACTTTCAAGCTCTGATTGATCTTTTATTTTAGATGTCAGAATGACTTGACTCAGAGTGTACAAGCTTTGACAAATGTCTTTGGTTCCATCAGTTATGTGGACCGAAAACTTCCCTTCCGTTTGTACATAGTGTATGATTTCAAAAAGTTGGTTTATCGAGGCAGCGAAATGGTTTATCTTTATTAACACCAACTTCTTTATTTGGAACAATCATGATCTTGGAGAAGTAGACTTGCATTCGAAGAGATTAATTTCTCTCTCTGCAGAAGCTTCTTGTTTCATGTCTTTCAATTCTAATTCTAATAGATGAACTTTCCCACAAACCGGAAAACAGATGACATACACACTTTCATGCTTTTGGTACGTTTGGATAAAGTAATAAATTCAAATGTAATTTTTTGCCTCAAACAGTCTATTAGTTCCCGACTTCTGTTCTGGATTGCATCTTTGAAATGCAATCGAGAGAGGGTTGGTACGATCCACTTTTTCACATCGCCGCCGTAATGGCCTCCAGCAACTCGTACTTTTCATTTCAAGTGTTACTTCATCTTACTTCTGTCAAGTATATCCACGCTCAATCTACAACTCGTCCTTCCTTCGAAATCTAACAGAAAGGTTCTCCGACACGCCTTCGCCATAATTTGAGAGTGGATATAGGTAGATGAGAGCAGAAGCCCTTCCCAGAACGGGTGATCCAGAACTCGATGAAATGTAGATGATCGGTAACCAAGATGTACTTTATGCACAATGCTAGAATAGTGATAAATCCATAAAGTAGAATGCATCGAATGTAACCTGAAGCAAAAGCATAATTGCAACAAATTGAGAATAACATATATCTAAAGGACTAGTAAACAACTTGAAATCGACAACAGCTATGCAAACGAATGCGAGAAATATAAAACGTTATGTAATTGACCACCAGTAAGCGGTGCGTGAACAATGAAAATTAAAACGTAGGCTGGAGTTGGGTAGGAACACTTTAGACACGGGAGGTCGAACCATGAATCAGGCGAAGAGCAAAGGAAAAATAATAGGGAGGGAATTAGCTGGGAAATGGAGTGGACCAATGCGAGAGCTTGGTGGATGGTGCTGCTGCAGAGACATGTCGAACTGCAACAGGGTAGCGAGAGCGACGTGAAAAAGGACAGGATGTAAAATATATCACAACAAGCTCTATGGATGCTTGAGGCCTGAGACACTAAACAGCGAAGGGAAGCAGAAGGCTGCCATAGTAAACCTCCATGAAAACACATGCGACTTCCTCAGTGCCTCACTCAATGCCGAAGTAGCTGAGCAAGCATCAGTACCCCTCGTACCGAGTTTCTGCTCGAAAACTCATGAGTGCCAAAGCAAACTCAGTTGCTCCCCCAAAGTGCCGCACATAAGTAGTGGGAATGTTGAAGGACAGAAGAACAGAAGTGGAAGTGTGGAAAGAAAAAGCAAGCAGAAGTGCAGGCATATGAGTAATCGCAGGAGTCTCAGCCGCATAATGAGAACCAGGCAAGAAAGAAATGAATCAACATGAGTAAGAGGAGGGAAGGAATCAAGACATACCTGATGGATCCCTGAAATCACAAACATCCGTTACTAGAGATAAAATCTAGGACACAGCAATTAGAAATTGTCAAGCAAAGGTTAGTTAGTAATACGAGAGGGGAGCAAGAAACATCAGCGATGCACGGGAAGGGGTGAGTCCACTCAAACAGGAAAAACAAAGGCGAAGTGTAAGAAGGAAAGAACAGAGAAACAGGGAAAAGCACGAAAGGGCATAGAGCAACGCAGGAAAGAGCAAAGAAAAGAGGCAAAATCTGCCTCGGGTGAAGTGCTGGACAAGATGTGCCCACATGTCCATAAGCAAACAGTCGAAGACCACATGGCAGAAAACCGTAAGTCAAGTAAAATCGTGGTAGACAGTATACATACGAGTCCAGAAGTCAAGTAGAACTCCCGTACAACTGCATGGTATGCAAGCCTATAGGAGAGGGAAGGGATATATTGCTCGAAGCAACGAGATAGCCTGTCAGTGAGCGTAAGCGTGAATCTCGTACATTGTGTACCATGTGTGACCCTCTGCGATAGATGGACTTTCCTCCTTGTACGTTTGGGTTTTCGGTTCAAGAAACACAAGGCAGGCTCACTTCTCCGACATGAACTCACCGTCAAGCCAAGGCAGGACTAGTATTATCTGCTATCGCAGTACATTACAACAATAGAAACGAGCATTGTCTTCTCAGTTGAAACATCATGTGGCATTTTGTTACCGTGAATGGTTATAAATATATCCTTAGCAAACTGCGTGGGATTCAGCGAACTCTAGAAGTCCACTAAGCCCAATCTTTTGCTAATTTACCTTCGCCTCATATGCATCGCCTCTGGTAACAATCAAATTGATACTAGACGAGAAGAATTTTAGATACACTGAGAGAGACATATTCCTGTAGACTAAATATACTGGGATACTAACTTTTGGGTTTAGGAAACAGAAATAGTATGTGCCAACATTTGAGAGGAAAATAAATTACTGCTTTTTGTGCATCCTAACGGGGCAATTTCAAGTGATAGCTGAAAAAGAACTAGGTATCACGAAATGGGTAGTAGCCTTTTAGAACAACAATTAGGAGCGTATGGATAGAAAAATATTTAATTTCAACCTCCAAGTATTCAACCACGAAACCAAAACCTAATTACATACGTTCCTGAAGTGCGTGGAAACTGCTCCTTGCTCACCACAGATAACATCGCCCAAGTCAAATAGAATATGATGGGCTGATGCATTACCATACGTCATCGGCTGCAAGTACTGGTTGTACAGAGGACGTGAACAACAGCAATACCTGTGCAGACAGATGCAAAAGACGCTACACTTTCTCAAATCATGAACCAGTAGAAAGTAGGATATACAGTACTCAAAACAACATTGATCCTTGTCATGATCACAAGACGAAATCAAATATGCTCAAGATGTATAAAAGATCTGCGATCAAGTTATGGAAGATAAAATTATCAGGCGTCCCGAAATAAAAGCGAGTAGCAAGACACACCGTAGTGAGGCAGTAGATAAGGGACCCCAAAGCACTTGGTATATGCAAGACTCCCACGAGGCTGCTAGGAAGAGCTCCGAATGCAAGAGGTGAATAAGCGAGGGGATGAACGCAAGACTAACTAAAGGCAGTGCTATTACAGGTCTTCAACTACGTACTGTGAGGCTCTTTAAGCACGGCAGTGATGCATTCGAAACTGAAACTCGAAAAGAACTCCAGCAGAGGATTGGGAATTAAGCGACAGAGAGCACTAAAATAATGATGTAAGCAAACAACGAAGAAAGCTGCACAAATAATTGTCAGACGGAGCGGATAAGAAGGTGGTTCCAGTGTAGGGTGAACCTAACTCCTTGCAAATCTTGTGATCAGATGGAGTTGATGGATCTATGAACTCCTTCACTATATAAGAACTAGCATATATGGCAGCCATATCTCACAGATGTGTTGATAGCTTAATCATATCAAAAGTCTCTTCTCGAGGGGAAGTTAGGGGTAACGTGAAGTAGGTTTCCTGTCTGTAGACTCAAACTTCACTTAAATGTCAAAATCTTTAAATGGATACGACTAGTTGAAAGGGAGGAGGATAGACTTCTGCATCTCAACGTCGCAATTTACAGGGTGGAAATCTAAAAGCTGAATTGAGCACCAGATTACTCTCCCACATATAACCAGAGACAGCACTATGACCACGTACGTAGCTAAGGTGAAAATGCTAAACACTAACGACGTTGATTTAGTATCAGAGACTGCTTCGGTAGTTCCCGTTCAGAATTGCTTGGGACCTACTTCATGCATTCCGGTCGTTGTACCGCCAGCTTAAGCTCAAATATTTTCCGTAGATCATTTGTCCTGATAATCTACATAAGCGCCGTTGGCTGTTGCACCTTAATCATATGAAAGGTAATCAGCCGCAAAGTTACGTTGCTCTGTTTAACACATCAACGTGCTTAAGTACTCCTTTTCACTTCATCCCATTTCGCTTTCTAGGTTAGGCAAGGCCAATACTCGCATTCGAGAGGAAATCTCAGTTGCCATAATTCAGTCGTACAGTATAGGAAAGGGATGGTACAACCTCTTCTCCACCATCGGCCAATCCATTTCATGTCATCAAGAAGTTTGAACCAAGTAGTTCGAGCATCTGATTCTATTCCTTTCAGCATAAATTCACTTGGATATATTTTCACCAGGTATCTGCAGGTGAAACGAATTGCCGATTTCAGAACAAGTATCGGCTGGAGCTCAATCAAGAAAAGTACACTTATAACGTAATAATATATGTTTTAGATCAAGTACCCGCGTTCCCCGGCAATAAATATACGACGTCCGAGAACACGGTAGTGTACCTGTGAACGTCACCGCCACCTTCCTGCCAGATCCTGAGATTTTATGCGCTGCAGCATTTCAACTGCAACAGACAACGACTCCTCCGGTCAGCTGCATAAGTTGCGGACTGCTCCTACATTGACACGGTCCAACAGCACTCTATGCAGGCGATCGGTCAGAGTTTGAGGAAAAGAACGTAGGTCTACTCTAAATTTCACAAACAAGTACAATTTTGATCTTCTGCTTGCTGCGTACCTTTCACAGCGTTACGACAACTCTATATCAAAATTGTCGATGTGGCAACGAGTATCTCTGCTACACAAGAACATATTTTCCAGTCGTGCAACACATGCTGGAGAAACAATAATTGTCCACGCTTTCTGCAACAATTTCGAACGTGTTATACGTGCAATGAGAGTAGAAGCCGTTCGTATTAACTTGTTATACTGAAGTCCATGTAACACTCAACAATGCGCAACAGCTGTAAGACTTTTCCTCTGCTACCTCAATTAGATATATTTCTCTGTTTATGTAAGATAGCAATAAACATCGTCCGCTTGTCCGCCTCATCAGTACGCTTACAGAGATCATATTCGTGCTTTCGTCCCCGCACAACTATTGGGAGAAGTTATACAAGATCCACAACTAGACCCAACTTAAAATCCGAATTACAGTGACCCTGTTGCTGTACAAGTCAACTTACGTAATTCAGTGGGCCAACTACAATTTCGGCAGCATGAAACTCTAGCCGGCTCTCGACAAATCTTGAAAAGAGGTTTCCCAATTTCAGGACATCAATGTAACCTGTTTACTTAGGCTGCATTTCAGGAACCTGATGAATTATAGCCAAAACTTGTGCTGCAGCAAAGGCTGTTCCATCTGAATCTGCAAGATGCGTTAGGCAGACAAAGCTCAAGCATCCACCAAATTGATAGTCCAGGCTGCAGTGATGATATACATTAACTAACTCCACTTTGAGATGAAGGCGGAAACCAAGAAAGCACGCATGAAGTCTGAATTCCAACTTTAGTATTGATATAGTGCCCTTACCACCAAATAGTTTTTATAGCACATGGCGCGTGCATGTGTCATTAATACTCACGACGTCACCCATAGAAGCCCAAACTCGAGAATTTTAGAAACTTAACTCCTAAATTTTCGTAATAAAAAGGGAGTGTAGCGTTTACTGGGTAAATAAATAAATGATTGATAATAGGGCACACAAATATCCATACCTGCAACAACTTCAACTTCAGCTTCTATCCTCTTCACTTCTCTTGCTCGAGAGTTCATTCTCATCTCCTGTCTCTTTTTCTTCTGAACTGGGCTGCTACCAATACCGGGTTCACGTCTTATGGACTTGGGTCTTGTAGTCTTGCTTTTCTCCATGGTTCTCCCCGATTGCTTCCCCTTAGACTTTGGTAGAGTCTCTCGAGATGGCTTGGGCTCACTGGAATCAGCCGTGGCTTCGTCGCGCGTCTTGACATACTTCCTCGACGTGGTCCGAATAGCTGCAGAATGTTGTCCACCGTTTGCACCTTGCATCTGCTTTCTCCTGATTCTGGTCAAAATTTCAGCATCGCTTACACCCACTGCTGACAAAGTACGGCTTTCTGAGAGTCTCTCTGTTATTATCCCGGCAAAATAATCACTGTCTCTCTCCCTATCACTCTCGATCTCTTCCTCTTCAAATTCAATGATGCCCTCCTGTCCACGACAACCGTAGCATTAGATTTTTAAATTCAGCTTATCACGTTCCAGATCAAGAGCATCCCAACTGTGCTAATAAACCAAGAAAAGGAATTTCATTATTTCGTCGTACACTAATATTAGGCCAATAGATCCCGTTTGTTGGCCAAGCATCAACTAAACATCATCAACAACAACCAACGCCGAACTATTCTTTTCTATCCAAGGCTCCTCATCATCTTGGGACGCTCAAACCTCAAAAAGTAAATGCTACGAAAGCAGGCCACACAGATCAAGCGCAAAGGCTGCTTCAGCAATTCACCACATTTGCCCAGGGATAGAAAACTCTATGTAGATCATCAAACCTTGACAGCTGCTCCAATGGGTCTCGATTAACACCTTTCTTTTCCGCAGTATTGAGTTTACCATCACATGTAGACATTGATCACTAATTTCTTGCTAATTTTATCAACTGTGACTTGCAGAACTAAATTTCAGGATATACTAAGGATATACTTCAGGATATACTATTTTAAGTATACCATAGCTTCACTGTAACGATAACGATAAATAGATATGTGAATGAATAGTTCTTGGCCGCCTAGATATAGGTCAACATGCAGAATCAGCCCATGATGTCTCCAAGGGAATAGCGGTAGTGCACATGTTTGGAAGCATATGAAACAGGAGTGTTTTTCTGAAGGCTACAGACAATCAAAGGATATTTGTACGTCATCAGCCGACCCTGACACTTCCAACGTGTAGAAACAAGTTAGTCGACCTGGTGAAGAAAATGAGCTTTTCTTTGAGATGGGACCAAGGTACGACAAACTCCTACAAACTTGGAGTCGTTAGTTTACAAGACTCTTCAAGAACAAAACCTTCACGTAATGCGGAGAGATTTCGTCCCTGTTGAGACAGGTCTGCCCATATTATCTGTAATACGCATACCTACTTTGCATATTGGTAGATACGAGCAGAAGCCGTTCTAGGAACGGGTGATCCAGAACTCATGAAATGCAAATGATCGGTAACCAAGATGTACTTTATGCACAATGCTAGAATAGAGATAAATCCATAAAGTAAAATGCATCGAATGTAACCTGAAGCAAAGGCATAATTGCAACAAATTGAGAATAACATATATCTTAAGGACTAGTAAACAACGTGAAATCGATAACAGCGATGCAAACGAATGCGAGACTTATAAAACGTTATGTAATTGACCACCAGTAAGCAGTGCGTGAACGATGAAAATTAAAACGTAGGCTGGAGTTGGGTAGGAACACTTTAGACACGGGAGGTCGAACCATGAATCAGGCAAAGAGCGAAGGAAAAATAATAGGGAGGGAATTAGCTGGGGAATGGAGGAGTGGAACAATGCGAGAGCTTATGGATGGTGTTGCTGCAGACACATATCCAAGTGTAACAGGTAACGAGAGCGAAGCGAAAGAGGATGGGATATAAAGCATATCATAACAAGCGCAATGGACGCTTGAGTCCTGAGACACTAAACAGCAAAGGGAAGCAGAAGGCGGCCATAGTAAACCTCCACGAAAACACATGTCACTTCTTCAGTGCCTCATGCAGTGCCGAAGTAGCTGAATACCGAAGTACCTACTTCGGATATGTGGAGTTTGAGCCATACCTCTGTGAGCAGGATCATGGATAAAACTCAAGGGACTGACAGCTATATAGAAAGAATATGACCACAGTTATCCTAGCAAATCAGCGATGAACCTTTCCAAGAGTCCTTCCCGAAGTAGAAAAGTATTTTATAGTCAATGGAAAATATTATCCATTTGGACATGAAACCAAAAATGAGTATCTCGTGGTAAAAGAGATTGGCGATGGCAAAAAAAAAAAAATTCGCTGACAAAATCACATAAAGAACAAACAAAGCACGAAGATCAAACATGCATTTAGGCACGAAGCTAAAACACTGGCGAACATGAAAACAGACACTCACGTCAAAAGGATATATACCTTTCCCGAAAAGAGTTCCTGAGACCAAAAAGACGAAACAGGGCTTTAAGCATTCAGGTCCAAAGCCTCTCGCCATACTGAGAAAAGACGTGAAACTACTAAACAATCCACAAAAAATAACGTACTTCAACTTCTTTGCAGCAAGCAAGTTTAGCAACTCTAGTAGCAAGTCAAGAAGAACGGGAATTGAACGAACAGCCAGGGGAAATCTATTGCCACCCCAAGTATGTTTGTCCATATGCTTCAACTAGGAATTACTCACATTCGGCTGGCACTGGACGTCTAGCTCGGCTTCTGCGTCTTTATCCGAGTCACCCATCTCCTCATGTTCAAACTCCACTCCCACATCAGCCTCATCATCAGAGTCGTTCAGTTCCTCCTGTTCCATAACGATGCCATGGGGCTCTAGGTGTGGATCTTCTACTTCCACTGTCTCCTCTCGCCTTTTCTGACTTCTCCTCCTATGGCCACCCGCTGACCCAACTCCAGATACCTTTGAACGTGAGCTTAGGACTTGAGTTATAAGCTCATCTCCTAATACTGGTGTAGGTTCATCGGATGTCTTGTTTAAAGCTGGCTTGTTGAAGTCCAGTTTGGGCTCTCGACGCTGCTTGACGGTCACCGTCTGCTTGCTCCTCTTGGCGACAATTTTCTTACCCACTGTACGTCTAATGGGAGCTGCTTGACCCTTTTCCATATTTGACCGCTCCATTTGGTGGACAGGTACAATTTCTCTTGAACTCCTTCTAGTGGGCTTCGATGGAGTCCCTGGTGAGGAATAGGATGCAGCTTTGAGATCTAAAATCAGAGGAGCAGGGTTACTGTACAACTCTTCACAACCTCTTGTAAATGGATTGGTTGTCGTTGCAGAAAGCTCTCTGGCCGGACCTTCCATACGCACCACTACCGACCTACTAGGAAGACATTGATCGTTTGATGAAATACATGAGACCACTGGTGTTTTCTCCTTTCTTCTTCGGGGTGACAAGCTGTCAGAAGTTACTAGGGGAGTGAACTCACAGCCCCCAAGTGCACCAGAAAGTGAATGACATCCAAAATTAGTAGTTTCTGAAGATTCAGCACAGATATCTTTCGATAGTAAATCATGACAAGGTCTACTGATCTCAACTGGCTCTGCTGGAGATCTGACGAGAGGACCTATATGGTTTACATCCGTTGTATTCATTGGTTGGGACAATCCGAACTTCTTATCAAGGTCTTTCACTAGTTTTTGTAAGTCAAGGTTGGTGGCCACCATTGAAGGATTTGTTTCTTTCTCATGTGATATTCGCAACTCGTTCTGCTGTATTATGGCATGTCTTCCGCTATTTGTGCCTTGTTCGGCTGGAAGAAAGTTGTTATTTGAATCACAGCCACCACTGGACATAATGACATTGCAAGGAGTTCTTTCTCTTGAACTCTTGGGAACTAAAGAAGATAGTAAATGACGGGGATGAGTCACTGGCACCGATCTAAGTAAGTTTTGGTTCGCAATGTGAGACCATCGAGAAGGCACTAACGAGAATCTGTTGTTGAGAGAAGGAGGGAGTATGGTTGGTACAAGAGATTGAGAAAGAACGTGAACATGGGGAGGAAGCTTAACAGACGGTAGGCCAGGTGCAAGTTTTACGGTCTGCTTTGTTAAGTTAGAGCCGAACCTAAGTGTTTGGGGATTGTACCAGGCAGGCGAACCAAGAGGTAAGTTTGAGGAAGGTATAGGAACGACAGATTTTATGTCTTGTACTGTATCTAGTTGTGCTTTCCGTTTCTTGGGAACTGATGCCTTGCTCTTTGGCCGCTGAACATGGTGTCCTGCAGAAGGTGCAGAGACACCAGTGGAAGGAGAAACACTAGGACACCACTCAGCTAAAAAGGCGTCCCTAATGTATGCATCCCCGTCGAATCCGTCCTCATCACCACTGATAGCATCTCTCCCGTCATAACAAGTCTCCACTGAAGATGGACCAACGTCCTGAAAACGTGAACTTTAAAAATTCAGGCACAGTTATCCTTAGGAATCTTATTCACAAATCTTATTAGAAACCTCTATAGCGGAGATCTCGCTTGCAAAGCTTCCATGAAAATTATTACTTCTACATTTCCGTTGTACTGCTTACCTAGTGGAGAGGATGAGAACCTACTTACCTTTTTCATTTCCACTCCATATTCACTTGCTTTCTTCGCTTGACGTCGATTTGCCTCATACACACGGCGCCTTTCTTTGGACGTCTCACTCGTTTTATATGATTTTTGTGTACCAAGGGCAATGCGCCACTGCCGAGGTAAGACAGCAGGATCTCGATGTGGTACACAATGTTCCCAAACTTTATTCCAATCATACTTGTAAATCTTCAATCCCTGCAGTAGAGAACCCATGAGGTGCACATGTGAAGAGCGTAACATGGTTCTCGATGTTGAAAGTCTAGCCAAGGAATAGGTTGAGTGATAAGCGAGCTACTGTCCCGAGCTACTGTCCCACACAAAAGAGCCTCAGATTCAAAACATGGAAGCGGTTGTCAAAGTACTCGCGCTTCCTTATATATTGCAAGCCTCTAACAATTAACAGCTCATCCAATCTCAAAATATTACCTCTTGAATGCGAACCTTCTCAACGGCCGTCAAAGGAGATGATTTCATCCGGCGCACTGCCTACAAACAAAGGTAGAAACTTCTGAGACAAGAACACAACTGCTACCTAATATGCCGCAATCACCAGTTTGAGCGCAAGGACCTCAACTCATTGTGCCAATATAGCTCCTGTGATAACCTTCAGGAGCTGTCTTTTCCTCCAGCTGTTTGATACCATTTCCGGAAATACTGAATTACATGCACAATAAGAAGTTCCGCTCTAAGCAAGCGGCGAGAAGAGCAAGTTCAATGACGCATCACACAACTCCCAAATTGAAGAGACTCAGGTACACATGTCAAGAAACTGGATGGCCGTATGAGATCCGGCCCGCTGTAGCTCCTTTGAGGAATTACTGACTTGGACAACACCACTGTAGCAATAGCTCAATAGGCCACTAACTGTATCAACCTGTCCTACACTCTTTTGAAGGGCAGGTTAGAACAGCTTGTTGTGTTTGAGGGGTGGTGCTTAAATTAGTACCCGTCAGACAGTAGACGGTCAAGCAACCAAATGGAAAGCAGTCTTGGAACAGCCTTGTCCAACTTCATATTACGTACAGAGACCTACCACACTCGAAAAATACATGTTCATATTATACCACCTGGTGTTATTTGAGAAACAGGAGCAGAAACTGTTCACCGAACGGGGGATCGAGAACCCACTTAGGACCGAACCAGAAACATGCATATGGAAGCAGCATAAGTCAAGTCGAGAAATATAATACATTGGGTAATCGACCACCTACAAGCATCGCTTGAACGATGAAAGTAGGCTAAAGTCTGGAGTCGGGCAGGAAAATTGAGATCAAAAGTCATGTATGAACCATGAAACAGGCAAACAGCGAGCGAATACTAATTGAGAGGGAATTAGTTGAGGACGGGAGGAGTGGAGCGATGCGGGAGCGGGGTGGATGTTGTCTGAGACGGATATTAGGAGATGAGAGCGGAAGTTTAGGGTTTAGGGTTGGGGGATCCAGAACCCATTAGATGCATATGAAGTGTAGATGAAATGTAGATGAAATGTAAACATGATATTGAGACATCGAGATGAGTATTAAATCCGTAAAGGAGATAAAGTGAATGTAACAAATCGAATGTCAACTGAAGCAAAGGTATAATAGCAACATATCAAGAGCAACACGTGTAAACGATAACAGCTATGTCAAGAAATGTTATAAATCAGGTAATCGACCCTACAAGAGGACAGAGTATGAGAAAATGAGAGTAGAAGCCGTCCAAAGAACGGGGGATGCAGAGCAAAGTGTTAAGAGGACTGGATAGAGTATATCTCAGCATGCGCTATGGACGTATGAGTCCTGAAACGCTAAACAACTGAAGGAAGTAGAAGGCGGCCTGAGATCTGAGATCTGAGATGGATATGAGGACATTGCAGCATGCGCTATGAACGCATGAGTCCTAAAACACTAAACACTTAAGGAAGCAGAAAGGCGGTCATAGCCTCCAGGAAAGCACATACGACCTCATCAGTGCCTAACGGAGTGCCAAAGTAGCTGGGCAGATGCCCAGTACCCCTCTTACCGAGTTTCTGCTCAAAAGCTCACGAGCAGAAACTCCGAAACAAACTCGGTTGCTTCCAAAAGTGCCACTCAAAGCAGTAACAGTGCGAAGTTAGGAAAAAGCTGGAACTTATTTGGGAACCAGCGTTGTCATGTGGATTTCTATAAAGTCTATCATAACTTTGTGGAAATTGGAAGGAACGGGTCACCTAAAGTGCAGGAATAGGAATAAGCAGAAATAAGCCGAACTGCAGAATAATCACGAGCAAAGAAAGGATTCGTAATCATGAGCACGAGCAAGGAAAGGAATCGAGACATACCTTGTAATACCTGAAAGGAAACATCAATTGGTAGGTAGAGAAAGCAAGCAGAACATAGCAAAGTTACCCGATGATGCATTTTGAAGTATAAGCTAGTTAGAACTACTAAGCGGGGCGGAGAAAGACCATTGAAGAACAGGAAGGGGTAAGAAATATCATTAGGGGAGTGTGAGAGAAGGAGAGGCAATTTATGCATCACATCACCCGTGATGTGAAGGAGAGGGGCTGTAGGACAGGGTGGGTCCCATACAAGAATGAAAACAATCATTCGTATTATACAAGATAACAAAAACGTATTTTATAAAAAGATACTTATGTATTATACGAGTAGTGAGGGGTTCGAGTTCTGTTGGTGTATGTACTGGCTGTTGGTGTAACTGAATGGACTGGATATGAGGACATGAGATGCAATGAGGTTCTCCAGCATGCTCTACGAGAGCATGGGTCCCTGTGTTCATGACCTGTGACCTTCTGCCCATCTAGATGAACGTAAGCTAAACAGACATTGGACCACTTGAGCTGGAGGCGAACTAACCTTTATTGAATTTTCTGGAGCTCTGGCAGAACTGCGATTTTTCTGCCTCACGAAAATCTGCAAAAGAAAAAACAGTACACTTAGAATGTAATTGCACTGCTACAACACGCAAAATAAACCTCTATGACCCTACTTTTGTTTGTTAACACCTAAGCGCGATTCGGTTGATTGGGTAACATAAAATGTTTTTCCAAGTCTAACTAAGAGAATGCCCCAAACCTGATGCATTGACTTAGATGGAAGAAAACGTTGCTGGATGGCTGTCCAATCAGTGTTGAACATCATGAGACCCATTTTGCGATTTGGTTGATTGGGTAACATAAAATGTTTTCCAAGTCTAACTAAGAGAATGCGACAAACCTGATGCATTGACTTAGATGGAAGGAAACGTTGCTGGATGGCTGTCCAATCAGTGTTGTACATCATGAGACCCATTGCGAGTAACCTTTACAGCAGAAACAAACTCATATTAGACGAAAAATTATATTTCAGCAAAAGTCGGTCCCAAAACCAACTATGCGAAGATATATAGACACGGCGCTGTCGTAAGTTGGGTCTGGTACGTGTCTGGGCTTCCACAGCGGAAAGCATACCTAGATGTTAATACTAAAGACTTTCAGAAGAAACTGAACAACTATTCACCATCAGACTTCCACTGCAACTATACACGACATGGAAAACGGGTAAAACAGTGAAATACATAGACATATGAAGAATGTATAAAATTGGGAAACCCGAAATTGACAATTAGCTGCTTCAAGAGATAATCATCAATTGAATGGCAAGAGATAAACTTACTCATCTTCTGCATCAGTAAACAACAACCGGTTTGCAGCAGCAACCGGAGGAGGTTTGTGCGGAAATAATCCATGGTTGAAATACGGGAGAAAGCGCTGCACGGCGTTTGCTACACCCTTCGGCACCAAAGCCAGACTTTCTTTCTTAGTGCTTTCCACCAAAGCAGCAGCCATGGTCTTTTTAACCTGAACTCGAGGTGCTGAAACTGGTAAGACCTCTACATCTATTGTCAAAGATGATGGCCGTGCTTTGAGATTCTTTCTGATGTCTCCTTCCTGCTGCTCAGATGTTGATGTCATGAAAAGCGGCTCACGTTCACACTGACTGTGATATGCCCCACTCTCAACATGCCGCTGCCTATAGTCCTCGGCGACTGATACAACACAGTTTCACACCTTGCAAAGTTAGATGTCTTTAAGCAACGTTGATCGCGACCCGGGACCAGGAAAAGTGCAAATGGATAAAACTTATGCTATAATCTATCTTCTGACATAGTTTTCTAGTCCATACACGGACAGTACCAGTCTAACTATTAAGACTAGAGCATTTTTTATAGTTCCAGTAAGCTGCTTTTTCATTCGAGTTACTTCTTCACTTGTTTTGGACGCCTGTCAGTTGCTCATCAATTACAAAGACAAGCTCTAAGATGCAGAATAGACGGTCGCTATGGGTCAACAACATTAACTTCTCTTAAACCATCCATATCTAAAGTCAAATTTAAATTCGCCAGAAGAGGAAGAGCATGAAATAATAAGATCCAAACGGTTATTAACTTCCTATCAGAATGAGCAAGAAAACCATTATAAACAGCTCTGAAGTAAACATATTTCATTAGAGAGACTCGTGAAAGTCATTCCCGTAGTCGACAACAAATCATAAAATTGTACTTACCACCGGCCATATCATTCAGAAACTCCCTTACAAGCGCGAGTGGGGCCACATCTAGCAGGGATCTCACAGGACCTGATGTAGCAGGTGCCCATTCGGTTTTGAGGTAGTCAACACTCACAAGGTCTCCTCCGGTAACTCTGGACAGCTGCACGGCTTTCAGTGAGATGGCTAAAGAGCATGAATTTCACATTTAGCGAGCAATAAACTTGGCTACTGTTTGCCACTGGACAAGTATTTTACCCTCAAGTGCAATTGCTCGTAGAAATTTGGCAATACCTCTGATCACTTCATCTTATACATGAGCAAGACCTTGAGCTGTGAAGTGAATCAGTCTGCTAGGTGTCACCTCAGGTACGAGGCAGAGTTTTAAGAACAGTGAAAAGGATAGAACCACGAGTAGAAAGAATTCAGACAGTGAGGAACAAACCGGAACTGGGGCTCGATGATGTTTTTGTCCCGCTGCTGAAGAATCAGTGATTGTGAACGTTTGGTGCCATGTGTCCGATAGTCCTGACGGTTCTCGAGAGCTAGGCGAAATCATAACGGCCGATTGTTCATGATAAGGCATTGAGTCCATACTACCAGGAACAAAGGAAGGCTGAGAGATTAAATTACTGCCGGACGACAACTGGGTCAGAAGCTCTGAGGAGATGACGGATGTTGATAGTTTACTTCCACCTGCTCTCCATGAGACCAGGTTCGACTCTGATCCGTGAGGAAAAGTTCGTCCATATGGATCTACAGTAGTATCTCTGTTGCAGGTTGCAAAATTGTACCCGTGTAAGTCGGTCGGTAAATGAGAATTGTATGTCTCACTTTCTTCTTCTTGGCTCTCGGTGAAAGATGGATGAGTATAGGGAGGCCGAAAACAGAAGTCGGGGAAAGCCGTCTTTTTCCAAGAAAGTAGCAATTCTCGTTTCTCGGCCATCTCTTCGAGCATGCGGCGAGTGTCAATTGCTACTTGCTGACGCGTTGGTTCTAATACGCACATAGAGTATACCTGAACAAGGAGTTGTACATGCTCATGTATCAGGCAATATAGTTGACCAATTTGATGAGCCGTGAATCCATTCACTGCCACCTTCTCTTTCAGCTTAGGGGCCCAAAGTTGGTCTTCTCCATCTCTTATCTTTCTCTTTTCAACCATTGGACCATTGTAAGTCAGATTGCCCATGTGAGGTAATAACGGGCGCAGAGGGGCCTTCGATTGACTCAACTGAAATCCTCTGCTCTGAACTTTGGCTCTCTGCCTTCTGTTTTCCCTCGTTTCCGGTTTTCGTCTTTTTCTCTTACGCGTAAACCCCGAAGCATCATCATAGTCACTCTCCAACGCCTCTTCAATCTCAAACTCAAAATCGCCATCCTCCTCCTCGTCATCCTCGTCTTCTTTCCTTCCTTGTTGCTCGAAATGCTCCTCGCCTTCAACCTCTTTTTCCTGTACAGCAAGTAAAAATTTTCTGTACTCCTCTTCGTCATCAACATTTTGGAAGTACTCTTCTTCATCAGACTCTTGCAGAAACATCTCCAGTTGATCAAGTGACATGTCGGCCAAGGAGTAATGTGCTCTAGTACGCTTGGATATAGCGTCCACCGAAACGTCCCCTATATCTTCGCTAGTGTCGCCTCTCAGTATCTCTCCACTGTGAACACCACGCCTGAAAATTCTGAGCTTTGGTAAGTTCTCCATGGATCGTCCTGTCTCTGCCTCGTACAGGAAAGAGTTTGAACTTCTACTTGGATCTAGGTTACTATCAAGAGAAGCTCCTTCATCAGCTTCCTTCAGTTGGTTGTGACCATCAGCTTCATCACTAGCACCAGCATCAAATCCGTCTATATCATCTCCATGTTCCGACGACCTATTCCCACTTATGGCTCGCTTCCTGACTTTCCCAGTAAGAAGAGACTTTGTGGAGTGATTTTGGGGCTCCGAATTTCCAAACAACCCTTGTACGATCTCATCCTGCTCTTCGTCCTCAAACTCTTCCTCTTCATAATCATCGCTTGCGAGTTCCAGAAACTCATCCTCGTCAAAGTCTTTCTCCATTCCTGATTCCCTGCCGGGAACCTGCAGATATTCATTCTGCAGATCTTCCTTCTGCAGGCTCTCTTCCTGATCTTCTCCTTCGTCATCGTCGTCTGCCTCTTCCACCTCTCCTTCTCCGTCCGAACTATCCTCTGACGCCCCATCCAGCGAGGGAGAAAGCTGGAGGTAAGGGTTGAAGTCAATGTCATCGTCATCTTCCTCCATTGCGTCTTCTACGCCCATGCTCTTAATTTTCACAATCTCGAACGACAGTCATCTTTGCACGAGGCGAGCAATCGGAGGCAAACTTGAATTGAAGGGATAGGCCACAAGGACTCCCGCTGCACGATAGTGCTCACAATTACCGATGAAGGAAACCAATGGCAATCCTTAAAGACATGCACATTCAGAAGTTTAAACGAAACTTACGACGGGGAGGATAATCCACATTAATTGAAACAAGAAATTGACTCGAGAATGGTCTAAAATCTACAGACTCGAATTAACTGCCAAAACGAAGGTACTGCGAATATCTCCGGAAAGAAATGAAGCCATTTCAGCAACCATAGTAGAGAATCTAAGGATTTTCTTCCCTTCCTATTCTTCCACTTCGTTCCTTATTCAGAAGTGCAAATTATTGTTGTTTTCCCTTTCCCAATGAATTCTCGCAACGGATCCAAGCGGCTCACCACTTCATGCGCATTGAATGAGAATGGCAGTCCAGTATCCAAAAACTTGCCACACTTTTAAAGTCCGTGCCGCTTAAAAGAACAGGATGATTGTCTGCTGCGACCGGGGCAAGCGATATTATCTTGGAAATATAAATTAGCTGTTTGGACCGCGACTCGAGAATATAAACGTAGCCTGAAGGTACAAAGATTACGGCAACATGTAGAGGTAGGAACCGGAGGAGCGGAGATGAGGTAGGACTAGAGAAAACAGACCACGCTAAACGAACCCTGTTACGGGTAAAAGAGAAAAAGGCGACCGTGTAGAGAACACGAAGGATGGGAAGACCCTGTTACGGGTAAAAGAAGGCATTTGCATTTAAAGCACTGACGAGGGATAGACACACTGTAACTCGTCAACTGCAAATCACTCTGGTAATGCTTCTCCTGTAAACAATCGCGCAATACTTCCCTGCATTCTCCGCAGTGAATTCCAGAAAAACGAGGCAGCTAAAGACGAGATTGCCTGCGCGTCGTATCAGGTGGAGAAGGCCAGAATGCGTGGATGTTCTTCCAACAGGGTTTCCGAGAATTGGCATCGATTCCCAACAAGTACAGTGCAAGCCCTACCCGAAACATAGACGTCACCCCGAGGGGATGAACATTTCCTGAACAATGTCGAATCTTAAGATACGTCTCATTCAAAGGAAGGGGGCATGGACTGGATTGACGCAGCTTGTTCTTGTAGACTTGTCTGGACAGTCCTATACGAAGCAAGAACACTTAATTCCTTCCTTGTCTTTTACATTCACTCGAGTAAAACCCAGTGCAGAATATTCTGGCAACAAAACCCGGAAAGACTTTCGCCGTTCTCAGCGAGAACACTTAATTACTTACTTGTCTTTTATATTTACTCTCCCCGTTCTTTTATATCCACTGGGATAAACTCCATGCATAATATATGGAGGGGGAACAAAACCCCATAAAGACTTTCGCAGTCCCCATTCTCACCCGTACGAAAATACCCTTGAAGATACGCGTAATCCTCGACTTCATCCAGTTCTCCCAATTCCGTCCCTTTCCGTTGTCCCTATCGTAGGGGTAGTTCCCTCTATCTTCCTTGAATATAGAGCTTCGTCCATATAGGCTCAAGGGCAGTTCTGTCTATCTTCCTTGAATATAGAGTTTCAAATGTCAGCATAGGTATTTCCATTACTACAGTAGGCGACAAGTAACCTCGAATATCGAGTTCCATCCGTCCATATCGATATCTACACTATTGTAGCAATCGACAAGTAGGTAAAATAGTATTAGAATAAAGATAGGATGGATGTAATATATGGCCATTTTCAATTATTACTTCTGAAATGGAGTGATTTTGGTATACATATAATGTTCATTAGTTCAACGTATCTTGCTTTTGAGTTGCTGTGATTTTGGTATCCATATAATCTTTAAATCAAGTTTCATTACTGCACCGTGTCTGTTTTGGTTAGAATTACTTGAGAACTATAAGTTTCTTACATGAATTAAAAGCTTGTTGTATATTGTAAAAGCATATTGTAATTCCTTAAATGGACCTTCATCGTTTTTGGTCATTATTTCTAATAACTATGAACTTGTTGTCTTCTATTTTTCTTTTTTCTTTTATCTCTATATATATATGGTTTTTAATTTATATTTGAGTTTTCTTAACTTTGAATAATAATAGACCACAATAGCATGAGAATGAGTAATAATTTCATTTTATGATTAAACTTTTTATAAAGAATATTAGAATCTAACTCCATTGTTTTGGTAAATCAAACTTGATCATACGGAGTAAAGAAGTTTCATCTTTTTCAATTTATTTCTAGCTTATCAAGTCAAAACCCCATTTGAGACGAAAGCAATATTGCTATTATAGAGAAATGAAATCATTTGATTGAGCATGATTGCAAAATTTTCATTAAGAATATAAAACGGAGCAAAATAAACTATGGTTTTGTGATCTCAATAGTTCTAACTAAGGGTTTAAAAGAACTTTGGTTTCCTTATATTTGTGTTAAAAAGCGATAGATAATTGTCATAAGGAGCTAAAATAGATTTTATAAGGAGTTATATAATCAGGTTTCCCAATACACGTCTTTGGTAGATTTTTCAGATCTATGAATGGAGCTGATCCTTTTAGATACATTAATGAATTGAAATCTCTTATAATGATAGATTTTACAGACCCATGAATGAACCCATGATTTTGTGGAGATATTATTGAGTTGAAATCTCTTATAATGAGAGAGGTAGTGAGAATAGTATCTAGAGGAATCAAAGAGTCTATAAGCGAAGAGGAAAACTAAGTAATTAAAGGAATACGTGTCGATGAATACACTTGTGTAATATTACTTTATTAAGTAACGCGATTCTACTAAAGAGATCAAGCTTGAAGCTATCATATAGATATTTTCCGATGCAAACTTCGTATGGATATTAATGAGGTTCAAGCAAGTGAGGTAGATGTTATACGTCTATCTCCACCTCTTATATATGCAGATTTCCTATATATGGACAGTAAAATACATCAATTATGGACTCTATTGCAAAAAATTTGACAATGTATTAAAAAAATTCTAAATCAAAAAAATAAATCTCCACAATTTATATAGGTTAGATACTCAGAAAGGTACTTTTATGGAGAAAATTCAAATTCCTTATCAAACAAGTCAAGCAACTTATGAGGAGCATTCTTAATTGTGATTGGCTTTGGAGCTAAATACATTAAGTTTATATTTTTTCATAATATATGATTAGGAATATCCTTATAAAATTTTGGTGGATAAAGATAATTTAGAGACTTGCAAATAAATAGATTGAACAAAAGAGATCAAGGATTTTATGATTTTATAGCACATATCAAGAACAGTTTCTGAATGATGATTGTGGTGCAAATGTTTTGCAAAACTTGCAATAACAATCTTTCATTTTGATGAATTTAATGAGAGATATTTTCATCTTCAAGTAAAGATCCCTTGTTTGTGTATTCTTTGGACCCATCTTTGTACAAGGTAAGGTACAAAGAATTGAACCATGAAGAATCATATAGTACAAAGATTGAGGTCTAAAGAATCAAGGGCAAAGACTCACTCCAACCAAAGAGTTCAAGTACAAAGATTCTTCAAATCCAAAGACCATATGAAAATTTGAATGGTACCACCACCTAGGCAAAGAACCACCACCAAGGACCATTGGCGCCAACCAAAGAGTTCTCACATGAGGACAATGATGGCTCAACCACTCAAGACTGTTGCTTGAAGCTCCTTGATTGTAATAAATGCAAGTAGAGTAATTTCACCATTTGCTATAAATTTCTAAGCATTCCAAAGAAAACTCCATTGTCCTTAGCATCTATGGAGTTAGATCTTGTTTTAGTTGTAATGCACTCAATAAAAAGATGGTTTGAGCAAGAAGAGAAATGAAGAAGATTCCAAATGTGATCCTTTGCTACATAGGATAGACAAGTGTGCAATGAGAGCAAGGAGTGATTTACTCCAAAGCAAGCATGTGACTTTCTTGCTCTAAAATTAAGAGTTTACTTCACCTACCATCATGCAAGAGATTAGGAGTAGGAAAGAGAGTACAACCTCAAGAGAACCCATACGGTTAGAGTGAAGAACATTAGAAGAGAGTTCCTGAGGTTTTCCTTATTAACTCGTGAGGATTTCTCTAGACACCATGTTAGGAGATATGGGAGAGAAATTTAATACAAAGATTTCAAAATCTTTTCTGGAGAAGTGGTCTACCAGTAACAACTAGATGATTAACAATTCTAAGGATCCCGCCCAAAGGTTTTTTGTGTAGGCAATCAAGTTATCCTGCCCAAAGAGAACTACATACCTAACTATCAATCAAGATTTTTTTCTTAGTAGGTATACCAAGGAGAATTGATGAATTGGTGTCATTTGTTTGATTGGCTTGCTCCAAGATAAAGGAGTTTGAGGATGAACAAGGAGACACCTACCTTGCACCACTTACAATCCCCTTCTACATTGAGCTTAATTTGTTAAGGAAGAGGAGCAAAAGAAGTTTCCTAGCCATTCTATTTGGAGAAGTACTTTGTTGCACAACCCAAAGGAAGAAGGACAATCCAAACACATCTAGATGCAAATGTTGAATTTGCAAAGTATGGGAGATTTGTAAAAGTAAAGAAGTTGAAGCCATCACACCAAAGAAGAAGCCTTCATCAACTAGAACACTAGTAAAGACAACAAAGAAAGTAAGGAAGAATCTTGAAGTTGTGGATATTTTAGGTAAAGACAAAGAAGAAGCCAAAGATGAGAGTGAATAAGAAGATAAAAGAAACCACTCCCACCCTACCAAAGATCAAATCCAAATTGGAAGGAGAAGAGGAATGTGCAAATGAAAATTCCACACCAAATAAGAGAGAGCATCTTGCAACCTAAAACAAAGACAAACATCAAGAAAGACCTAAAAGTTCTTTGGATTGAAGAACCTCCCAACCCAAGATGGGCAGGCAAAGAACAAGGAGAAGAAGAAGAAGAAGAAGAAGAAGAACACAAAGTGGATATAGAAAGAAGAAGTAGAGGAGGTCCTAATAGTAAAACATCACAAAGACAAAGATGTAGTCATTGAAGTCATAGCAACACCCATGATTGAAGGAGCAAACTTCTTTTAACAACTTTCACAGAACAATAGTGGAATAGTTTGCTAGACCTGCATAAAGGTTCTTATAGATGGTTCTTCCTCAATACCAAGAAGTTTGGCTATATGCAATGGATTACACTTTGTTGGTAAGACATAAATGTCTTACTATACATAAATGATTACACAACAAAGGTGAAGGTGGCCAAGTGGAAGGACAATATCAAGCAAACTAGGAAATTGTGCAAGGAAGAGTTATGAAGGTCAAGGAGCTAGTGTAAGAAAATCAGAAGGTCAAGAAAAAAAACACCTCACTAGGTGCAAAGAAAAGGCTTTCCAAGAAGACATCCAAAGATTCCAAGGAGACTTGAATGATCTTTGGCTTGCATAGAAGCAAAAGAAATAAGGGTATGAAGAAAAATTGCATAGTAAGGATGTAGAGGTACCAAGAATCCAAGGTGAGTTAGAAGCAAGAAAATATAAGGATTGTTACTTTGGAGTTGCAAATGGTTGAATACAAGAAGGAGGTAGCCATACAATTAGAAGTCATAGCCAAAGAGTTGAAGGAGAAGGAGGAGAAGGCAGTAGAATGGCCAAATATGATGAGGAAAATTAAAACCAAGGTCAATGCACTAACAAAAAACTTAGAAGAAGAGAGTGCAAAGACCATCAAGGACTTAGAAGATCTTTGGAATCAATAGGGGCCATCAAAGAAGAGGTAACGGTAGGTACTATGACAAAAGAAAAGCTATATGAATTGAAGTTACAATTTTAGACACTTGGTGTTGAATCCTTGAAAGATTTAAAGATGGACTAGGTTGTCTCATAAACTAAGTCAATCTCCTCCTTTGCAGAGGTAGAGGCAAAGGTGGTTCTTTGCAATAGTTTTTGTATCAAAGAACCTTCACTCAATGAATTCTTAATAGTTGTAAAAGTACTTTGTAGCCACTATCTTTGGAGTAGGATGAAGATTTCCAAAGATGAAAAAGTAAGAGATTTGTTTGGAGAAGAATTTATATCTTTCCCAAGACAAGTGGATTACAATTAATGGTGTATAGGTCAACAAGATATGATAAGATATTATGACAAAATATTGAATGTACAATGCAAATGTAGGCAAGTGCAACTATGATATATCTTTGCATTGTCTCAACCATCAAATTCCTTTCGTCTTGGGTAGGAAGTAACATTTAAGGTGTAAGTTGAATGTAAATATTCATTCAATAGATAGAAGGTGAATAAAGTGAAAAGGGCCAAAATCTCTTTGTTGCTTTGCCTAATATTGATTGTACGTGTCATATCCTTGTTGAGTGATCATGATGAATATTTATAGTAGGAATTGAGTGATTGAGTGTGTGTGTGTGATCACTAGTACTTGTGGCTAGGGTATGTTATCCTTGGTAGTTCCAAAGAAGCATCGCTTTGATAGATATTGGGAAAGAACAATAATGTTCACAATACTCAATAGAAGTAGAGACAAAGAATAGTCACCAATACAAAGGTCCTTCAAATGGAGTCATGATTTTTGGGAAGAGTACGATTGAGTCTTTAATATAGGAAAGTTTGTAGTAGAAGTAGCCTCTTTGTAGTTAGTTAAATCATCATTTTTAGGTTACATTTTGAACTTATCCTTTGTGAATATGATGCTTTGGTTGGATTTTTGTTTATATAGTTCACTTTGGTGGTGTCATTACCTTCTTCTAAGAGTGGTTCCTACCCAAGAGGTTAAACAAGTAATAGTAAATAATTGCAAGTTGTGATATTTCTCTTCAAATCTAGCAATTCTTTACCTATATCCTTGAAGGAACAACTATTCTTTACCCATATATTGTAAAATGGTCTACATTGGGTTGCAACAATGATTGAAAAGAAGATATAATCTTAATATTCTTAATTTGATATATTTTTAGAGTTTTTTTAGATTAAACCAATGTTATAAATATGAAAAGCTTTAGGTTGTCAAAACTAAAGTTAGACTCTTATCTTCAGTCAAGAGGATATTGCTAGTAAAATGGTTGATAAGAACTTTTGGATTAAGGTAAGCATAGATTTCTAGAAGAGTTAAGAGTAATTTGTAAGCTAAATTAAGTTAACCATAGATTTACAAGTGAAGTCAATAACAACTTGTGAGTAAAGTTGAATATAATTGATATGCAATAATTGAATTTATTATATGTAACATAAAATCAACTTGTGTGAGGATGATTATTGGCCATTTTGCTAGTATTTTAGTATAAAAGGAGTTAAGAATGATCCTTAATGTAACAACATGGAGTTAAAAAAAGCTAAATGTATGTAATAATATGGAGTTAGCAAGTGGTAAACTAGCATGTAGTTAGGAAACTCTGAGAATGTTCTAAAAGCACCCCAAAAACTTCTTGGTGAGTAGCTTCTAGAACTTTCCAAAGGTTGGATAACTTGTATGCCAAGTTGATGGCTAGCTTAGTATGTGTACCAAATAAACAACTAGCTTAGCTTGTATGCAAAGCAAACAGCTAGATTAGCTCATATACCTAATAAAGAATTTGTTTAGCTTACAATCCAAGTAAAATGGCTTCTAAGATGAAGCTTCTTGGGAGCTTTGGACCCAATTTGCATATAAATACTAAAATCAAAGCTCAAGCTAAGCATTTGGAGTTCCTCTCAAGTGAAATTTTCCATGTGATCTTCAATTCTCCTTCTTCTCCCCTTGTTCTTTCACTAGTATTCGAGTATGAATGAAAATACTAATGTAACAAATACAATATATGGACCACCAAATCCATTTCCTCAAAACCACTAGAGTTTCTATATCTATGAACTCTCAAAGTATCATTTCATGCAAGTCATCATTTCACACTCTGGTTAAAATTTTCTAAACACAACACCTTATCCAATGAGTTATCGGTACTTCTTATTATAACACATAGAGAGTGGTAGATATGGTGCCCAAAATTCTTGATTCTTTTTGATTTTTTTATTACTAATTTTGCTCTTATTCATGAGCAATGAACACAACCACTTATTGTTTCAAGTGAAAAACTTCTTAGGGGAATTATGTTTAGAAAAAGTTGGATGAGGAAAAGTATGGAAGATACCAAGGTTAGTGTGAATCACTTGGATGGACATGATCTTGAGGAGTGGCATCAAATTCTAACTGAAATAAAGTATCATGGAGGGCCTTCCATTGAAATTACATTTGGCCTAAATTCAACTACACCCAAAGTTCATATTATACTATCCATAGGTGCATGTATGATCTATTAAGATATTTAGTTTGTTATTGTATGTAGTTGAAGAAATGATTCATATGGAGTTCAGCCAAACATCTATTTAAGTCATGATTGGTTAGAGTTAGTGATTGCCAAGATAAAAGCAACTCCATCTTAGAACATTACTATTTTTTCTTCTAGTATATTGAATTTGTATTATTCCTAAGTGTTTGGATTTGAGGAAAGAATTGAGAACTCTTGGGTACAAAAGCATTTTTAGCTCAAATTTTTCTATAGTCTAAAAGTAACCTATATAAATTAATCCTTGATTTAGTTGTTGGGCCAAGATAAGATTGCATGCTTATACAATTATTCTTGTGAGTTTGGATATTCCTTTAGAATTTAGATTCTATTTGGATTATTTTCTAGTAACTTAAGTTACTCTAGAAATTAGTAACTTTGCTATGTAAATATTTCACACATGTATAATCTAGAGGTGAAGAGGTATTTATCATCCTTTCATTTGAAATGATCTTTCTCTCATTGAGTTTGTTACTAAGTAAAGTCTTGAGCCTTGGAAATGCCTTCAAGTTTTAGCCTTGAAGGAGTGAGATGGAGTTTGGATTCTTTACCTTCTTAGTCCATAATATGCTATCTTAATAGCTATTAAAGTTTCACCTGGAGTGAGATACCCCTGCTCACATTTTTGGTTTCATTGCCAAAAATTCTCTAGAATGCACAATAATGCTTTATATACAATTCTATATTAGACAAAATGAAGCTATGAGAACTCACTTGGAGAGAAAAATAAGGGAGTAGATCTGAACTTAAGTTAGAGAATTTAGATCCATTTTTATACCTTAAAGATCATTGTGATGTTTTTGAGATGATATTGTATATATTATACATTAGAAGACTTGGAGAGATTGTGTGATGTAAAAGACCTAGGAAAGAACTAAGAGAATGGAAGATTGGAATGAAAGATCACATTAGGATTCTTGAATGAGGGAAACTCCAGATGCCTAGTATGAACTTGGGCATTGGTATTTATAGAGAACATACAAGGTTCTTGAGGAGCTTCTCAAGAAGCTTCCTTAAAATGGCTTTCTTACAATGCAAGCCAAGTTAACCAAGAAGCTTCTCAAGAAGTTTTTTTTTAGAAACTGCTACTTGGTGCATAAGCTAAGTTACTTGGTGCATAAGCTAAGTCCAAAGGATTTTGTAGTCAGTAAGTTGTTGAAGGCCATGTTGAGCATGGCGACGAGTAAGGATATGATCAACTTCATATTCCTTGTGATCATTGATAGGAATGAGAAGAGGAGGCGGAGGTTGGACACAAGAGGAAAAGGAAGATGGATTAGAAGCAAAGGGTTCCAACTTGGAAACATGAAAGACAAGGTGGATTCACATATGACAAGGCAATGCAAGTCAATAAGCAACTAGAGAAATGATTTGGGTGACATCAAATGGATCTTTCCAATTAAGAGCAAGTTTACAAACTTAGGTATCAAGTGGGAGGGGTAGGTTACTAGAAGAAAGCATGACCTTATTAAAGAGTTCAAAGGTGAGATCATGATGATGGTGGTTTGCATATTATTTTTGATGATTTTGAGCAATAAGGCTATGAGATTTGGCTTGTTGGAGATTTAGGGATATTTTGATCAAGAAGGTAGAATTATGAGGAACATGAGATGGAAGAGGAGCAAGGAGGGAATTTGGAACAAGTGGGTCTTGACCAAAACTAAGGAAGAAGGGAGAGAATTTGGTGCTTGCATGTTTGGAATTATTATATGAAAATTCAATAGTTATAAGATATCCATCCCAATTGGTATAGTGAACATTGACAAAGGCACAAAACATATCCTCCAAGGTATAATTTTCATGTTTAGTTTGTTCATTAGTTTGAGGATGCTAGGCTATGGACAAAGCAAGCTTTGTGCAAGCATATGGAAGAGTGCATGCCAATTGTTTTTGGTGAATCAAGGATCATGATCAAATATGAGTACACAAGGCATCCTATGATGCTTGAAGACATAGTCAGAGTAGACCTGGGCCAATGTTGGAGCATCTAACGTATTGTATCAAAGGTTGGTACCAAGTAGGTTTGCTTACTAAGCTTATCCACAAACTCCATGATTGATGTGTGAACTTGCTTTGTCTTGGACAAGGAGGTGATGAGATTTAAGCTCACATGTCCTCATTGAGCAGATGGGATGGGAAGTGGTTGAAGGTGACCACTCAATTTTTGGTTGGTGGTCTTGTTGCATTGGCAGATCTCACAAGATCAAACAAACTCTCAAATATCTTGTGCCATATTGGACCACCACCATTGGCTTTGTAAGGTACTTAGGGTCTTCTCCACCCATATGACTAGCAATTGATAAGTCATGGGCTTCTTGAAGGTACACAAGTTGTAGATCATCCTTGGTTGGAACATAGATTACGTTCTCAAAAAAAAAGACCTTCCTTGAAGGAGAATGTGCTATATTCTTTATTGTGTGTTGCAAGATGACCTTGTACTATCTGAAAGAAAGGGTCTTTTTGTAAAGCAATCCTAAACTCAATTTGGACTTTTGAGTCAATTAACATTGTTTTTATTGTCTCCATGATGAGAGGAAGAAATTTCAAATCAAGTTATTGTGATAGGGTATCAAAGATGGCATGGAACCTATCAAGTTTGTACTCAAGTTTGAGGCCAAACTATTGTAGTTTTTCCTCCCATCAATGATGTTGACGCTTCATGGGCTCTAAATGTAATATTTGCAACAAGAGTTTGCGATTGGTTTGCATGATCACTTGTTTTCCCAAGAGATAATGCCTTTGTATATTGCTAGTGTGGCATAAACCATTGCCAGTTGTTCTTGAACTTGAGCAGAGTAATTTTTTTAATGGTATTTAGTTAACGAGACTCAAAGACAAAGGGATGTAACCCATATAGAAATTCTTGTTGTAACATAGCTCCAATGGCAAAGTTAGAAGCATCAAAGTCAACCACACAAGGTAGTTAAGGATCATATGCTTGAAGACATTGTCATGCCATTTATAGTTTTGCACATACATTGCTTGGATGATGGAGTAGTAATGTTGGTATCATAGGTATTTTGGTAGTTACTCATAAACTACTTGTTTATGGTCAAATTTCCTATTTGGGGTATTTATTATATGGTAGGGCTTATCTTCACTTGCACCATTTGTACCATTAGGTGTGCCATCAATGGGACTGTTATGGTTGGAGATCTAGGTCAAAATCAGAGGTATACCTTAGAACTACAACCCCAAAGAGCTCACTTCTTTAATGTTGAGCCTTTGAGTTCTTGGTTATGGTGGATAAAAACCAATGATCATTACTTGGAGTCTCTTAGCTAGAGTAGGTGTGGCTTGATTATAATATGTGCTCAATTATTGGCAGATTGTTGAGTGAAAGATCAAGTATTGATATGATTTGAGTTGATGAAGAACTGATTAAATTAGAGAAGTGAGAGTTAGGAAGAAAATTGAGTGCAAGAAATGAGGATGTTAGTGGTATCTCCAAACCTAGTGGATTGTTAGTACCTTGATTGTAGTTTAGGCTTCCATGAGAGTGATTGTGTGCAGAAGTGTTGGCCAAATTTGGAGCCAAATGGAGTGAATTTCAAGCAGTGGTGTTCAATTTGAGCTTAAGAAGTGAAAGTAAGACCAATTTAGTGCAAATTGAGCTTGAAGAGTGGAGTTGAGGATCCATCCCCGCAAATTTGAAAATTGGAAATCCATATCCTTCCAATTTGGCTCAAGTGAAGATTTAGTGGAGTATTTGGTAATTAGCCATTTATGTTAGATTTATGTCAGATTTACATCAGATTTGGTGGATGATTTACGTTAAATTTTGGCCAGAGGAAGTTTGGTCTCATTCTTGGTGATCTTTGTAGCATAAAAAGAAGATATACTTTAATAATATCAAATGCCAAATGGTGGCAAAGTCAACTTGGTGTTGATTTATGAGATGGAGGGTTTTTTTTAACCTTCTTGTGATTGGACTCCCTCTATTCTTTACTTCTTGTTTGTGCACCATGTTTGTGTGAGATGTTGTGCTTTTAGAGCGTTGATGCTCTTATGTGCTCTTGATAGTGAGGCTGGAGTGATGACCAATCAAACTACTTGTGTTTCTCTTTGATGAGGCAAGAAGTGATGACCTATAGACGATGAGAGAGTGTGTTGTGATGGTAGGTTATATAGGTTGCCCTATAGTTATCTTAGTTTTAGCTACCTTAGTGGGTGGTGTTTGGTTGATGGTGGCACTTGGTGGTGATTCTAAATGGGTACTTGTGGTGGTTATGGCTACAATTTGAGTTACTTTATCATGACAAAGTTCTTTGTGGATTCCCGAGGAGATATCATGATAATACACAATGGGTTTACTCAGAGTGGAACTTGGTATAAGCATGTATCTCAAGTCCCAATGGGAGAGAAGATTGATTGTGAGTTGTAGTTTGACATAGGAGCTCATTTAGTTAAGAGGCACTTGGTGTGTTCACATTGTTGTTGTAGGACATGGATAAGAGTTATGGGGCCTCCAAAGGGCCCAAGCATTACTTTGGTACAATGGGTATCATTGAGTTGGATGACTTCATCAAGTAAGGTGCATTACTTGTCCTTACTTTTGATACAACCATGGCTACTTGGATTGAGTAGTTGGAGCAAAGATCGGCTAACATGGCCATCATTCAAAGGAGATTAGATTTGGGTGCTTAGGCTTCAACCTCTTATGTGGATGATAGAGACATATTGGACTTTATAGGCTGAGCACCACAAGTAGATGGACTACCATAGTGACTAGGAATGCAATATGTTCTCCAAAGCCTAGAGGAGCACTAGTGGAGTTAGACCTATAAAGGGAAGAGGCTAGTAGAGAGGTTAGACTCTCCTTATATTTTACACTCTTTGAGGCACTACAAACAACATCTATGGCTCCTATAATTCCTAATGCATGTGTGGTAGGTGATGGAGTGCATGATAGACTATCTACTATTCTTCTACCTATTACTACACAAATTGAATCTAGCTCAATATTGGAGGCGGCTCAATTGATTTTGTACTTTCTTTTCTTTTGAGCTAATGGCATGTTTACATTTGGAGTTGACCTAGCTCTAGTGTTTCAATTGGCTGCCACACTTTGTGAGAGTAGGGATGATGTGGTTCGTGCTTCTAGAGCAAAGGTGGATGGTTGATAATAGAGCTAACTTGGTTGGGGAGCATGGGATCCACTCAACAACCATTGGTTTATGGCAAACAACAACACAACTAGATTGGAGGAGTTACTAATTAGACCTGCCTTTGAGCAAGCATATTTCACACTTGGAGTTGTCCTATTGGATAACCAAAGGGGGAGTTTCCATTTGGTGGAACCTTCAAGGAAGGTTTATACAATACAAATTGTCTTACTAGACTTTGGTGCGCTGCCCCTTATGTTGGGAAGGCTATAGTTGCCGATTTGGAGCTATAAAAGACCAATATGGAGAAGTGTACATTTCAGATCTAAACATCTCTAGGAGATGATTCCACATAGTACATCACATGTGTAGAGACTTGTCCAAATTCACCTTGGTCATCTGACAAATAGGTTTTTGGTGAGAGCTTAAGCTATTGTGATAGTAGTTAAATCATATGATGTGCTAGTTGGTGGAGTACTATTATACCCCATGGGTTTCAATATTGGTTATTGGGAGGAGACAACCTCCTATAGACTAGGTTGGTATTAAGGCAAAGGAGGGGCATGTTGCCTACTAGTACACTTCAATAGTGGCAATTATGGCTCACTATAGTCCAAGACCATGGCGGCATTAGTCTTAGCTTTTATTAGTTTTGTTACTTGGCCTAGTGACTTATTAGAGTGGAATGCCCATGTAGAAGATAATCCAATACTAGAGGAGATCTGTAATACTTTGAGGACAAGAGAAGAGAGAAAACATAGATTACACACTCAAACATTTGATGCCCCAAAAGAGCACCTTCTCTTTATTATATAGACAAAGAGGATCTCCTCCAAGGAAGCTCCACCATAGGATTAGGCACACAGATAGGTGATGTGTCAACAAGCTCCACCCTTGGATTACTTACTTGGATGGGTGACATGTCTGGTCTAGATCCTATCTGGTTGGTCAAACAAGCTTTGACCGGATGGAATCTTTTAGGGAATCTTCCTGTAGGAATCTTAGAAACACGTAAGGAAAGCTCTCATTGGAACATTGGAAAGCTCTCAATGAGACAAAGCAGGCGGGAGGGAAGGCCTATCTCTCTTATGTTATGAGATGGATGCGCACATTTTTGAGGCCTAATTCATCCGTTTAGGCCTCCAAAATTGCCTTCAAAGATTTCAGGCATATTTCAATTCATACTCTATTAGTAGAAGTCCCCTTTTGGTGATACCTCTTTCTGATCTGTTTAGTCCATCATGTGTAATATCCTTCCAGATATTACCAAACCAATTCTCACCTTTAAATCATATGTCTAGCTATTCGTTCTAAGGTTCTCAAGTCTGTTTTGATTTTTGCCCTATTAGTAGAAGTGCTTTTTTGGGGATACTTCTATCTGATCTATTTTGACCATCATGTATAATATCATTCTAGATATTATCAAACCAAATTTCACATCTAGATCATATGGCTAGCTCTTGGTATTACAAGATCACTTGGATTTGGAGTACAAGTGGGATCATTCTATCCACCTTGGATGTTCCATTGTGGAGTTCATAGGAGGCATTACAATAGTATGTAGATCAATTAGTACAACAGGCTTGGAGTGGAGCCTTTGTACCACTAGGAGACTAGCTTTTGTACCACTAGTGAGGATTAGCCTCGAGTGTCTATCACATTGTCACCTTTGGATACCACACTCATTGCTTGGTAGTATCCAATAGAGGAAGTATGTCTATTAGAGTGTCTATAGTAGTGTCAAAGGCATCCAAGAAACAGCTGTTAGGTTAGGCTATAAACCTGAATTGTTTTATATGGATTGTGAGCCTTGGCTTGGCAAAGTTAAATCCTATTATTCAAACATCTTATTCCTAAATTTTTCATGCTTTGAGGAAAGATTTGAGAATTTTGGACCCATAAACATCTTTGGTGAAGATTTTTCTATAGTCTAAGGATAATTGTAATCCTCTGAGGATAAGAGACCTAAAGAGAAATATAAATACAAAAAACACAATTTCACACTCAAACCTCTAATGCCCCAAAGGAGCACCTTGACTTCGTTATATAGCAAAGAGGACCCTCCAAAGGAAGCTCCACCCTTGGATCAGATACATGGATAGATGACATGTTGATTATTATCCTTTCTGGTTGGTCAAACCATCTTTGACTAAAGGGAATCTTCCTATAGGAATCTCTGAGTTGTGTGTGTGAGGTATCATTGGAAACTTCTCGATGAGATAAACCAAGGGGAAGGGAAGGCTAGCCTTTAAGATAATTGAAGGGGGGGGGGTAATTTGCACAGTTTTGAGATCTAATTCATCCGTTTAGACCCCCAAAATTGGTTCTAAAGTCTCCATGCTATTTTTGACTCCTACTTTATTAGTTAAAGTTCCCTTTTGGTGACAACTCTATCTAATCTACCTAGCCCATCACATATATAACATAACATATAGCATCCTTCTAGATGTTACCAAGCCAATTTTCACCTTTGGATGAGATGCTTAACTTTTGGGATTACCAACTTCAAAGTTATTTTTGGCTCTTGCACTCTTAGTAGAAATACTCTTTTGGTGACACCTCTATTTGATCTACGTAGCCTATCATAGATAACATCCTTCAAGATGTTATCAAGCCTATTTTCACCTCTAGCTAAGATGTCTCAGCTATTGGTATTACAATAACCCATGTGAAGGAATCCTTGACTTAGTTGTTAAGTCAAGATAAGATTACATATTTAGGTAATTATTCCCATGAGTTTGGATATTCCTTTGGACTTTTGACTTTATATGACTTTAATCTAGTAACTTCAAATAATTTCATAATTAGTAATGTTGGTTTGTAACTATGGATAAACTATAGATGAGTAGGTCCTTATCATTTTTTCATTTGCAACTATCTTTCTCTCATTGAGTTCTCTAGTGAGTGGCTTGAGTCATGGAGGTGTTTGGAAGTTCTAGTCTTGAAGGAGTGAGATGGAATTTAGGTTCTTTGCCTTCTTAGTCCATGGTGTGCTATCTTAATAGCCATCAGAGGTTCATCTTGAATGGGAGACAAGTCAACTCACAAGTGAGAAAAAATCTAACACATATGTGTGAACTTCTACCCAAACCCATTACCACCACAAATGAACCCATAAGTCTCACAAGAAAATCCATCAAGGCAAGAAAACACTTATCTCCATGGGTGAATCCATTCATGCAAGCAAACCCATACAATCAAACCCCAAGTGAATTTAATGTAGGCAAGCAAAGTCTCTTTGTGAGTGTGCAAATCTAATTAGGGAGTGAGAAAATCTACTATAAATCAAGCAAATCTAGCCATTCTATGTAAACAACATTACCTAAACTAAGCAAATCAAGCCTATATGTGTTTGAGCAACCCAAGAATAAAAACCTTCACAAAAAAAACCTTCTTTTAATTCAAGATTGAAATATTGCAACAACAATGTATTATCACCACTAGTATTGCAAGACTTGGGGTATTTTGGATGATTACTACAAGTACCATAACAAGTTGCATCAATTTCATCTATTTGAGAAAAAAGATTGACCAAGATCTTGTCTTTTTTAGGTTTTCACTGCCTTAGCTAATTCCAAAGTCATTAATATTGTTTCATAGATTTTGCTATAGTTTCCTTGAACCTTAATTTCCAATATTTTGATCTTTCATGTGCTTCTATCTTGACCTTGATTTTTCTATCTTAGGAGTTTTTTGAGCATAGATCTAAGGTAAAAAACACCTCTTCTTAGCTTCCAATGAGTATATCTTCAATTTTGTATGGCTAGCTATGTCTTGGACAAAAAAATTAAGATTTGAAAAATTCTTGGAATTCACCTTCAAGGACTTCTTCCTCTTGCATCATTCATCCTCTCACTCATGCTCTCACTCCATATCATTTGCATATCTTTCATCTTTATCTTGTTTAACTCTTGCTTGTGTAGATATATCATCTATTGCTCTCCATATATGTTCTTGAGTTTTGGGATTCTCCTCTAGTACTCTTATGCTCTTTTGAGTAATTGGGATATTCTACTCTTTGTGAAATCTAAATGGTTCACTCGGTGGATTGAACTCAAAGAACCTCTTTTCTTGGGTACTTGGAATGCTCATTTGTAATGATATTTGCATAAGAAAGGTGTTAGGAACAAGGATGATCTTCTCCTGACATTTGTTTCTCCTCTTTGTTGGGTGTCACTCTGCATATTTCATCCTCTTTGCCCAACCATTCAAAGAGATTCAATTCACTTCTAATCCACAAACTTACAAGGGTGGGGTAGATATATTTGTTCTACCACAAAATAGAGCATCCATTCTTAAAAAAGAAAGATATAAATGGTTATCTATATCCTCTATAGTGGTTATCCATGTTTGATCTCTTTATCAATGAGACTCTCATTTGTGGACTTTTCCTTCTAGTTACAAGCAGTCTTGTAGGACTTCAAAACTTCACCAATTTCTTTGTCAATTTCTCTCCATTCATGACATTAAGAGCCCATTACAAAATCTCACAAGAAAGGTGGTCATGTAACTAAATGCAAAGATTTTTATGGATGAGTTTCCTTGCTATTTGCACCATAGATTTATTTAAGGTGCTCTAAATCTTCTAGATAATCAAGAATTTGACTATAATGTAGTGAGACTATCCTTAATCTATCTTCCTCACATTTTGCTTTGCTCAAATTACTAATATACAATACAAGGCATTTTGCTTTACTTTTTAGAGAGATAGATGGTGTAGATATTGTAGAGCAAACCATTTTCACAAGGCTTGAAAATCCTAAAATTTATGTAAAAATGAACCTACTATGGGAAGGAATGGAAAAGGGATTAGAACGGTGAAGATTGGGAGGAGAAATGCGCTCTACTTATAGAGAAGAGGGATTGGAAACAAGATCAATATTAGCAATCCCAATGGGTATGCACTCCATGTTCACTACTCTAATTCTTTAATTTCTGAGTGTGAGTGATAAAAGCTAGTGCATTATGAATTTCTCTAAGATGCCACTTTGTCTAAACTCTCAAATCACACATTGGTGCACATAAATCAAGCAAAATTGAGTATGGATTGCTTTAATTGCATTCCTTCCTCAAATTTTTAGAATTCAATCCTTGCATGCACATAATTTTTCTTTGATTATTGGATTCAAATCAATCTTTGACACACAAATTCAAATTCTTATGACATGTGTATGAATCCACATTTGTGACATATTGGATGTTAGTACAAGTTTTCATTAATGCACATTACTCTTAATTCTTGCCCTCAACTTTCCATAACCCTTAGATCCAACCCTACAATACATGGCATATTAGGACAAGTTTTCATTAATGCACATTACTCATAATTCTTGCCCTAAACCTAACATAACATCTAGATCCAACCCATAGTCCATTTATGAGGTTGCTAAAAAAAACATACAATAACCAATCAGGTTTCTCAACCGAATGTCCAATTTATGGAGTTGCTTAAAAAAAACCTACAATAACAAATCAAGTTTCTCTACTAACCCTTCCCTTTTCTGCAACTTTTTCTTTCCATATCTTGCAAAAAAGTTTCCGGCACATATACTATAGTCATAAGCCTATGAATTGAAACCCCTATGTGGAGGTTTCATTCTATAGCATGACGTAGTATAGTCTAAATAGTAAATAGATGTGATATGATAGTAAATGCAAATAGTGGATTCACGTTCATACTCAGGCATTATTGATTTGCCGTTTTGGACTTTACATGAAATAAACTGTATTGAAACCAAAAGAGATCCGAACACCATCGTCAAGTCTGCCTAGAAATTGAGAACAAAACTGGGAAAGGGAATGACCATATAATTTTTTTAGATTATCATCCAAGAGAAAGTTGTAAAGTTAAAATTGTTTTAAGATTTAACCGTGTTCTACGAGAGAACTTATATTAGGTTGTGCTATTCATGTCTTATTTTGTGACTTACACTGTTTTTAATATCTAGATGTAATAAGCAGATAAATAAAAATAATATTCTCCACCATAAGTTTTATAAATAAATAAATAAATAAATAAATAAATAAATAAACAAATAAATAAATAAATATAAAAGAAGTGTATATCTATGTATGGAGACTTCATTGTTTAATTAAGATGGAATGACTGTATACTCTACAAATTCACTAACATAATCATCTAAGAGCGACAGACTGACGTACATCACATCGAATAGAAAAACATCAGAAGAACTATCAAGACGTATGAAGAATACAACAACATCATAAGAACAAACTGAACAAAAATAAAACCCAAGGGGTAAGACGGGCTAAGTCTTAATGGCATTTGGGAATAGTAAAATAATTAACACCATATAGAGTAATACTAGAGCAATAACACATATTATATCAGATTAATACCCTAGATTAATACTCGAGTATAGTTGAGATAAAGTCCTAGAACAAGTTTTGCCATTTTGGGGCTTAGCCTAGCATAGCCCGTTATTGGACTTAGCCCCATTTGACCTCTTATGTCTATCCTTGTCGGCCGCCTGCTGGGGTCTTCTCATCCTTCTTGTTATCTTACCCGGTCGCCCGGTTGCATGGAAGGTGACTGCGTCATCACTTTTGGATGACAATGCGGGTTGAGGCAGTCGTTATAAGCTGACGTGTTGTTCTTGTTTTTCCCCGCTTCTACTGGAGAGTGGTGAGTGAAGAAGAACGCACTCCTTGTTTAATTTGAGAAGTTCATTCGCGGGCTATGAGGTCGGATGGTTGATTTGCAATTCGTGGGGAAGAGGGGCAATGCCTTCGGTGGAAATTGTCAATGCGCCAAGCTAATGAGCGTGCCCCAGAAACAACATCTAAGCTGTCCGAGTTTCCGGAACTGGAAGTGGAGTGGGAGGAGTTGCTGCAGATTCTTAGGCGTGCCGACTCACCTGTTGGTGAAGCAGTTTATTGGTTTGAATCTCGCGGATATGGGACGCATTTCGGGGTGTACGGGAAGGAAGACATGGTGGGGAAGAGGAGGAGAGTCCGCGAACCGTGGCGATTTGTTCCAGATCTGCTTGCTTCTGAGGTTGTTTATGATGAGGAGCAGGAGGAGACGAAGCGTGCGGGAGCTATCGGCAAGTGAGTGTAATATGTACGCCTTATGTCGATGCAACATACAGAAATTATTTGACAGTTCTGCTTGATTTAACTATTTATTTGTTGCTACCCTCTCATTCAACCCGTAGTTGCCTGAGCCCGACCCGGATGACTTGAGGTCTGGTTTTACAGTAGAAAGGCTTTGATCACAAGGTCGTGGTCTAGGTAATGAGCTGGATTGAATTTTGCACACAATAGTAAGTCTTGGCCTGTGGATGAATTCCTTAATTTTTTCAACTTTAAGTGTCCAAATATTTGAATTGCTTAGAAGAGTTTGAATACTGAAACTGAAAACTTTACGTTTACAGCCAATTCCCCCGTGATGCTCAGTGGTTATGTTTGTGGAATGCAAGAATGAATCAGCGCATACTTGTTTCTCTTGCGATTGTGTGTTTCTGGACAGTTTCTTCCTCCTGGGTAAAATCGCCCCGGCTTTGGAAACAAGTGGGGTGAATCATTGCTCGCGACGTGATCTTGTTAAGCTGCCACAAGGTGGAATGACTTGAAAGTAGGCCTGTTGTTTTTGGTAGCCTTCGACCAGGTTTGGGTCATAACCTTGTCCCTGACAAAGTTTTGTTTCCATCTTGGTGACAGCTGTATCTGGTTGCAGACTCTCCCGAGTGCAATGCAGACCAATGTCTTGACGTTTCTGAATGTTGAGCACCTTCATTTTCGCTCGAGGGATCTGGAAGCATTATCTTGCTTCATCCTCCAGTCGCCTATGGGAGCTGATTTCTGGGTTTTACAGGCAGCAACTGCTCTCTTACGCACGTCGTTACGAGATAGTGAAACTAGCTTGCCGACCTCCGTCACAGGTAACGATACGAACAAGTGATTTATACTGTACAGTTAGGCTTAGCTAATTACCAGTTTAACCATTAGGCTACCCCTACTTGTTTACTGAAATGGAAAACTGAGTTTATGGTTCTCAGCTTGGGCTTGCCTTTGATGGTTCTGTCTTGATGGGCAGAAGAGCAAATTGCCCGGTCTCAAGATGCCAAGATGGCTGACTACAGTGCAGTTCCCGAGTGGCTTCATAGGTATATAGATCAATCTTGTTCCTCATTCTCCTCGTTACCTGCGGAAAGATATTGCAACTTGAAGGAAGGTTTACAGGTCCAAGACGTCAACAAGATTAGTGAAAGTTGCGACGTCCTGCTGTCTGAGCCCGATAGTACTAACGAAGACGTTAAACAAGAGATGAGAGCTTCCTCCTCGCCCCTTAGAAGTCATCAAGAGGAGCCCAAGTTAGAAGCGGAGGACAAACCGGAACCAGAGAAAGCGAAGGTCTGCCGAGAGACACGAGACCAATTGCAGGATGGGGATGACACGAATGAGGCGGCGGATAATCAAATGGAGGACATAATTGCAAAAGAAACTCTTGGGGACGATCTGTTCGTACAGGCATTGTCGTTGAGGCGAGCCTTGCGATCTCGTCCTGGAGCTGGCCTTCCAGAAGAAATCAAGCTTGTTCGTTCAACTCCGAAGTTTGCATCTTTGTTGTCTGTTGTCCGAGCATGGGAGGTGGATGATGAGGTAACACTTTTACTAGTTGGGAGCCTCTTGGTTGAGCAGGATGGTTACTCGTGGTCAACACAGGTCTTAAAATCTATCATGTTACCTAAGCTCATCGATTTAGAAAAGCCTGCCTCGCGTCTACTCATCACTGCCCTGATTCAAGCTGGGAAGACTCATCCTAGGGCTATAATGGATTCCGTGATGTTCCCTTTGATCTCCTTGGAGAATGGAGCCTCCAACATTCATTGCGAACTTTTAAATCGCATGATAAAAGATTGTCTGCCCGAAGACTTGATTTTGTCTCTGCTCCAAAAGATGTTCGCTCTGGAAGAAGGTAGTCACCTATCATGGAAATGGACCGAAGGTATGGTCGGAGTAGTTCAGAACCTCCTGAATTACAAAGTTAATTTAGATCAGCAGTCCATCGATTGTCTAGTGCAGGCTCTGGATGTAGCTGTATCAGATTTCTCTCGATCCTTGAAGTTTGGAAATTTGATATTGAATTTAGTAACTAAACATGGTTCAAGTATCAAGTCTTACAAGACGCAGTTACAGCAGGTGGTTGGCCAAACGCAAACCTTTTTAGCGAAGTCCATACAAGCAAAACTAGCAGCCATTTGAGCATCTCTTAAACCCCCCATCTGATGTTTGTTACAAAGGTCTGGACTACCCCTTTATAGTGGTTTAGACTTTTGTAATATTCTACTTTCTTGTAAGGAAAGCAGGGTTGCCCAGCCAAGAGAGACATTTCAAAGGATCTGGATTTCTGTTAAAATAAGTTCCAATTTTATGTGTGGCGAGGTATCTACTATCAGCTTGTATGACGATTGATCACGCCTGGTATACATAATATGCATGTCGGTGCATTATTCTGACCAGAAAGTTGTTTTGTGCGTTCTGAGAGAGGAGATGCATTTTTCCCAGAGAACTATGTCTTTCCAGCTTAGGGAATCCAGCATTGTATTGGCACTTAAACCTACTAATTTGACGTCTCTGTATCCCCCAAGAGTCACAATTTATGTTTTTTGATCTCACACAAGACAGCACGCTTGACAGTGGACACTTATATATAAACGTTTTATCTTGTGAGAATTCTATCTAGATTTGAATTCATGACGGAGTCTTTGACTGGTCCTGAAAAGAAAGAACAGGCAAGGATTGATTAAAGTGTCCTTGACGTGGGAATTTACTTGAATCAATCCAGATCCTTTACTATCACGTTCCATATTATCCCATTCTGTTCAGAACGAAGGGTTCGGTGATGCAAAGAGTACAACTTGTAAGTTCCCTCTCTTTCAACGTTCAGATGATACGGCATAAGACAACCGCGTCATAGAAGATAACCTGGAAGGTCTGTTGGCACACAAACATACCGCTTACAAGTGTAAACATGATTGGCCTGTTAGTACGAGCGGCCTGTCTAGCCGGCGCATCTCAACACAGAAGCCAGGAAGTGCGAAGTGGAAAGTACGTGTGAGGTTAGTTAGAGGAGTTGAAGAGGGCCAAGGGACTGGACTGCGCTGTTGTTCGGTTGCTCGGGACCAATTTGCTTTCTGCTCCCGTTCATCTCCTCTGCCACTTGATCTCGCTAGCTTAACAGTCCAGAAATAACGGCTGGACAGGCTGCCGCCGGTAAAGAGTCCAACGAAGGGCCCGTTCAAGTGGTCTTCGAACCTGTATGTCACATCTCTGTGCAACACGAATGCGATTAGATCTACAGCACGGCTGGAATGAACCCTAAAGGGTTTAGGACATGGTAGGACGTCGCCGTGACCTGCTGGAATCACCGTGTACTTAAAAGCCGACAGCAGGATGACTGCGCGGACGTGACGAGCAGCCAAGTAGCAAATGTACCGGGCCAGGTGGTGGAGCTCACTGGCTACTGGCTGTAACAACGGTTTTGAAGGGTGAACAAGAGCACGGACTATTGCTCATCAACGTGACGAGTGAGGGAGACGAGAGGGCGATTGAGGGAGACGAGAGCGAAGTTGAGACGGAGCGCCGAAAGCCTGCGAGAGAGGACGAGAGAACCGTAGGGAAGTTTGAAATTGGGGGCATGAGCTGAAAAATGGAGGACACAGAGACGGAACTTCCGCCATCAGGCTCTGGCAATAATGTTGCCTCCACAATTGAGGATGGGGGCGGTGCCAAGGAGTCCCGCTCGGATATGCTCGCCCGCCACCAGTACTATTTCTTTTCCCTCCCCATGATGTTCTCTTTTTCTTCCGTGCTGGTTCTGTATGGTTGTTTCGTGTTTCCGCACTGATTGGCATGAGGTTCATACTTCCGAGTCGGCTCGGCGACTTGTGTTTTAAAGTGGTCGAAGTCAATGACTTTAGTGATTGGATCTACAGTCGATATAGTACGTCTACAAGCATTGACTTGCTTGTTCGTTCATTTGATTTCCGATGTCTATGAATCTCTCGCCAGCGTCGTGGGGTGAGGTCCGAACTTGAACTAGGACCTCACTCGAATTGGATTGTGATAATTGATCCGATCAAGCTGGTCTTCATCCTTTATCTGGCCCTTCAGTGTAAATATACAATCTGTTTCTGTAGCTAGAGTTTAGGTCACTGAACGCGTCTTAGAACCTGCTGAGTATGTTTCTTGGAGCTTTGCATCTCCGGGACGCATCCCATCAAGGTGCTGTATATAGTCATTGAATCAGGGTTCATCATTGCGACGTATTTGTTGTTTACTGTTCACCTTTTTTATGTCTGCGCACTTACTTGATCGTTGCATTGTTGGATTATTCAACAAATCCCATTTTGTTTTCTATCGTAGATGAACTCTTAAGCCCTACCCTGGCTTTGCCTCGCTATCTCCGACTCTACGGTGGGTTGCATTGTTGAATTATTCAAGAAATCTCATTTTGTTTCTTTCGTTGATGAACTTTTAAGCCCTGCCCTGGCTTTGCTTCGCTATCTCTGACTCTACGGTTGGTTCCGAATCTCATGCATATAGCACGCCGTCGAAATTATTTGCGCCTTGACGTCTATCAGGACGTGTCAGTGCCAGGCGCGGCCCCATTTACAACCTCCCTGAGTATGTGGATGGTTGTCTGTTATAGGCCCGAACTACTTGAAACTTATAGGTTTTCAAACTCTGGGCATCCAAATAAGTCCCTTTCTCATTCAAAATATGTCTTGCATTGGACTTTGTCTATTACCTCGACGATAAGTTCACAGAAGTCACGTGAAATAAGATGTTTTAGTGCGTTACTTCTGTCGTCTTTCGAAGTCTCCCCGACAGTTCCGCTATCTTAGGCAGATCCCGCAGGCAAAGTTCGATTTTAATAATTACTCCCATTTCTGTACGACCGACTTGTAATGCGCTGTCAATGTATCTTTGACACAATTAGCTTCAGATTTACAAGCATTGAATTCGCTCGTCAGCCTTTAACTTTTTGAGCAGCCATTTGACGAGATTTTGTTCACTAAGTCAGTGCAAGTTGGTCAAGTTCTCTACTGGAACAATCTTCTTCCACCAGCTGCCGAGGAGACATATATGTCGTTTGGCACTCATGAGTTTTCGAGCTGAAACTCGGTACGAGGGGTACTGACAATTGCTCAGCTACTTCGGCTCTGCGTGAGGCACTGATGAAGTCGTAGGTGTTTTCGTGGAGGTTTACTGTGGCCGCCTTCTGCTTCCCTTTGCTGTTCAGTTTCTTCGGACTCAAGCGTCCATAGCGCTTGTTGCGATATCCTTTATATCATGTCCTCTTTATATCCTGTCCTCTTTACACTTCGACATGTCTCTGCAGCCACACCATCCATAAGCTCTCGCATTGTTCCTCTCCTCGATTCCCCAGCCAATTCCTTCCCTATTATTTTTCCTTCACTCTTTGCCTGATTCCTGGTTCGACCTCTCGCGTCTATAGTGTTCCTACCCGACTCCAGCCCACGTTTTCATTTTCATCGTTCACGCACTGCTTACTGGCGGTCTATTACGTAACGTTTCCTATTTCTCGCAGTCGTTTGCCTAGATGTTCTCGATTTCACGTTGTTTACTCCTCCGTTAGCTATATGTTATTCTCAATTTGTTTTAATTATGCCTTTGCTTCAGGTTACATTCGATTCATTCTACCTTATGAATTTATTACTATTCTAGCATTGTGAATCATGTACATCTTGCCTACCGATCATTTGCATTTCATGAGTTCTGGAGAAGCCGTTCCCAGAACGGCTTCTGCTCTCATATACCTATATATGTCGTTTGTGATAATTCGATTTCAAGTCTAATTCGTATCTGTGGTCGGGGAACATTTTACGATATGAATGCTCTGCAAAGTGTGTTTCCTTTTGTTTCACTTGTACAGTTCCCAATGTGGTGATCGTAGAAACTTACGGTACACCCCTTGTTTATGCTCAAGTGATGAATTATTAGCCAAGGTGACGAACAACAGAAGTTTGAGTCATCATTAAATTGTCATTAAGTTTGAGTATTACTCAAAGTCTTTCATGTGTAGCTGGTGTAGTAGGGATCCGCACCGTCTCTTGCTAAAAGATTTATATGGTGTAATGATAGGGTAACCTAATTCTAATGACCTTTTGGAAATATTCTCTAACCAATGACCTGGCTTGGGTATCCAGGAAGGAAATCAAGGAGTTGCAGAACAAGGAAATTGGTATGAAGAAGGCTGCTGCCAAAGGTAGCAAGGCTGAGCAGAAAGCGAAGAAAAAACTCGCAGAAGAGGAGGTTGCAAGACTCGACACGAAATTGAAGGCTCGGCATGTCAAGGAGCTAGCTTCGTTGGGGATACCAGTGGACGAGAAAGAAACCAATATAGAGGTGAAGGTGAAAGCCATCGCAGGTGTCTCATTAAATGGACCCGTTAGTCAGGCCAAACCCTCAAAAGGGCAGAAGTGGAGAGACCGAAGAGCGCAACAGGAGGCTGAACGAGAACAAAGAATTCAAGTAAGTTAAAAAGTTAATCACGTCCGTCTTTGCCAAGTAGTAGGAGATGGGCCGGCTGACCATAGTGAGGCTTTGATTTAACTAACTCAACCACAAGTAGCCACTGCCTGTAAATGGCCTTCATTAATAATTTTGGCCTGCATCTTCAGGAAGAACAAAATAACGTCGTGAGCGAGCGAGTTCTGGAAGACCAGCAGTTGGAAGGGAAGCTTGGCCCTCTTGGTTATACATTGAAGGAAATAAAGTCTGATGGACATTGCCTCTATCGAGCAGTGGAGGATCAAATAGGACTTCATCCTGAACTCGTACAGTATACCTACCAAGAACTTAGATTATTAGCATCCAACTACATGCGGACTCATGCAGATGATTTTATGCCCTTCATAGGCGGGGAAACAACAGAAGGTGACAACCCTGACGAGACCTTACCGGCAAAGTTTGAGAGATACTGTGGTGAGGTGGAATCGACAGCAGCTTGGGGAGGGCAATTGGAGTTGGGAGCTTTGTCTCACGCTTTGAAGAGACATATCGTTGTCTACTCAGCTACTCTACCCGATGTCGAGATGGGGAAGGAGTACAAAGAAGATACTCTGGAAGATGGCCCAGTACTAAATCCAAGTGTAAGAGTATCATACCATCGACACGCCTTTGGACTTGGGGAGCACTACAATTCTGTAATTCCTTTGGACCCATCGCCGGTTCAGGATGCTGCGTAGAGTTCTGACGCGGTTGTCTCTAGGTCATTTGATCCTTCATCAAAATCTGCCGATCTTAGAATCGACCACTTGGAAGGCAAGGGACTTTGATCCAGGATCTTGATCACGAAACCTCATGCATTGTCTTGGGTGGAAAACAACCTGAGAAGCGCCTGGAGTATGGACTTACGAGGAGATCACCGAGATGGACTTACGGATGTGGAGGCTACGAGAAAGCTGCAAATGGTTGGTGTTGAAAGTTATCAATGCGCACGTAGTTGGGTGTCAAGACAAATATCTCGCAGCCTCGTACATGTGAAGTAAATTTTAATTATTCCATTTAGTTTGGTTCTTTAGCTCATGTTACCAAATGCATGGAAGTCTATGAGCTTTCACAGGGCTTCAGGTCATGGATCCCTGCTAGGCTGAGAATTACCCTCGAGTATGTAGAGTAAAGAAATTCTCGCAGCTTTTTACATTGAAGAAATTCACATTAGCGGCATGATTACTGCGCGACTGAAATCCGGTTATTTTGTTGTAAAGAGGTGAAAAGTAAACACACGTTATTTTGGTACTATTGCGATACTTCCGTTCCGTAACGTATGGAAGAGTATTTACAAACAAACTTCTTGTATGTCCTTCTTGGACTATTGCATCCAAAAGCTCAGTTTATAAACTCGAAGAGAGAACCTGTTAAAATTCTCATTGTATGGAGGAGTTAAAGTTTAAAGCCCAGGCACCATGAAAAAGTGCTTGGATGACCCGAACTAACATTACCAACTACGGATCACCTTAATCGTGGATATTGATGCAAGGCAAGTTCCAGAAGTGTGCTGATAAGTGAAGGGAACGTAGCAAGCAACTTGACCCTGTACCTGGCAATCCATCAGCTGTCTCACCCACGACCTCATCTTGAAGACCTGCCCGGCTGATGATCCGCCGAACCCACACTGGCGCCGGCCCTGGACAATGATGTCACAGTTGACAGAGAAGCGGAGTTATCATGGTTTTAGACAGACAGTATGCTCCCGAAATGACGAACAAAAGCTGAGTACAAGGGCATTACGACCAGTGATAGTCAGAGGTCTCTGTGCAGAACAGAGCTTATGGAGCTACACGAAATGCTGGATCTAAATTGGACGTCATGGCCCACATGGCATAGGTGAGGGTTACAGAGTATTGCCACGCAGTTGACGCTCATTCTTCGCTCAAAGTTGCCTTCCATGTGAGCTCAATCTACCACGCAGTTCCATATGGTTCGGCCCAGATGCAGGTTGAAAGAATCTCTCTCGAATTTTGTCTGCACAGTACACTAACTGTAGTTTGGTTTGCACAGTCCACTCATTTCGTACCTTGTAGTTCAACGTATTGTAGATAAGAATCAAGCATTTTGTCACCTCTCGTGGGGTGCTGTAGTTGCGCCAGTGACTGCGAAAGCACATTATCACTACCTCTTGGACTTGTATAAATTTGTGTCGGAAGGTTATCAGTTCCAGCAGACAAACCCTAAGCTTAGCAACAGCGGATAATCTGCTCGTCTTACGGATTCAGAATACCGCAGACTTCCCCTGTGCATATCGATGGAGAGGGAGTGTTCCAACACTACCGTGTATCTTCCTGTAAAAAGAATGTTGTCCCAGAAACGAAAATGCTTTAGACGTCTTGCATTGTTGAGTTACCTTTGGCTTTTGCAGCTAACTACAGTAGTGCAGAAATTGGTTGGTATGACTTGATCACATCTCCAGCATCAGCGCTTAAATACAGGCTCTAATTACCAATTAAAATCAAATCCTACCGACAACTGGAGTGATGACTGCACATGTGGGCCTCATAAAGGCTCTAATAACCACTATGAAGACGAAATTAACCAAAGTGGTGACGACTGCATATGCATGTGAGGTTATGGGACAATGTAGACCTTCTGATATGCTAAATATGTGAGCAGAGGATACTTAGGGTTGATGTTTGATTAGTAACTTAGATTGATGTAGTTTTAAGGATAAGACGTAAGTATATGCTACACTTGAAAAGGAAGAGCGTCCTCAACTTTCGAATGCTCTGTAATCTGGCAATCTGGGTTACTTAACGGAATACACGAACTGATCTTTGAATCATATCTGAAGGCTAAAATCAGCTTTGAAATAGATAAACATTTCCAATTCATCATGTGGTTCTAGGTATGAAATTTTCATGTGACCACACTACCAAGATATGGAATCAATACCCATAGTTAACGACTCTTGACCTGACCAGGAACTTAAAGCATGTCGTGGACAATAGATATGTTATGATATTCTCAAAATGCAGACTCATTGCGCAACTGAAAAGAAGCTTAGATATATAGAGGGACGTGCAAAGACTTCAACTCCAAATACAATAGTACAAGTGGCTACCTTTCTCAATCGACTAATTTCTTAGATATCTTCTGAATGCTAGCTAATACAGAGCCTTCCAAGCAAATTCCCTAAGAAGAATTTAGTGACGAACGTTGTCACTAACTCGAGAATGCAAAACATCTCTCTAATATGAAACAATGTCTGTCGTAAAGAAGTGGTCTAATCCAGAACGCCATTCTGATTGGTTCCTGCTGCTTCACATATTTCCCTCCAAATGCGTCTATCGTTCACGATAGACATGTTTGGTCGACCAGGGAAAGGGCCTCCACTCGGTGCAGGATTTCAACCCCTGAAACTGAGCTTCTTGTACTTCTCTCATTCAGCTGAACAACGGTCATTTTCGATGAAAGAAAAGAGAACTGATAAAGGTTACACGACAAAAGAGATGTCATGAGCTGAATGATCAGCTAACACGGGGGTCCTTGAAGTGTCGGTAAGAACGAATGACTGGTAAAAAAGAAAAGCCGGGAGGCAGTTTTGTCTGCATGCATGGTGCATGCGATGTAAGGAGGGAGGGAACAACAGGAGAAGTGAGATTTGAAAGCATTTGAAAACGACATTGCGATTCTCTTGATCGACCGATCGAGAACGGCCGGTGCGAGGGATGAACAATTGTTTGCCGACGTCGAAACCATTGTAGGACGGGTAGCGGGAGGAAGGGAAAGGACGAAGGGAAGGAGGAGGAGGCGGAAACAGTGCTCGTCGCTGTTTTGCTGCACGAGTCGTCTCCTGCTCCTGCTGTGCTCGGCTTGCTCCGGGTCCGGGTGCGGTATTAATTTACAGATCGGTGCAGTGGGATTACCTTTGGGCTATTAAAGGAAAGAACACAGTCCCGCGCACTTGGCCTGCATCGGTGCCAGAAGGTGGTGGAGGTGGCTGCACGATCCGTCCATGAATGGACGAATGTATAAACGTCTGAAGCACATCCGAGAGTGTGTTATGGTAGAGGATTAAAAGAAAGGGAAGGAAAGCATAAGAAACGAAAAGCTGGGAATCAGGCAAGAGAGCAGACGACGGGATATCGTTTCGTCGCTCTTCGCCCGCCTCGTTGTCTGCTGCATTTGGTTCTTGGAGCAGAGCAAGCACTCTTCGCTCTAAAAGGAGGTCTCCGCTTTCAGTCCTTCCTCGCTGCTCCTGTGGACAGGTGTGGTGTGGCGTCGCTCAGTTTAGATAACAGTAGCGGGGCAACATGATCGGAGGTACTGGTGGATCGGGGCGGGAGCTGAGTTCGCCTCCAGGAGATGGCATCTCTAATCTGCGATTTTCAAATCACAGTGATCACATTCTGGCCTCATCCTGGGATAATGTGCGTCCTGATCCATGGTTTTCGTTTCGATGAGTGAGACGAGATAGACAGAGAGAGATCGATCTAGCGCGCTGACTAACGGGAAACGAATTTCACCGTATTGCAGAAAGTGAGGCTTTATGACGCCAGTGCCAACGTCTTGAAGGGGCAGTTTGCACATAGAGGTCCTGTTCTGGATTGCTGTTTTCACGACGACGCCTCTGGGTTCAGCGCTGGCGCGGACAGGACTGTGAGAAGGTCAGTACCTGGAGTATTTCGAAATGTAGCTAACTAAAGGAGAATCTCTCGGGTCTAGACGGTGTTAACGCATCTTTCTTTGACATCGCACTACTGACAACTTACTGGCGGAAACCTCGTTTGGACGAGTCCCAATAGTTTATCAATCAGGATTTATACACGACGTCGAGTTCCGACCATCTTTGTTCCCGTATAAAAGCACAGAGTCCATTGTGTCCACGCTGATTGATTATAAGAATACCACCTGAATCGTGGACCTGATTCGTCCAACTTTCAGTAATGAAACTGTTGTGAACCTAGGTAGCGAACCGCACGTCTGGCAATTCGTTTTCCTGCAGTTATTGTTGAAGTTTTTTGACTATCAAAGATTTGTCAAATTGAGCCTCGAGAATTACCAGTGTACGGAATGGTCGCCATTTACATCCCCCATCATTTAATCGCGGCGCATTGTATTTGTAGGTCTAGGCATGATTTGGGTCGATTTGCAGTCGGTGATGGCTTCATTAGCAAATAGATCGAATGTATGTTGGATGAAACGGGACTTCCACCGAATTGTCTTCAACGGGTTTAAAAGAATTTGCTTATCTCTCTGTTTTGTTTCCTCTTATGCTTTCGCAAGTCTTTGCTCAACTGTATGTTGGGATTTTGATCTAACACCTGGCCGGTCAATTTGATATTTTGTAGATACGACTTTAACACAGGGAGAGAGGATATCTTGGGAACGCATGATGCTCCAGTCAGATGTGTCGAATATTCTCACGCAACCGGTAAATCACATGGCGTCACCTTGAGTTGCTGTGTGTCTGAACTCAAAAGTTGCAGAGGACATGGTGCAATGAAGTCAGTCAGAGTGGGAATTTGTGCTCAGGGTCTAATTCTTGTCTAATTCTTGTAGTAAATTATACATGTTGAAAGTCAGATATGCAATTCGGTTCACATTTGCCTTGTGTACAAGCTTAACGGATATTGACTATTGCGTGCAGGACAAGTCATATCTGGGAGCTGGGATAAGACCTTGAGATGTTGGGATGCTCGGGCAGCGAGTGGACAGGAAAGCTATCCCCAGCCAGAACGTGTCTATTCCATGTCCCTCGTCGGACACCACCTGGTAGTTGCTACAGCTGGCCGGTTCATCAACGTTTACGATCTTCGGAACATGTCACAAGTTGAACAGCGCCGAGAGTCGTCCCTAAAGTACCAGACTAGATGCGTTCGCTGCTATCCAAATGGAACAGGTGCATTGCTTAACATAGTTCATCTCAATCGATGTATACTCTTGGTCAAAGTTACCATCGTAAAATGTTTCTTGCTGGAGGGTTGCACGACATGCTGGGAGCATAGGTTGGGGCCATCTATCGGCTCCGAATGGACCCAAAATTTGTCATGGTATCGTGAATGGATGTATGTCAGTCTTTAACCGGCTCTCATTGCGCTGCTGAATTACATACTCTTGCACAATTGTCTCACCACTCGACTACATAAACGATCAAAATCAGGTCCCAAATTGGAGACAGGAAATACGTGTAGTATATACAGTAATGCACAATGTGCGATGCCTCGTGGAAGATGAAACAGATGATGCATAGTAAATAAATTATTGTTTAAGGTGCGATGCCTCATGTAAGTGCCTTGCCAGATCGGCTCATTTTCATCCACAGTAACTTCTTGCATTAGTACCTTATGTATCAACTATAATTCGATGCGAGGAACTGTGCCTTTGTGATCTCTATTGACCTATAACTTGCGTGGCTCTCAATTTGAAAATTATTCTCTTCTTCCTCTATCATGGTGAAATTGTTGACAACTACACGCTCTGTTCACTGCCTGCATGACAGCTGAGTTTTAGCTCAAAGGGCTTCTTCTTAGTTTTTAACTACAGCATACAAGCAAATCTGTCGATGTTACCGCCTAATCTATAAGTCTCATCATTTTGGTAACTACTGTGAAACTAGAATAGAATGGATGCACTAGTTAGTCTCCTGTGTAGAACGTTCTGGGTGTTACGCCTGAGATTCACTTTGTCCTTCTCGAAAGGCTACACTAACAATTTATGTGTTGTGACAACAACAGGTTATGCCCTCAGTTCCGTTGAAGGCCGCGTAGCAATGGAGTTTTTTGACCAATCAGAAGCTGGACAAGCTAAAAAGTATGAGTCGGTACCTTATTGTCACATGCGAAAAGGCGTCACTCACTGCTCAGTGTCAAATATGTCCGAAAGAATGTCCGAGACTCATAAGTTCACAGGCTGAGCACGCTAGAAAGCATTATTCTGGAGGAGTCCTGGAAGAGCTCTGATGAAGTAGTCGATGTAGTTGAATAACCGCATGGCCAGTAATATTGGAGCGTTTGATGACAATGATGCCAGCCGGTTAATTCTGTGAAGTATGTGCTCCCGGTAGATATAGTAGGAATAGAAATGGTCTTCCATATCTCCACAGGGTTCGAACCTGCTCAGTTCACCAAGTAGGATGTTCTGACTGAACGTCTATCTGCCAATGTTGTTTACTTTCAGGTATGCTTTCAAATGCCATCGGAAGTCAGAGGCTGGACGGGACACTGTATATCCAGTGAACGCCATCGCCTTCCATCCAATGTCAGATTTTCTTTCCCATTCCTCTTTATATGACACTCTTTTGTAAAACATCATAAGAGCAATTTCTCGTTTCCTTCTCTCTCTCGTTAGTCCTCACATCGCCGATGTTTATTGGATCACCAGTTAGCCCACAATTTGCTGTCCAATCTTTGCAGCATTTGGACTGAACAGCCTAAGTTGTCTCTCGTTTCAGTTTGAAACTCTACTTTACTCTTGTTTCGTACACCAGCATGGCTGATGATGTCCTCCTCGCTGCACTTCTCCAGTTATGGGACTTTCGCAACTGGTGGATGTGATGGCTACGTTAATGTTTGGGACGGTAACAACAAAAAACGACTCTATCAGGTATAACCTAATTCTTGAGTGTCTTCTGAGTGAGTTTTCAATCTTGAGTGAGTGCTCTCCTTAATAGATAGATCCTACGTACTCACCTTTTACACAAATATGTATTCACCGCTTACCCTTAGCTTCCACACAGCCAAAACACCATCCACTCCTCTCCCACTTCGCTCCATGCCACCCATCCTCAACTAAAGCTCTGTCATTTGCTCCTTGCTCGATGTTTCTCTGTTTCATAGTCCTTCCCTGCGTTCACTTTCAGATGCTTAATCTGCTGTGTCTTGGTTCTTACTCCATGATGTATACTAGTTCTCTTCAGGTGCTACTTATGAAATATATCAAATACGTCCTTTCTTCTTCTTATCTTCGTAATGTTAGATTCACTTACATTCCATTTGCTTAGATTTAATTCATTTCGATTTGCATACGGCCATGCATGCATTTCATATGCACGTTCTTGGTTCCATAATTACTGGGTTCTGGGTCCCCCTTTCTTCGAACGGCTTCTGCTTCTATTTCTCAAATATGTATTCATCATGCCCGCTTACTATGACCGCCTGTCTGCTTCCTTCAGTGTTCCGTGTTTAGGACTAATGCGTTCATTGAGGATGCTGTGATATACAATATCCAGTCCAGTCCTCGATTTCGTTGCTATTATTCCTTTGCTTCAGGTTACATTCGTTTTGTTAAGTTCACTTATCTACTATATGGATTTATCACTCTTCTCGAATTGAGCCTATCTTGGTTACCTTTCATATGCACTTCATATGCATTTCAAGAGTTCGGGATCCCCCGTTCCTAGAATGGCCTCTGCTCTCATCTCCTGATATCCAGTCCAGTCCTCTGACGTTTCGCTCCAACCCAACCAAGATACCATCCACTCCTCTCCCACTTCGCTCCACTCCACCCATCCTCCATTAAAGCTCTGTTTGTCGTATTCGCTCTATGTTTCTCCTTTTCTTTGATTGGACCTTCCTACTCGCTCGATGATCCTCCTCTGCTTTCAATTTCAGATGCTGAGTCTGTTGCTGTTCTCTGTCTCTTTTGTTCTTCTTCAATGATGTATACTATTCAAGCAGGGAGGAGATACCATTCGGACTCTACTCTAGTATTTTTGTGGAAAGCTTGTTCATTATCAAAAACACTTGAATGTAACTTCTGCACGCTTAGTTGGCACAGATTTAGTACATTCGTGAAATTGCCCAATTTACTTTCTAATCAATTGATGGAAATAGTAGTCTTGTGTTGAATTGACTCGTCATACCGAGTAACATATGTAAATCAGATGTAGATAAACTGCAGGTTCTACTGATGATATGTAGCAATTTCCGTTCTTGCTTTCTATCACTTCCGCTTACTTTTAGTTATGCATCTCCTTGCGTAGGTTTACTTGAATTCTATTTGCTTACGGTGATGATTGCATTGCATATGCACGTTCTCGATTCCCTCCCTATTCACTGGGTTCTGGATTCCCGTTCTTCGAACGACTTCTGCTCCCATTTCTCAAATATGTATTCACCATGGAACCGGACTTTGCATACGGTCATATCCAATGTCTCGATTCCCTACTTAGTGGGTTCTGGATCCCCGTTCTTCGAACGGCTTCTGCTCCTTTTTCTTAAATATGTCTTCACGATGGAACCGGGTTGTTTACAACGGGTTCTGGATTTCATTACGCAATATGTACTCACCATTCACGAACGTAACCGATATGCTTTGGTTATTTTGTGCAGTACTCAAGATATCCTACAAGTATTGCTGCTCTCTCTTTCAGCAGAGATGGACGGCTATTAGCTGTAGCTTCAAGCTACACATTCGAGGAGGGCGAGAAACCGTAAGTTCCTTACGTGCCTTGTTTTCTTTTTGTTCTCTTATGGATGTCTCTAGCGTCACAAGACATATCTGAGCCTGTTTTCAACTTCTGGATTTGTGTTGTGCAGGCATGAGCCTGATGCGATTTTTATCCGAAGTGTGAACGAGGCAGAAGTCAAACCCAAGCCCAAAGCTTACGTTCAGGCATCTTGATCGAAGAGAAATTTTCTTCCTTTTTGCCGCTAATCTGGAAAGTTAGGAGTAGCCATTGTAAAGAGGTTTTCCAGTTCAGGACCAAGTGGTAATGATTATGGTGGAGGTTTGCTTGGGTAGTGACAATTTGACCAATGAGAAGTTCTGTGGTGTACTAAATTAGAGAAAGTACTCTGTACAATGGCTTCAAATATCATCTTGAGTCTTAGTCTTGGCATGTAGAACTAGTCTGTTTGCACGCCATGACTAGGATAATTTTCTATTGACAACAGGAAAAGGTAAGGTTAGAACTTATAGAATGCGGTAGGAGTCTAAGGAGCAAATGCGGTCACAGTAGCCAATTGTTTAAGCTCTCCAAAGTTTGAAGCAGGCCACATGAAGATGGCTGATGGAACCTTCAAATTACTGATTCTTGTACATCCAGAGGATCAGTCAGGTTTGTAAGTTGTGGGTGGCTGGGAGGTGTGAGGAGATTATAGAGTAGTAGTTACCAAACCGAGATTCATGCTTTGAATAAAAGGTCAATCGTGTTTCAGTTATCTGTTCTTTGGGGCTACCTTTCCGCTCAGAGCATGAGTAATGTCCTTGATCTTGGTGTGCGGAAGCTTTAGATGATTATCGTGAAAATGAGATAGGCAATTTAATAGAGCTGGATGTAAAATCACTTCGAATCTCAGGTTCGTGCCGAAAATGAGGCCCTGACCGCAGTATCTTCCACTATAACCCGCTGGAAGCTACACTCCTTGTCGAATATTGGAAGCTGTGGCCAGCTGACTTGGCAGCTGTGCACTGTGCACTGTACTTCTGTAAGTCTATATGAGTGTGGAAAATAGTGGGAGAACGCTAATACAGCCAAGTACACCTTGGCCAACGGTGGTGGATAGTACTCTAGACTCAAAGTAGCATTCTCGTGACATAAAATGGTGAAGGCAATATTAACTCTAGAGATGCCATACTTGAAGTGTTAAGTTCTCTTAAACAATAAGGAATGTAGTGGATATAACGACAACACATGAAAGTCTTAAATGTTTACTACGCAGTCGCCCTTTCCTCTTGAATGTTTACAGGGGAGAAAGAATTGA